>CM060603.1:9947036-10587036 GCA_030578255.1 Tiaroga cobitis | reverse complement strand
CGCTAGACCCTTAAGTTTTTATGTTTTTCTGAAAATCATTGCCTCATGATGAGGTAGGTTGCAGTAGATAGATTCTGTACATCTGCAAAAAGGCTTTCCTATTATTTGAACGTTATCATATACGTACCTACTACTTATTTAAAACTTAAAGGCTGATTGTAATGCCAGCTGAAAGTATCCTGCACGTCCTCTTCAATCAAACGCCACTGGTCCGCCCCGTCGCTGTGCTCCTCCTCCTTCACTTTTCCCAGTGGAATCCTTGAGTTGCAGTCAGTCATACGATTATTCATAAAACAACATTGTAGCTGACGAGAGGGTAACTACCAGTCTAACGCTTATTGCTGTGATAATTAGTATGTGAATTTGTATTATTTAGTTGAATGAGGACATCCCGTTCTCCAGATCTAATTTACTTTTTTGTAAATTAGGCACAGATTTGATCGATAACATTAGGTTGTTAACTGCTAAAAGAATGCTTGCTTATCTCTTCTAATTTGGCATTGTTTGTGGCTTGATTTAAAGGCTCACTGAAGTGCCTTGGAACGCGCAACTTTGTATGATACGTTGACGTTATTTCCACTAAAACGGGAAGCTAAGGCGGGACATATTGAGTGGCTCCTCCCTCTGTACAAATAGCCAATAGCGTTTAGTTTACCTCACAGACTGCGAGTCGTACTTGACAGCACCATGGAAGCGTATCCGAGCGCTGATAATATGTTGGATTCAATAGTAGAGGTGTGAATGAATTCTAGCCATTTCATTCTTACCCAACGTACAGTTGGGAAACTGAATAAAACTCGAGAGTTTGAGCAACCGAAAACTCATCTCCAACCCATATTGCTCCGTGACGTGTCAACGGTCGCTTTGGCCTGCTGGTATTTATAGCATAGGGACAGGACGCTTTAGATTCTAGAGAGTCTTTGATTGGCGTCCCTGGTGATGTCTTAAAAATCTGTGATCCATTTTAGTGGAAGTAAGAGACTGTTTTGAATGCATACAAATGAACAAACCAGGTTATTCATAACCTTAAGGCTAACATATTCATACTAAAAGTTAAAAAACATCTCGGGTTACGACTGTAACCCTTGTTCCCTGAGAAGGGAACGAGACACTGCGTCGATGACGACACTTTGGGAAACGTCTAGGGCTGTATTGTCCCAGTCGATTAGTCGATTAGTTGGTCGATACGTTCTGGTTCGACCAAAATTCTGATTGGGTTCAGAGTAAAATTGTTACATTTTCAGAGTACCCTTGTTTCACAGGTAACAGTCTGTCTTCAGAACACCCCCCTTGTTTTCACCTTTTTTGGATTAGCTCAAACCAAGAGAGAACGATAAGTATAGAAGCTTTGATGCTGAATACTATTTATTTAATTTTGAGAGCGTTTAATTGTCAGTCCTCAGTGTGGTAGCATGTTGTTAAAATTGATAACGGGAAAAAGGTCGAATGCAAAGTTTGCAAGCAACAGTTTTCCACAGCTCGACGACAAACATGACATATCATCTAAAAGTGGTAAGCTCACTTGTCAGTGTTAGCTTGCCCTTTCTGTTTTGAGTAGGCTATGAACATATCAGAATGTGCATATTTCAATGTTTTAGTGTGATAACCTCAATCAGAATTTTGGTCGAACCAGAACGTATCGACCAACTAATCGACTAATCGACTGGGACAATACAGCCCTAGACGTTTCCCAAAGTGTCGTCATCGACGCAGTGTCTCGTTCCCTTCTCAGGGAACAAGGGTTACAGTCGTAACCCGAGATGTTTTTTAACTTTTAGTATGAATATGTTAGCCTTAAGGTTATGAATAACCTGGTTTGTTCCAAAACAATGACAAAATTCACATTTAGGAGATATATGCATTCAAAACAGTCTCTTACTTATTTGGAGCCTATATATGCACAACTGCGCTGTGCCGACTGTGTGTTAGTTTTGAGCCTAAGATGCTTTATTTTTTTCAGTTATGCACTTTATTTCGTTTCTGCTCTTGATCTGGTTTGTTTAATAAATATAATTTTTTATTAAAGTGGACGTGCCTTTTGTGTTTATTAAGAGTAAAAGCTTTAAGTTAATAGTCTATTCGTGTCTCAGCCGCGAAGCTGAGCTCATGTTCAGCCTAGCTCGGTGTGAGAACATGCAGAGCGGCTGAAATGATAGTGTCTGACAGTTATAACTTATTATTATAACATATGACAAAACTAATTGTCTAAATTATGTTGCATATTCCTCAACAGTTCTTGTGATGATATCACTAGTTGACAACATAGTAGCCTACTATTTTCGGAAATCATAGGCTATGATATTGCGCAGGTCCAGGTGATGCAGCGCTGTCAGATCCGACAGACTCGTGTGTCAGACTCATGTCATTGCAAAATAATTAGGTAAAAAACGATTTAATATACTGCAAATATTCTACTAGTTTTTTATGTTTATTTATAATTCATTTAGGCGGACAACAAGTAGGCCTACTGCGCACAGTGCACAGCTAATTAATTTAACGGGTTTTTTTTCCAACGTCATTTTTAGTCGATTTTAGTCGATTTTTAGTCGAAAATTTCAGGACTTCAGTCGACCAAGATTTTCTTTGGTTGAATACAGCCCTAGAAACGTCCCCCAGCGTAGCGCCTCTGAAGCATGAATGTAACTAAGCCAATCGTGATTGGTGTTGTTTCATGATGTAACGTGTGACGGTATACACGGAAGCTACAAAGGGATGCTGGCACACAACAGCGTTAGCTTCTGTTATTAAGCAAGTCAGGGAACAAGGCAACTTTTTAACCTGAGACGTTCCCTTTCAAGGGTACTCGCACTGCGTTGATGCCGACACTTTGGGGAACGAGGACCCACTATGCCACAATGAGCCCCGCCTGTCCCAGTGTGAAGCTGCGCACAGGCACACTTAGGATGAGAGCAGTGCCTGGCGTAGAAGGAATGTCCAGGCGATAGAATCTGATCAAAGTATGAGGGGTGGGCCATCCTGCTACATCGCACACTTCTTGGACCGGGGCCCCTGAATGGATGGCTCTAAAGGACGCCATGCCTCTGGTTGAATGAGCCCTCATGGCCAAAGGTGAAGGCAAGCTGCGCACCTCATAGGCCATAGAGATAGCCTAAACGATCCAGTTGCTGATGGTCTGTTTGGATGCGGGAAGCCCCTTCTTGGGCGACCCGAAGCACACCAGCAACTGGTCTGACTTCCGCCATGTAGAAGAGCAAATAAAGTCTTTCTTCATCAACCGCAGGTTGTGCCACATTAGATGGCACTTTAGGCACATAGCCTGGCATGGGATGCAAGATAGCTTTAATATCGCCTGGAGCAAACTCCAGGCACCCGTGAGATATAGAAAGGGCCTGAAGATCTCCCCACAGTTTCCATAACTCTGGCCAAGGGGGAAATATTGAGTCCTCTCCCTGCGTCAGCATGTCCCTCCTGATGGAAATATCCAAAGGAGGGCTGTCTAGGAGCGATATTATGTCGGAGAACCATACTTGTGCTGGCCACAACGGGGCGAACCCTCTCTAGAACTCCCGGGATCAGAGCCATCGGGGGAAATGCGTACAGACGCAGCCTCAGCCACCTCTGCACCATGGCATCAAACCCCAGCAGGGCTGGATGTGTGAGGGAGAACCACAGTGGATAGTGTGACGTCTCTCGAGACGTGAACAGATCCACGTCCACAGGGCCGGACCTCTCGCATGTCGACCACCTTGGGGTGAAGTCGCCATTCCCCCGGCCTCAGCCCCTTCCTCGACAGGATGTCTGCTCCCTGATTCTGGTCCCCTTGGATGTATGTTGCTCTGAGAGACAACAGTCTCCCCTGGGACTACAGGAGGATCTGATGCGCCAGTCTGCATAGAGGGTGGGATCTCAGACCCCCCTGATGATTGATATAGCCCACCACTGACATATTGTCTGACCTCACAAGGATGTGGTGACCTTTGAGGTCTGGCAGAAAGCTCCTCAGAGCTCAGAGGACCACCAGAATTTCCAGGCAATTTATGTGCCAGGAGGAAATATAGTCCTGCCATAGACCTCTCGTAAACCATCCACGTCCATCCCCAGCCTGTGAGGGAGCAGTCTGTTAAAACGGCTATCCTGCGACATGACGCTCCCAGCACTGGACCTTGGGACAGAAAACTAGTTTTTTCCACATAGATGGTGAACGAAGGCATCGTTGCGTAACTCTGATCATGCGGACCGGGTTCCCCCTCGGGGAAAACCCCTTGGTTTTCAACCACCACTGCAGGGCCCTCAAGCAGCAGGCCGAATGGAATGACGCCGGACTCTGCTTCCATGAACCCTAACACTCTCTGAAAATGTTTTACAGTGATGGCTTGGCTTAGCTTTATCCTGGTCACCGTGGCCAGCATGGACTTGATCCGTGAAGGAGACAATTGTGCCCGCATCATTACCGAGTCCATACCACTCCCAGGAATGTGGTTCTCTGGGCTGGCGCCAACACACTTTTCTTTGTGTTGAGTCTCAACCCCAAGCTCTGGATGTGGGTAAGGACGACATCTCGATGCCAAACTACCAGCTCTCGTGACTGGTGAACCTCGTGAACTTGAACCTCCTCAGAGGCCTGAGATCTATAATTGGACGCAACCCCCTTATTCTTCTTGGGAACTATGAAGTAGCGGCTGTAAAACCCGGATTCCCTGTCTGGCAGAGGAACACGTTCAAGTTTCAAGTTTGTATTTATTTATATAGCACATTTAAAAACAGCAAACAGGGCTGACCAAAGTGCTGAACCATAGACCAGATAAATAACAAGGACAAACCACACATTCATGACAAAATATCACAATGATTTAAAAGCTAAAGAAAAAAAAGGGTTTTAAGAGAGGATTTAAAAACAGTTAGAGATTGAGCCGCTCTGATATAAACCGGAAGGCTATTCCACAGCCTAGGGCCAGCAATCGCAAATGCTCTGTCTCCTCTATTCTTTAACCATGATCTGGGGACAGACAAAAGTCTCTGATCACCAGACCTCAGGTTTCGTGTGGGATTGTGTGGACAGAGTAGCTCAGACAAATAGCTCGGTGCCAGATTATTTACGGATTTAAAAACAAAGAGAAGAATTTTAAACTCAATTCTAAAATGCACAGGTAGCCAATGCAGGCTCCTCCGGCGGAGGAACACGTTCTATGGCCTCCTTTACCAGCAGGAAGTTTACTTCCATATATGTTCCAATAACCGACCCTGCTCTAGGTCGACTGCAGTCTAAACCACCCCTCTGAAATTCGGTGGGTGGAAACCGAACTGCAGTCTGTACCCTTTCTGTATGGTGCGCAGGACCTAAGGAGAAATATTCATCAGATTTTTCCATGCCTCGAAATATTCTACCAAGGGAACCAACCTCTCGAGACTGGTTTTGTCCCTGCATACATAACTATAGAATCAATTCTTAATGCGCATGTGAACGCATGTGAACGCCGTCAGCGTTAATCACAGGTTCGCGTTTAAAGTCTGTTTAGAGAGAACGGCGTCGTCTTAGTGGCCCCTAATTTAATAACAAATGATCATTTCAATGGAGGTGAATCAATCAAAACTAACTTTAGCTGGAAATAACATTATTCAAGAACCGCTATAAAGCCAAAACAATCTCTGTTACCTTAAAATATATGTTTATCTCTGTAAAGCTGCTTTAGAACAATCCATTGTTAAAAGCGCTATATAAATGAAGATGACTTGACTTGACTTATGGAGTATTGTTCGAGATTCATTCTTGATCCCCTGAAGCAGCTCTCCGGCAGGGTTCGATCGGAAACTATTCTCGGTGTGCGGACGCGAGCGCTGCCTGGCTGCAAGCCTGTGGGGCAGACAGAGCAACAGGGCGTTCGCTGGAAACCGTTGTGTCCCGAAGCGCACCTGACGTCGGGATACAAACATCGATTTCCTGTGGGCTTCCTGTCGTCTCCGGAGGATCTCTCTGTCGCGGGTAGGGCAGCCCGAAGAGATCGTACATTTGCTAGGACCTCTTCCCCGAAGCCTTTTTCGCCTGCTGGACGGCCCTCAGGTCCCCTGCTTTTGCTGAGGCTTCGGCTGAGCGTGCCGTCTATGCCCCCAAGCTCCTTGAGGGGGGACTCTAGAGGAAACACTCTCTTTTTGTGCCTGTCACGATCAGACACTAGATAACGCCCCTGGTGTTAACTATCTTCATCTATTGTTAGTTCTCTCCTTCAGGACAGCTACAGTTATGGCAGAGCAACAGTTTGAAGAGCATCTTTTTGAACAAGTTAGTTCAAGTTTATTAAACTGTCAACTTCTTACATTTATAAGATGTGTCGAGTCAAATATAGTTTACTTAAAAAAAAAAAAAAAATTTAAGTATCTCAAGACCCTTCATTCTGTTCCATTCCTGAACCTCTCTCACATCTGCCCACATTTGAGCCCTGTTGAAACCTCAAATATTTCAGCTACATTGTGACAGTAAAAGAACATTTGAAATTTGGAAAACTCAGAAGGAATCTCGTTTGATAGACTCATGGCTCATCATATAAACTTTCCATGGGATGAGCACACTTACTCTGTTACTCAGCACCCTGCTCTTCTGATGATGTCAGTTGACACTCAACTCCAGAGCTCCTTTATGACCTTGTGTTTAGGGATCTCCAAAGGCAGACCGTGAATCTGCTGTTCTCATCAGAGCTTTCCTTTGGTCCCATTGCTCTGCAGGAAACAGGACTTCTCCAGATGTGGCGGCATCTTTGGCAGAGCAGCTCTGTTAGATCAACCCCCCCCCCCCCTTCTTTTAAACAGAGGCATACAGGAAGTATGGATGAGAATCATGAGAAATTCTGGTTCCGATTCCACTTAAAGATGCAATGAGAAACACTGTCGCTATTTGAAATTGAATGGGCTACTTTTAAATCATTGCTCTGGATTGACGACCCCCCCAGGTTACAGGTTGCCCTATTGAGCAAAAACAAAGAAAACTCAAGTGCATTGTAATTTTTCCTCTCTCTAACGTCTCTAGCACTGGAAAGCTTGTATTACTGCGGATCCTAGCTCTTGCCTGACCATAACCCTTCTTCTTCCAATTATATTCCTCTGACCTTTTTTCTCTTTGGTAATATCTCAGCCATCTCTCATTCTACATATGTCCTGCTTGCTCACTCTCTTTCCTCCCCCATCATGAGCGGATACTATTGCTGATTTGCTACAATAATGTTTTGGTGCTCCCTGGATCAGTTCCATCCACTGTTTTTTTCTTCTTTTTGCACAGCCAGGACTATATACAAACACTATTTTTTTTAAGCACACGCAGAGAACCAACATCTAATAAATATTCACAAAATTGTTGGTTTAGGTGTTGATTTAAATTGTCAGAAATCGCTTAATGATTCCATTTCCTTAGTTCTACCAACATATATTTAAACCAGTTCTGCATTAGAATTGATTCTCGATTTCCACCCCATAAAGATGTGTATCTTATATATTTATCATACTGTACAGTGTGCATACATTAAAACAAACCCCTTACCCGTGCCCCTATTATGCTATTTTAAACGTTTCTCATGTTGTAGTTTTGGAGGTCTCCTACAATAGATTAACTTGCATCAAAGGTCAACAAACACTTTGATTTTCTCATAATATGCATTCGACGTCACCTCATTTCTCAAAGAGTCTGAACTCTAACAGTCTCAGCTACAATTGCAGTGTTTTTTTGTCTGTTTTAATTTGCCTGGATTCTGTGTTTTATGATTTAATACAAATGTATTATATATAAAAAATTGTGCTAATCAAATAAATGCCTAAAACTTTAATTTAATAATAATTTAATTAAGTTTTTAAAATGTCATTTTTTTTTTGTTGTTAAACACTGCTGCACAACAGAGGTTTACAGTGACAGGTGGTAGTGAAGGCATTGTTCTGTGTCTGTTCTGTGTGTAGTTTTATCAAAGAAATTGTGAAATTTTCATATTTTAACAATATATTTTATATAAACATCTTTTATATTATTATTATTAGCAATATAATTAGTAGTATTATTTTATTAATATACACTGAATGACCAATCATGTGTCAGGCATCACAATGTGTCTTGTAGTTTTATCCACACATCAATCACAGTGAAGCTAAAATATTGACCTGTTTCTGCGGTGGCAGACGTTCAAAGGTCATGTTTTCGACACTTAGGTATGTTGTTCTTGTTTATGCATTGTGACTGGAGTGGAATGTTTTCTTTGTAACATTTTCAAAAATACATAGAACTGGAAAGCTAGCAAAACAGCTTTAGGGTTGACTCAAGTTAAAAAAGAATGTACTTAAAACTATTCATAGAAGGAAGTGGGAATGTAACTCACAATCACTCACATTCATTATTTGTGCATTGGATTTCTCATACATGGTGATAATTGTATATATTTTAATTGACGGGTAAAGGATTCAGCATTCACTTCCACTGAGGCCTGAGAACAAAAGTGAACTTCTCACTCTGTATGTGATGGAATACTTTGGCCGCTGGACTTCTCAGAGCTTCCTAATCACAAATGCCTCTACGCTAACCGCTTAGAGGTCAATTTACAGTGACAACATATCAGTGTGAATAACTTTGCTGTGGTATTATAAAGGGCAAGGCCTTATGAACATGGGGTAAAGGACTCTTGGGGAGCGCACAGATTCAGCGCTGGCTTATCTCAATCTCAGCTGGCCATTTATTGCCGGTACCCTTTCGTCCTAATGACCACAGCCACAAGAGTGGAAATAATGCAAATGACTTTTCCATGAAAGTCAATGTGTGTCGTGTTACTGTAAATCTACTTTATGCATTTGTTTCCTGGAGTGTGTGTGGTAGGTAGGTAAATGGTCCTCATGAGGAAAACGGCTTATAAATCATACTAAGTGATGTTTTTTGAAAATGTAAAAACAGGGTTCTCAAGTTTTATCAAAAGCTTGGAGTGAGATCACATGCGGTTAGGGGAGGAGCCCTAATGGAGCCCCGCCCCCGCCCCGCCCCCCAATGTTACCCATTGTTCATAATTAACCAGCACAAATTGAAATTATAACAATTGGTAAATCTGATAAATGACAGAGCAATTCATCACATCAAATATACTCTTTGTTATATTTCAAAATGACAAATATACAAAAATTACAAAAATATAATAAATTGCTCCAAACATTTTGGATAGTCGAAATAATGATTTATTGTGTGGTGGGACATTGTGAACAAATGGACATATTAGTATTAAGGTGCGTGTGCGTGTGTGTGTGTGCACAAGAGTACACACTCCAGCTTATGAAATGTGTTTTGTGTTGTCTGCTTTAATACATGTAGCCTTAATGGGTAACACTTTATTTTAAGGTGCTTGTAATAAGCAGTAATTAACAGTTAATAAGACATTTATAAGACCTTATAAGATGCATATAAGCATTAACTACTTCATATAAGGGTTAATTAAAGGTCCAGGACCTGAAGAGATCAGGGAAACTACTCCCTCTTGGGAAGGTCAATTTTTAAGGGACTGGGAGTTTGTGTTACCCTTTATGTTTGTTCGGCTGTTCTAAACGTGCAATGTATTGATACTTGAGAAATTTATTATTTCATTTAATTTATTTATTATAATTAGTTAATGCTTATATGCATCTTATAAGGTCTTATGAGTGTCTTATTAACTGTTAATTACTGCTTATTACAAGCACCTTAAAATAAAGTGTTACCCCTTAATGTAACTAGAAAGACTATTAATACAAGTCAAGTCAAGTCATCTTCATTTATATAGCGCTTTTAACAATGGATTGTTTCAAAGCAGCTTTACAGAGATAAACATAATTTAAGGTAACAGATTGTTTTGGCTTTATAGCGGTTCTTGAATAATGTTACTTCCAGCTAAAGTTAACTTTGATTGATTCACCTCCATTGAAATGATCAGACTTTAAACGCGAACCTGTGATTAACGCTGACGGCGTTCACATGCTCATTCAGAATTGATTCTATAGTTATGTACTTTTTAAAATATGTGCGCAGGTTTGTAATTCATACAACCCAGCCTAAACAAACTACTTTTCTTGCCTATAAATTTTGATACAGAATTTTGTTTAATCACTTCGGGGTACGCGAGCCGGAATTCACAACGCTTTATCTGTAGAGTGGGAAAGGGATCCTCCATAGGGAGAGGATAGTGGACACTTCAGCACTGCATTGTCATCGGGTCCAGGCGGATCTCCTTCGTCAGATCTGGACACGGCCTGGATCCGGCAGGCTGCGGGGAAACCTCGGGATAAACAAAGACACTAATATTAGCGTAGATGCCATTCTTCTTATGATGTAGCGAGTACATCAAGATTTCAGGGAAGTGTTCCCAGTTCCGGCTGACCTAATCTATGCAGCCTAACATTGAATTTATAGAAGTCTATAATGTATTATGTGTATGCTAGGTCAAAGAGATGTGTTTTTAGTCTAGCTTTGAACTGACAGAGTGTGTCTGCTTCCCGGACAATAGGAAGACTGTTCCAAAGTTTTGGTGCTAAATAGGAAAAGGATCTACCGCCTGCAGTCGATTTAGATATTCTAGGTATTATCAACTGGCCGGAATTTTGAGATCGCAATAGACGTGAAGGACTATAATGCTTTAAGAGCTCGCTCAAGTACTGCGGAGCTAAACCATTTAGTGCTTTGTAGGTAATCAACAATATTTTAAAATTTATACGATGTTTAGTAGGGAGCCAATGCAGTGTTGACAGAACCGGGCTAATATGGTCATATTCCGCATTTCCCAGTGAGAGCATATGGCGTATTTTAGATATATTTTTAAGATGGAAAAATGCAGTTTTACAGATACTAGACACGTGGCTTTCAAAAGAAAGGTTGGTATCAAAGAGCACACCCAGGTTCATAACCGAAGACTTGACAGAGCAGCCATCAAGTGTTAGACAGTATTCTGGGTTATTGCGTGTGGAAGTTTTTTGTCCAATAATTAGAATCTGTCTATCTACTAGTCATCCAATTTTTTATATCAGCTATGCATTCCGTTAATTTTGTGAATTGGTAAGTTTCGTTGGGTTTTGAAGAAATATACAGCTGAGTATCATCGGCATAACAGTGAAAGCTAACTCCATGTTTCCTAATGATATCTCCTAATGGTAGCATGTACAGAGTGAACAGCAGCGGTCCTAGTACTGAGCCTTGTGGTACGCCATACTGAACCATACTAATACAGTATATAATTTAAAATAAAATTAAAAAAATACATCTTCATTCAATCAATCAATCAATGTATGCGATGGGCTATATATTACTATAAATGTTCTAGCCTTAAAATGTTAGACGAGCTTTCTTCCAACTTCCTTCTCCCAGAGTTTCCGCTGAGTTTTCGTTTTACGGACATTTTGATGATATGCCGGTCAAATATCGCCCCTTAATTAGTCAAGTTGAGGAAAACTGGAGGCGGGCTATGTAACTTAAAAAATGACATAATCAGGCCGTATAGAATGCAACATGTTTATTAGCCTAACTTTCAAATAGACGGAAAAAAACATGATCGTCCGATTGGCGTCAATCAACGCCAATTGTTTTTACTATGGTTTCACATTCATAGTTTAACAAACCAATCCCCCTTCCCCACATAAAATATCTGAATAGTAGCCTATTGTTTTTACTCAAGCGAACTTAATTATACACTCTCAGTATGTCTCATTTAGCTGGTAACATTTAAATTGGCCACCGTGAAATGACTCCTTGTCAAATGAACTGGAACAAGACTAGGCCTATAACATTGTCTCGCGTCGTTTTAGGCTTCTTTTTACGGTGTTTTGCAGTGCTGAATTGTGCAGCTGCCGACTTAAATTCAAAACTTCCCAGTGTCTCTCCGCAACTTGCAATGCGCATAAGCCTCGTGGGCCTGTTCACATATCGCATCTTTCGCGCGCTCAAGTTCGTTATTTCCATAGACAGTAAAAGAGGCTATTTCAGACGCGCGGTATGCGTGCTCAAAATGGGAAGTTTTTTCCAAGCGCGTCCGCGCCGCATCGAGATAAAAACATCTCGGTGTGGATTGAGGTTATCAATATCGTACAAATGTTATCATTTGTAATAATGTTTGTTTGCTTTTGTTTTTTAATTGTAAAAATGCTGAATGGTTTCGGTTATAGTATTTATAACTAGCTATATATATAAAAAAATTGAAGTCTATGTAATGTCCCCATTTAGATAGCTAAAGGCAACCACACGCTACAAGATAATCAGGCAGATTTTGGGCCAATTCTTTCCTTCCAACAATTCTAGGTAAAGTCTCGATTATCTTGATGGTTCTACAGATGATCTAATCACTCCTGGTGTGAGGTGTGCTAAGAGTGATTGTATCTGCTCAGAAAAACGTTGGGGTCTCACCGACACTCCAACATGTTGAATATTAAGAGGAGAAATAAACAGGAGAAATCCTGTTGATTTCTGCAAAGAGCTGTCCAAACACTATTATCGCCATATATTTTTGCCCGCCATGTTTGTTTCTTCTAAAGTCACGATCACGAGATTTTGGTATCTCACATCTTATCAGTTTTCACAATCTCTTTGTGTGGGCCAGCCTTAAGTAAACGTCGGTGTGTGTGTGTGTGTGTGTGTGTGATTTTCTTTTTTCTTCTTTTTCAACATAACATTCTGTCTTTCAATCTATCTCAGCCACACTGAAACTCTTCCTTAGATAAGAAACATATGCTCTTCCCACCTCTGGCAGGGGAGTCCCAGGCGGACCGCTGACGCAGTCACTCAACCCCCTCCACAC
This sequence comes from Tiaroga cobitis, assembly GCA_030578255.1. Classification (NCBI taxonomy): domain Eukaryota; kingdom Metazoa; phylum Chordata; class Actinopteri; order Cypriniformes; family Leuciscidae; genus Tiaroga; species Tiaroga cobitis. Next base: position 10,574,311 of record CM060603.1, on the reverse strand, counting down.
ACACACACACCTTCGTCACACACCCACCCGCCTCAATCATGTCAGGCAAGTGAAAAGTAGAACCTTGGCAGTCTGCCCTTGACACCACTCCAAGAAGGGAGCAGTTCTCAATAAACCTGCTCTTCTCTCTCAGGCGTTCCATCAGTTTTGCTCTCTCCTGTTTTGGTCACTGTACGGTTTTGAAAGCTCCCCAACTCTTTGGAAACCAGCAGCGAGAGGCTGACCCCACACAATTTATAGGCCTCTCAAATCTAGGATGACTATAGGTGAAAAAAATTGGAACAGGTCTTAGATATGCGGGCGACCAGAGTACAAATCTGGCCTGGTGTGATTAAGTTATTATTTGTTTTATTTCCCAACGGTCTGTAAAGAATAGAACATAGTTGCATCTAATCTTTGGATACACATCCAAATTAAACTCTCATTTTGATATTGAGCTCTTTAAAAAGTTTATTTACAACAATCAAGCCAAAGATAATACTTATTTTCAAGACAGTGTCCCAGTTGTAACTCTGTCTGGACGTGGTACTTATAAGATTTTATCAGGATGTATTGTAACCCTACTGTACCCTCCTCCTCACCCTGTAAAAAGGAAGATATTATGACTCCAATGAAGTAGTTCCTTCTTTTTACTCCTGTTATTCCACATATCATCCCCCAAATAATGGAGACAATGCTTTGTAAACAGGTCTGTCAGCTTATTTTGAATTATGTAGGGAATGGATGGAGAAAAATGCTTTTTCTGGCAGGATTTACTGTACCAAGGGTTTTATTTTTACATCTCTCGTGTGGGGGAATAGAGACGCTCAGACGGCCAGCAGTCGCACAGCGCTAAAGGATTAGACTATCTGTCATTTTAACAGTAATCTTTTATGGTTTTGCTCATTTATTTATTGTTTGGCACACGTGTTATCATGCTGTAAGCAAACATCTGGATTCTTCTGCGATAAGAGAGTTTATTTACAGTGTGCGTATGAAGTCATGCTTTTTCTGTAAGTCCTCCAGCAGAGTCTGAATGTGCCATGATCTTTAGTTAAACATTAACCTTGAGCAGCCACCTAAATTAAGGGCAAATCGTTTGCGACTAACTTGGGTATGTTTCACAAAAGACGCAGTTTGTCAATTATAGTTTTTAATTTATGACCTATGAAGCCATGCGTCAGGTACTTGGCCATTGCACCACAACTTGCTGTTTTTTCAGTGTCTTGCGTCATGAGCTTTTTTCGTTTTTAAGGCTAAGCTATTTTAAGGCTAATAAAAATGGCATTTAAAAATGCATCTTAAAACCTTTGCATTCTGATCCGTTCAGTTGTGCTTCGTAAAGCCTTTTTTGAAAGCAAAAACACGTCCTGAATGAACAGCCCTTTGTTCATTCTGTACTGTCTGCCCTGAGTAGTGGTTTGCTGAGGCACGTGGCCTGTAGTAGCTGTTGGTTCTGCACTGACGGTGGGTTCACATGAACATACTTTGCATTTAGTTTAGATTTTAGGTTTGAGTTGTTCCGAGATAATTCCTTAATACAGAAATTACATATGGTTAGGCATTAATAAATGTTAATTTATTTTGAAGGTTTTTTTTTATAAATAAATAAAGCTTTATTGCAGACACAGGTCCATATAACACATCATACAGTACAAAAAGGAGATATAATAATTTAACATATGTTTTCCCGAGTTCTTCAGATAAAAATCAGTCTACATGCTTTCATAAACCACCTAGGAAGTCAGGGAAGGTCTCTTTTCATTACTAAAGTTTCGTTACTAGCTGTTTACACATTGTCAATAATAAAACGATTAATACATGAATATTCTTACATAGCCTACACCGTCTTTAAACTCTGTCAAACATCTACACACAATGAAGCCCTTAGTTTAACTCATCTAAAGCTTCCATTCTATCTAATATTTCTAATCAATCATGTTAGAACCATGCTAACAATGTGAAATCAAGCTAGCAACATGTTAAATTGTTAACAATGTGCTAAAACGTTAGCAATGTGCCAATTCGTGTTAGAAACATGCTTGCAATGTGTTAAATCATGCTAGAAACATGCTAGCAACATTCAAAATCATGCTAGCAACATGCTTAAACATGCTAGCAATGTATTAAATAATGCTAGAAACATGCTAGCAACATGTAAAATCATGTTAGCAACATGCTTGAACAAGCTAGTAATGTGTTAAATCATGCTAACAACGTGTTAAGACATGCTAGAAATATGATAGCAATGTGCTAATCCATGTTATAATCTGTTTGCGTCTTAGACTGCATGGCCTTAAAATTTAACACTTCAAACTTCAAGCTTTTTAAACTACTCCAAACGTTTAGGTTTTCTCAAGCTAACATAAAGTTTACCTACAATCAGTTTGTCGGCCGCTTCTTTTTTGCTCCTGTTTCGCTCCTGTTTCAGCTAGAACTTAAAACAACTCATCCAGAGTCTCAAGTTAGAGAGCATATAAAAAAAAAGTTGGTAAATGAAATGCTTTCATTTTACGAATGACAACATTGCACACTATACATGTGTAACACTGAGTCACACAACTATACTAGAAATCTTGGTAGATTATTCAGTAGCCTCTTAACTTTGGATAGGCCCAAGTCTCTACTGTCTATACTCAAATGTAAGCCAAAAATTAAACAGTATGACACTGTAAAGTAAGATCAGATGTCGCAATGAATAACTGACGTCTGTGACCCCTCTCTCAAGAAGCATTGCACTTTTACTCAAAGCAGAACTAAAAAAGGAGAAAAAAAACTTGGATGACGCAATTAAAATGTCTGGGGGGATCTGAGACTGTGCAGAACTAATCTAAAAAAGAGGGAAAAAAAGGAGCAGCATTATAGAATAAGGGCATACGCAGAAAGGAAATGAGGGCTCCTCAAGATAGACTATAGTGTAATCCACAGGCATTTCAAGCTGGTCATTGGGACTAACAGTTCTCCTGGATTCTCTCTCAGTTCTCTTGACGTGTGCTGTCAGTGTATTTTTGACATGACTGTAGTTTGTTTTCATCTTATACAGTAGCATAAATAAGTTTGTGATGTCTAGATTTATGCATTGATTACTCATAAAATGTGATCTGATCTTAATTTAACACACAATTACAGACAAACACAATCTGACTAAACTACCATCCATCCCTACCACTGTTTTAGTGTATAAATATTATGGGTTGTCTAGTACAAAACACAATCGATATAGTTATATAGCTTAGTGTTATTGTCAAATCATGCAGACTACGATTAAATAAAATAAATATAGGCCTGTATGCTACTGGTGTTGATGCTACTGCATGCCACCAGTAATACAGTGCTTCACCGGACCACTATATTGAGTCCTGCTATACCTATTAAATGTGACATTTATTATAATGGGTTTATGTGAAGTTCAATTACATTTAAAAGTTGATATATATTTTCATTAAATGTTACAAATGATGGCTTTTTAATTAAACTGTGATGTCGAATGCATGGCTATAATTAATGGCTTAAAAATTGTGTTCAGTATCAGATGGTCAGTGAAACGATAGTGGGTGTTTAGTAGGCGTGCTGTCTGAGACTGACACTATAGTTTGGGCCTGAAGGCCTCTGGGGGCAAAAAGTACTCAAATCTATGAAAGACAAGCAATGGGTCATGTTCATGTTCCAAACCTGTTTCCACTTTCCATACAATGAATGTAGACAGAGGCCAAGAGCTGTCAACAAGCTCCTTCAAAAAAAATAAAATAAAAAGAATTCCCGTAAAAGTAGTCTTATTTGACTCACGTGCTATATTCCAAGTCTTCCATCCAAGACTGTATTCCAAGACTTCCACAAGTCATATGATAGCTTTGTCTGAGAAACAGAGCAAACTTTCATACGACTTACATTTTACAGTATTTGCACTTGCTCATATTCAAATTTGGTGGCTAAAAATACGCGTCATTGTTGATTCTCACGTGGACTATCACATAAGTGTGAATGAGATTACAGTGCCAAACGGGGGAAAATGTCATAACTGTCCACTTTTGTTGTATGGAATAGAGTTACTTGGACTTTTGACAAAATATCTTGTTTCTCATACAGGGGATAGTGAGGGAACCTCAGGGCGGATGATGAAAAGCTTATAATTAATTAAATTGAATGTAACAATCAAATAAACAAGTGGGGCTGCATGGGTTGGGCGATATGGCCTAAAAAATGATCACGTTCAATTATCACGATAAATGTCAAATCTTTCTTTCTTTCAACTTTAAAGGCAGATATTTGCTCCTGAGTGAAAGTTGTAGAAACCAGGTCGTTAATTGTGGTTTTAAACAACTCTTTACTGTCAGAACCTGACAAAAACTTGCCAAACAGGTGAACGCCTCACAAATCTGAGGTAGAATATTAAAAACATAATTTCTCTTTCTATATCAAAATATGCTCGAGTCAACTTAAGTAAATTCCTTTTATTTATTTTTTCCTTAACAAAAGAAACATCTTAATAGAAAATTTAAGTTTTTCGTTTCTGCATGTTCTAATGGGTGATAGTTTGTGTTGCCCGACTTCGATGATGTGTATCTTCGGCACAGTTTGCATTGCAGGCTGCAATATAAATAATATCATGTGTTTTGTCTCTTAGAAATGCACATTTGACAGTAGCTTGAGTTGGGATGCTGATGTAAATTTACGTTCATTAACAAACAGTAACATCTCTAAAAATGTAAACAACCTCATAAGGTAAAATTAAAATATTCTGACTGTTTGAGTAAGGACTTTACTTAAATGTACTTAAAATGAACCACTGGTTATCCATAGTGTCATACATTGCATGATAACCATAGGTAAAACCACACACGCATATAGCACCTCACTATCGTGCTAAAATGTAAAAAAGATATGGCTTATATGGCATTTGAACTGGCGCGGTTCAAACGAGTTGCATTTAACATTTATGAAACATTTGTTATAATTGTATTGAGGGAAATTATATCGCAATAATGATCATCATTGTTTTATCCTCCAGCCCTAGGGCTGCACAATTAGGCCTAATCAAAATAAAACTAAAATGGAGATATATCTTATTAAATCGTGTGATTTTAATTAAAATCACAGCCTTTGATTTAACAGAGTACAGTCTGTTTTGCTGCGTATTTCAAAGTGTAGAGTGGCACTTATGTTCATTTACACGTGTGCAAACACAGCATAATGTGTTTTCAGCTTGGTTCACAGTAAATGCTGCGTCTCACGATCTTTGGAAGCGTTTTGAGTTTAATGTGCATTTGAGAATGCAACGTGCGCTAGGTTCACTTTATTTACATTTGCATCATTTTTTGCAATGTTGTGGACAGAAATTTAGGGCATTTCACCAATTTTCCGCCAAAACAAAAGCTCAAGGAAGGATATGACGTTAAAAGCTTGAACGTTTGAAAGTGAAATTTTAAGACATAAATATTTGTATTTCAACTTGTAGTGTTATTTGATTCTTGTAAAGATAGAACACAAGTGTGAACACCCTTAAAAGTAACTGTTTCCATTAGTAATGAAAAAAACATCGTCAAAAAAATGTGAAACACATTTGAGAAAGATTAGATGTTTTATCTGTCACGTGAACGTTAACCAACATCAGGGAATCCTGAACATGCAAAATGTTGTTACATTTTTGAAAATATTATCTTAAAATCTCGGGGGTACTTTGAGTAAATATTTTACGTCGAAGGGGTTCAGCTGACAAAAAAGCTTGGGAAAAGTTGCTGGAATGCCTTCCCAGGAGAGTGAAAGCTGTTAGGGAGGACCAGCACCTTCTTACTGCCAATGGTTTTTCAAGCACATATGGGTGTGGTGTCTGGGTGTCCTCATACTTATGGTCATATAGTGTATAATTCCCCAGACTCTCCAGTTCTCAGATTACTGTACATTATTTCGACCTGTATAAATAAAGAGCATCATCCATCACTATAAATATAGATTTTCTATATATTTCATATTCTTCCTGCTTCAGACATGTAATATGAAACTAAATATGTATGTTTCCGTTTATTGGAGGGCGCTTTCCAATAAATAAACAAATTATGCTTGTTTTTGAAGGGATGAGAATATCCAGTGTCTAAACTTTACTGTACACTCCAATTGTAACTGGTTCCAGCTCTCTTAGGTCACAGCCTCAGTCTAATTAGATGACTTAAGTGTTGAGGGTTGGTTGATTCATCAGCAATACAATGAGTCAGGGTGACGTCATTTAGGAATATCATTATCCCAAGAGGGAACACTTTTGACCGTGTGATTTTTAGACGTATACAAAGGTTGAACATTAAACCTCACTGCATTAAAGGCAGGGTTCTGTATCCTAATTAGGGGCCAACTGTCTGCATACCATCTCTGATCCCTGCAGCGGGCCATCAGCCGGGAGCGCATGGGCCGAGAGGGATCTGTTTTAAGCCCATGATATAGCACTGGTCCCAGAGGTTCGATGTTCATTCACGTCACATGTACTCTCATTGCATGTGCAAAGAGATGAAGAGCTGCTCAGAGGATTCTCTGGCCGATGAAATAAACACAAATGTCACCAAGGCAGCAGATGAAACCAGATCCCTTTCAATTCAAACGACTTCCCACAACCCTGATCTAAACTAACTTTTTATTCCATTGTTTGCAAAGCAGCACAGTGTTGATAATCCCAAAAATTCCATTAAGGGATGGTTCTTAACATCATATGCAGGTCCATGTAGGCTACATATACATAAAATATTGAAATGCAATTAATTCAGACCAACACAATCAGTGTTCAGACAAATTTTGTCCTAGTTGTTTATTTATTCATTTCTGAATGTATATGGTCCCACTTTATATTAGGTACTGCTGACTTCTGAACAAAAAACAGTATTTTATTTACATATAAGTACAGTGTAAAAACATGTACACAATAAGTACATTGTATTAAATTATTAATTAACATGTTAGTACATAGTAGTTAAAGGCACTTAAAGGCACAGTTCACCCTAAAATGTACATTTTCAAAATTTACAAAAATTATTTAATGCACAAGCACATCATAAATCCGTGTTTTTGTCTTATCCTGAATCACAACGGCACACCTACAATAAGTGTTTATATTCAGACTATTTTAGACTGGCTCGGGTTGTATACCACTTTTTTTTTTTAGTTGTGCTCATCCATATAATAGCAGTGAATAACAACCAGCATCAAGCTTTAAAAAAAGTATGATCATACTGTTGTGATGTCTGATGACTGATATCATATCATAGGCTACAGTTTATAGTTGCTAACTTGAGTTTCAGACGTTCATTAGGAACAATATTCTTTGTGTTCAAGGACAGCGTGGGCTGTTTTAAGAGACATTATCAGCGCCTACGTCTACATATCACCACTCTAATCATTTGATCATAGTTCTCCTTGTTTTTGTGTTGTGTCTTTGCCCACTTGTGCTGTGTGAAGCGAGTGATTTTGCAACCCAGGAGGAATGTTTTGTACTGATGTGCAGCCAGCGCTTTCCAAGTACCACTGGCAGGGGACGCAACAAATGCCGCTGTTTTGTTTGAACCTTTTCTTTGTCCAAGTTATGCCATGATCACTTCCCCATGTCTGGAAGATGCCACACAAGACAAAGTGTGAAAAGTGGCAGCCTCCCTGGATAATACATCTTCTTAGCAAATGAATAAATAATGGGAAGATTTCTAAAGTGCTGCTGTGTGCTGTGGTCTTTACGTTTTCTGCTAATTAAAAGTGGTGTTCCCTTTAATTTAAGAATTGGCTTCCTTTGAGTTCACACTAGAAAACTAGAATTTGAATTAAATTAGCCACACAGGATGTTAAATTGGAATTTTATTTGGAATTTGGCACACAATAGTGTAATTTACATATATATATATTTTTATATTATTACCATGCCTATTATATTCAATTCAATTTAAGTTTATTTGTATAGATCTTTTCACAAAACATAATATTACTATATATCATGCTGCACAATAGGGAAATTTTAAGTATTGAGACAAAACATCATTACATTTCATGCATTATTCCTATTATATTATTATTATTATGCATGTGATATTACTATATATATAATATTATGCTTGTTTCCAGATATGTAGTTGTTTTCCTCACACGATAAGACTTATTTCTCTGAGCTAAGTTGTGTACTGTCATAGCATTTAATAGCCATCAAAACAGAATTCCGTTTTTTCACATTATTTTCAGATACTTTTTACAGAATATATGCGAGTATATTATACGCGAACAAGTACATATTTTATTCAAAACTATATCTGCAGTATAAAAACTTAGTTAATTCTAAGTTTAAATTCAAATTATAATTCTACATCCTGTTTGCCACCCTAAAATTCAGAAATTTAATTTAAATGAAAATGTTTTTTGCAATTTGCAATTCATTTCTACAGTACATAGTGCAAAAATGCATGGTTGCTATGGTATTCTAAATGTAGATTCTATAGGCCCACCCCTAATCCCTCATATGTCCCCCTTCAATGTAAGTCTGTAGATTTTTGCACGAGGTGAAAAGTAAGTCTAGCACACTTCTAAGTAAGCTGCATGTTTTGAGTTTTCATTCATAACTGCTGTGGGATGAATTACATGCAGAGTTCATTACTTAAAGTTTAGTCAAATCCCAAACTTTGATTGTGAGCAATAGTGAAGCTAGACTTAGCAAACACCACTAATAACCATAAAATCATAAATATACACTAATATAAATAAATATACACTGAATATCGGTTAATATTTCTTTGAATGTGGCTTCACCTCCACATGTGGAACAAAGAAACTAAAGCTGATTTCCATTCCAGCTTGCAACGATAACATTCATTTAAGTTCAGTTCAGTTTGGGGAAGTGAAAAAAGGTTGTTTTTGTCTTTGTGGAGAAAAAACCCATGGGGCACAGCGGTCCAGTGATCGCTATTGGCTGTTTAAAGTGTTATGCAGGGATAGAAAGGCTGGTGAGTCTTGAGTGCTTTGTGGTTTTGGGCTGTTGCTTTGGTTTGCTGTTGTGATCTCTGGTGTCATATGATGCATGCAGAAGCTTTGATGATGTTGCATGTGATTTAGACCACTAATATTTTTTACAGCTCATTCTGCTGTAACACAACAAACAATGAATAAAATGGTACAGGAACACTGCAAGGTGGACTTTGTAATGGGGTGCCAAAGGGCTGAGGATATGTGCCCTACTTTTTCTGCTACGCAGCATTTAAAAAGGACTAGGATGATGAGAGTATTATAAGTAGGGTGACTCATTTGGGGGTTTCAAGATTTTAAAATCAAGATTTTAGGTTACAATAATTTGTACATAAATATATCTAAGGTGCTGTGACTGTCCACCATTTGTCTTAAAGCTCAGTGTTCAAATATTTACATACATAAGTACACCATTAATAGAATAATTTACCATAAAACCATGACGATGTAATACTTTTAAAATTTGAGCATCCCAACCAACCAGACAATAGTGGTCGACCGATATATAGTCAAGGTGTTACCTTGTAACGATACTTCACAGACAGGAGCACAGTTGAACCAAGGTGTGGGAGTTTTTTTTAGATCAGAAGCATTGGAGAAACAGGCAAGTAGCAATAGGGGAGTTTCACAGGTAAGTAAACACTGCCCTTGTACAGTCTTTTAGTCTTAGGCACACTTAGGCAACAACTTAGGCACACCATAAATAACAGATCATAATTAGAATCCTCAGCTAGGCATTACAGGTAACATAAACATTCAATGAGATATCACTTTAGGCAGAATAGCATCCGAGACACTGAACAAAGGCTGAAGTAAATATATTGCAGTAAACAGATCTTTACTTATCTTTCCATCCAGGACACAGAGAACACAGGTACGTATATCTTTCACAGCGAATCACTGAGAACAACAAGTGGGACATCAGATGGGTTAACACGGGTAAGAAAGAGTCTTAGGTAAATCACTTATCTTTACATCTTCCAGGCAAGAACAAAAAACACAGGTTAAGTCCTCTGAGGAGCAAAAGGTGAGTAAGTATTATACTTCAAGGCCAGACAACTGAAGATTGTAAAGGAGTAGTATAGACACAAGTCCAAACTTTCAGGTAACTAGCAACTTAAATGTCTTCTTAGCACTCTGAGTGTGAGAGCGGGTGAGTGACGGTGAGAACAGAGCAGAGTCCAGAGTGAACATGTGACAGGTCCCCCCGAGATTATCTGAAGTGGCATTTGGAGTGTTAGCAGAAAAGGTACCATCTGGAGAACTGGTTGACTGGCACTGGCAGAGAAACTTACCCATGGTTAGCAGGTTGACTGGCAGACAACTGGAGTGCCGGCTGACCTGATGAGACAGACCCAAAAAAAAACAGATAGTTCAAGGGCGGCCATCAAGACTGGGACGGGGGGGGTAGAAGTAGCTGAGACTTGAGAACCCAGGCTCTGTGGCCGAGACAAGGGGACTAGGCATTGTCTTTTTTAGCCAATACAGGACTGGTAGATAACTCTGAAGCAGTCGATACGGAACAGGTAAGTGAAGTTGGAGTACTCAAACTCGGGCTCTGACTCGAGTCCGGAATCCAGTCCAACTTTTTGCTGACTTGCATTTGTCACATAAAATGTATATAAACCCTGAGTTATGGAAATTACATGTAGGACTTTTGTACGCAGTCCATGCCATTGTAAATACTGTATGTCTGTCCTTTCCCCTGTCGTTTAAAATTGATGTTGTTTTTTATAAGTTGTTAAGATAAAAAAGATATTGACTTAATGAAATAAAGTGTTACTTAGTTGGACTCGGACTCGACCCTTCCTCTTTTGGACTTGGACTCGATTGGTTAAAGACTCGTTCTCGACTAAGCGATCACTCGTACTTGACCAAGGACAATCTCCTTGGTCATAACAGAACAGGCAGGAACCTCTGGAATTGTGTATGGCCAACACTGGATGGGTAGCTAACCCTGAAGCGGCCTTCTATAGCATGTCACACCTCGTGTCAAATTCCCAAGTGTTAACTGTCGAATACTCAGCGTATCATAAAATATAACATTTCTGATCTGATATAAATGTAACGTTTTAGCCTTCCAGTAGCGGGAAATTTGGCATGCCTTTTTTATTGGCTTTTTTTCTATCACTTATTTCAGTAATCATTATAAATCAGGTATCATTCAAAAGATTAAACACTCCAAATTCAACCTGTGAAACTGTTTTGAAATTGGATGTTGCATTACCATAGAAAGGGTACTTTAAATCCTTTTAGCAGGCTACTTTTTTTTTCATAAAATATGTATTTTGTATACAATTAAAAACGTTTAGTTCAGTGCATTTGCTTTACAGTAGACATAAACTTCTATAATTATTAAATACATTCATTTTTGACTTTCTCTTCTGCAATAATCTGCTCTGTCCTCTTTTTAAAGAGAGCAACTTAAGCGTCTGTATTCAAAAGCATTCATGAATTACTATTTACTATTTAATTTCATATGCTCAAAAAAAGGGGGTGACAGTTATCAGGTTAATATGAAGAGAGACACAAATTGCAATTATCTAGTGTTATTGTTTAAGTGTGTAATATCTCAATGAGTTGATGCAGCAGGAAACCTCACAGAAGGTCGTCTAGTGTTATTTCTCTCTTCTCACACTCAGCCTGTGTGTCTGCGTCCCCTCCAGTGTCTGATTTATGAAGCAGTGTTCTCTCCCCATGTGCGTCAGCAATGGCTCTGGGAGTCTCGTGAGGCGTTGCGCTCCTGAAGAGCTGTGTCTCGTGTCTGGACAGCGTCAGTCGGCAGCAGCCCTTGGCCCCCTCCTGTTTTTTTCTCTTTCACTGTCTCTCTCTGTGCGTATACTGACCTGTACCTCCATATATCAACATGCTTTTTCCCCGGAGCTAAACCCAGCTGGTTGCTTTAGCTGACAATTTCCCATCATTTACTGAATAAAAAAATTAAAAAAAACATTGATGGATAATTCAAAATGCTTTCCATAATTTTTACAGATAAAAATAACGTGTCTACTTGGTTTCTGTGTTTTACAAACATTCTAACAGTAAAACAATTATAATAGGGATTAGAAATAAAGGTTAAAAAATAATGTTTTAAAGTGCCCCTGCAAAAATAGACCAGATGAAATAGTTTAATGAAAGGACCGAGAGATTTCAGTCCAGTGGAATAATTCATAGGATGAGCCATTCCTGTTCGGCAGTACCTTTTGATCTTAGAAATGTTTAAAAATGAATATGCTTGCGTTATACTTTATGAACGTGTTTTTATAAAAGGGACTTTCAGAAAAATGTTCAGGTCAAGTTCAGGCACTTTGTTTAACTTACATGTACTTACTATATGTACAACATATTAAGAAAACTAATGAAAAGGTAAATTAGCCATTGCTCAGCACGCAAAGACGGAGAATTAGCTTACATGAGGTCGGTTGAAGTTCTTTTTTTGTTCTTATTTTTACATCTTTTGAAATTTTGATGTATAAAACAATTTTGATGTGTGGTGTTTGACACCTAAATAAACAAATGAATCAATCAAAAACAATATAGCGATACATCACATAATTAATCAAATACATTGGGAATACATACTGATATTTATGATATTTTCCAACCAAAAATTGTCACTTCCTGGAGGATGATATAATTAAGTACTTATTAATCAGACATTACAAAAAACTAAGAGAATGGAAAGTGAAATTGAGGACACAGGAAAAAAATCTATATAATGATTACCAATTAAAACAATATATCAATAATTGATTAATTATTATTTGTTTAATACAATTTATATCAGAATAAGACATCTGGGGACAATCATTCCAAGACATTTAAAACCAAAATAGTAATCATTGTAAAAATGGTCAGTTTAATATTTTTTATATAATATATTGAGACATATATGATGCAGACATAAAAATGTATGAAGGAATGACTCTGATAATGGTCGATAAATTTGGTAGGACCGATGGCAAAATATGTTGTCTTTCTTATGTAGCAACAAGCACAGAATAAAAAGATAAAGCCACAAACCCACAACACAACAGTGTTAGTTTAAATATAACAAGCACAAACAATTTTTCACAACCCAGTATGGACCAAAACTTCATCAGGTGACAGTTGTAAAGAAAAAAACCTTGGAATAACCTGACTCGGAGGGGCCAGATTTATTCCAGGCTGTATAACAGGTCAGACTTGTGCATTGATATTATTTAAAATGTTGCATTCAGCTACTTCTGCTTTGAGATCGGGAAATGCCATGGTAGAATTGCATGAGAAAATGGTAGGGTTGTAGTCTGACGTATATAATGGTTATTTGTAGTGCAACTTCTGCTACCTATACAACTGTTTGTGTATGGATATGAATATCTTTCACGCATCTGGTATGTTTTTAGTGTTCAAAGAGTGGAGGCTCTGCCATTTTCATCTGTTTTGTCTTTTATTGTTGTGCACCAAAACAGTCTATACCCTTTTTCTGCTTGTTGGAGCTCTTGTGGGCGAGTTTGGGTCCCAATATCTTCCTGCTAACGTGTGTGTGTGTGTAGTGTGGAACACATGCCTCCCAGCTGTGTTTCCCTCGAGTTTGTACATTAAGTCAAGACTCACATATGCTCAAAGTGTTTGGTTTCAGTTGAGTCCATCCTGGCATTAAAAAAAAAAAAAGATCAATACGTAGACCAGGGATATTTAATTAAAGTTCCTGGAGGTCCAGTCTCTAAATTTTCATTGACGCAAAGCTCCGAACAATTGTATCTTAAACAGTTTTAGTGCTGTAAGAACTTTGCATTTAATTTCTGGTCATTTTTTTATTGTTGTTGTTATACATGTTTAAACTGGCAGCTGTAACTCTTAGTAAAAAAAAAAAAAAAATTAAATACATTTTCTATAATTTGCCGCCATTGCATTAATACGGTTAACTGCTACGGTTGGAGAAAAAAGGGATTTTTTAAAAACATATTGAGAAAATGATTCATGATCTACACTATCCAGATCAAAGATCGGTGCGTATGTAGAAACTATCTTTGATCTGGACGATCGTCCACTTATTGGTGACCTTTTTAGAAGTGGGTCTCTGAAAGCTTGAAAGAAATTTAAAGGGATAGTTCACCCAAAACTTAAAAAAACTCCCATGATTTACTCACCCTCAAGCCGGTGCATATGACTATCTTTTTTCAGACGAACACAAACAAAATAATATTAAAGCTCTTCCAAGCTTTATAATGTTTGTGAATAGCAGCCCTGATTTTGAAATCCAAAAAAGTGCATCCATCCATCATAAAATTATTCCATACGACTCCAGGGGTTAATAAAGGCCTTCTGAAGCAAAGCGATGTGTTTTTTGGAATACAAAATATCCATATTTAAAACTTTATAAATGAAAATAACTAGCTTCCGGCAGATGACCTATACAAGTCGTCTATATAAGCCAAAAGAGTAACCCCTGACACGATGTATGACATGGTATGTAATGGTAGCGTAAGCTTTGACGCCGCTTGTGGTAAAAAAAAAAATAGGGCTCCTCTTCTCTTATATCAAAATCCTCCGAAATTTCTCTTTAAAAATCCTCGTTTGAGACTTCTAATTTGTGACCGGTGTTTTGTTTTGCTCTATACTCATGCGTCAGGTCAAGTGTTACTCTTTTACCCTAAATCGATGAGTACGGCCGTCTGTCGGAAGTTAGTTTAGCTTATAAAGTTTTAAATATGGATATTTTTCTCACACAAACGCATCGCTTCAGAAGACCTTTATTAACCCCCCGGAGCCGTGTGGAGCACTTTTATAATGGATGGATGAACTTTTTTGGACTTCAAAACCATTATAAAGCTTGGAAACTTTTAAATTTTTGGGTGAACTATCCCTTTAAGGCTAATATATTTACAAAATGAAGTTTTTTCAGGATGTTTTAGCCAAATTTTGTTCATAAACTTAAAGATCAGTGATCAGTATCTTTTGACCTTTTTTGTCTTTAGCCTATGAATTGCATAAATTAATATCAAATAAAAAATAAATATTGCTTATGTATTTCCTGCAACAGTTAACCATAGGACAAGTTGAGCGTGAGCAAATATATAAAAACAATCATTAAAAAATAAAATGGGGTTCTACTAGACCTACCCACACAGGCTGGCTTGTTTTAAGCTAACCAAAATGAGCTTGGCTTCAGCAATGGCCCAGTAAATTGATGTTTGCCCTGACAACGAAGACAATAAACAACAGCACTTAGTAAGCTCTCAAACACTTAATTGCCTATTAAGCACAGTCAACTTGTCATTCTTCTTCCTGTGCCTCCTTGTTTGCTGGGAAGCCCCATGTACTATAAACTAGTTGTTGATTGACTTCGGATTTTTTAAAGTTGAGTCGACGTTGACCAGTCACTTATGATGCCATTAATGAACAAATAAGCTCGAACCTCGAGCTGAGACTCGAACACGGGTTGTCTTGTGCACAGATGCGGAATATAAAAAGCACTTTTTATCAGTTCTTTTGTCTTTGGGTCATTTATATTTCTGTTTTAGATTTCTGCTCACTCTAAATCAGATACAGATGAAGTAGCACAGTAAAGATTACATAAATATGAATGCATTATACAGAGCATGTGAATTAATTCTACCTGGCAGCGTCTCTCTACTAATAGTGAAGCTGTGGGTTTTAGTTGCTAAGAAATATATCATAGAACTTTTCAGTTTCTAGATATTTTATTGATAAATCACAGAGCAGCGTTGACAATACATTCCTGCCCTACTGAATGTTTCTGTGTGTGCGGGATCTGCACGTGATGTGTGAGCAAGTGTGTGTGTGTCACAATGCAGACTGGAATTGCTGTCGACTCGTTTCAGCAGTTTTATTAGTCTTCTTTTAGGAGACAATAACTTTTGTCGCGCACTTTGATCTTTAAAACTTTGCAGACCTTTTACATTCACGAACAGCTTTATCACGCACTGACTGCATTAAAGGTAATATTGGAAAAAGCTCAATAGGGGCACTTTAAGCTCTAATGGAGATATTGGGGTGAATGCCCGAGCTGCAGTTTCTCATACAACTGCAAAAAAGCAGAACAAAAGTTGTCCATATGACTTGTGAGATATATTTAGCTGCCCGGCCAAAAAACAAATAAGAAATCGCATTCTTTTGCATTGTAAGCTATCAGAATTTCCTCGTAACCCTTATAAGCTATTCATTTTTAATGTACACTCATGTTGGGCTCTCCAGAGATCTTAGGCAATAAAATGTGATTTTGTAACATAATAATGTTTTTTTTGTTTTTTTAAACGCTTGTAATATCACTCGGGTTATTAATGTTTTACTCTACATTTGTGCAGTATTGGGTGGATTTAAGGTGTTTTTTTTTATTTATATAAAAAAAATGTAAAATAGGTAGGGGTGTTGTGTGTGTTTACTCCATCATGGATGTGTTGTGGTGTTGCCATTTGTTGTGTTTTTTGCTTTTCTTTTTTTTTGGGACAAATTATGTAACAAAAATACTTTTTTATAGTCTCCCATTGATGTCTATGGGAGATTTTTTTGGGGTGTGTGTGAGTGTGCGTGTGTTAGCATGAGCGTGGTGGATGTTCTTTTGGGTTGCCACTTCCATATGTGTTCTGTGTTGTGGCTGATTTAGTTTTTTATTTGACAAATACATAAAGTATATATTTTTTCCATTTCCAATATTATCCTATTTTATATTTATTTATATAAATGTATTTTATCCAACACTGTACAAATTAATAAAGTGAGTGATAATTCATTTGTTTTTAAAAAATTACATTATTATGTTCCAAAATCACATTTTATTGTCTGGGGTCTCGGGAGACCCCGGACATCCTGAGAGGGGTGTCTTTTTTTTTTTTCACTCTAACATACAACCAGATATCATTCCAATTTATTTTTCCATCAAGTCTCATGCCATTTAGATGGAGGGAACATTTTTATTTATTTCAGCAAACCTCATTTGCCATCAAAAAGACCCAGAAAAGCTTATAAGGGGTAATGTTTGACCATGTAAATATCCGCAGCTGCAGCAAATTGCATATTTGTACTCCGTTTGGGCTGAATAAAATTGAGGTGTTTTTGTCTTCCTTGAGTATGAGCTCCATACTCTCCTTTATTTTACTGCATTAGCCATAAAAGCCATATCAAATATGATACAACAACAACAAACACATATCCAATTATATAAAAACTCATCCTAACCGTTTGTAAAAAAAAATTCTAAAGGTTCAATAAACTGTTCAGTTTCAAAAAATACATGTATTTTATCTGTCAGGCTTTACAGGGTCAAGTACAGTAAACTATTTTGCCAGTATTGATGCGTTTTCTTTTTTTGTGAATAAATGTTAGGGTAAGAAAATGATGGTGATGATTCTGTTGCAGGTCTGACGGATGAGAAAGTGAAGGCGTATCTCTCGCTCCACCCGCAGATGCTGGATGAGTTTGTGCTGGAAAGCGTGAGTGCGGAGACGGTGGACAGATGGCTGAAGCGGAAGAACAGCAGTCAGCCTGCAGGTACGGGCCCGTGCCGTGCGCTAGAAGATTCTGTCAGAAACAGTCCTGCGTTTACTTACAGTGTCTTTGTTTTTTTTAGGGTGACTTTTTAGACGTCATTTCACACATTAAACATAATATAGATATTTTGAATGCATACTTTGCATTTTGTTTATGCTTTATTCCTGGTTAACCTTTGCCTCTGGAAAAGGTATATGCATTTACAGTGGTTCTCAATAAAACCCTTTAAAAAAAAAACTACATGTAACAGTCAGTTGAGATAAAATGCAACAAACTATACAATTGTACATAACAAAATAAATAGATTCTCCCCCCTTAAAATAATAACTTCCCAAATAATTATTGTATTGCTGTTCTCTTGGTAATATGGCTATTATTATTATATCTGGCCCTGTGTTTGCTCCATGGTATATAAACATTTTCGTTACTTGAAATGAAATAAATGTTAACTGAAATAAAATTTTAGCTAGTTGCAAAGTCATCAATTCTCTTTTTATTTCAGTCTAACTTGAAGTATTAAAATAACAAAAACTGAAATAAACTAATAATAAGAAGTATATAGACATATTAGTAACACTTTACAATAAGGGTTAATTAGTTAGCATTAGTTAACAGTTAGCATGAACTAATAATGAACTGCACTTATACACAATTTATGAATCTTTATTAATGTTAATTTCAACATTTACTAATTCATTGTTAAAATCTTGTTAACATTAGTTAATGCACTGTGAACTAACATGAACAAACAATGAACAGCTGTGTTTTTATTAACTAATGTTAACAAATACAGTAACAAATGTATTGCTCATGGTTAGTTCACGTTAACTAATGTTAACTAATGAACCTTATTGTAAGGTGTTACCGACATATTAAGAAAAATAACACAAATGACAAAACGCACAAATCTGTAATAAAATTAGTAGATTAAAATTAAAATAAAATACCAACTATATAAATAATATATTTATATATATATAATTATATGTAAAATCAAAATACAATTATTAAGAAAAACTATAATAAAAGCCTATATCCTGAAGCAAAATCAGTCTAAAACATGAAAATTTCACTGCTTATCATAACACATTCATATTGTGTAATTCTATTTGGTTGCACACATTAGAAATGTAATACATTTTGCATGGTCAATAATTATCATAAATATTTCTTGCACATCTGAGGCAAAACATTTATTATTTAAGTTAAGTTTTACCATCTCAATCTAATAGCCGTTTATCCTATGAATCTATGCGTCACAGTAAATGTCTTTTCAACAGTACCCTAAAACAGTGGTTCTCAAGCCTGTCCTGGAGCACCACCAGCAGCGCACGTTTCGTATGTCTCCCTCATCTGACACACTCACTTCAGGCCTCGCAGTCTCTACTAAACAGAGTTCAATCAGATTTTTTGGTTCTGTTTTTATTGCTTTTTAAAAAAAAAAAATTATTTAACCCAGAAAAAAAAAACCATCAATAGACTTCATACACCTCTTCTGTGCATGTGTCTGTGTTTATGTAACCTGAGCGGCTAAAGGGTTGGCGCACTGGTGAAAGTATGAGAGAGAGGGCCTGCTGGGTCCTTACGGGTCATTAGGGCTGTTTAAGCGGGACTGGCTTCTCTGTGCACAGCATGCTTCGTGCCTTGGCCCGCTCCACTCGACCCATCACATCCATCAAGGGCCCACAAGACTGGCGGCCGGCCCAGCTCAGCTACTGACGTCAGAGCCAGCCTCCAGGGGCATGCAGTCGGTCGGGGGGGGGGAGGAGGGGGAATGTGTCGCATTTTAGGAATGTTTTCTGCATGAGTGCAGCAGTGCTCTCTCACAGGCAGCCGGCTGATGGTTAACCTCGGCTCTGCTTCTCAGGCACCGTTTCAACATCAGTCTCTCTGTAAAGCATGTGTGCCAGATTCTGTCTTGGCCTGTGATGCATATCAAGCAGTGCTTTGAATTAGTATGCATGTTAGCTTTCAAATTCTCTGTGCACGTCAATGCTTTTTCTTTTTCCACTGACTGTCAATTAAAGTATTTGGTTTGGAATGTGGGTTCAGTCAACAGACACATTTTACTTTTCATATATGTTCACTGAGCATCTTCTCAAAGACAGTCATTTTATAGTTTTTTTTCTTACAAAATGTTATTTAGTTTATTTGATTAACCCTTTTTACAATACACACTGTTTCAAAACAGCTTCAGGGTAATAAAAAAATCATGCTGCATAGCCGTGACATGAACCCCCCCCCCCCCCCCCCCCCCCCCCGAATTTATTCATTGAAAATGTTTTACTCGTGATTGGATTGCCTAATATCAAGTGTAAGCAATTGTTAAAATTTAGTTGTTTTTTTTTTTTGCTCACTTTAGCTTTAGCCTATAAACGGCAATTAAAATCCTAGATTTTGTGACTGGCTGGGTTATATAAATTCAAACAAATAAATCCCAACATTTATATTTATGAATCTGAAATTTCTTAAAAGTCTTAGTCTGAAAAGCCATCATTAAAAAAAAAAAGTATTATAACCAACTAAATCCAAAATGTTAAATAGCAAGAGGGTAAATTCAGTAAAAATGTTTTCCACTGTTTCCATTAGTGTGTTTGCACTGCGTGTTCCAAAGTGAAGTGCTCACTTCGCTCTTAGTATCACTTTGTCTTAACACTTTCATTTTCCTGAGGATTGTGAGTGACACTCTTCGGGTAACATAAAGGCCAAATGAAAAGCACATATTTTTACATGCTTCATTTTTTCATTAACATCAAAATCACTACAGATAAACCATGAGCATTCAATAAATCACCCTGCCCTATAATGAACACACCTTAAAGGGACAGTTCACCCAAAGGGATAGTTTAATACTGTCTCCTGTGGAACACAAAAGAAGATATTTTGAAGAATGTTTGAGTTCCACTGTTTTGACGACATCTAAAAAATATATATATCTTCTTTTGTGTTCTGTGAGAGAAATAAAAAAAAATACAGGATTGGAGTGACAATGGAGGGTGAGTAAATGATGACAGAATTTTCATTTTTGGTGAACTATTCCTTTAACATTGTGTTGTACGCTTGGAAAATGATTGCGTTTAAGAGATTCCGAGAATAAGTGACAATTGATGCAGGTTACTCGCATAACTCCAGTCCTAAAGAGAGCAAATCAAAATCAAAAGTCAAATCTGAACATCTTATACTTTTCCTTTGATAGGTCACAAGTGTACTTGTGAGATCACTGATCAGTTTAATAATAGATTGTCCTAATCTGGTGTGCTCCAAGCTGTCCTGAGCTGTGGAGATACCCGGACATCATATGATCCCACTGTTGTGGTGTATGAGAGCATCACTTCAGGTCCAACGGCAGCACCGTCAGCAGGGCCTAGGGCTTCAGTCCATGTGATGCTCTTCCTCTCGGTCTGTTCCAACTTTAGCAAATACTGTGACCTGTAATTCCTCTAGTATGTCAGGCCCTTTTGCAATTCATGTGGATTATACAGTCAAAGTACCATCAGCTTTTATGTTGTGTTTGAGCATTGTCTCACCCATCATATATGAATAGTATATACATGTTAATCGTGTATATTCTCTGTCTCTTGAGAGTGCTTATTGGCTTTTGAAATTGAATACCTCTGCATTAAAAATAATGTGTTCCAAGCACTAAAGTCATTCTACTCTGACGATGTGACATTGGATGACTTGTCAAATCAATAGGCTAAAGGACAAGACCTACTGGTGAATTCTAGCTCTTTCTAATTCTGTCTTCTTCAAGGATTTTCAAGGATAGATCTTTTTGCCTGTGACAGAGAATGACTACTTACACTGCAGAGGCCAACATCTTTTCAATAAGACACTGTTGGGTATTCTTATATTGAAATTTACGATGTAAATAGCTTTTACTTCGAAGGTGCAGCTTCTTCGTGAAATGTGATCAGTCATATTTTTATATCTTGTGATCATTTTTTACCCTGGAAGCACACATTTCCAAACACTCCAGCCTTTATCTCTTTGTGGACTGTGAAATGTATTCAAATTAGTGTTATGATAGCTATTTAAGCAAATAAGCTATAGCTCTTTTGTGTGTATTTATTCTCAATCCGTATATATTAGGCTCCACCCTAAATGTAAGTCTATAGATTTTTTTTTTGTGCACATTTTATTGTCCGCAAGGCAAAAAGCGCATGTCCAAAAGTAATAATTGTGCATACATGCGTGTAGCAAAAGGTACAGGATGAGTTATGTGCAAAGTTTAAAGTGTTTCTGTCGTTGTTTACTCACCCTCATACCTAAACATCATGTTTTTTTGTTTTTTTTATCAATGAAAATCTATTGATCCAATTCATAATACCGGTGTGATGGATTTATTCACAAATTGTTCTGATCCTCCATGCACTGATCCAGATGCAGCAGAATGGTTATTCAGTCTGTTCTTCACAAAAAAACTCCCATAAGCATTCAGAAGGCTTGGAATATGGCCCATAAATCAAGTCCCATTTATTTATATATGACTTTATACAATACAGATTGTTTCAAATTAAAATAACAGGGTGGGTTGCACCAATAAGGGTTAAGTTTAAATCTAGATTAAATCAAGGTTTATGTAATAATTCTGTTGCACCAAACTTTAAACCTTGTTTAAAAATAAGCAAGCTTACATTTAAACCATCATTTTGATCATTGTTCTCATTTACATTTAAGATTAAGTTTTAAATCCTGTTCAAAGAATTCTGCTCGCCGTTGCACTATTCTTTGAAACATCAGGAGGCGGCTCGTGGTAATTGTCCTCTAAACCATCAGTAAACAGCGGTGAGAAGTAAGATACATGCTTGACAATGTTTTTATTACACTTCACCACATACACAATACAAAAGAATCAAAGAATTGTGTAAAACCCAGTAGCCTAAAGCTTGAAATTATTACTTGTGACTTTAGAACAAAATATGTATATGAAATATCTGAAACGTTTCCAATACTCATTTTCCGCACAATAGATACACGATGCCAGCTGCGGTCGTGTATCTATTCTGCGGAAAATGAGTATTGGAAACGTTTCAGATATTTCAGTATCGATATGTATTAACATATTTTTGACAACACTACCGTACATTACACTTAGTTTATTATTTCAGATGCCTTTTTAAAAGACTACGACTGAAAAATGTATATATTATACATAAAATTATCCCCGACAAAGTGTCTAGTAGAGTGACTGTGTTACACGCCACCGTTGAAATCAACCCGTATTTTACGGGTTGGCGAGTGTTAACGTCAAGCCTTGGACACACCTCTTAATTATTGAGTTCAGGTGTTTCAATCAGACACATTGCCGGAGGTGTATATCAAGCACTTGGCCATGCTGTCTGCATTTACAAACTTTTGTGGGGAAAAATGTTGTGGGTCGTTCTAAAGAGCTCAGTGGATTACTGTGCCACCTTTGCTATAAGTCAGTTCATGAAGTTTCATTCCTGCTGCTAGTTTCATTAATATCAGCACAAAAACTGTGCGGAGGGAGATTTATGGAATGGGTTTCCATGGCCGAGCAGCTGCATGCAAGCCTCACATCACCAAGTACAATGCCAAGTGTCGGATGGAGTGGTGTAAAACACACTCTGGAGTCTGGAGCATGGGAAATGTGTTATGTGAAGTAATGGATCAGACTTCTCTGTTTGGCAGTCTGATGGGCGAGTCTGGGTTTGTCAGATACCAGGAGAACGTTACCTTCCTGACTGTATTGTGCCAACTGTAAAGTTTGGAGATGGTAATGGTAATGGGGCTGCTTTTCAGGGGTTGGGCTTGGCCAGTGAAAATCTTAATGCTTTAGCATACCAAGACATTTTGGACAATGCTATGCTTCCAAATGTTTGGGGAAGGGACTTTGCTATTCCAGCTTTACTGTGCCCCAGTACACAAAGCAAGGTCCATAAAGACATGGTTGGATGAGTTTAGTGTGGAAGAACTTGACTGGCCTGCACAGAGTCGAACACCGTTGAGATGCACTGATTGCAAGCCCGGCCTTCTCGTCCAACATCCTTTCCTGACCTCACAAACGCTCTACGGGATGAATGGGCAAAAATTCCCACAGAAAATATCTAAAATCTTGTGGAAAGCCTTCCCAGAAGAGTGGTAACTGTTATAGCTGCAAAGGGAGGACCAACTCCATATTAATGTCAATGTATTTATAATGAAATGCTATTACAGTCCCTTTTGGTGTAATTGTCAGGTGTCCCAATACTTTTGTCCATATAGTATATGTCAGAGAGAGAAAGAGAGAGAGAGAGTTTCTAGTAGTCAATCAAAAAGGAAATGGAATATTATTGCAATGGCAAATCCATTATAGTGCACATTATTAACCGTAGATGAAAGATTTAATCACAGGTTAGAATTATAATCCCTAATTTGTTAGTCTGTGTTTAAGATAAATGGAGCAAACCAGATTGAATTCAAATAAATTTAGATTTAGCAAATTATCAGATTGCAAAATTAAATTCTTATTGGTGCAATCCACCCTTAATGTTGTAAAATGAATATTGGTTGCTTGGCAACCTCTTTGTAACTACATTGCTTGGCGGAGGAATAAATGTGTTGTAATAAATAACGTTATATTTTTTGTTGCTGGTGTTTATTTTATGAATAAAATAAATTTATATTGAGTAAAATATTTTTATGGAGTAACTATTTTATAAAAGCAATAAGCCCCTTGAAGCCGTGATTTACAGTGAATTTAGAACAGCTAAGAGGGTTTTAGAAGAATGTTCTACGATGCTCTGCGTCGTGCCTAACAACGCCCCTTAGCTGTTATAAATTCACTGTAAAACACGGCTTCACGGGTCTTATTGCTTTATTATAAACATTTGGATTAGTTTCAAAATTGACTGTAGCAGAATTAATATTACAATTATTTAATCAGTTCGTCCACCGAACAAACAGTATAATTAGTTATTAGTTCTAGGAAATAAATATTCTTCCTGGCCAAGAAAGTGTAACATTTTCCTGATGTCTACAATTGCAGGGTAATAGCATACATATAGCAAAATCAAAAAGTTTAAGTGAGTTTAATTTTAAGCGGCAAACACAGAGACATTAAGTGTGGAGTGGATATAATGGTTTAATAAAGGAAACTGCGGGGTAGACTACATACAACTAAACTAAGCAAAGATTATATACAGAATAAAGAAAGTAAAGAGAGAGAGAGAGAAGAGAAGAGAATGGCTAGATTACAAACGAGAGAGAGGAGAGAAGAGAATGGCAAGATTACAATCAGTTAACCACGGCCTCAAACATCAAAGAATCAGGATCACCTTAAAGGGGCACAACTTAGAGACTCATCTGAAGGCTGCAGACGGTTACTTGCTTTTGACTTCGGTTGCTGAATAAGTCCAGATAGTCCGGGTAAAGTCAGGAGATTCTTGGGGATTTTGCTAGGAATGCGCTGAAGCGTTCGTTCTTCTGGATGGTCCACGTTAAATCCAACGAAGTTAACTTTGATGTTAAAGTTGCCGGAAGCAGTCAGGAAATGTGTCTCAAAAGAGATTGAGCAAAGATGTGCTTGATCAGGGAATTATTGAAGGCCCTATCAATCACACCCATTTCTGACACAAAGACCAATCAAAGATGACTGGGAAAAAGTCTTTGTTTTATCTTCACCCTATTTGCGTGTTTATGGTGCCATGGAGAATTTGTGCCGTTTTTTTGCACCAAAGTATGGTAAAAAAAAAATAGTATTATTATTTTTATCATAATATACTAATAATAATGCACCACTGTATGCGTGTACAGTAGATGATGTGTGTGTGCTTTGGTTGAGACTAACAAGGACCCCCAATGCCTCAGTGACGTCAGCTCCCTGCACCTCATTCCCACCTATATCCCACTGGCCCTGTTTTCTTCTCATACATATGCAGTCTTCGAGTAATTGATAAATCCCAAACCTTTCACCGCTCTGCTTCCAGAGAAATTCTAAATCTGGACTGATCCTGTCCACGTTGTCGCACACACACACACACACACACACACACGTGTGCCCTGTGTGATTCATGACCTACTCATTCAGTCTGTCTTTTGCCTAGTGGCCTTGATGACCTTATCCATACAGGAGAGCCGCCAATGACGTGCGCCGAGAAAATCCTGAAATGTGCTGTAATTCAATAACAGAAGAAGATGCCGCTTGAATGTGTAGTTTGTGTCCAGCTTGGCCAGGGAATGTCTGGACATAATTCGAATAATTTCTAAGAATTCATTAATACATTGACTTCATTCATCAAATTAGTGATAATCGCATTTACCATTTTGTAATTTTCTTGGCTTCTCAGAACCTGGATAGAGAGACACTTCTAGGCTGTGTTCTAAACCCCTCAGGTGCGCTTTCAAAAGGTAGGCACCTTACCGATTCAGAAAAATACCACAATGACGAGTTCAGTGAATAAATCCCTCACAGTAAATAAACTGTGTTAATGTAAAAGATTATTCAGTACCCTACACAATCAATTAAAAAAGTTAAGCTATTTGAAACCGATATTTGTCTGTGCACTTTGAACTATGTTTAAATCTCCGCAGCATTAGCTTAGCAAAATGCTAACCGCAAACACTTTTAGAATCAGTTGTCACGTCTCTCGTTTGCTTTGCTTTATGGGAGGGACACACCAAACCAACGCCAAAGAACTATTGCTGATGAAAGCCGACTGTGTTGTCGCTTCACGTCGCCTGCGTCGGGGGGGGGGGGGGGGGGGGGGGAGCTGCACTTGAACACACCGAGAGATCTACAGCCGACTGTCAGCTAGCATGCGCAATCTGCGCCTGCATGTAAATGATACAACTGTCTATTTCTGCAGATATATTCGTCTATATTCATCATTTGAAAAGGGAAACCGACGCTGCAGGTTGCAGATACACTAACCGTAAACAAAGCAGTGCGTGCTTACCGTTTTGAATATCAATCCTGCTAAACACTTTCTTTATTCCACTCCGCTCATGTTGATATTGAAATATTCGCCAAGGAACACTCAGGTAAGATGACGTAAAATTTGAACTGCCTTCTATCTGTACCGTTTTGACTTCTTTGCTCACTGTTTTGCTATTATTCTCGTGAACTGACTCGTTCTCTCAGCTGAACAGCCAATCAGAGTTCCCTCTTTCAATGACGGGCTGACAAAAAAAACAAAAAAACAGATTGCGTCCAACTGGAGGCAACACACCGGAATAATGTAACTAGAGCCAATATTATTATTTTCCGGTAACACACCGGAAAAACTACGTCGGGTTGTGCAATTAAGTTTCTGCCTATATGTGTTGTTCCAAATCAGTCACTTGTTGGTTCATGTGGCTCTATTTTGCTTTAAAGGAAGTTGCCTATCTAGACAGACTCTTGTCTATGTAGGCCAGGAACTCCGCCAGATTGTCATCTAACGTGTTTGTAAGAAGGAACATCAGGAGGAGACACTGCCATACTTGCAGGTCCCGCAGTCAGCCATCCAGTGTTCTCTTGGACATGAATTGTGCTGATTTACAAGATTATATAAATATATAATATAAATGACTGTTTAGGCATATTACCTGCTTATGTTGAGAGGGGATCAAAAGAGATCAAAAGCTTTGACACAGCAGGATACCATCAGATGTCCTGTGCATGGCTGCCTCTATCCACCCCCAAATTGATCCACACGGGCCTGTAATGTATCAACCATATTTAGGCGCGCTGATCCAAGTGATCTGATGTTGGTAACAGTGCAAAGAGCAGTGGTTCTCAACCTTTTTGACTCCAAGCCCAACCCTTACCCCACCAAAATCTGAAACACCTAATAAGCCCCTTAAGAAAGTGGGGTTTTTGTTGTTGTTTCGATTCAGTTCCAATTGTGTCATTGCAGTTAAATCAATAACATTACTGAATACTTATTGTCTTTTAAACCCCAGCTGAGCAAGCCAAAGGTCAATCAGGTGATGATAGAGGAAAAAAATAAATTCATATGACTTTCCAGTTGTTCGGGGTTTACTGGATAAAGATTAAGAACAATGCTTTTTTTATGTTGTTATTATTTTTACCCACAATTTCTGTCTGCTAAAATATTTGGCTTGGCCAAATATTTGGCTTAAGATTTTAATTAGCATGACTGTTCCTGGTTTCAAATCCCACTTTACAAATCTGGCTACCTCATTTATCCAGGTTTTCCAAGACCATGGGAACCCTAGTAGGTTGTTGAGCGGGTGAATTAAAATAATAAATATCTTGATTTGGAGTTGTTTTAATCATCTTTTGGCCCCCTGGTTGAGAGTCACAAGAGTGTCCCTTCCGTCATTTTAGGCTCATCATGAGCATCCACTATGTTTTTATATCCACTGTGTTAGGTGTCGCCCAGCCTGCAGCTCTGCAGATGTCTGTTAGCGAGGCGCCATGCGCTAGAGCCCAAGAGGACGCCACACTCCGGGTGGAGTAGGCGGTCACACCAAGGGGGCACGGTCGACCTTTCTGCTGGTATGCCAAGGCAATGGCGTCCACTATCCAGTGAGACAACCTTTGCTTGGAGAGAGCCTTTCCCTTCAGCTTCCCACCATAACAGACAAAGAGCTGGTCTGAGGTCCTGAAACACTGCGTCCTGTCTACGTAAGCACGGAGGGCGCGTACTGGACAGAGCAGTGCCAAGGCTGGGTCTGCCTCCTCCCGGGGCAGCGCTTGCAGGTTCACCACCTGGTCCCGGAAGGGAGTGGTAGGAACCTTGGGCACATATCCGAGCCGGGGTCTCAGGATAACGTGAGAGAGAGCCGGCCCGAACTCCAGGCACCCTTCGTCAACGGAGAATGCGTGCAGGTCCCCTACCCTCTTGATGGAGGCCAGTGCAACCAGGAGCGCTGTCTTCATTGACAGAAACTTAATCTCAACTGATTGAGACCACTGAGAGGTCCCAAGAGGGAACGAGAGGAGAGCGAGGAGGATTCAGTCTCCTCGCTCCTCTCAGGAACCTGATGATCAGGTCGTGCTTTCCAAGAGACTTACCTCCAACTGCTTCGTGATAAGCGGCGATAGCGGCCACATACACCTTCAGGGTGGAGGGAGACAGCCTTCGCTCCAACCCGTCTTGCAGGAAGGAAAGCACGACACTGATCGAGCATCTCCTGGGGTCTTCTCGGCGAGAAGAGCACCAGTTGACGAAGAGGTTCCACTTCAACGCGTAGACGTGTCTCGTGGACAACGCTCTAGCGGAAGTGATGGTAGCCGCCACCGCAGGTGGCAGGGTACTCAAACCTGCCTCGTCCCGTCCAGGAGCCACATGTGGAGTCTCCAAAGATCGGGACGAGGGTGCCATAGGGTGCCCCGTCTCTGAGAAAGGAGGTCCTTCCTCAGAGGAATTGGCCAAGGAGGTGCTGTCGCGAGGAGTATCAGTTCGGAGAACCAGATCTTGGTGGGCCAGTATGGGGCGACCAAGATAACCTGCTCCTCGTCCTCCCTGATCTTGCACAGAGTCCGTGCGAGAAGGCTCACT
Source organism: Tiaroga cobitis (assembly GCA_030578255.1). NCBI lineage: Eukaryota > Metazoa > Chordata > Actinopteri > Cypriniformes > Leuciscidae > Tiaroga > Tiaroga cobitis. The sequence continues at coordinate 10,545,410 of CM060603.1, read as the reverse complement.
GGGGGAAACGCATACTTGCGTAGGCTCTGCGGCCAGCTGTGCGCCAGTGCATCCGTGCCGAGCGTGCCCTCAGACAAGGAGTAATACAGGGCGCAATGGGATGAGTCGTAGGAGGCAAACAGATCTATCTGTGCGTCCCCGAACTGGTCCCATATCAGCTGGACCGACTGGGGATGGAGTCGCCATTCGCCAGAGGTAGGTCGGAGCCGTGACAGCTCGTCGGCTGCAAGGTTCCGCACTCCAGGAATGTAAATAGCACGAAGGGACCTCAGGTGCTTCTGACTCCATAAGAGGAGGTGGCGTGCGAGTTGCGACATACGGCGGGAGCGTAGACCACCTTGATGGTTGATGTACGCTACAGTCGCGGTATTGTCTGAACAGACTAGTACGTGTTGACCCTGGAGCAACGCATGGAAGCGGTGCAGGGCAAGGCATACTGCCAGCAGCTCGAGGCAATTGACATGCATGAGGCGCTGGGTTCCTGTCCAGGAGCCCGCGGCTGCATGTCCATTGCACATGGTGCCCCAGCCCGTGGCAGAGGCATCTGTGGAGACAACAACATGCCTGGAAACTCGTTCTAGGGGAACTCCGGCCCGTAGAAGGCTGAGGTTCCTCCACGGGGTGAAGGTCTGACGGCAGGTCGGAGTTATTAGAACTCTGAGCGTACCGCGATGCCATGCCCACCTCGGGACTCGATCGCGAAGCCACAGCTGAAGCGGTCTCATATGAAGCAATCCGAGTGGCGTTGTCGCGGCTGCGGATGCCATATGCCCCAGGAGCCTCTGAAAAAGTTTCAGTGGGACCGCACTCTTGCCCTCGAACTGTCGAAGACAAGTCAGCAGTGAGTGTGCGCGCTCGCTCGTAAGCTGCGCGGACATGGCGACCGAGTCTATCTCCATACCGAGAAAAGAGATCCTCTGCACGAGGCAAAGTTTACTCTTCTCCCAGTTGACCCGAAGGCCCAGACGGGCTAGGTGCCGGAGCACTAGGTTTCTGTGACAGAGCCAGCTCGAATGGGAGAACCGCGTACTGGTATGCCTGTTCCTCGAAAGCAAACCGAAGAAACGGTCTGTGTCGAGGTAAAATGGAGACATGAAGTAGGCGTCCTTCAGGTCTATCGCTGCAAACCAATCCTGGGGCCGAACACATTCGAAAATGTGTTTGGCCATAAGCATCTTGAACGGCAGCCTGTGAAGCTGGGTGGCAACCTCCACTCTCATGATCGGGGCATAGCCACCAACCACAGTAAGCCGACTCCCCTGAAGCGGGGAGGAGACCGTGCGAACTGAATCGCATACCCGAGCCTGATCATTCGGGCGACCCAACGGGACAGATTGGGGAGCTCTAACCAAGCCACCAACAACTGATCCAGTGGAATCATCCGAGCCACAGGCGTCCCCCCGGAGGGGCAGCGGAGCGGAGTGACCGGCACAGGCGAGGGTGGCATAGCGACCCTGTGCGCGTACACTGTCATGCTCCGCGTCCTGACAGAGTAGACCAGGGAAGGACCAGCGTTCCGCGGGGGTATGCTCTGCCAGGGGTCTGGCGATAGAGGGGGACGAGAGTGGTGTGGTCTGGAGACGGCACGCACTGTCATCCGCACCCTCAGAGACAGAGGGGAACGAGAGTGGCGAGGCTCGGGGGCGTCGCGCACTGCCGTCCGGCTCTGTGTGCTCAGAGATGGGATGCAGCTCTTTGTTTAAAAGATTCTCCCCCAGCCCTCCACCGGGGGAAGGAGTGGGCCTGCAACCACTCCCTGAAGAACTGCAAGCCATATCTGAGCTGCCCGTAACGGGAGCGCCGCATAGCCTGGCGTACAGCGGGGCTGCGGGGCTGGTACGGGCAGGGGCACCTCCCTGCGACCACCTCCACGGCCCGGCCCGGTGCTGCTGGGGCCGGGCAGGAGGGGGCGGAAGTCGCAGGAGGGCGCATTCGACGGCAAGTGGACTGAAGCGTCTGAGCCGCCGGCTGATTGGCAGCAGAAGCCGCAGGGTCAGAAAAAAAGCCACAGTCCACTTCTGGGCGGCCGAGAACTGTTGGGCAGAGTTCTCGACCGCGCCGCCGAAGAGGCCAGCCTGGGATATGGGGAAGTTGAGGAAACTGGTTCACTCAGCCTCGCGCACATCAACCAGGTTAAGCCAGAAATGTCTGACCACACATGTGGACATCACCTGACTCAGGGAGCGTGCGGTCACCTTCGTCGCTCGTAGAGCAAGGTCGGTGACGGCAGGCAGCTCAAGGATGAGCCCTGAATCAGCCCTACCCTCGTGCATGTCATTGAACACCCAGAAGGATGGCAATAACACACCGTGAGGTGGCAGCCTGCCCCGCAGCTCTATAGGTCCCCGCCACCGGAGTAGACAAGAACCTACAGGCATTGGAGGAGTGCTTAGGGTTGCCACGCCAGGTGGAGGCGCTCTGGGGACACCTAAGTGTTGCCACAGAACACTCCACAGGGGGGAACCCCAGTGTACCGTAGACTGCGGCCTCTACGAGGGCAGAGAAGGCGGAAGAGGCCGCAGAGCAGTCGCGAAAAGTCGAAGGAGACTTCCACGATCTCATGGCCTCTTCATGCACATCCGGGTTGAAAGGATTTGGGTTCGCCACCCCCAAAAACCAATCATCAGCCTCAAGTGCTCGGGATATGGCAGAATTTTCCACACAAACCCGATACTCGTGGCAGCCCGGGAAAGCATAGCTGTGAATTCTGAATCAAGCTCGCTATGCTAGCACATCTGAGGACAGCAGCACAGACGAGCCATCTCTAGAGGACTCCAGCTCACCTTGTGATGCGGCGATAAACATGATTTCATCAGCTGGTGGACCGAATGAGAACGCGGGCCCGTGGGCGGGCCGGCGAACCCACTCGGGACCACGTGGGTTGCAACGTGAAAGACGGGGTGTGGACCGAGGATTTTTCGTCGGTTTACTTCCAGACCTGACGTCTTAGTCACCCTGGCCACCAGCCGAAGTATTATCTCACGTGGAGAAAAATAGATCGGGTGGTGGATGAGGGGACTCTCATTCTATTGAGCTCCCGGAGTCTCGACCGTATACATTGCGATGGTCACGTTCCCACTGAGAGAACGTGACACACCCACGAGCGCTGTCTGAGCGTGATCAAAGCCCAAACAGCGCTCGCGCCCAACAGTTGAATCTATCAGAATACCGCACTCAGAAATACACGGGCAGATCGTCTTTAGAAAGACGCGTCTTTAAAAAGACGTGCCGCGTGCACGCTCTTTTAGTGAGAGGAAAAAACTCTGCGGATGTTGAAGCGACCAGGGAGAGACACACGGACCGGCAGACCACTGCTCAGATCGCAGGCAATATGAAACTCGCTGGATACCGCCGTCACACCAACACCAGAGAGTTCGCTCGTCTCGAAGAGATGTAGTCACTGAAAATACTCAGGATTTGGCTTGTGGAGTGAAGAGATTATCTTGGCTCCGAAGCGAAAAACATAGCTGTGTTTGCGTCCGCATCCTCCCTTTATACCCACGTGGTGAGGCGGGGATACGCTATGCAAATTCCGCAGACCCATGGTATTTCCTTGCCATTGGCTCGTTTTTTAATATTCGAAGAGGACTGGCTTTCTAGGCGAAACCCCCATTCTCCATCATCCGACGTAACTCGGAGTGACTACGAAAGGGAACAATCAGAGCGATGAAGGAGATGACATATGCAGAGCGGCGGAGAAATATCTCGGAGTGTTGTTCTTTGCTCGGTTTTTAACAAAAAGGAAACGTTCAAATCGCTTAAAACAGACGCGATAGCTGATTCGAACGAGTTATGTTAGACGGGGGCATCCATCTTTGTAATGTAGGCTACAAAATCTGCTTCAAAATCCCAGCGCTGTAGTCATCGTGTAAAGCCCGCCCCAACGTTTCTGATTGGTGCCTCGATTTCATCGGATTGGAAATGGTCTTGAATGAGCTCTTTGCCAGACTAACTTTCAGAGCAAATCTAAATTTGCCGGAAGTTGTCTGGGTTTTCCCAGACTAAGCCCTGACACCACCCCTAAACCTACCCATCACTGGGGTTTAGACAAATCATACGAATTCGTACGAGTGAGGTTGTACGAATTTGTACGAATTAGCCACCTTTTACTCATTCGTGAGAAACCGTTGGAATAACTGGAAATAAAAAAAAATAGGATTTTGAAAAATGTAAAACAAATAAAAATAATGACCCCTCTGTACATCCATACAGTTTATTTACACTTTAAAGATTTATAAGTGTGTCCAATGCCAAACTTTCTCAAAAAAAAAAAAAAGCTTGGAAATCTGAATGCTGCAGATGGGTCATTGCTGTATGCTGCTTTGGAATTGGTGTGATTGGTCCGTACATGTGAAAAGTTCATGCCAAACATTTGGACTTTTGAAAAATAAATTGAAACATTCTCAGTTGTAATTAGTTATGCAAATATTGTATTTATTTAGATTCTATGCTAATTACTCACTGTTCATTTCTGCCGTGCACATTTAATAACGTAGAGACTGTTTAGCCACTCAAGTACAGTTGTGGTAATGTTTACATACCCCTTTGCAGAATCTACAAAATGTTAATAATTAAAAAATTAAGAGACATCATAAAAATTGTATGTTAGCTTGGGACCACATCAGTACGTGTGAGCAGTCTGACGTATGTTATATTACTTGCTGTTGCGAGGGAGCTATAATGCTTGCACAGAGATACATTCTACACGTTTATTTGCATCACTTCCTGTGTTCTGCACACTGACTGAGCTTCTGTTTAAATGGGGGAAGCCAGTAGGAAGAGTTAGCTGAACGTCTCCAGGTTTTTACAAACTCACTGACCTCAGAAACAGGTGTTTTCTCAGGAGAACAAAAGGAGGCAAATTCTCACAAATTATTTGTATCCCTGTTCATCTGAATGTGGATGTTCACAGCTGTGTCTGTATGTAATGCACGGCATGTGTTTGTAGGTAGATGGAGCTTTTACAAGTCATTCTATCTTTTGCAGTCTTATATTTACCAAGGGCTAGGGTATCAGTTTATAAAAACGTAGATTTTTGCTTAAGATTTGAAGCTTGCATAGCCTGAGAAAGAACGCTTATTAATGCAGTGGAAAATTGTCAGTTTGGCTACATGAGTTACTCATTGAATGTTCCCTAACACCGTGTTCCAACCAGGCAGGGGAAAAAATGCAGTTTTTTTGTCTTAATCAGTTGCAAATGTGACAATTAGGAAAGTGACAAGTTCACAGAACTTTTTGTTGGTTGCTTGGTTTCTTATTCAGTTGCATTCTGCTCTCATTTGCCCAAAATTCTTCTCAACAGAGCAAGGTTTTGTATATTGTTCAACTGCAATTCTGTCCATGTGTAGTATGGCACCTGATCAGGACACTGGAGTCATTTTCAGTGTAGCTACACAATAAATTGTTTGTTTTTGTGTTTGTGTTGGAACTGTGGTACTGCGGTCAGTGCATGACACATTGAGCTGTGTTGCTCATGTCGGTGATGCAGATTTGATCCTGTTTCTCAAGCTTTCCTGTTTTCTCTTTAACATCCCACAAATGAACTTAATTCATATAATTAAATACATAAAACGTCCATAAATTAAATAAATAAGAAAATGTAAGTTAACGCACATACAAAAGACTATGTAAAAAAGGGGCATATAATAAATCTAAATAAAACATGCTTTATGTAAATGAAGGGACGTTCTGCCCAGTCATCCATGAAAGTGATTTTATGTTACAGTATATGCTCATCTTCATTTGTTTTGACATTGTTTTATTTTCTATTTTAACAGATGACTCCTCAGCTAAAGAAGTTAGCAGGGTAAGTGAGGCATCGCTTTTGTGTGTGTGTGTGTGTGTGTGTGTGTGCGTGCGTGCGTGCGTGCGTGCGTGCGTGCGTGTTCCTTTAACCCTGTAAAGCCTGAGATAGAAAATAATTGTCTATATAAGTTATATATATATAAGTTTGCATGTGTTTTTTAATACATCTGGCTTTTATGGCTCATAGTATGATAGAAGAGAGTATCTGCTCATACTCATTTGAACAATTCGGAGGCCTAAAATATGCAATTTGATGCAGTTTCTGATACTTATATGGCCAAAAAGTAGACAAAATTCTGATAGATTTTAATGTAAATGAATGAGATCTTATAACAGTATAGCAGACTACTTATATAAAATGCATATACAGTACATATAAATTGTCGTTCTATATCTCCCAATAATACATCTTAGTAAGATGATATTCAAATGTTTAGTTTTATGATCAAAGGTGCAATGCGATACAATGATTGAGAGATGAACAAAAAAAGGTTCCTCAAAAGCCTCATGCACTTTTACTTGCTAAAAAAGTTTAAATTATCAATCAGACGACAGACAGCATGTAGTAGATTATGTACAACAGGTTTTTCAGCTAAATTTAGAGGCCTTAGAAATGTGCTTATCAAATATGACCCAGTAGCCTTTATAGGGTTAACCTTAAAGGATAATAAGTCATAATATGAGGAATCAATGTTGTAGAATGAAATGGATCTCTTACATTTACTTGTATTATTTTTTTTCAAAGTGTGTAGCAAAAGTGTTGAGATTCATGCCAAAATGGGACGGTTAATAGGGGAGAAGCACTCATGGAACACTTCATTGAAAGTTTCTGCTAATAATCATTATAAGCAACACACACACACACACACACACACACACACAGCTGCTAAATATGAAAGTGTCTGTTGTATGAAAAATGACATTGAGAACAGAAACCTTGAGACAGATTTAAATGAGCAGAGGCAATGATCTGTTAATGAGATCAGTGCCACTTTAATGGGCTAGGGTTAGGGTTAGGAGCACACAAACTGTGCTCTGAGCACTTAGGCCCGCTGATTTAGGGGACAGAGATGAAGAAATGAAACGGGGCCAGTGGAGAGGGACAGGAATAGCAGAACAAGGACTTTTTGGGTCACATGTTCATGTACGTAAACAGGATGTGTAGGAAGCCGTTCCCGTGGGGGAGCACCTCACACACCCCTCGTCCACCGGCCCACTCTGACCTTTCACACAGGGACAGAAATAGACATTCTTGTTCGGGCCTGCCGTTCACTCCTCCTGATTTGGATGTTAAAATTGGATTTAGAACTAATTTCTGTATTATACAACTTTTTTCATATTTCATCTGCATATTGTAAGAGAAAAGCTTCATTATTGGATGTTCATGATTATTCTGCCTCCTAAGGTGAGAGTTTTTTGGTCCAAATGTCAAAAGTCGGTTCCATAATGCACTGCAATAATTTCAGTGAAAAAAATCAGTCTGATTAAATGGTGGACTGTTTTACACTGTATTTGTGTGTTACGTATTTTTATGTTGTTACCTAATGCAAAATGCAAAATTGATTTTATTGGTAAACTGACTCTCCTGTGTGGATGGATAATCTGAGCTACTCGCATACCTTTAATTTAATTTAGTGGAACATCCAATAATGTTCAACTTTTAGCAAAACATTTAATTACTACACCAACATTCAAAAGTTTGGGGTTAGTAAGATTTTCTGTTTGTTTGTTTGTTTGCTTGTTTGTTTGTTTGTTTTCACAAAAATTAATACTTTTATTCAGCAAGGATGTGTTAAATTGATCAAAAATGACAGTAAAGACTTTTAAAGACAATTAAACGCTGTTCTTTTGAACTTTCTATTTGTAAAACAACCCTGAAAAAAAATGTATAGTAGTAGTAGGGTACTTCTGGCCATAGTGTATAGTATACAGTGCATGTGCATGTGAATGTGTGTGTCTCTTGTGTCCAGCAGTACCAGGACACGAATATGCAGAGCGTCGTATATGAGCTCAACAGCTACATGGAGCAGCGGCTGGACACTGGAGGAGACAACAAACTACTGCTCTATGAGTTGTGCAACATCATCAAAACAGGTCAGAGCCTTTCTGTCTCATACACACACACAAACACTCAAAGAGCCCAAATTAACCACGTCAGCCACTTAATAATTCTTAAAGGAGTAGTTCACTTCACAATTAAAACTACCCCATAATTCACTCACCCCCACGTCATCCAAGATGTTCATGTCTTTCTTCCTTCAGTCGAAAAGAAATGAAGGGTTTTGAGGAAAACGTTCCAGGATTTTTCTCCATATAGTGGACTTCAATGGGGTCCAACAGTTTGAAGGTCCAAACTGCAGTTTCAATGCAGCTTCAAAGGCTCTACACGATCTCAGCTGAGGAATGAAGGTCTTATCTAGCCAAACAATCTGTCATTTTCTAAAAAAAAAAATGAAATGTATACACGTTTTAACCACAAATGCTCATCTTGCACTAGCTCTGTGATGCGCCACGCATTACGTAATCACGTTGAAAGGTCACGCGTGTTCCAGTTCTCATTTTCTCCTCCAACTTCAAAATCGTCCCACATCGTTGATCTTTTTTTTTGTAAATGCCGTTTGACTTTAGGCTGATTTATACTTCTGCATCGGACCTACGCCGGAGCCTATACGCTATAGACTACGCGTTGGTTTTCATTTATACTTCTGCGTCGTTGTCCGCGTTGACGCGCAATTACACATGCAGAGGGAGCATGTGAAACCCGGGGAGCGGTTCTAGAATTGACGCGTTGTTAAATTTTTTGGAGAGGTGCACGTCAGGGTACGCCGAAGGGTATGTGCGCTACACACAGCCTACGACGTAGCTACGGCGTGAGTTCGACGCAGAAGTATAAATTGGGCTTTAGTCTTTGCACGCGCTCTTTGTAAACACTAGGTCTGTACTTCCGCTTACATCACATGAGACCTTTCAACGTGATTACGTAATGTGTGGAGCACCCTTATTCCTCGGCTGGGATCGTGAAGAGCCCTTTGAAGCTGTCTTGAAACGGCAATTTAGACCTTCAACCCGTTGGACCCCATTGAAGTCACTACATTATTATAGTTAAAAGGTTACTAAAATGTTTACCAACTGACACACTTGGAGACGAACATAATATATTAGAATTAGGCACCAACAATAACAAGTTACAGCATTCACACGATCCTCATAAACGACACAGTGCTCCGAAGCAGAAACGTGAACGCAACGTAGCTGCCAGTAGAGAGCCTTACAGATGAAGTGCGCAAATGTTTTATGCGATATTCCAATTTTGAATGGAAACATGGCTAATGTGAAATAAGTGATAAAGCTTTCAGATTAGAAGACTTTAACTATTTTTATTACTTTCACTGGTCATTTTTTCTCTCTTTTTTCCATTCTTTTGGTCCCTTGGAATAGTTTGATCTTCTTCAAAAGCAAGAATCATTAAATCTGTTAAAAACATTAGCCATATGTATTTGCACTTTGCTGTCTTTTCCCCCTAGAAATGCCATACTGAATCTCTGGGCCCATTTGTGTCCAGTTAAATTCTTTTGGAATGTCAAAACATGATCCTGTCCTGTTTTTTTTTTTTTTTTTTTGCTTCTTTGTTTTTTTCTCACAGCCACAAAAGCTGATGGATTTGCACTTTACTTCCTTGGAGAATGCAACAATGTAAGTATTTCAGGTTGAGTTGATACATGTTTATTTAAATTGTTTAATGGATGTTGACATTAAGAAAAATACTCAAACTCAAGTGTAAAGTCATTAAAACATTGATTTAAGAAAGGATGTAAATCTTTTAGTGACCATTTAAAAAAATATTTGAGATTCTTTAAAGAAGCCCGTTTTTGCCTAGATGCTTAAATGAAACTAGGAACAATCTATATTTTGTCAACAAAACTAATTTCTAAGCACTGAAGCATTAGAGGTCTTAAGATCATGAGAAACATAAACTCAGCCAATTGAGTTCAAACCTTTGATTGGCCATGTACATGTTCTGTTTGTCTCAAAATGGCCTGGAATTTCTATAGCATTAAAACTCTTGAGAACCCTGCTATGTTCATTTCCTCTCTTTTATCCACTTGAGTGGTTTTGCTTGGATGACTAGTATTGTGGCCAATCAGATAACTAAGTTTGAAAGGGCTTCTCTTTTGCCTAATCTGTCTTATTCTGTGGAAAGTAATGAATGGATACACCAATCAATTGTGTTTTTTTATTTTTAATAGTTTGTCTGCAATGCTCATTTACTAATTATATAACTGTCAGCTTTAGTGGGTACAGCTTATCTTAAGTTTAAATGTAATTGTTTTCCATATTATGAAATTATTGTTAAACGGTTTTTAGGCCAATGTTGTATTTTAGTCAGGGTAGTACAGACAAATATTATAGTTACAGTGACGAATCAAGACATTTTCCTTAACGTCATGCTGTTTTGTTGATGTTGCTTTCCCTGTCACAGAGTTTATGTTTGTTCACTCCAACGGGGGCAAAAGAGGGGCTTCCTGGGCTCATCCCCTCTGGTCCCATCACGTTTGGGACCACCATCGCCGCTCACGTTGCAAAGACACGCAAGACACTACTTGCAGAGGACATCATGGGGGTGAGCCACATGCTGTTTTCACTCATTTCCAAGATCCTCAAAATAATTTTACTGCAGCTCAATTTGACAGTATTTGCACTAATAATTCTAATTGCTATTTCTACTATTTTAGCAAATATATATTTTATAAAATTACCTAAAGTGGATGTGAAATTTGTCGCTACTCTGATTGTGTCATGTCAGATCCAGTTTGTCAGGGAGCAATTAAACTGCACACCATCTTAAATGTTCAATAACATGGACCATTCAGTTGTGAGCTTCAGCAAAAGTTAAATGACTGTAAAATATGTTGTAAAAAATCCTTTACTCTTAATTTTCATAGGAAATCCTTATGGTAAAAAGACTGACTTTGCATGAAAAAATAACAAAATAGTTATTTTAGAGCCGTGTTTCTCAACTGTAGGGTCGCAAGACCCTTTTGAGTTGGGAGTGAGTAGTCAAAGAAACAACTACAAAAACGTATTTCTAAAATAAATTCTAATGGGAAACTTTTTTTTTTTAAAGATTTGCATGAAAACTGTTGACTCTTCAGCAAAGATTTTGCTCTTCTGTTAGACAAGAAGGCCAAACATACCAAAACCATGCTTGAAAGTTTTTCCTCTCTCACTACCCATGATGATTGGGCGGTCAGGGTGTTTGTGGGGATTCCCCAGGGGGAGTGTGCAGTTGCGGTACATGCCTACAAAATGCTGCCACCTGGTTAGGATCATCTGCAACTCCCATCCAGCACCTGTGAGACCACAGCAGTTCTGATTGCTGTGCCTTATAGTGCTGCCGGACTGGCCGCCTCTGCCCTGCATGTGATTGCCACCCTGCAAGTCTACCAGGCCAAAGCACTCATTGCACAAGGGCAGTTCTGAGCCAGGGTTGATGCAGGAACTGGGCACGGTGACTGACCTTGATGAAAGTCCCATCCGTCAAATAATGTCCACCTTGGTGGTCCAGAAGCACCCTCTGGCTAGACCTTGCAGAGATTGCGAGATGTCGACAAAGTGTACTTTCTCGATGCTCCCATCTCACAAGGTAGCCTTTGACTCTGCCCAGCAGTTCTCTGCAGTCCAGAAGCAGGCTGACGCAATCAAGAGCCTGCCCTGACATGCTACCAGACTGTCTTGAGCTGCCTAAGGGCGTCCGTCACCCTCTGGGGAAAAAAAAACAATGCTCCATGTTGCTGTTAATCATCCAAACGCTTACCTGGAGGAAGGCCAGGTGCAGATTCTTCTGCTGCTTCCTCAGAAAGACTTTATTTCTGTTCCGCCACTTGCCCAACGGCCTGCGGCAACCAAATTCTTAATAAAGACGAGCAGCTTCCTCAATCCCTGGGTCAGGAGAAGTGCAGTTTGACAATTAGCGACGTTATGCCTTGCCACTCTCACCCCACACTTCTTTTGCCAGAAGGCAGGAGACATGATGTCTCCTCACGCGTCTCCAGCCACTCCCTCGCAGGAACCATGTGGCCTGGTAAGTGTTATATCACACTCACAACCTCTACACCGGGACATTGTGCCTTTTGAGCCAGGTCCCTGGGCTCCACCTCGCTGCCCCACCATGGGTTTGTCTGTAGTTCCGTTGGTGTGTCTTGCTTGGGGTCTGGGGGCTGGCTATTGCTCCCCAGCCTGGCTCACTGGCTCACTCATACAAACAGGCTTGACTATGCGATTCAGTTTGCACGGTGCCTGCTGCCTCGGGCTCCTGGACAGGACCTCGACTGCAGTGGCACATCAATTACCTCGAGTTGCTAGCTGTACGGCTTGCTCTACGCCGCTTCAGATCGCTGCTACAGCAAGCATGTGCTTGTCTGGACGGACAACACTGCGGCCATTGCGTATATCAACTATCAGTGTGGTCTACGCCAGTGGTTCCCAAAGTAGGGGTCGCGACCCACCCGGGGGGGCGCGAGACAGCGAGGGGGGGTCGCGAGATGATTTCCAAGGGACCGTTCGGTATTTATGGAAAGGTCCACCGGAGGAAAATAGGGGAGGGTCATGTCTTTTTATTCTTTGTTGAGGGGAGGGTCATTCAACTTTTTGTATCCATGAAAACAGCAAAATTTCAAATATTTTTTCCATGTAGCTTTATGTAGCTCTCTCGGTCTCGGTTCCCCATCGCTATCAGATGGGTCTCCCAACAAAAATCCAGTTTGGCGCTGTCTGACAGTGCGCGCGCGCGCTTCAGTGCGCGCTCAGAAAAAGTAGCCTACATCATGTACAGAACGCCAATGAAATGTTTACCTGGCATAGCTTTAAAGCACGATTAAATAATTAACTTTTGTGATTGCGAATAAGTGCAGTGTCCTGTGAGTGTAACTACACCGCTGCATTAACATGTGATATGAATGTACGTTGAGTGTTTGAGTGTATTGGGACTGAAGCGCCAGAACTGCAGCTGATATAATGTGCGCTGTAGCACGATACTTCCATATTTTAGTTTCCATTCTTATTGTTTTTCCACAACAATGTTAGTGAGTAAATACTGAAATTGCCACCATAACAGTGGAGTGTGATGTGACGTAGGGCTATCACATTTTTAAATGACTATTAGTATTATTTGAAGTTAAAATAATAGGAAACACGCAGACCTACACCAAAAAACTATTTGAGGATAACTTCTTTAAAATTGGGCAATTCCAGCGTTATGGACGTGACATTTGCAGTCAAAACTTGAAATATAAATGATCAGAAAATGTATTTAAAACTGAAACGTCTGTTTATATATCCATACCCCCTTAATAAAGGAGTCAAGACATTAGAAAAATATCAGACTACACATGCGTTTTATATTTAATATGAGCGAAATACACATGTGACGTGACACAAAAAATCTTTAACTTTTATGTGGCAAAATATTTTTTAATAATTCTACGAATTACACTGAATTACACAAAACAAAAGTAGGCTAATAACCGGATGAAGAAGGGTCGGCCTCCACAGAACATAAAATATTCTTTATTTTATTTTATTTTTCGTGTTCGCATTTATGAGGAAAAAAACAATACGGACGTGACAGTTCTCTGTTTCGGACATGACCGCTCTGAAAGCGACTTTAAAACTTCCACAGAGACTTCAGAAAGCACAAAGCCTTTCTTTAAAGTAAATTTCGTTTTTTATTAATTGCATCTTAATTTTAATTAATGTTTCATCAACCATTTGCCTGGATTTAATGAATAAGACGTAAATATAGTAGAAAATAGATCATCATGACACGGAGTCGCCGGCGCGTGAACTGGACTCTTTCTCATGAACCGAAACTCAGCGTATAATGTAGCTATTTGCCTCACAGAATTGAGAAATATACACTCACCTAAAGGATTATTAGGAACACCATACTAATATTGTGTTTGACCCCCTTTCGCCTTCAGAACTGCCTTAATTCTACGTGGCATTGATTCAACAAGGTGCTGAAAGCATTCTTTAGAAATGTTGGCCCATATTGATAAGATAGCAACTTGCAGTTGATGGAGATTTGTGGGATGCACATCCAGGGCACGAAGCTCCCGTTCCACCACATCCCAAAGATGCTCTATTCGATTGAGATCAGGTGACTGTGGGGGCCATTTTAGTACAGTGAACGTCTCGGTTACGTATGGTAACCCTCGTTCCCTGAGTAGGGAACGGAGACGTCTCGTCGGAGGAGTTTCCAACGAATTGGGATCACGCTAGGGAGACCAATTGCCTTCGAGTGAATTAAAACGAGCCAATGAATATTGGCATGCAGGACTTGCATTCCGCGCCCCGCCTGTCAGTGCGGGTATAAAGCGGAAGCGAGCGCATACACATTTGCTTTACGCTGAGGAGCCGAACGGAGTCCAGTCCTCCGCGAGGGTACAGCAAGCATGGCGACGGGACGAGACGTCTCCGTTCCCTACTCAGGGAACGAGGGTTACCATACGTAACCGAGACGTTCCCTTTCGTTAGGGAACTCCTACGTCTCGTCGGAGGAGTTTCCAACGAATTGGGATCCCTAATAAAACGCCATGGTGCTGGCCCCTTCCAGCGCCCAGCCTAGCTACCCGCCTAAGCAGTTTCTTAGTTTTCTTTACGGCGGGAGCTAGCTAGGAGAGTCACACTGCTGTTCCGCAAGACCCGCTCAGTGGACTTTGGATAACACTGGGGAAGCGTGCCCCGTAGGAGGGGACGCTGCGGAGCCCCTGCCCGCCCGAAGGGAGGCACTGGAATACACGTATGTACTAGCCCGTAGGGTAGTGAAACATACGGCCGTCCTTGAGGTAGTCCCAGCCCGTGGGGTGGGAGCGTACTCAGCAAGGACGACAGAACGGGTCTGTCGAGGGGAAGACACGGAGCTAGCCCGGAGGGTAGCTGGAACGTGGAAAAAATGGGTCACCGAAGGGACCACTGTCAAGGTCACCCAGTCTAATAACAACTCACACGAGAGGTAGTAGACCTGGTGCCGGGCGATCCGCCTCGCCTGGCGCCGGAGGGGTGATGGAGGAACTCACGAGGTTAACCGTTTGTTGGGGAACCAACGGAGCGAAAAAGACGCACGTATCCGGCCCCTTGGGGCGGGAATGGCGTAGCAAGCCGACATACCTAGTTCCTCGCGCTACTGGCCGTAGCGAGTACACGGGAGGAAACCGGTACAACACGGAGGCTATAAAATCTAGCGAACGTGTTAGGTGTCGCCCAGCCCGCAGCTCGACAGATGTCTGTCAGCGAGGCGCCTTGAGCCAAAGCCCAGGAAGCGGCAACACCTCTAGTAGAGTGAGCGCGCAAACTGGGAGGACAAGGCTCACCTAGAGACTCATACGCTCTGGTGATAGCATCCACTAACCAGTGGGCTAACCTCTGCTTGGAGACGGCCTTCCCCTTCTGCTGGCCTCCGTAACAGACAAAGAGCTGATCTGAGGTTCTGAAGCTTTGCGTTCTGTCGATATAAACCCGCAGAGCGCGGACGGGACAGAGAAAAGCTAGGGCTGGGTCTGCCTCCTCCAGGGGCAGCGCTTGCAGATTCACTACCTGGTCCGCGAAGGGAGTGGTAGGAACCTTGGGCACATATCCAAGCCGGGGTCTCAATACAACGTGAGACAAAGCCGGCCCGAACTCCAGGCACGATTCGTCGACCGAAAAGGCTTGTAGATCCCCGACCCTCTTGAAAGAAGTCAATGCTAACAGGAGCGCTGTCTTAATGGACAGGATATTCAGCTCTACTGTCAACATTGGCTCAAAGGGAGGACTCTGAAGAGCTCTAAGTACCAGAGCTAGGTCCCAAGAGGGTACAGAGTGCAAAACACGAGGTGGATTCAACCTCCTAGCACCCTTAAGGAATCTGATGATCAGGTCGTGCTTTCCCAAAGACTTACCTTCTACTGCATCGTGATGTGCGGCTACTGCGGCGACATACACTTTGAGGGTGGAGGGAGACAGCCTTCGCTCCAACCCATCTTGCAGGAAGGAAAGCACGACTCTGACCGAGCAAGTTCGGGGGTCCTCCTGACGGGAGGAGCACCATTCGACGAACAGGTTCCACTTCAACGCATAGAGGCGCCTCGTAGAGGGGGCTCTAGCGGAAGTGATGGTGTCTATCACTGCCTGTGGTAGGCCACCTAGAACCTCCGCGTCCCGTCCAGGGACCAGACATGGAGTCTCCAGAGGTCTGAACGCGGGTGCCATAGAGTGCCCCGTCTCTGAGAAAGCTGGTCCTTCCTCAGAGGAATGGGCCAAGGAGGTGCTGTCGCGAGGAGCATAAGTTCTGGGAACCAGGTCCGGTTGGGCCAATACGGCGCAACTAGCAAGACCTGCTCCTCGTCCTCCCTGACTTTGCACAGTGTCTGTGCGAGAAGGCTCACTGGGGGAAACGCATATTTGCGAAGGCCCCGGGGCCAGCTGTGCGCCAGTGCATCTGTACCGAGAGATCCTTCGGTCAGAGAATAAAACCACTGGCAATGGGTCGTGTCCGGAGAGGCAAACAGATCTATCTGAGCGGCTCCGAAGATTCCCCAAATCAGCTGGACCGCCTGGGGATGGAGTCGCCATTCTCCCGGAAGAGGCGGCTGCCGTGAGAGCTCGTCGGCTGCACGGTTGAGCACACCCGGGATGTGAATGGCCCGAAGCGACCTCAGATGCTTCTGACTCCATAGGAGGAGATGGCGGGCGAGTCGCGACATACGACGGGAGCGTAGACCACCTTGATGGTTGATGTACGCAACGGTCGCAGTGCTGTCCGTACGGACCAGTACATGCTTGTGCAGAAGGAGCCCCTTGAGGCGGCACAAGGCCAAGCGTACTGCTTGCAACTCTAGGCAGTTGATATGCCAATGCAGTTGAGGCCCCGTCCACAGACCTGAAACTGCATGCCCGTTGTACGTGGCCCCCCATCCGTTGGCAGAGGCATCTGTGAAAACCACAGCGTGCCTGGACACCTGGACTAAGGGCACTCCGGCCCGTAGAAACGCAGGGTCCGACCAAGGGCTGAAGGTTTGGCGACAGTGCGGGGTAATGTTGACCCGGAACGTGCCGCTCTGCCACGCCCATCTCGGGACTCGATCGTGAAGCCAGCGCTGAAGCGGTCTCATATGCAGCAGACCGAGCGGCGTTACCGCGGCTGCGGCTGCCATATGCCCCAGGAGCCTCTGAAATTGCTTCAGTGGAACCGCTGACCTGCCATGAAAAGACTTGAGGCAGTTGAGCACTGACTGGACGCGCTCCTCTGTGAGGCGCGCAGTCTGGCCGACCGAGTCCAACTCCATGCCGAGATAAGAGATCCTCTGCGTGGGGCAGAGCTTGCTCTTGTCCCGGTTGACCTGAAGTCCCAAACGGCTGAGGTGCCGGAGCACCATGTCCCTGTGTTCGCACAACACATCTCGCGAGTGAGCTATTATAAGCCAGTCGTCGAGATAGTTGAGGATGCGAACGCCATGTTCTCTCATGGGAACAATGGCCGCCTCCACGACTTTCGTGAAGACACGGGGCGACAGGGCCAGGCCGAAGGGTAGGACCTTGTACTGATATGCTCGACCCTCGAACGCAAACCGAAGAAAAGGTCTGTGTCGAGGAAGAATCGAGACATGAAAGTACGCGTCCTTCAGGTCGATCGCTGCAAACCAATCCCGGGGACGGATGCATTCGAAGATGCGCTTCTGCGTGAGCATCTTGAACGGGAGCTTGTGCAGGGCCCGATTCAACACTCGCAGGTCCAGGATCGGCCGTAACCCCCCGGATTTCTTGGGTACAATGAAGTAAGGGCTGTAGAACCCAGACCTCATCTCGGCTGGAGGGACCGGCTCGATCGCGTCCTTCGCCAGCAGGGCGTCGATCTCTTTCCTCAAGACAGGGGCGTCGACACTCCGCACCCGGGTGAAGTGGACGCCCCTGTACTTGGGAGGCCGGCGGGCAAACTGAATTGCATAGCCGAGCCGGATGGTACGGATGAGCCAGCGGGACGGCCTCGGAAGCGCTAGCCAGGCTTCGAGAGACCGTACCCACGAGCCCACCCGGACCACCGGCGTACCCCCGGAGGGGCAGCGAGGTGGAAGACAGGGACCGGACTCCGGAGGCAATGCAGCGGCCGAGAGAGGGGTCTGAGTGTGCGGAGCAACACCAACCTGTTTCCACCGGGGAGCAGACAGCAGGGAAGGCCTGGAGGCGTTCGGCTGCTGGCTGACCCGAGGCGAAGGAAGGAGGGGAAACGAGGAGCGAGGCTCGGGGGCGTCGAGTCCTGGTTTCCGCACCTCCTTGCCCAGCGAGAGACGAGAGTGACGAGGCCGTGGCGGCGTCACTGACATCTGAGCGCTGGGGCGAGGGGAATGAGAGCGGCGAGGCAACGTGGCGGCGCACACTGTCATTCTCCTCTTGGATGGAGGAGACTGAACTTTGACTGCCAGTCCCGACCGTGAGGGGAAACGAGGAACGAGGCCCGGGGGCATCGAGTCCTGGTTTCCCCTCACCCAGCGAGAGACGAGAGTGACGAGGCCGTGGCGGCGTCACTGTCATCTGAGCGCTGGGGCCCGTGAACGACTCAGAGGAAGTGGACTGCTCAAACTTTGGGTACCGCTGATTACAGGATAACCAGCGGCGGAACAGAAACGAAATTCTCCACCCGGCCCTCCCCCGGGGGAAGGAGTGGTGATGACACGCACTCCCAAGAGCAGAACGTCACATACTCTGGGTCGCTCCTCTCAGGGTTGTTTCCCTTCCCTTTGCTGGGGAAAAAAACAACTCCGAGCGGGCTGGTTTTGAGGTGCCTCTGGACCACCAGTGTGGACATCGTCTAACCGAGGGCCAGCGCTGTGACTAATCACGGTCAGTCACTAAGCACAGCTCAACCCCGAGTTAGAACTACGCACGTGCAGTGGTAGTGAGAGAGGAAAAACTTCTGCAGATTTAGGCATGTTTGGCTTGCCATATTGGCACCAAAATGCTTCCATACTGCCAAAATTCTTCACACACATCCAGGCACTTTAGAACAGCCCAGGAAAGTGTGGCTGCTAAGTCTGAATCTTCAGCATGAGCACACCCCACTATAGTAGGAACTCAGCATCATTTTCAGAGTATAACAGCCCTCTCTCCGATGTAGCGATCGACATCTGTCCTCCCTGGGGCCCCGAATGAAATGCCTGGTCCCTCATGAGAAGGACCAGAAACCCATCCGAAAGCCTCGACGGCACACGGCACGCTGAACGGCTCCAGCCTCTACGAAAAAGGGGAGACGAACAACGTGCCGACGTGGTCATGCACTCCTGAGAGAACATGAACCACCCACGAACGCAGTCTCAACACACTGATTAGGCATGTGAAACCGTGATCGTGGCCGTCAACCAGGCATGCAAGATAGTGAACGTGGCCATCGCTTCGATGACACACGGCACGCTGGGCGCTCAAGCCTTCAGGCAGGCGAACAACGTGCCGACGTGGTCATGCTCTCATAAGAGAGCATAAACCACCCACGAACACAGTCTCAGCATGTTTGCGATGCGCTAGAGGAGTGAGTGGTTCGTGCTCACTGAAACCCTCAGATCACCAATGTTATTCGCCAAAGCAGCCCTCTTCTGGTGCACCAGAGGAGAAACTAGATCGGGAAATAAGCAAAGGGACTCACCTCATAGAGGCACGCGAGTCTTGATCTTGACCGCGCATCTTGAGCGCCGAATGACGCGCGCTGGGTTGCCGTGACAACCCGCGCTGTCAGCCGGCGCTCGACGGCACACGGCACGCTGAGCGCCTCAAGCCTTTACGAGAAAGGGGAGACGGACAACGTGCCGACGTGGTCATGCACTCCTGAGAGAACATGAACCACCCACGAACGTAGTCCCACACACTGATTAGGCATGTGAAAACAATGAACGTGGCCGTCAAATAAGGACAGGAAACGATCGCATCCAGAAACACACGGATGAAACGTCATCCTGAAAAGGACGCGATCTTCACCCGTGTTGCTCTTTCACAGAAAAAACACTCTCTTAATTGTGCTGAAGCACACAGGGATAACCGCGGCAGCACAGCGGGGAAACTGCAAGCCCGCTGTGCGCACTCAACCGAATACCAGCTGTGACAACAGCTCTTTGAAAAAAGGCAGATCGCTTGAAGCAGCAGCTGGCACCCGGGAGATCGCGAAGATCGCTGAAGCGCCGTCACACCAACACAGAGAGGTCTTCCGAGAAACAGCAGACTCGTTGAGCGTGAAGACAAACACAATCTTGAAGCTCATCACTCAGAGGACACTACCGGTCGGCTCCGAAGGTAAAAGCAAATGTGTATGCGCTCGCTTCCGCTTTATACCCGCACTGACAGGCGGGGCGCGGAATGCAAGTCCTGCATGCCAATATTCATTGGCTCGTTTTAATTCACTCGAAGGCAATTGGTCTCCCTAGCGTGATCCCAATTCGTTGGAAACTCCTCCGACGAGACGTAGGAGTTCCCTAACGAAAGGGAACTCATTGTCATGTTCAAGAAACCAATTTGAAATGATTCGAGCTTTGTGACATGGTGCATTATCCTGCTGGAAGTAGCCATCAGAGGATGGGTACATGGTGGCCATAAAGGGATGGACATGGTCAGAAACAATGCTCAGGTAGACCGTGGCATTTAAACGATGCCCAATTGGCACTAAGGGGCCTAAAGTGTGCCAAGAAAACATCCCCCACACCATTACACCACCACCAGCCTGCACAGTGGTAACAAGGCATGATGGATCCATGTTCTCACTCTGTTTACGCCAAATTCTGACTCTACCATCTGAATGTCTGAACAGAAATTGAGACTCATCAGACCAGGCAACATTTTTCCAGTCTTCAACTGTCCAATTTTGGTGAGCTCTTACGAATTGTAGCCTCTTTTTCCTATTTGTAGTGGAGATGAGTGGTACCCGGTGGGGTCTTCTGCTGTTGTAGCCCATCCTCCTCAAGGTTGTGTGTGTTGTGGCTTCACAAATGCTTTGCTGCATACCTCGGTTGTAACGAGTGGTTATTTCAGTTAAAGTTGTCCTTCTATCAGCTTGAATCAGTCGGCCCATTCTCCTCTGACCTCTAGCATCAACAAGGCATTTTCACCCACAGCCGCATACTGGATGTTTTTCCCTTTTCACACCATTCTTTGTATACCCTAGAAATGATCAACGCATTCTCATCCTTTGGCGTCATATAAGTGACGCCTGACAAAACGTCGAAATACTACGCACATGGCACCCTTTAGCGTGAATATAACACGCGAAGTGATGGGTAGGTCTAGGTGTGTTGTAGGGTCTGCGTCTCATATTCACGCTAAAGGATGCCAGTCAACTTTATGACGCCTTGGGTTCGCGTGTTATATTCACGCTAAAGGGTGCCATGTGCGTAGTATTTCGACGTTTTGTCATATAGCGTCACCTATATGACGCCAAAGGATGAGAACGGGCTGAAATGATTGTGCGTGAAAATCCCATTAACTGAGCAGATTGTGAAATACTCAGACTGGCCCGTCTGGCACCAACAACCATGCCACGCTCAAAATTGCTTAAATCACCTTTCTTTCCCATTCTGACATTCAGTTTGGAGTTCAGGAGATTGTCTTGACCAGGGCCACACCCCTAAATGTATTGAAGCAACTGCCATGTGATTGGTTGATTAGAAAATTACATTAATGAGACATTGAACAGGTGTTCCTAATAATCCTTTAGGTGAGTGTATAGAAAGCTTGATGTCAACTTTTAAACAGAACATTTAAAAACGAAAAACAGACTGCTCTCTGCTTATGTCCGTATGAAATCTGTATTTCTCTCTGGCGCGTTACTGTGAAGATGGCGAGTCAGCATCGTCAACTTCATCTTGAAGCCGACACACTGACACAGAAAAACCTTGTTTATTAATAAACAATTAATATCTCTCCTTGCTATATTTGACATATTCATAATCATTACTTTTGCCGGTTCTTTGTGGCAGCTTTTAGATACTTTATTGGGAGCGCCACCCTTGTTACATGAACGCGTCACCACTGCATCAGCACCGAAAATATGATTTTTCTTTTTTTTTTTTATCTAAAATAAAAAATCATGATACGAACCGAGTTGTAGGTTTGGTCTATCGTTACAGCCTTAGTAAAACGAGAAAGTAGAAGTTTAGTCGTTTGTCATGGTTGTAAAAAAAACAATGGCTATCTGAACATCTTTGCCAAGCGCAAACCAGTAACAATCAATAAATTATCGGGGAGGGTCATGCCTTTTTCACAATCATTTTGGAGGGTCATGGAAAAATGTATTACTGGCGAAGGGAGGGTCAAGTCTTTTCTGCGCAACGATATTGTGCCCATCCATCTCATTAGGAGATGTTAATATTTAAGTAAGGAATAATTGACGGAAGGCCGTTGAATTATTAGAAAAATAGTGCACACCCGAGCTAATAAATGAAACACAAAGCCCTTTTAACAAGTAGGCCTATCAATAATTATTTATTTGTTATAGAATAATAACGAAAACCCGTGCAGCAGGACTATCTATATTTATATATTCCGTTTAATTTTCTATTTATTATAGATAGGACTATATACTTTATTAAAATTAAACTGCATGTGTCCATTGATTGTTAAGTTAGACATTAAAAATTGCAGATCAAGCGCATGGGGCTGCATGTTTTTTCTTGTTATGAATTGTATCCTATTTTCCGTTATTACAGTTTTTACTACGCGCAGTGATATGGAACTAATGCGGTCAAAACTACTTTAGCCGTGCGTTTCCCTGAAAATAATTCCACACCTTATAACGTTCTCAATCAATCAGAATCAAGCATTCAACAGCCCTGTAGTATAATATAAAATAATATAATGGTTGTTTTGACTGTTGTGTTCTTTTGTGTTGTAAGTATGCCTATCAGTGCGTGTGCACAGTTTCACGCAATGTTTGTATACTTTAACCACCTCCGAGGATAGTAGGGGCCGCGAGTCACTCGCACCTTTATTTTGGGGGTCGTGGGCTGAAAAGTTTGGGAACCCCTGGTCTACGCTCCCATGGCATGTGCTTGTCTGGATGGACAACACTGCGGCCATTGCGTATATCAACTATCAGTGTGGTCTACGCTCCCATGGCATGTTACAACTCACCTGCCATCTCCTCCTCTGGAGTCAGAAGCATCTGAGGTCACTTTGCACCATTCAATGTCTGGGAGAGCTCAATCATGCAGCTGACAAGCTCTCATTACAGCCCACATTCCCGGGAGAATGGAGACTCCACCCCCAGATGGTCCAGCTGATTTTGAGACGCTTCGGTGCTGCACATGTAGACCTGTTTGCATCTCCGGACAAGTCCCACTGCCCATTGTTTTACTCCCTGACCGAGGGGACCTCCGGCACGGATACACTGGCACCTAGCTGATCTCGAGGCCTATGCAACTAGGCTTTTAGAGCCACTCCCCTCCTAGGATGGGATATGTGCAATTATCTGCTCCACAGGGGAGTTCCCCCACCTGGCGCACCCTGCATGGAGTTCCTCCAGCACCTTCGGTAGTCAGACACGGAGGAGGCGTCAGACGTTAGGTGTAACACTCTTGTGTATGCCCAGAAAGTCAGCCCCTATGCTAGACTTGGTGCCCTTGTGTTGTGATTCCCTTACGGGTGATCCCACATGTGCATTCTTCCATGGTCCGGGTTCCCTGTTGGCGAGCCCGTGTCTTTGGCGAGCCCGTGCCTGCCCTGCCGTCTCTGCTTGGTATTGACTTCACCCTAGCTAGGCTGGATCCACCACAGAGCCCTTCCATATGTAGCACTGCCCTAATGGTCAGTCCATATGTGTAATCTCCACGTTACCTCCCTACAGGCAGGATATGTTCTCCATAACGTCCCTTTCCATTTGGATTAACCCTCTGGGGACCAAAGGTTTTTTGGGGCCCTTGGGATGTTTTGACATGCACTGACATTTGTGCTTTTTTCAGTTATTTATAAACATGTTAATGGCAAAGGTGTAAATTCACTCTATATAGCACACACGGGGCTACCATAATATGTTAGCAACATGCATGTACATGCTTGTATTTTTGAGAGAATATTATTTATGCTTGGCTATTGAAAAAACTAAAAATAAAAGTTTCTGAAATAAGGCCACAAAACACATATTGATTATTTCATCATAAGACTTTTAAAAATTGTATCACATAGTCTAGAATATTTGCTCCAAAACTATGTGAGAAACATCCTGACTACTCATTCAGATAAGTCAATAAAGTCTTTTAGAATGTGTATGACGTGTTTTGTTTGAGAAAGCTTTATGCGAGGCGGCTTGATCTCTCATTAATATGTATCCATTTCACACCTGAGAAAGACAAAGACCCTCCCATAATGGCCCTATTAGGTGCTATCAGGCCATATCATTATGAAGAGCCTTGCAGAAAGTATGAGGAGATTTAAAAAAGAATGGCTTTTAGATTGTTTGGATTTATTTACAACACACACACACACACACTGCTTAGAATAAGTGAACACACCCATGCTAAAGTTGACTAAAAAGAGGAATAAAAAATCGTAATGCCTTAATTAAAAAAATGAGGAAAACTCCAACCTTTAGGGACATGAATAATGTCCTTGAATTCTTTGTGAATGAAAATTTTATCACAAATAATTAAATGTTCTTCTTTAAAATACAGGGTGCATACGTCTGGACACATCTATCACACACCCTTCACCATATAGACAAGGTTTTATTTCAGTTCAAAGTTAGAGTTGGAAAAATCTTGAAAAGAAAATTGTCTTTTCCATAAATGTCTTAGTTTGATCATACATATTTCAAAGTTGAGGATTCATTATTTTGATTTAGCTTGGATTGGAACAAACACTAGACTATAACATCTTAGTTGATTAGTTTATTGACAAAACATACTATATATTTAACATATGAGCAGAAACTCCTAACAAAGCTTATTTGATGTCTATTTTAGAGTAAAAACTTTATACTCTATCCAAAGCTAGTCAATAAAATGTCTTTTATTTCGTCTATAACAGTGCGTATCTGTGCGTTCATTCATTCATTCATTCATTCATTCACACACACACACACACACACACACACACACACACACACACACACACACACACACAGAAACATGATTCACATTTAAACAGTATGCTATTTTTCCGTTTACAGACACTAACGTTATTCTATATCGCGATTAGAACAAAGCACAAGCATAAAACACTTACACACTTCTCAGCTGAATCTGTTGCTCCTCCTCGTGGTGAAAATAAACCAGCACTTGTTCTGAGGTAAGTAAATGTCCCAGGATTGTTCCTCATACCCGCTCAAGATGACAGTAGATTAATCTGACTAAAAAATATAGTGTGTTTTCAGAGTTTATGGGCGTTAACGCGTCTCAATGTGGTGCTTCACGTATTTGCGTTTGAATAGCGCGTGCTCTCCGTGGGCGTGTCACATTACCGGAGATAATGAGCTGAGAGAAAGATAATTACAATGGGTGACACGTCTCTCTTTTTATATAGATTACACAAACGGAGAATATTTATTTTAGTTTTGAATCGGATCATTTAAAAGTACCAAACTCAAATGATTTAAAAGATATATTGCTCATGTCTGGGTGAATAGTATTTGCTGAGTTTTGTTGAAGATTAGAGACGTGCTCCAGGAAAAAAGTTCACGGTGACTGAGAGGCAGAACGCACACCCTGTTTATATTCTTTATTTTACAAAAGCACAATATTTTATTTCGATTGTATGTGGGCACATAAAAAAGTAGACATTTAACAGATTATTTTCTCATATTTCTTAACTCTATATGAACAGAAATGATGGTAGTACTTTAAGTCTATTTTTCTGCTATGTGAAAAAAACGAGCAAAACGCGCCGGCGCGTTTCTGGTCCCCAGAGGGTTAAGCACGCTTTCCCAATGTTATCCAATATCTCGCTGTGTGGGTCAGAAGGAACAGCAGTGATTGACACTCTCTCTGCTTTAAAGCCTTGTCCTTTCTCCACCCCAGCAGGTGTGGGGGGATTAGGCGGCTCACGCAGGGCACTGGAAGGGCAGCATTTGTGGCGTTTTGTTAGGGATCCCAATTCGTCAGTTCATGTCTCAAGTAACATCAAACGTGGCTGACTGATAGGGAACGTCTAGGTTAATAATGTGACCTCCATTCCCTGAAGGAGAGAACGGAGACGTTACGTCCCGTTTCCACAATTGCTGTAGCACCGCCGAACAGCCAGGACACACCATCTTGGCTCATCAGCGCAAAACTTAACTGAGCAAGTGCATCCACGCTTCCATTCATACTCGTTTTAGCAGGGCGTGGTTCGCGATGCAAATCTCGCTCACCAATGTCACCATTGGCTGCTTTTGTTTACACTCGACGGTGATTGGGGTCTCAGGGGAGATAAATTGACGTTTTGTTTTAGAACGTAAATTACACACACCCATACCAAAAACGCACATTTTCAAGCAGTTTTTTTGTGAAAACGGATGTTTCTAAGAAGTAACTAGATAAGACAGCTTGGGGTGTGAGTGTGTGCAGTTTACATTGTAGAACAAAATGTCTAAGTCTCATCAAAATCTGTTTACCACAGGCTTTATTTCACTCATAAATCGCAATTCCCAATATAAAACCCCATAGGAAAATCTCAAAGGGACCAGCGGGTTCGGACGTCATCCCTGCACCACTCTATTCTAAAATTATTTTCTTAACTTGTTAGGGCCGATTCAAACAGTATGTGTTTTTGCAGTCAAAATTAAATGCATACAACTTCGTAATTACGATGTTGATTACCAAAATTACCAAAAATCAATAAAGTACTTAATTGGTATGTCGTCTGTTAGCTGGAAAGATTTGCGTGCAGGTTTGATGTGCATTCCGTTCATCAGGATCAGTGTCCATCCCATAACTATATTTGGTCTCTGGCCTTCTAATTTAAACCATCTTTAATTTTTAATCGTATGTATACAAAGCTGTAGGAATATGAGCATTGTGTAAAATGTCTTTGATACTCTAAAACATTGGTTGGCCATATGACCTACATTTTTCAATGGTCATTAAGCCGTGACCCAAATATTTAGGAATTTTAATAATTTAAAGCAAGCTTGTAGCCATTTCAATACATCAAAAAATATATATATATAGAAAAAAAGACAAACGTTTACAATATTTGTAAAAAAAGTCTGCAGAAGCTCTATAGTTTGTAAAAACTAAAAATAGCATGTTCGTAAACTGATGGACTGTCAAGTCAAGTCAAATATATTTATATTGCGCTTTTCACAATACAGATTGTATCAAAGCTGCTTCACAGTATCAATCAAAACAACTTAACAATGTTTGTTTATTACTGGAAAAAAAGACATCCAAGTTTGGTAGAGCTGATCAATGGTATGATTGGTTAATTAATTTGAATATCCCCAACTGAGCAAGCCAAAGGCAACAGTGGCAAGGAACCGAAAAACTCCATCCAGTGACCTAAAGGTGTCCTAACACACCATCAGATGACCCAATGGAGAAAAAAAAAACATTTGGAGAACCCAGGCTCAGTCGGGGGCCAGTTCTCCTCTGGCGTTTATGAACTAGAGGCCGAATTTACAGTAACTGTAAGATAAAAAATTTATATGAATGCCTGGCTAAATAGATGCGAGTGTGGACTGTGAGTCTTAAAAAGTCTTAATTCGCCCTTACACAAATTAAGGCCATAAAACGGTCTTAAATCAGAGCAGAAAGTCTTAAATTCACAAAGTGAATTTGCATGCTTTGCAAAAAAATGAAAATCTTTCTCAGTATTTTTGTGCTGTTTTCCTGTACAAATATCTATACAAGTTTAAATTAAGATACATTTAGAATCAAATGTAAAATGAAGTCTTGAGAAAATTGAACAAAATTAAGTGAGTTTATGTTTAAAACAAGAACAAATATCTGTCAAAACTTTTTATTTGTACTGGAAAGACAGAAATACTGAGGAAGAACACATTAGCAGTGTGATCAGAAGGTACAGTAAAAGTTATATCCACATGGTAACACTTTACAATAAGGTCCAAGCGTTTACATTAGTTAACTACCTTAGTTAACATGAAATAAGAATGAACAATACTTCTTCAGCATTTATTAATCTAAGTTAATATTCATTTTAACATTTACTAATACAGTATTTAAATCAAAAGTTGTATTTGTTTACATTAGCTAATGCACTGTGCACTAACATGAACAAACAATGAACAGCTCTATTTTTATTAACTAACATTATCAAAGATTATTAAATACTATAACAAATGTATTTCTCATTGTTAGTTAATACATTAACTAATGTTAACTAATGAACCTTTTTGTAAAGTGTTACAATTTACATTACATTTACACTGAGAACATATTAATGTATTGTTACCTTCACTTTATTACTAAACATTTCTTACTTTGTCTTAAAAACATTATTTACTTGGTCTTAAAAGGGTCTTAAACAAGTTGTAAATGTACCTTCATAAAATATGCAGAAACCCCGTCATAATAATTTTAGCTAAACAAACAGACAGACAGACTGACTGACTGATTGATTTCCCTGTGTGATCCCTGTGTGCTCTTTTTTTTTTCCTGTAGGATGAGAGATTCCCTCATGGCACAGGGCAGGACTCAGGGATCCGTGTACATTCTGTTTTGTGTCTACCCATCCTCACCGCCATCGGAGACCTCATCGCTATCCTGGAGCTGCACCGTCACCTGGGCAGAGAGCCCTTCAACCTCAGCCACCAGGAGGTACTCTAAGGGAGAAAGAGCTGGTATTTTTTACGTGGCTCTGCTCTCAGTTCTTTTAGCCAGGCTGCACTTTTTCTTCAGGACTATTCAAGGAATTCAAGGAGCCAGCCCCTTAAGTGTAAATAACAGATAAACTGTAATTGGTCGCTTCACATGTTGGTCAGACAGTCTCTTACTGTTTAAAGGTACAGTCACATTTACTGTTGTTTGGCGAATTTTTATAGGCGAAACACAGTCATTTCAATAGGAATCCCCGCGATGTGGAATTTCATGTGATGGACAAACGATTTCCCAACGCAAATTTCGCAAAGGGTTCAGGGTATTCAAAGTTACCCCATGTTGACCAACAGAAAGCTACTTGGTTTGAAAGTGACTTCTGTGGTGGCTGTGGTTTTTACTTTGCTACGCTATTAACAATACACAATGGACCTTTTTTTTAGCAAAATGATGCTGTAATTTCAGTTAAATGGGTCTATCTTGTTTCAATATGGACCAGACCTTGTGCCATCTAGCAATTTACAGTACATCAAAGTAAACTACATTATAAATGGTTTGGTTAGTTCCTTTGAATAGTTCTGTTGTGTTATTTCATAGTTGATTACTTTATTGTTATTGGGAAAAAAGGGATGGCCAACTTC
Organism: Tiaroga cobitis; assembly: GCA_030578255.1. Classification (NCBI taxonomy): domain Eukaryota; kingdom Metazoa; phylum Chordata; class Actinopteri; order Cypriniformes; family Leuciscidae; genus Tiaroga; species Tiaroga cobitis. Next base: position 10,516,207 of record CM060603.1, on the reverse strand, counting down.
CCTCTACTGTCCTGATGAATTTAGTGCCATCCCTAATCAAACTGTCTGTAATTTTTAAGTAAACCTAAAGACTTGGCTATGCCAAAAAATCGCCTCTATACTCTTACATAGTGCTCTATTTGAGGGGACAGACATGTGGAATTGTATTTATATTTTGGCTAACAAGACATTCAACTATGAAGTTCTGCCTGCTTATGGAGTGCTGCAGGTGCGTCTATTGCATCTTTGGCTAAGTGTAACATGTTTTTTAGGTTGCAACAGCAAATTTGGCCTGGGCATCTGTAGCCATACACCAAGTTCAGGTGAGTACGTTTGAGAAAAACAATGCATTGATTAAACCTTCTGTTGCATTAGCTTTTTGATTTGGTTGTACACATGTGTTTTGATCTCTGTAATCCACTGTGTACATGGATCAGGTGGGCCCAGTGTGAGCAACCAGACCACACATTTAAACACACCCTCGTCTCAGGAGGTGTAATTAATGACAATGCGGTCTTGTTTGTACTTAAACGAGTGCACGACGTGAATGACAACACTCTGGGCTTTAATGTCCCTGTGCATCACAGAGCTCTCTGGGAGTAAGCAACTCTCTCTGAGGGACACAAACCTTCTCAGAAGAACATGGTCCCGATAAGCACAGTAGACAAGGAAGACCATAAGTAACACATTTTAATGAAAGCGCTTAAAGGAATGGGTCACTCAGAAATTACATTGAATCATTCATTATTTAATTGAATTCTGAATAATTTTGCGCAGCTCTTTTCCATACAACAACAGTTATTAGTGGCTATCTGTAATTCTCCAAAAAGTTCGCCTCTTAGTGTTCTACATTAAAAAATAACATCATATGGGTTTAGCATGAAGGTGAGTAAATGATGACTGAATTTTTATTTTTAGGTGAACTATTTCTTTAGGGTGTGTTCATCCAAAAATGGCAATTCTTGTAATTTCTTGTCATCATCTAACCCTCTAGCCGAATTATGTATGATTTATGTAGGACAAAAAAAAAAAAAAAAAAAAGAACAAGTAGATGTAGAATGAAGCTGTGAAGTGCTGTTATCAGATTTTTATTCAGCAGATTATAGATCAAAACGTTCTAAAAGGTTTAATGGCTTGGCTGGTGATCAACATGATCAGTGGTGCATGGAATACACTTAGAGAATAATTTCCAAGACAGAAATATCAGTTCGGACACCGACTTGTGGTGATTGCCATCTTTAAACTTTCTTTTCCTCTTTTGTTCACAGGTCTGCAGAGGTCTCGCCAAGCAGACGGAACTCAACGACTTTCTCCTAGATGTGTCAAAGTAAGCGAGTTTATGCCTAGAAAGTGAGTATTGGTGGAATCTCATGAAATGTGTGTTTGGTGAAGTCAGGATGACTGATTGGATGGAGTACATGCACACTTGGGTTTTGTTTGTTAACCAATTAGTCTATCAAATTTAAATGTTTAAAAACCGCCAAACTGATCCCAAACCAGCCAGAATTTTGCCCCCAAGCCAATTTTTACCCTCACAATCCAATTCAAAACCATCCAATCTCGCAACACAGGTTAAATAGTCTATTTTTGTTTTAGAACCATTAAAGACTTTTTACATTGTGACATAATTTTCATGAACCTTAGGTATTACAATAATGTGTAGGAAATATGTTTAATTACCATGCAAATCCTAAAAAAAAGTTCTTAATCTTAAACCCTTTCAATATTCTTTTGAGTTTTGGGTTAAATGCACCTTGATATGTTTTCTTGAGATTCCACCAAGACCTTCTCCATACTGTTGAAATATTTCAATGTTTATTGGCTTTTAACATTATAATAAATAACCAATGTTATTAAAAAAAAACATGCATTTGTGTTATACTGTGCCATACGTTTATCCATTTAAAATGACAGGTGTTTCCCCCTTTTCAATTTCAAACAGAACGTACTTTGACAACATAGTGGCAATAGATTCTCTACTTGAACATATAATGGTGAGTAGGTTTTCCCTCTCTGTAGGGTCACATGCTTGGTCATGAGGACAAACATGCTGTTCTTCTGTCGCTCATCTGTGTCACCATCAACGCCAAAGAGATTTGTGCTATGAAAGACCGTCTCTCATTTGTTTGCCATGTTCTGCGATAATAACCACCTACAAGTCACTGCTCACCCCACCAGCCTTGGGCTTATTGTTAAATGTTCTTTTTCTCATTGACTCACATGTTTGAGTTCTCTAGGTCTCACTTGCACACACACACAAACGTAAATATTCATACAATCCAAGTATCAGACCACTGGCCCCCTCATGTCTCTGTCATGTTGAGTAAAACATCACGGGAAGTGATTCAAATAGGTCAGGGAGAGGACAGGCATCTCTCTGAGCTCTTGGCTTCCCTCTCAGGGACTAATTCAAATATTACCTCCGGTTTTGAAAGCATGTCCTTGGAAATATTGAAGTAGTTAAATGTCTTTCTTAGTTTCAAGAGATTTCTCACTTGTCCGCAGTTTCATAAAGCAGAAGTTTATCTTGGAGGGGATGAGACGCAATGTGTGACCAAGTTGTGAAATCCAGAGGGAAGAAAAAGTTCCTCAGTTTCTAGTTTCACATAGAGACATGTGTATTAGCATATCAGAGTTTTTCATAATGCAGATATATACACTCACCTAAAGGATTATTAGGAACACCTGTTCAATTTCTCATTAATGCAATTATCTAATCAACCAATCACATGGCAGTTGCTTCAATGCATTTAGGGGTGTGGTCCTGGTCAAGACAATCTCCTGAACTCCAAACTGAATGTCAGAATGGGAAAGAAAGGTGATTTAAGCAATTTTGAGCGTGGCTTGGTTGTTGGTGCCAGACGGGCCGGTCTGAGTATTTCACAATCTGCTCAGTTACTGGGATTTTCACGCACAACCATTTCTAGGGTTTACAAAGAATGGTGTGAAAAGGGAAAAACATCCAGTATGCGGCAGTCCTGTGGGGGCGAAAATGCCTTGTTTATGCTAGAGGTCAGAGGAGAATGGGCCGGCTGATTCAAGCTGATAGAAGAGCAACTTTGACTGAAATAACCACTCGTTACAACCGAGGTATGCAGCAAAGCATTTGTGAAGCCACAACCTTGAGGCGGATGGGCTACAACAGCAGAATACCCCACCGGGTACCACTCATCTCCACTACAAATAGGAAAAAGAGGCTACAATTTGCAAGAGCTCACCAAAATTGGACAGTTGAAGACTGGAAAAATGTTGCCTGGTCTGATGAGTCTCGATTTCTGTTGAGACATTCAGATGGTAGAGTCAGAATTTGGCGTAAACAGAATGAGAACATGGATCCATCATGCCTTGTTACCACTGTGCAGGCTGGTGGTGGTGGTGTAATGGTGTGGGGGATGTTTTCTTGGCACACTTTAGGCCCCTTAGTGCCAATTGGGCATCGTTTAAATGCCACGGCCTACCTGAGCATTGCTTCTGACCATGTCTATCCCTTTATGGCCACCATGTACCCATCCTCTGATGGCTACTTCCAGCAGGATAATGCACCATGTCACAAAGCTCGAATCATTTCAAATTGGTTTCTTGAACATGACAATGAGTTCACTGTACTAAAATGGCCCCCACAGTCAACAGATCGAGACCCATAAGAGCATATTTGGGATGTGGTGGAACGGGAGCTTCGTGCCCTGGATGTGCATCCCACAAATCTCCATCAACTGCAAGATGCTATCCTATCAATATGGGCCAACATTTCTAAAGAATGCTTTCAGCATCTTGTTGAATCAATGCCACGTAGAATTAAGGCAATTCTGAAGGCGAAAGGGGGTCAAACACAGTATTAGTATGGTGTTCCTAATAATCCTTTAGGTGAGTGTATATACTCCACGAATATAATACAATTTAATGACTGCAAATGAGATGTACACTTGAGATTAACACATAAAAGATTTAATCAGAAGTCACTGATACTTTTAAAAACATATATATTATCCATCAACATGCTGACAGTAGATTAATATGAATAACAAAACAAATTGTGTTTATCAATGCTGATGACCTCACTGCAGATGAACCACTCTGTAATAATGCGGTTAACAAATGTGTTGAAACGTGTTGCATTGCGTTGTAAAGAAATGTCATTAAGGAAATGCCTGTTTATTTGTGTTTCAGATATATGCAAAAAACCTGGTTAATGCGGACAGATGTGCGCTTTTCCAGGTGGATCACAATAACAAAGAGCTGTACTCTGACTTGTTTGATATCGGGGAGGAGAATGAAGGGAAGCCCGTCTTTAGGAAAACCAAAGAAATTAGGTGAGCACCCACAGTTCCTCAACCAGTCATGTTGGATTCTTTACCTCCTCGTAAAGTAGGTGAATTTATTTATTCATGTAAAAATGTAGTTGGAGATTAAAAGGAGTTACACAAAGTCACAAAATTAAGAACTGACTGTTGACAGTAAATCTGTATAATATCAGGCTGCTCGATGACAGGCATCAACGTGTATGCTCAGTATCCTTTATTTAGAGTAATGAATGAGACATTCCCTTGTTAAAAAAAAGTGTGCTTAATTATTGTATTTAATTATTGTAAGGATTGAATGTACACTTGTAGTGTAGAGCCATGGGCAAATATATTTAGGTAATTTTGTGTTTTGCAAAGTTTACTGCTTCAGTTGTTGTGGCGGCGATTCACATTGTTTCTAGATTATTGTGCAGACTGATCAGATACTTTTTAATCTTCACTGGCCAATTCTTTTTATTACAAAAAACTAAATTTCAATGTTTTTTGCCCCTGCCATAAAATGACCAGTTAACATCATTTCACTAATCATATCTTCAGCACATGGGAAAGTGTTAACAAGTACTAGTAGTCGGGTGAAATCCCTTTATCATTCTGATAGAATTATAAGAGCAGACTGATTGCCATAAAAGGAGGGAAGACATTCTTCGAATCATTGTGTTCCTGAGTTAGCAATGGTTACCTCTAAAGTAAGACGTGCAGCCAGCACACTTTGCGTCAAAATGGAAAAGAATTTGGACAACAGGCTGGTGTCAAGAAGGGCAGCAAAGAAGTCACTTCTCTCTAAAAAAAACATCAAGAACAGACTGTAATTCTGCAGGAAGTACAATGATTGGACAGCAGAAGACTGGTGCAAAACTATTTTCTCTGATGAAGCCCCGTTCTGACTGTTTGGGACATCTGGAAAATCGATTGTCCGGAGAAGGGTGCGACTTCAGGACAGCCATTCAAATGTTGTATCTGTGGCCAGGCAACTCCCCGGATCTTAACCCCATAGAGAACCTGTGGTCAATCCTCAAAAGGAGAGTGGACAAACAGAATTCCACAAACTGTGATCAACTTCAAGCACTAATAAGGCAAGAATGCATCGCTATCAGCCAGGATTCAGCTCAAAAGCTGATTTCCAGCACACCAGAGCCAATTGCAGAGGTTATGAAGAAAGGTCAACACTGTAAATATTTGCTCGTTGCGCATATTGCATGTTTTTGCCAATGAAAGCATTTAAAACTTATTAAATGCTTTGCATAGTTTTTCAGTATACCTAGAAACGTGAAAAAATGATCTACAAATTTGCAAAACAAACTTTGTCACTGCCAATTCTTTTGGCCAAAAACTTCCATCTTAAATGTATATTTTAAAAAACTGTACTTGCAGATTATATAATATTAATGGAATAAAAGGCCTTAAAGATAGTACACTTTCATGACTATGTTTCTTAACACCCTTAAGTACACTTTTCATAATGCACTTTGTAAAAATTGTCAAATTAAAAGTTTTACTTTAAAGGTACATTTTAAATCATTATGGTTTAGTAATATTTGATCATGCTTTAAAGAAGTATACTTGACTAACATACTTAAGCAAATGCAAAGTACTTGATTATAATTGAACACACTTAGGGCGTTATGTGCATATATTTAATATATTTTGATTAAACTTCATCACAAATGTGTTAATTACTAATATATTTGAATACATTACATACAACCGACTGGAGCAGACCGTAGCATGTTTGCCCACGACACGCATATGAGCTGGAACTGGTTGATTGATTGACTGACTGACAGAGACAGACAATTTGGACAAAAATCATAATGGGCGTAAATATTGTATTTTTGATTTCGTGGTGAAATGTGACCTGGACATGTTTTCATGAGATTCACTCTTGAATATCTGAGACTAAGCATACATCATATATACTGGTAACTGAACTGAAACACTCACCCCCAGGTTTTCCATAGAGAAAGGAATAGCTGGTCAGGTGGCACGAACAGGAGAGGTTTTGAATATTCCGGATGCCTATGCAGACCCCCGTTTCAACAGGTAATAAAGATGTTCATTTTCCATGTAAAACATCTGAGATCACTTTAAGCCATTTTGTTAAATAACCAGGCTCTGCAATTAGTAGTTAAAGCTTGATGAATGAGTAAAGTAACATAATACACAGTTTTGCACTGACATGTTCTCGAGGTCTTAGACAACTGTTGGAATTGTAAAGTTACAGTATCATGGCAATGATCCAGGTTATGTCCATGATTATTAATTAGCAGGATGAATCTCACAAAGCCTGTCATATGTCATATTTGAACCAAAAAGAAAGAAAGAATTTTTTTTTTGTTTTACCATGGTGCAAAATAATCTCATTCTCATTACTCTAATGTGGAAGTAATAATATATATTGTTTAAATAAAATATGTATGCATCATGCTTTGTTGTACTGCCAATATAATACAGTATATATAGTCCTCAAATAATATGAGTGTATTGTTGAGTTGGACATATGGACACACAGTGGTCTGTGGTTCTAGGTGTTAAAGTGGACATGTCAGATGAAAGGGGCTTCTGGATTTGTGTAAATCTGGAATAAGATGATTATGCTAGGACCAGATGAGCCAGCGCTAGAACCCGTTGTGTGTTTAACTCAATCCCTTACTCAATCATATACAAGCAAGCACTATGGATGTTCAGCTCTGTGTATGTGTGCATTTGTGTGTGTCGTCTGTTCTGCTTTTCACAGAGAAGTAGATCTCTACACTGGCTACACGACGCGGAATATCCTGTGCATGCCCATAGTCAGCCGCGGAACTGTGATCGGTGTTGTACAAATGGTGAACAAGCTGGGAGGAAGTGCCTTCACTAAAACTGATGAGAACAACTTTAAGATGTTCGCCGTCTTCTGTGCTTTGGCCTTACACTGTGCAAACGTAAGTGCGCAGACATGTGGCATGACCTGGAGTCTAATAAAACATCTGTCGGCAACAACATCACACCTCTTAGAGAATGGGAACGTTTGGAAGAAAAAGGCTCAGGACTGTCAGCCACCAGGCCCTCTGTCGGGTCACTTACGAGTCTCGTCTCATAGCAGATTTTAAAATGACTGAAGCATGGTAATATTTATGTTAATATTATTTTTATTTAGACTGAATTCGACACCTCGCATGTTATGCCAGGGATTTTTTTTTTCTCTTTGTCTGATTTATTAGAGGTGGAGTGAAAGTTGTGGTCGACCGATATATTGCCAAGGCTGATATTTTGCATTGTTTGATTTTCAACATTGTCCGATTTTATTTTTCTTTGGCCGTTGTGTCGATGTGATTTACTTTTTTATTATTAGTAATAGAAAGGAAAACTTTAAAATATTTTCCCATCTGATCGACAAACTTTAAAGCCGGCATGAAACAGAAGTTGCGATAGTCTTTTCTTTCCTATTGTGGCGTATATATGAGGGAAATGGCTTCTTGAACCAATGTGAAAACTTGAAAATAAACAACTTTGTATTTATATAATTATTATTTATTTCAGATATATTACAGATTCATATTTTCTTAACCACTTGAATGCGTAAGTGCTCACATCATAAATAATGGATGAAAACTCTCTGTGTTCGTACAGTAGCGCTCCTTTGCTTCATGGTTCAGCTTCTCTCGGTATAAGGAATCTTGTACTTGTTCCATTCAAGTCCAGTAAAACTTATTTGTAAAGTGCTTTAACAATACAAATCATTTCAGAGCTGCATTACAGAGTACCATACTGTTGTTATCCCTTAATGCTTTAACATTAAGAAATTCGGGTGATTTGATGATGTTGATTAAATACATTATCCACTGGCTGGGATCAAGCTATATTATATTTGTTATTTTATCTAGCAGATATATCAGTGCCACTTTGTAGTTATTAAAAACTAAACTGCAAAAGAGAAATCAATTTGCTCTTGTGTGTGGTCCAATAGAAGTTGGTCGCATGGTTTCTGTGTGTATGAAATGTGATGAATATGTGCAGGCAGTTCTTAAAAAGTTTTAACATAAATAGGCCTACAATCGTTTTTTTCTCTGGTGATTTTTTTATTTATCATTGAATGCTCCTGAGTGTGTCCTAAAATATGGCGACCACTACCCAGAATGCAGTGCGTAACGACGTAGATTCAGGGCCGTCGCCAGAACATATAGAATGGGGGGGCATTTAATTTTCATGGGGGGGCACACTTATGATCTACTAAACAGGCAGTCACAAAAACAATAACATCCCCTATTTAGTCTAATATAACTGAAAGAGACCAAATTCTATAACTAAACAACACCAAAACACAGGGTGAACCAACACCATGAAGATGTGCGCTTCCCCTTTAAAAACAGGCTATGTGCAGGCAGGGGTGTAGTACCAAATTTTGGGCCCCGGGTACAAACCATCTTGCTGGGCCCCCCGCGACGAACTTTGGACTTGAGCTCGGCGACTTCTCCAACGGGGGGGGGGGGGGGTGGCGGCGGGCAGTTGTTGTAGAGAGACGGACTTTTGACTTGAGCGCGGCGACTTCTCCAACGGGGGGGGGGGGGGGGGGAGGGTATGGGTATGAGCGGACTTTTGACTTGAGCTCGGCGAATTCTAAGGGCCCCCCCCCTGCCGCGGGCCCTGGGTACTCGGTACCCCTTTCCCCCCCGCTACCACGCCCCTGTGTGCAGGATTTGGCATGGCAGAAAACTTGCAAAGAGCGCTCATTTTATTATCATTAAAAAGCAGTTATACAACTTCATCGCGATCTCACATTGTTCCATTAGGCTATCAGTAAAGCTGATACACAATAATGTCTTATTTACATAGCCTAACTGCTTATTATAACGAAAGGATTTGCGCGTGCATAGATCTAATCCACTCACCGCTCAAAACACCGGAGTTTCGCCAATATTCCTTTTATTGCGGAGAAAACTGATCCTACACCAGCATTTATGGACAGATTTTCCCTCTAAAAGCAATCAAGTATATGGAAGCTTGTTTTCGCCACGGAATAAAAAAAAAAGAAAAGATAATTGCGACTTTTTATCTCACTATTCCGAGTTTATCTCACAATTCTGACTTTATGACACACAAATGCGTCTGTATATCGCTCAACTCTGACTTTATAACTTGCCATTTTGATTTTATATCACGCAATTGATTTTATATCACGCAATTCTGAGAAAAATGTCCTTTATTTATGTGGAAACAGTAGGCTGTTTTTAGCAGGTAAATGAATATGAAAATTCGACAACACACGCTCCGACTAATTTCCAATTCATAATTTCTGAAGACAATGTGTTATTTAAAATTACAGAGATTAGTGCACCTGTGTGCTAAATGCTGCTGATGACATTTCGTTATGGAATAAGTGAATGCGTTTTTTTGCTATCAATAGTAAGTTTGCTGAATGACTTAGGGGGGCACATTGTGTCATCTGGGGGGGCACTGCCCCCTAATGCCCCCTAATGCCCCCAACCCCCCAACCCCCCCCCCCCCCCCCCCCCCCCCCCCCTTGGCGACGGGCCTGCGTAGATTCCCATTCTCTGTTGCTGTGATGTGAGTGACAGGTTGCTGTAGGGGAGAGGTCATTGTCCTTGCCTTTCGCCAGTAGGCAAGTCATTAGACAAGAGATGTAGTAAGAGATTTAGTAAATATTATGTAATGTAAATATTAATTTAATTTCAGCAATTGTTATTCATTTGTTTTTACTATCATGATAAAGTGTGATATAATTTATATCGGTCATTTGCCACCCTGCTCTCTAAGGTATTGACCATCAAAAAATGAATATCAGTCGACGACTACACTAAAAACACTGAACAACCATAGAAGATTATAGAAAGATAGATAGATAGATAGATAGAAAGAAACCACAATATTTTCAGTGGGTTAGACTGTTTTGCATGTATATTTTGCATCTGCGTAAACACGTGGGGTGTGTGTATGTGTTTGTGTGTAGATGTATCACCGGATTAGACATTCAGAGTGCATTTACCGGGTGACTATGGAGAAGCTTTCATACCACAGCATCTGCACATCAGAGGAGTGGAAGACCCTCACACAACTCTCTCTCCCTGCTGTCATTTATAAAGAGATCGAACTGTGAGTTTACACTCTCATACTTCCAAATCACTGCTACATAATGGCTTTCAGTAATAAATCATATAAATAGCTGTAAAATAGGCTCTAAAAGCATTGAACTGAACATTAATGTTATGTATTACAGTTAGGTGAGTGCATAAATTACTTGTTCAGATTATTACTACAATAAATAAAATCATTTTTCATATTAATTTTATTCTATTTCTGTTGCCAACATTTAATAAAAGCAAGAAGGCAGTCGAGGTTGTGTTACACTATAACACACAGCCTCATGTTGCTCATTGTGTGTTTTTTTATATCACAGATGTGTCAAGGTTTTAATACTTTATTTTCATTATAAATTATTAAAGTGTTGTCATGATCCACAGCAACTAAACGTGCACATTCGTTTGGTGTTATTTTCATGCGCAGATAATTGTGCACGATATTCGAGTGCCGTTGTAATCAGGATGTATTGAGCATTATTCGTGTTCATGTTTCACCCGTCCAGATTTGAATTGCAAACAAACTGTCATATTTCTGTCTAAGGTTTCACTTTGACATTGCCCCTTTTGAGGAAATGTGGCCTGCAATATTTGTATACATGGTTCACAATTCTTGTGGGAAAAGCAGGTAAGAATGTGTACATTTCTATAAGCCCTGTGTGTTTTATCTATCCATCCATCCATCCATCCATCCATCCATCCATCCATCTGTCTGACATCTGTCTATATATCTATCTATCCATCCATCTGTCTGACATCCATCTGTCTGACATCTATCCATCCATCTATATATATCTATCTATCCATCCATCTGTCTGACATCTATCTATCCATCATCCATCCATCCATCCATCCATCTATATATATCTATCTATCCATCCATCTGTCTGACATCTATCTATTTATCATCCATCCATCCATCCATCCATCTATATATATCCATCCATCCATCTATATATATATATATATATATATATATCCATCCATCTGTCTGACATCTATCTATCCATCTGTCTGACATCTATCTATCATCTATCTATCCATCTATCGATATATCTATCTATCTATCTATCAGACATTCAGACAGACAAACAGATAGATAGAAATAGATAGACAGGCAGATAAATGACAGACAGACAGACAGACAGATTTATATCTGTCTATCTGTCTGACGTTTATCTGCTTGTCTATCTATTTATATCTACCTGTTTGTCTGTCTGAATGTCCATCCGTCTGTCTGTCTGTCTGTCTGACGTTTATCTGCCTGTCTATCTATTTCTATCTACCTGTTGTCTTAATGAAAATGAATTCTTTTGGACATAAAAGTGTGTGTAGGTGAAGAAACACCCCGCTTTGACAAGGCAAACATGTACAGTCACACTTTCTTTGTGTAATAACAGCTTTGAGCAGGAGAAACTGTGTCGCTTCACTATGTCAGTGCGGAAAAATTACAGACGAGTTCCATACCACAACTGGAAACACGCTGTGACGGTGGCACACTGCATGTACGCCATTCTGCAGAAAACCACTGGGATATTCACAGAGCTCGAGGTCAGTATCATTCTCATAATAGCACTTCTGACAGTGAACTTAGAAAATAATCATTTCACATCAGTGTTGGGGAAGCTACATTTGAAATGCTAAACTATGAGCTACTAACAAGAAGTTAGCCAAGGTAACTACAGGGGTCCAGAAACCCTTAAAGTCATTAAAATCATAGTAATCTTACTCTGGCTAGCACTCACATGTCTGCCTTCCAGCATATCACTCAGGGCAAACGTCATATGATGCAATTAATATTCATGAACCAACAAGTGCCTGGCACAGTGTGCCGAACCGCTAAACAACAAAGACCTAATTGTTAACTAAAATGCACTTGTGAGTGATGTTTATGGAAAATGTAGGTGTTATGCTTTGACATGATATCTCATATGAGTCTATCCATAGCAATCTGACATGTATGTGACAGAAATGTGATTTTGAGAGGCTGATGAGACTTTTTAAGGGGAAAGTGCATTTTAAAACATGTAACTAATGAAATAATTTATGATGCATTACAGTTTCTGGTGGCAGTATCTAATTTAACTATTAGTACATTTATTAGAAAAATATAGATCACACTAATTTATAGTCAGAAACATTGTAAGGAACAAAAGCATTTAACTAAAGTTTTCCCTTCTTGTCTGATGGAGAAAGTAACTTGTTACTGATAAAGCTGCTCTATTATAAAAACACACACAAGTTACGGTCCGTTCACACCAAGCACGTTAACTTTAAAGCTTTAATAATGATTCTACTTCTATGAGAATAGCTATAACGACAACGAGGAATGATAGCACTGGAATTCCTTTCAGAGCGATTTTTGTCCAGTTGATGAAAGATAAAAACATTGACATTTAAAGAACTCGAGTGTTTAGATAGCTACAGCACACACTTATAATAAGCAGAACATTATCACCTGTTGGTGTGGATGCTGTGGAAGATATCTTTTTATAGTTATTGTTCTTGGTTTGAACGGGCCTTTACTGTTAGTAGCTAGTATAATAACTTTCTTGCTCGCTCACACAGAGGAAAGGCTTGCTGATAGCCTGCTTGTGTCACGACCTGGACCACCGTGGCTACAGTAACAGTTATCTGCAGAAGTTTGACCATCCGCTGGCCGCCCTGTATTCCACATCCACAATGGAACAGCATCATTTTTCACAGACGGTGTCCATCCTGCAGGTAAAGCTCCTACACACTGTGCCAGCTCAGAACGATAGTCTCAAACATGCTCGATGTGTGCGTTTACACTCACACTATATACACGGCCAGTGCCCGCAAGCCAATTTTATATAAGTTTAACTTACTAATCTAAGGGAGTCCGTGCACCATGTCAGTTAAACTTATATAAAATTGGCTTATGGGCACTGGCCTTGTATCTAACTGACGTTATAGGTAAAGCGTCAGTTGGATGACGCCCCAGGATCGTCATCTAACTGACGTTAAAGGGTACCCTAAAACGTCGGATGTTGACGTATGGTCAAAAGCGTCAGTTAGTTGACGTCTTGGGATGAGACTGTGTTAGTTTACTAAATACTGTTATATCAGAGCAGAACTTGCTGGAACCACAAACTTTATTGTCTTTTTGGCAAGACACCCCAGGTGAACATGGTAAAAAAAAACTAACTTGACTATACTGTTGGTTAAATACATTTAGAATTGCAAATATTTAGTTTGCATTACAAGTTTTATGTTTACATATGCAAATGAGGCATTATCTAATTAAATATGCACTATTTTACATATACTTACACTAGATATATAGCCAGGTTTTCTTGACATTAGAGTCAATAGTTTTTACAGAGGGGATTTTGGATATCTCTTTTTATCACTCCATAAATTAGAAAATATTGTCTACAGCCAAAAAAAATAAAAATAAATCACCATGTTTTAGGAATGAAATATTCTCAGTAATATAGGGCCGAGACGAGAGTTTGGAATACACAGCAAAAACAACTAGCTTAACTTTTATACATTTTAAGCATTATTAAAGACAAGTAATTAAATAAGGAAATTAGCAATAAAGCACTTTTGTGAATCGAAAGTGCAATTCACCCTATAATGTCTATAATTTCAAGAAAGTGTAAGAAATTTCCCATATTAAACAGAGCATTGTCTTTCCGTGTGTGTTGTCAGCCATCTCTTTGGCTTTGCTGCCTCTCTCCAGCAGAGCCAGATGCCTCATAAGTGGAGCTTTTGCTTTTTTATTGATCTCTTTTTTTCTCATAGCTGGAAGGGCACAATATTTTCTCCAACCTGACTTCCAGTGAGTATGAGCAGGTGCTGGAGATCATCAGGAAGGCCATCATTGCTACAGACCTCGCGCTGTACTTCGGCAACCGCAAGCAACTGTCTGAACTGCTGGCCACAGGGGCGCTGGACCTGAACAACCGTGCTCACAGGTTAGAGGTCGCACTTTTGCTCCATTATCTCAGAACTCTTGGAAGTTTGACCTTAACATCAGAGATATATTCAGGGAGCCACCGAAACAGTGTCATAAGCTGAGCTTGGATTGGAATACTAACATGTTTGAGTGAATCTTCCGGAAATGGAAAGGTGATAGACTAATTACACTAATATGTACTGAGTAATATTGATTAAGTACATGTACTTCAAGGTTATGGTTTGATTTAAAGTAAGGGGTTAGTTATTATGCATCATTTACTGTTATTACTATAGTAATGTGTAACTATGTCACTTTGTAGACCTTAGTCAGGGTAGCGCCATATTTCATTTCTGACAGGAATGAAAACAAGGCTGTAAGGGATGGATGTAAAGTGGGTTCAATGGTTTGTGCTATTTATTAATGACATACAGAATATTATGGAATTTTCCACCACTGAATAAAAAAGGTAATTGTGACTTTTTATCTCACAATTCTGACTTTTTTCCTTGCTATTGCGAGTTTACCTCTCCTAATTCTGACTCATTTGCTCAGAATTGGGTGATATAAACTTGCAATTGCGAATTATAGTCTGAATTGTGAGACATAATTCAGATATAGTCTTTTTTTCTCAGAATTGGAATCACAATAGTGAGTTTATTAAAAGAAAGACAGAATTATTAGACAAAAGTCAGAGTTGCGAGATATTAACTCGCAATTGCAAGAAAAAGTCACAATTGCGAGTAAAAAGTAATACCTGCGAGACATAAACTTGCAATTGCGAAAAAAACGTCAGATTTGCGCATTTATTTCCCCAATTGCAAGTTATAGCTCACAATTCTGAGAAAAAAATCTGAATTGTGAGATAAAAAGACGCAATTATCTTTTTTTACATATATGTACCATGGCGGAAACAGGCTTCCATAGATTATGCAGCTGACGAAACATCTTTCCAAAAGACTAAATTTGAAAATTGTGAATTCTCTAGGACGTTCATACAGCGCATGTCATTGTAAAGACTGTATGTTTGTCCCTCGTAGCCTCGTTTTCATCCGCATAAAAAGCCTGATTTGATCCCTTTGATTAATTGCTGGTTGATTATTGGTCCACCACAGGGACCGTGTGATTGGTCTGATGATGACTGCCTGTGATCTCTGCTCTGTTACCAAACTATGGCCCGTCACACGAATCACAGCCAATGACATATATGCTGAGTTCTGGGCTGAGGTAAACCACATCATTGTTAGCCAAACAGGAATCTTTTTGTAGTAACAATATTTATATGTAATAAAGTATATCATTGTTCAGATCACTGTGTTGTTTTGAGCAGTATGGCAAATTGCAGGCCATTCAGTGAAATTGTACTTCTTGTGTGTAATGTCAGGGGGATGAAATGAAGAAGATTGGAATGCAGCCCATCCCTATGATGGACAGGGATAAAAAGCACGAGGTTCCCCAGGGACAGGTAAATGAGAACTTTCTGTCATTATCAAGCTCCTTAAAGGCCGCCTAGCAAAATGTTTCTTTTCCTATCCCATGCTTTGGAACAGTCTTAACATTGGGGGTGTTCCTAAAATGTGGCTCATTAGGTCAGCTGTTATATTTAGTTGTAGAGTCGAGAAGCCTGTTTTTTTTTTTTTGTTTTTTTTTTAACCTTAGTCCTGTTTTTACCCATGTATTCAGGTGGGATTTTACAATGCAGTGGCGGTTCCCTGTTACACCACCCTGTCAGAGCTGTTTCCCCCCTCCAGTCCTCTGCTTACGTCTTGCAGGTCAGTCACACACTCATAACAATGTTTGACTGCATGAGTGCTCCTGTACCATGGTATAATACACTATCTTCGTGAAGCACTTTTATTAAACAAATTAAGGAGACTAATATATCTAAATCTGTTTGACAAAGCTAATATTATAAGACAGATGATGAGCCTTGTTCAAATCTGTTATAATCGCTATACACACCGCACTTCAGTTACATTTTATATTAATGAGCCAAGTGGCCATGTTGGCAACCATAAACAGCCTACAAGCTGATGTGATATATTCAGTTGTTGCCAAGGTCTGCGGTTTTCACACGGAATTGGGCTACTTTTATACTGTGTGTTGAAGCTGACCCCCCCCCCCCCCTCCAAACTCGGGACTCCATTTTACACCCCACCCCCCTCCCCCTGGAACGCGATTGGGAAGGTTTTGGCTGTGATTGGGCGGGTTTTGTTACGCAAACCTGGCAACCCTGACTATATATTACTTAGTGGAAGCATTGCTTATTGTGATTATTATAATTTTATATTATTAGTTGATTGGTTTTCTTAATGAAATAATTTTAAGCTGATTAAAAGTTAATTAAAAGTGCAAATAAATAATAAAATAAATGACAGAATAATAGTAACTAGATAAAAACATTTACCAAGTCAAACTTTAATGTTGGGTTATTTAATATATTATTTGAAGTTTTAAGGCCATGCTGTGAGGTTGCTAGTGTAATCTAGATGATTTACCAGGGTGTTGCTATGTGGTTGCTAGGCATTTCTAGATGGGGTGTTGTGGGTGGTTGCTAGGGCATTGCTAAGATGTTGCTGAGGTATTATGGGTGATTGCTATGGTGTTCTGGGTGGTTGCTAGGGTGTTGCAACTATGCAGTTGCCAACAACACTCTGGCAACCATCCAGAATGATCTATGCAGTTCCTAGTATGTATTATCACATTGCTTGCATGTCTTAGCCTGTTGCTAACATGTGGTTTAGATTGATGCTATGCTAGTTTCTAAATAGTCAAGCCAACATAATAATAATAAATCCATTCATTTATTTAAAGGGCTATATGTAGAATTCAGAAACCCTTGTTATTAGCGACACTGGTGGCCGTTAACTGAACTGCAGCCAGCAACGTATTACACTTGCTCGCACATACTATGTACACAGAGAGAGTGGCTCTTTAGGCATTATCCTGAACATCGCATAAGAATTCGTTTCCTGTGCCGTTGTAGTTGACCTTGTTAAATCATTACGGATTAATATTGTTTATGTCACTGTTACTGTGAAACAGCAAACCTTTTATTTTAGTTTGTGTTGTGCTGTGTTTGTTGACATCAGTGGACTCCATCTCTAAGCTAACGTTAGCTAGTGTTACACACTTTGTTGAGGCCTTCACATAAAAATCAGTCTACAGGCTTTCATAGACAATTTAGGAAGGCAGGGAAGGTCTCGTTTTTCTTTCTTTTCTTTTTTTCGATACAATCTGTTCACAATTTGCCATTAAAAAAAGAAATGAATACTAAAATCCTCACATATAACCTCTTTAAAGCTTCAGTATGCTATTTGCACTGCTTTGCTCAGGTCACATTAACCAGCTTCCATGATGTGGCCTTTGTGCTCGTTCTGATGTGAGGATGGGTCTGTGTGTCTAAACTACTCCCCCTGTGCCCTAAACTGTAACCTCTGTGACCTCGATCTGTGGGGAATGCAAACACAGTTGACGGCGCAATCTGAAAAGCCATGCCACAGTGTCAGACCCAGGCTTTAACTGGAATCTGTGGGCAGCGGGTTCAAACGTTCCGGAGCCCTGCGTATTGTGGGATCAGAGAGGGACCAATAAATGACTTCAACCTCACTAACTGAAAGGGAGAGTCTAATAGCCGACCATTTTCATCCTCTCTTTTTGGCCTGTGTGCTACATGTATGGAACAAAAAGGGCAGATCTAAAAAACAACTGGACAAATTGAGTATGACCACCTCTTTCCTTCGTGTCTGGGTCAGATTGCCCTGACAGCATTGCCTCAATTACTCTAGCCACAGGCTATGAGTTGACATCAACAACCAATCAATATTTATAAAAACCAATCATGAAAATAATTAAAAAAAAATTCATTAGCGATTAGTTGGATCCATTATAAAATAATGTAAAAATAAAATAATTGTAATTTTTAAGTTTTTGTGAAATTCATACACAAACACAATTTATTTATTTTCTGAAAAAAGAATTTCAAGCATTTAAGCATGGTTGAATTTTATGATTTAAAAAAATAAACAAATTCAGTCATATTTATCTAAAGTTTTGACTAGTTAGCACATTATTTACACTTCATCTTTTACGGATAATAATATAGCAAGAATACAAAATGTAAGTGTTTTAAATAAATGAAAATAAAATTTAAGTCAATTATAAATCGGAATGTTTCGATTTTACAAAACATCATCTGAAAGTCACCGTTAACCAAATCCTTCAGAAAAATGGTTTATGTGTCAAGCAACTGAAACAATAATTCTGACTAAAAAATATTTATTTTAATCAAATTTTTGTTGTTGGATGTTAATAAAAAAACATTTTTATTTAAAGTCCTACACTACCTTTCAAGTTTGGGTGATCGATTTAATGGGTCACCGACATGACGTGCATATTTTTGTGTCCAAGTGCATTATTTCCTTTTAAAATAATTTGATCAATTCATGACATGTGTCAATTCATGACATTCATCACTTTTTTCTATAAAACTTAATTCAGTGCATTAAAGTAATAAATATTATTGTATGTTTTGGTATCTTAAACCCCCAAAACGTCATGTGGCACAACGACTAAGAAAACTATTTAAAATGGTATTTTAATAAGAATAAATTCAAAATAAAATATTATGGCATAACGTATGTTTGAACCCTTTCCTATAAACAAATTTTGTAAATATCAGTAGTTTTAAAGCTGTTGAGAACATTGAAAAACGTTTGTCCAGCAATTTGTATGTCCTCAATAGTCACAACTGCAAACATGGGTCTTTTATTATGAATTGACAAGATAATAACAGTAAACATGTATATAATGGATAATGTATCATCCAGAGGACCCCAACTGATCCTTGTGGCAGAAAGAAACGGTTTGTGGATCTCTCTCAAATACTGATAAAAAAGGTTAGGTCACGGTTAAGAGGGTTGAAGTGTAAAGGAAGGGTCAACAGTGTAGTTATAGATGTACTTACAGAAATTAATTACAGATAGTATTTGTACACAATATTATCTCGACTTTAATCTCGAAATATTTTGACTTTTTTTTTTTCGTTGCTGTTCAGGGCTTCCGTAATTAAGCCAGTTGTTCTGCCGCATTCAAAAGTGGGACAACAGTTGTTGTTTTTCTGTAATATTGTGAAGAGCTATCTGTGTATGCAGGGAAAACCTGGATCAATGGGAACGAATTGTTCGAGGAGAAGACATCTCTACATGGGCTTCCACTGAGGAGGACCAACCGTGCGAGACATCAGACAGCGGGCCAGTGAAAGTGGAGAACTAAATCCGTGGCACCTGTCCCACAGCACCACCTACACCCCTGCCAGAGACCCTGGACTTCCTGTGGACAGTCCCTCGTCCTGCAGAGACACGAGGAAGTGCAGAGGGCAGGCCGGGACGGATACATTCACAAAAATAAACTAAACATAATGTTACCTCAGTGGGTGACGGAGGCGTACTCTCGAATGACATCAGGGCTCCCTCGTTGATGGCTGGGACTCAAGTCCGCTCTGTGCAGGATCACTTCTGCAGAATGGCCATCATTATTGACAGTACTTTTCCTTTGGAGGTTGCTTCTGCATCTTTTCATTTAGGTGATTATTTTTCTTAGGTTTTTTCGGTTTCTTTCGTGGTCTTACATTTGAAGAGGCCTTAAATACGAACCTGCGTTACGATCTGGTTGGGTGACTCGTAACTAGAAGACGGTTCGTCTGGTTTAAAATGGTACTTTTTATCCTGCTGTGGTCAAAAGCATACGCAAAAGCTACTTGAGTGGATTTATTTTTTAAGATAGACAGAAGGAATGTTTAGTCGAAGCTAATACAATGAGGCACGGTGAACCCATCGCTCTGGTGGTCTGATGGATGTTTTATATAATATTTAGAGCAAAAAAATAGTTTTGCAGTACTTAAAGGAAATACAAAGTGGAGTAAAAAAAAAAAAAATCCCCCGCAGCGTGTCCTTTCAAAGCAAAGAGCTTTTGTGACGGCATAAGTCTCACTCTGAACCTTACTGGAGTCACACACTAGTCACGGTGTTCCTCACTGAAATCTGCAGCATCTTCCAACCTGATATGAAGTTCAGCTTTAACCCGTTGAAGCTCGTAGCATCATTGAGTCATAGAAAGAATCAAATGTTTGCAGTGTACCTGAAAAACACACGGTTACTTTCAAAACTAATTTACACGTCAACTACAGCACACCTACTGGGTGTTGAGAAACAGCGCTCTTAAAAATGCCAACAAAACAACTGTTTTTAATTATATGAATTGGATAGGATGGATAAATGGTCATGACATACTAAATTATGACTTTACCAACATTATAAGTCAACCTCAGGGGGAAGAAATGTCCAAATAAAAAAATGATGTGCATGGAAGCTTGTTTCCGCCACGGAATAAAACAATGGAAAAGATAATTGCGAGTTTACATCTCAATATTCGGACTTATTCTGAGTTTATATACTGCAATTCTGACTTCTTTTCTGGAATTGTGAGATATAAACTCACAATTGCGAGTTATCAAGTCCAATTCTGAGGAAAAATCGCAATTGCCTTTCTTATTTTTTTTTATTCAGTGGCAGAAACAAGCTTCCATACACATGGCCTACATCATTTACATCATTACTATAAGAAAGGAACTCTTGTAGTGTGTGTACAAAGTAAGCGCTGTAAACTAAAAAACAACAATGATGCCTAGATGACAGACTGCAGATATATTTATTGTCATGATTTTTAGGGTAAGCGAGCATATTTCTGACAGGTGAGGTTATCCAAAAATGTGTCCAAAAAGAAAATATTCACAACCAGTCTGGTTGCTTGATTATGCTAACAGATAAAATGGAACTATTTCTGATCCTGAAGCTACTTTAATTATTTGCCTCGAATAATTCATTTTATTATATATGGTACTACAATCTGTAAATTGATACAACAAATAACTAAATGATAAATGACTGAACATGTAGGTAAAATGCAGCACGCTTCAATGACTTCAATGACTTGCTTATGTGGACTGAAACCCTTCACTATGCCCCGCCTTTAAAACATTACTGACCAATCCTGCTTTAGCAACCGCTGCATCCACCATATAACCAGAGAAAAGTCCCTAAAAGGAATTTGATTGAAATCCTACAAAAATGTTGCTGTAGCACTTATAATAATGACACCAGAGAGATAAACGCATTACTTTACCAAATCTGAATAAACCTTGTGAAGTTCATTCTTCAAAGATTCTTCAAACTGTGCAATTTATCCATTTCTTTTACACATAATCAGATGAATAATATTAACATCACCCTTCTTTAACACTTAATGAGCACATTTTGCTAAAATCACATGGCTTACTGAAATATGTGGCACATTCTGTAAAGCGTGTCTGAGCGAGTAACAGGAACTAAGATGGCGGAGCTTAGTGAAGGGTCAATTGAAAATGCATCTAACACTGACAGTTGCACATTTCAAAAAGAGGAAGATATATTTAATCTTGGCTACATCATGAATTGTTGAATGCAGGCTAAAGTGAATTTCAAGTCATGACCCAACAAATATCCATATAATGTCATTGTTTCAAATGGCTGAATTCAGTTCCACTCTTTGTTTGTTTTTTGGACCTGTGAGGCACCTGTAGTCCCTGCAGACGATGATGGAGCTCTGACTGACTGATGGCCTTCTGTAAATACTGCAGGACTGATGAGTGAATGTAATCAATACTGTCACAAACTGCTTCAAGATGCCTGTTAGTTTTTACATGTACCAAAGTGTACACCATCGGATGTGGGAATGTTAAACATGGCTTCCAATGGTTGTGTCGGCATGCGAGCGACATGCGCAGTGTGTAGTTGAGAGATTGAGATTGGAGATGTAAGCTACATTCTAATGGTGCTATCTTAGGCAGTCATGCACTTTCTGATCGTGTGTGTGTGTGTGTGTGTGTGTGTGTGTGTGTGTGTGTGTGTTCGCTCTGGAGTAATGCTACCAACCCCACCTACGGAGTTGAGAGGATCTTTTCAGCACCGCTCACCTCAGTCACCAAGATCATCCACAACCAGTCTTTTCCCTCATATGCACTATGTTTAGAGACTATTATTATGGTTTAATATTATTGCTCCTATTATATTATTATTGCCACAATTATTGATTATTACCATGGTTATTTTGTTAATTAGAGTTCAATTTTAAATTAACTTATATTTTTTATACAAAGTTTAGCATTTTTGTTTTGTACAGAACAAATTGTACATTATGGAATAAAGCGTATGGTCATTTAGAGAAACTGCATACTGTTGCCTGAGATAACGGTCTCAACTCTAAATGTGAGAGACGTAATTACTTTTATTAAATATTTCTGACAAATTCAAATTGTGTAATATTTTATTCTGTGAATTTTTGTTTATTTATATACATGGAAATTTTTACAGCAATCCGTCTATTTGTTTTGGATATTCATATTTGACAGGAAATGGAAGCGTGGCACTGAGTTTAATTATATTAACATTTAAAGGGGCTATATGTAGGATTCAGAAACCCTTGTTATTTGTGACACCGGTGGCCGTTAAGTGAACTGCAGCCAGCAACATGTTGCTTGTGATCGTATTCGTTCACACGTAACGTACAAGAGAGACTGAATGTGATTCAAGGCCCCGACATACTCACTGGGAAATTCATTTTTGGGTTACACTTTAATTATGCATAATTTACTGTTATTACTATAGTTACATGTAGGACAAAGTACACAACTTCCTTACTTGAGTGAAAGTACAGATAGGCCTACTACTGGTCAAATATTACTCTGTTACAAGTTAAAGTTGTAAAGACTGATTTTTACTCGAGTAAAAGTACAGAAGTACTCGTTTCAAGCACTTAAGTATCAAAAGTAAAATGTCAATGCATTGTTTTATTATTGTTGCATTGTTGTATATCAATATCAAATTTATTTCTAGAACACAGTTCCAGTAGTGGGATTGAATGTGAGGTTGAATAAGTGCACTCAATAACGTCCACAATGGTTTCAGACACCCAAACGGCTGTTCCCTCAAATAGTGCCCTATTTAAAGTTTTTTGGTTTTTAGTATGAATATGTTAGCCTTAATGTTATCTATAAGCTAGTGTGCTCCAAAACAATGACAAAGTTCGCATTTAGAAGACCAAACCCAATGTTGAAAATGAAAATCAGGTTGATGTCAGGTTGACGTTGGACAGATGTTGTATTGTGGTTGAAAATGAAAATCGGGTTGACGTCAGAAACCAACATCGGTCGTGTTCTGACGTCAACCCGACTTTCATTTCCAACCAAAATGCAACCCCTGCAACCAAAATCATCCCGACTGACGTTACTACTTTCTACTCGAGGACCTTGACAGAAATGTATTTGAGTAAAGTGCGATTTGTCTTTCAAATGCAGTGAAGTTAAAGTAAAAAGTTTCCAGAAAAAAAATATACTCAAGTACAGATACTCAAAAAGTGTACTTGGGTACAGTACTCAGATTTTTCACACAGGTATCCTACCAGAGTAACCACAAATAAAGTTCATCTTATTCACAACATATCTAATACAGGTAAAGTTCATCTTAAATTATTATGGGATTGTACAAAAGAGTCTCCTTGCCTTATTTTAAGCATGCCATACCACATTTGAACAGCAGGGGTGGGAAACATTACGGGAAGTAAAATGACAGAGCCTTCTGAGATGAATCCTGTTGAGGTTTTGTGTTATTTTGAGACAATAGTGAATCAGATTTTCCTGCATTCATTTTCATGGGGAGGGTAATATAGAAGAACCACAGAGAAACTGTTTGGAAGCATGCTGTGAGGGAAATAAACTAGGCCTACACCGTGTACAGTTGGAACAAGTTGTTTCTTTTTACATTTCCATGCAAAAACTAGAAGTTGAAAACATGTCATTTTTGTTCATGTGATATTTCTTTTATGCGTCTACTAAAGAAATTGTTGTCAATAATAGGCCTACATATAAATCGTTTATATTTTCCACAGTTAGTTCATAAACACAAGTTTTGTTCCAATTGTACCCATGTCAGTTGAAACACTCATCTTTAATGCTCTAAAGTAGCCTATAACAATTTACCACCAGCAAATGTGTAGTAGCCCAGTTATTTAATAATAGGCATTGTGTAATATTGAGTGATTGATTGAGTATAATCTCTAAAGAAAATAAACAATATCGTTGTTTTCTGTGGCTTTCAGGTTTTACCAATTATAATAAGACTTGAATGACTGACTGACTGCCATGCACTATGATGCTGATATATGCATTTTAATGAATAAAGAGAAAATGAATAATTTAATTATATTGTATTATATTGTTGTTGTTTAATGAAAAAAATAAATAAATAATGATGTGTTCTCTCTATGGCTTCCAGGCTTCAAAAAAATTAATTAGACTTGAATTGTAATGATTTGTGACTGTTGTGTAGCCTATACTGTATGCTTATGGTATAGCTTTGCGCTTTTTAATGAATGAGAGTAGCCTAGGCTAAACAATATGAAGATTTGAATTAAAATGTATTATTTCTGTGGTTTCCAGATTTCAACAATTAGGCTAAATTACAGAACTTTAGTGGATAGTATCATGTATACATTGCCCAATAAAGCTGTTTTTAACAGATTCTAATCTAATCTAAATGTGGTTTTATGCGCACTAGTGAACCTCTGCTGCATGGGGTCAGCAAAAAGTCACGCTCTTTTTACCACTCAGTAAAGCACATTCCACAAACAGTGCAGTCCTGTACGTTTACTGGCGTAACACCAAATATAGAACATTATTCACAAGACAAACTGAGCTAATCTAAACCACAAGACTCTGTATCGTGTGAACTGTAACTGACTGTCATAAAAGTCTGAACGCTGGCCACTGATGTCACTGCCATTGATAGGATGAGGTGACTCACGTGATCCAAGTTAGCCGTGACCTTTTTTCAATGGTAGAGACCCACTTTGTTAAATATCTTCAAATTAGAGAACCCCACGTCCTTTACATTTGTCCCAATTGAAGAGGACATGCATGTGTAAAAATCTTTGGTCAGGTGTTTCAACATGTTTTAACTGTCCCTCTGTTCCAACTCCAAGTGTAGGCTACGACATAGTGTTGAAGTTTTGTGACAAGTTTATTTGTATTCCTTTGTGTCCAGCGCCCTCTATAGGCTGCAGCTAGTGAGGCGTGCTTGTACAGGCTATGTCCTCCTCAGCATTAAACCATTGAAAGAGACAGTTTAGTAAGTGCGCATGGCGACGTAATAAATGTTTCCACCTCGCGGTCACGCCAGTGAAAATTCATACTTAATCGTAGACTGTCTTCCTTTATTTTATTTATGCTGTCATCCATTTCTACTTCATTGTTGTAAGTGTTCAATTATCCTTGTTATTTGTTTGTTCAACAATTCAAATAAAAAAATTTAAAAACGTCAGTGAAAGCTACCTATCTACCTACCTAATTTATTTGAATTCAGAATGTTTTCTGCAGTTTAGAGCACAAAATGCAATCCTCTCTGCCATTAGCCTAAACCTTTACAGTCTGTGGCCTAAACATTCAAATGCAGCTCGTTATGGTGGAAAAAAATCATCCAAAGCAACATAAAAGTCTACATAAAACTTGTAGTAGGCTAATATTTTGCCCATGCTTTTAATCGTTCGCTGAGCACGAGTCTCTGCGGTTGAGTTCTGGAGAAAAAGATCGATGAGTTAGTGATATCAGAGTGCTGATATTTGCTTGTTGATATTTTATCTTTAGATAATTCTTGATAAATGTACTGCATAACTGTCAATCCATTGTGGTCTATTGCAATCTATCAGCAGAGTTATTGGTCAGCAAAGCTTCTTTTTGCAAAGACACCACTTAAAAGACGGTACAGTAAGAAGAATGTAGGCAGCAGCGCCCCATCCAGGGCCCTTCAGAACATGCAGGGGCCATTCGACAGAATTGGTTCAAAGTCATAGTTGGAAACGTCTTGAAAAAAGGTGTTTTTTTTTTTGCTATTAAAAAAAAAATCACTGGTAAATCAAAAACAATTACAATTTTCACAATATTTCAAGTGATTTAAGTTTTGTTGTATTTTGAACCCAATCTTTCTTTGTAAAAGGCATTAAGTTAATCATACTGATTTCAAAGTTAAGGATTCATTAGTTTGAATATACATTGAACCAAACATTATACTGTAATAACATCTTAGTTGATAATTCAGTATACTTTAGACAAAACATCCATGTTTCGGTCGTGACGATACATTTTGGCTAGTGACAGTAATGTTTTGGTAGTGACCATATCACATTACAGAATTTTAACTCGCATACTTGAACAAAACATACTAAGATACTAATGATTTGCATAACTGTACAAAAATGTTGTTTATTTCCCCCAAATCAATGATTATGTGTTCCCTTTTGTCACTACCAAAACAATGATGTTTGTTTCGGTAGTGACAATTTTAGATACTTTTGAGCCTATAGGCTCAAAGATCTATAGCTCAAAGATGATAGCCAGCACATGGTAACCTAGCACAGTTCTGAACAGTTGTACACACATAAAAACTCAATTTTATGGAATTACACCCAAAAAAAGTTAATTGCAGAAAAAAGGTGTTTGGCAGTGACGTCCCTTAAAGTTACACACAGATTTTCAGACTTTTGAACACATTTCCCTCAAAATGATGGTACCTATCTATAATGAAAGAAAGGCTGAGAGAGAGGCACACAAGAATATTTCCTGATCCAAAATGAAGGAGTGTGGTTAAAATCAGTCTCAGCCAATGGACTAAAACACACACTGTTTTGGTAGTGACGTGAAAATGCGGGACACATTTTTTTTACATAAAGTTTCATGATTCAAAAATAAAATATAAAATAAATGTTGTTGTTTTTTTTACTTTACTTTTTAAAAGAAATCAAAAAGATATTTTTTAAAACAACAATGGAAAAAATTGAAAATATATTAATATCATTTTCACAAGTTGAAATTTAGGGGTTAGGGTTCAGGACAGACACCTCCCAATTGAAAGTAGGCTACCCAATAAATGATGATTTTATATATATATCTTAAGCTTACTTATATTTAAAATATTATTGTGGGATTCAATAGATAATTTAAGGATCTTAGTAAACATCTAAAATTTGATTACTTAAATGCTTTTTAAATGTGTTTTTTGGTTGTCGGACAGCAGTTTGCACCAATTCTTGCTAATGCTGCTTGTAGCCTATATTAATATATTTTTGAATATTTTGAAATAAAGGTTAACAGTCATTCGCTACCCTGTAGTGGTACTTCATGGACTAAACCTGGAGAACACACTGTGCTGTATATATATGGGGTCCAAAAATCTATCTGAGACCTCTAGTGAAAATCAGTCGGGTTAAATGAATCCATAATCTTTCTGTTTTTCAGTTAACCCTCTGGGGACCAAAGGTTTTTTGGGGCCCTTGGTGTAGCGGCCCTTCAGCTTTTCAGAAACAGGCAGAGAGTTTTTGACGGGTGTCTTCAATTTATTATACTAAGATGCAAAATAAACTTCATTGCTGAAGTATTCGTTGTCTCATTTCTTTGTTGCAAATGTTCTCCATGAATCACAACACTGTTTACACATTGACTTCATTGCACCATAACAATCGCACCACAGCACGATGGCACCGTAAAACTACAAAGAAAACAAACAAAAAAAAACATTCACTACACATTTACATTGTTCAAATAAATCAACAAATCGTACCAAAGAAATACATGCAAAACAAACTAAACATACCTCGCTCTGCTTGCCAAAGGGATACTAAAGCTTAAAGCTTGAAATGTTTTCTCGAGTTTGTCTGCTGGTTAGCTCGAGAACAAACATAAAATACTCTAGCTCAATTTCCTTTCCCTTATATCCGATATGTATATTTCGCCATCTAGTGGTGACGCCAAGCAAAACAAATTAAAGGGGAAGGCCATTACACTCCCACCAATCATGTTGTTATAAATTAACACAAACAACAACAAAACACACATGATTTCAAACTTCAATGACCCTTTTCAACACATAACACACATAAACCTTGTGTTTAACCTAATTATCTAATGCATGAGTCACCTTTATCAATGAATCACTCGTTCTCGAGTAGAACCACCAATTTTTGAATTGGTCGCTCAATGATTGAAGGTTTAGAGTGATGCCCTAACTTAGTCTTTAGTTTTCGTTCTCCTGTTTGAACTTTAACTCGTCGGACTAAACCATCACTCCCTTGAATGACCTCAACTACTCTACCTAACTGCCACTGGTTCCTTGGCAGCATGTCCTCTTTGATGATGACTATATCATTAACTTTGAGATTACGTCGAGGTACGTGCCACTTCTGACGTATGGAAATATTCAGGAGATACTCCCTTTTCCAACGACTCCAGAACTGTTCAATTAAGTACTGGACTCTACGCCACCTTTTTGTAGCATACATGTCTTCTTTCAGAAAAGTTCCCAGGAGGAGGAAGAACGATCTTCGATTTCATTAGGATAAGATGGTTTGGTGTTATGGGTTCCAGTGACTCGGGGTCATTTATTCCATCTACAGTTAATGGTCGACTGTTAACAATAGCCATCGCTTCATAAAACAATGTTCTTAGAGAAGAGTCATCAAGTCTGCCTGGACACAGAGAAAGCGTGGCATTCAGCACATTTCGCACAGTCCTGATTTGGCGTTCCCAGACACCACCAGAGTGACTAGCCGAAGCAGCATTAAAGACAAACTCACACTGATTTTCCGTAAGAAATGCCTCCAGTGTCTTGGAGTCACATTCTTTAAGAGCTTCTCTGAGTTCATTTCGAGCTCCTACAAAATTTGTTCCACAATCACAATAAAGTTGACGAACAGCTCCGCGGAGACTTAGGAAACATCTTAGAGCATTAATGAACATGTCTGTTGACAAATCTTCCAACATTTCGATATGGACGGCACGAGAAGAAAGGCAAGTAAAGAGAAGACCATATCTTTTATATTCCTTTCTACCCTTCTTTATGATAAACGGGCCAAAACAGTCCATACCAGAGAAGCAGAAAGGGGGAGAGGCTTCAATCCGTTCTTTAGGAAGCTCAGCCATTTGCTGCTCCTCTACTGGCCGTCTTAGCTTCCTACATTGCACACATTTGTAAATCAATTTAGCTACTGATCTACTGCCACCAATAATCCAAAACCCGTTTGCTCGGAGTTCCATGAGTGTTTGATACCTCCCTTGATGACAAATTTTGGCATGATAATGTGTCAAAATAAGTTTGGTGACATGGCTGTCTTTTGGCAAAATCACTGGATGTTTGAACTCTTCACCAAGAGATGACTGTTTCAACCTTCCTCCGACACGAAGAAGACCGCCTTTCAAAACTGGGTCGAAATGATAAAGCGCACTTGATTTCTGAAGAACTTTCCCTCCTTGAAGTGCTCTTATCTCTTGAGAAAAAACCTGTTGTTGAACAAGCTTGATAACAACCTCAGATGCCTTTTCTTGTTCTTCCACAGTTACAATGCCATTGAGATATTTCTGTCTTGAGGCCAGCCTTTTTATTCTAGCAATCACCTTAATTAATGAGAGTTCTCCAGGAAGAAATGTAACTAAATCGTTCTAAAAAATCTGAATTAACACCACCCTTAGTCACAAATAGGGCTGCAACTAACGATTATTTTGACCATCGATTAATCGGGCGATTATTTTTTCGATTAATCGATTAATCGGATAAAAATTCCAATTTGATTTTTTGTTTATTATAACTAAATAAAAACCTAAATCAGGGTTGTGGTGAGCAGGACGAGGCCGAGGGACGTGAGAGATGCGAGACCGGTGCGTCTCACAGGTGTCGTTCATTATCACTCACGCCACCGGCCTCTCACGTCCCTCGGCCTCGTCCTGCTCGCCACAAGGGTATTTATGTGTAAAAGTGTACTTTAAAAAGTGCAAAAGCCACACATTGAGTTTTACTAATATCAATATTTGCTTTGTTTTTAATGATAATTGCTAATGGCAAGTTGACAACCATGGTTAATGTAAAATTAATTAAAAATTATATCCAACATATGTTTTAGCAATTTTTGTTAAAACAAATTTACACAGACATGTTGTTCAGATGTGAAGATATAAACTAAAAACATCTCAAATATATAATTCATTTAATTTTTATTTTAAATTAATGGAATTATAAGGATAATAGATAAAATAAATATAGGCAGACTGAAAACAAGCGTGTAAACATAGAGCCGCGGTAGATCGCGTTTGAAAAACAACTAAAACTTAATATTAGACAAATGCTATAAAAAGAACGGGATGGAGGTACGCAGCAAGCTAACAGGGTTGATTAAAAGGACAGGAAAAATTATGCATTAGTGCACAAGCATTCGCTAACCACTGAGTACAGTGACTAAAAACAATCTTTTACTGCTGCTGTTATTAACTGCCTTTATATTTAGTGCTTCACTTTGTAAACACCGTTTTAATTTAACCTATTTCTACGGAAGCGCTATTTTAATCCATCACTTATGTTTCGAGCGAACTGAATGCGCAACCTGATGCTCGAGACAAAATACAGACATCCCAAGTCTCGCGGAAGATCCGGGAGTCACTCGCATATTGATAGCGGCTCCCTGATGCCTGCAAAATAGTTCAAACTCCCGGAATCTAGAGCGCGCGAGCAAGAGCGCGCATGCGAGACAGAAGAGACTGTGCTCCAAACATAGACTGTAAACAAGATCTCGGTCTCTGCGCGCACATCAGATCGGCGAAGGGAGAGAGACCTTAGGTGTTTCTCAATGTCAAGGATACTTCCTTGGTAGGATTGATCCTTCCAAGTCATTTCCTTCAGAGGCTAGGCGAGGCTCCTCTTTAGCATTCGGAGAACACGTAAATGGAACAGGCTAGCAAGTGCACGTCGTTGCGTCATTACGTCACTGAAAAGGTCCGCTTTCGGCGCTTACTTTAAAAATGGAGAAGATATTTTTGATTTGGATGCTGTACAGCATTTTTGCTGATATGGAGATGGAGATGGAGTGGTATCGGCGTCAGGCTCGCAGGAGGAGAAAGTTTATTTGTCGCCACCTCTGCCGTCAAAGACGTGGGATGGTAAGTAATGTTAATGCTCCTATCATTAATTTAAAAATAATTACATCCATTATGTTATGGGTCAAATTGACCCGCACTGTTTAAACACACTTGACAGTCCTTATTTTGTCTGGTCAGCCCTCATAGAAATAAATAAATAAAGTAATTAAGTAATTAAGTAAGGGATAATGTATAGCGAGGCCGAGGCGGTTGTTATAGAATAAACCCCGCGAACTCCGGGACGCGGAGGGGTCTTGAATCAGCTTGAAGGGTTTGTATTCGATAACAACCGCCTCGCTATACATTATCCCGCTTATTACATGGCTACCTACCAAATAAATCAACAATTTGAAGCAAATATTGATTTATAAAGGCGTTTGTTGATTTAAAAACGATTATATCGCCTGAGTGAATAGAACTGCGTCCATAGCAACATTCTAGCTGTTAAAACACATGCAATGGTAAAATGTGGGTCAAATTGACCCGCACTGTTTAAACACACTTGACAGTCCTTATTTTGTCTTGTCAGCCCTCATAGAAATAAATAAATAAAGTAAGGGATAATGTATAGCGCGGCAATAAATCAAATTTATTGATTTAAATCAATAAAATCCTTTTTAAATCCTTATTTTGTCAAATATTGATTTATAAAGGAGTTTATTGATTTAAAAACGATTCTATTGTCTGAGTGAACAGAACTGCGTCTATAGCAACATTCTAGCTGTTAAAACACATGCAATGGTAAAATATGTAAAATATGTGATCAACAAAAAAAAAAGCAATATGAAGTCAGAATTACCAGTAAAAGGGAACAGCTTTAAATCCCCCTCTGCAAATCAGTTGAGCCGATATGTTTAACAAACATTAAATAAATGGCAAAACTGAAATTATACTTAAACCTTCCTCTCTTCTTCATGTTGTACAGGCTCGGCACTACTGTTCCATCAATGCCACAGTGCCTGTACTGCAGCGGTATTACGGAGGGGAGGACACTCGGCCAGACTTCAGGCTGGGCAGAGAGGCCATGCAGCAGCTGATGGTGGCCCTGAAGACAGACAGGCAGCATGGATGGGGCCCGACCCTGGAGACACTCGTGTTCCTGTTCTGGCTGGCCACCGGTTCAGCCTACAGAGTTGTCTCCAGGGTCTTTAGCATGCCACTTCCAACAGTGCACAGGGTTGTCCACAGGATGGTGGATGAGGTGGTGGCTGTGCTCCCCCAATTCGTCCACTTCCCCCGCACACAGGAGGAGCTCCAAGTGGTTGGTGGTGGTTTTGCTCGCTTGGCTAATCACCGAGCATTTGGCAAGGCAGCAGGGGCAGTAGACGGCTGCCATGTAAGAATTAAATGTCCCGGCGGCCCTGATGGTCACGATTATAACAACAGAAAGCTCTTCCCTTCACTGGTGCTCCAGGCAGTCTGTGACCATCAGGGTCGCTTTATTGACATCTTTGTGGGTTACCCAGGAAGTGTGCATGATGCACGCATCATCAAGAACAGCCCCATCTACACTAGGGGGACTTACCCTCCGCCTGGGTATTTTCTCCTAGCTGACGGTGGCTACCCATGTCTACAGGAACCCCTGGCCCTTATCACACCATATAAGAGGCCAGTGAGAGGCATGGCAGAGCAAAGGTTTAACTACCATCATTCCAAAGGTCGCACAATCATTGAGCGTGCATTTGGAATGATGAAAACGTCTCGGTTACGTATGGTAACCCTCGTTCCCTGAGTAGGGAACGGAGACGTCTCGTCGGAGGAGTTTCCAACGAATTGGGATCACGCTAGGGAGACCAATTGCCTTCGAGTGAATTAAAACGAGCCAATAAATATTGGCATGCGGGATTTGCATTCCGCGTCCCGCCTGTCAATGCGGGTATAAAGCGGAAGCGAGCGCACACACATTTGCTTTACGCTGAGGAGCCGGACGGTGTCCAGTCCTCCGCGAAGGTACAGCAAGCATGGCGACGGGACGAGACGTCTCCGTTCCCTACTCAGCGAACGAGGGTTACCATACGTAACCGAGACGTTCCCTTTCGTATGGGAACTCCTACGTCTCGTCGGAGGAGTTTCCAACGAATTGGGATCCCAAATAAAACGCCATGGTGCTGGCCCCTTCCAGCGCCCAGCTGAGCTCCCCGCCAAGCAGTTTCATCTTTAGGGCGGGGGCAAGCTAGGAAGAAATCACACTGCTGTTCCGCAAGACCCGCTCAGAGGATTTGGATAACACTGGGGAAACGTGCCCATGTGGGAACGTTGCGGAGCCCCCGGCCAGCCTGAAGGGAGGCACTGAATACACATATGAACTAGCCCGTAGGGTAGTAAAACATATGGGAGTCCTCGAGGTAGTCCCAGCCCGTAGGGTGGGGAGCATACTCAGCAAGGACGACAGAGTGAGTCTGTCGAGGGGAAGACACGGGGCTAGCCCGTAGGGTAGCAGGAACGTGGAAAATGACCACGAGGAAGTCATCGTGAAGGTCACCCAGTCTACTAGCAACTTCTTAAGAGAGGTAATAGACCTAGCATCAGGCGGTCCGCCACGCCTGATGCCGAGGGGTGATGGAGGAGCTCAGAAGGTTAGCCGTTTGTTGGGGAACCAAGGAGCAAAAAGGCGCACGGATCCAGCTCATAAGGCGGAATGGCGTAGCAAGCCGACAGAACCTATTCCCTCGCGCCACTGACCGTAGCGAGTAAACGGGAGGAAACCGGTTCAGCACGTAAGCTATAAAATCTGGCAAACGTGTTAGGTGTCGCCCAGCCCGCAGCTCTGCAGATATCTGTCAGCGAGGCGCCTTGCCCCAATGCCCAGGAGGAAGCAACACTCCTAGTGGAGTGAGCCGTCAACCTGGGAGGGCAAGGCATGTCCTGGGATTCATAGGCCCGGACGATAGCATCCACTAGCCAGTGGGCTAACCTCTGCTTGGAGACAGCCTTCCCCTTCTGCTGGCCTCCGTAACAGACGAAGAGCTGCTCTGAGGTCCTGAAGCTTTGCGTTCTGTCCACATAACAACGTAGAGTACGTACGGGACAGAGAAAAGCCAGGGCTGGGTCTGCCTCCTCCACGGGCAGCGCTTGCAGGTTCACTACCTGATCTGCAAATGGAGTGGTAGGAACCTTGGGCACATATCCGAACCGGGGTCTCAGTACCACGTGAGAAAGGCCCGGTCCGAACTCTAGGCACGATTCGTTGACCAAAAAAGCCTGCAGATCCCCGACCCTCTTGAAGGAAGCTAGAGCCAATAGAAGAGCGGTCTTTTCAGACAAAACTTTTAACTCTATGTCATTTAAGGGCTCAAATGGGGGCCTTTGAAGCGCTCTCAGCACGAGGGCTAAGTCCCAAGAGGGTACAGGGTGCAAATTACGAGGAGGATTTAACCTCCTAGCACCCTTAAGGAATCTGATGATCAGGTCGTGCTTCCCTAACGACTTCCCGTCGATCACATCATGATGGGCAGCTATTGCGGCCACATATACTTTGAGGGTGGAGGGAGACAGCCTTCGCTCCAACCCGTCTTGTAAAAAGGAAAGCACGACACTGATCGGGCAAGTTCGGGGGTCTTCCCGGCGGGAAGAGCACCAGACGACGAACAGGTTCCACTTCAACGCATAAAGGCGCCTCGTAGAGCGGGCTCTAGCGGAAGCGATGGTATCTACCACGGCCTGTGGTAGGCCATCTAGAACCTCCGCGTCCCGTCCAGGGACCAGACATGGAGTCTCCACAGGTCTGGACGCGGGTGCCAAAGAGTGCCCCGTCTCTGAGAAAGCAGATCCTTCCTCAGAGGAATGGGCCAAGGAGGTGCTGTCGCAAGGAGCATGAGTTCCGGGAACCAGGTCCGGTTGGGCCAGTACGGCGCAACTAGCAAGACCTGCTCCTCGTCCTCCCTGACTTTGCACAGTGTCTGTGCGAGAAGGCTCACTGGGGGAAACGCATACTTGCGTGGGCCCCGGGGCCAGCTGTGTGCCAGTGCATCCGTGCCGAGGGACCCTGCGGTCAGGGAATAGAACAACTGGCAATGGGTCGTGTCCGGAGAGGCAAACAGATCTATCTGAGCGGCTCCGAAGATTCCCCATATCAGCTGAACCACCTGGGGATGGAGTCGCCATTCTCCCGGAAGGGGCGGCTGCCGTGAGAGCTCGTCGGCTGCACGGTTGAGCACACCAGGGACGTGAATGGCCTGAAGCGACCTCAGATGCTTCTGATTCCATAGGAGGAGATGGCGGGCGAGTCGCGACATACGACGGGAGCGTAGATCCCCTTGATGGTTGATGTACACCACGGTCGCAGTGCTGTCCGTACGGACCAGTACATGCCTGTGCAGAAGCAGCCCCTTGAGGCGGCACAAGGCTAAGCGTACTGCTTGCAACTCTAGGCAATTGATGTGCCAATGCAGCTGAGGCCCCGTCCACAGACCTGAGACTGCATGCCCGTTGTACGTGGCCCCCCATCCGCTGGCAGAGGCATCCGTGAAAACCACAGCATGCCTGGACACCTGGACTAAGGGTACTCCGGCCCGTAGAAAGGCAGGGTCCGACCAAGGACTGAAGGTTTGGCGACAGTGCGGGGTAATGTTGACCCGGAACGTGCCGCTCTGCCACGCCCATCTCGGGACTCGATCGTGAAGCCAGCGCTGAAGCGGTCTCATATGCAACAGACCGAGCGGCGTAACTGCGGCTGCGGCTGCCATATGCCCCAGGAGCCTCTGAAATTGCTTCAGTGGACCACTGACCTGCCTCGAAAAGACCTGAGGCAGTTGAGCACTGACTGGATGCGCTCCTCTGTGAGGCACGCAGTCTGACTGACCGAGTCCAACTCCATACCGAGATAAGAGATCCTCTGCGTGGGGCAGAGTTTGCTCTTGTCCCGGTTGACCTGAAGTCCCAACCGGCTGAGGTGCCGGAGCACCAGGTCCCTGTGATCGCACAACAGATCTCGTGAGTGAGCTATTATCAGCCAGTCGTCGAGATAGTTGAGAATGCGAACGCCATTTTCTCTCAAGGGAACAATGGCCGCCTCCACGACTTTCGTGAAGACGCGGGGCGACAGGGCCAAGCCGAAGGGTAGGACCTTGTACTGATATGCCTGACCCTCGAACGCAAACCGAAGAAACGGCCTGTGTAGAGGCAGAATCGAGACATGAAAGTACACGTCCTTCAGGTCGATCGCTGCAAACCAATCCTGGGGACGGATGCACTCGAAGATGCGTTTCTGCGTAAGCATCTTGAATGGGAGCTTGTGAAGGGCCCGATTCAAAACACGCAGATCCAGGATTGGTCGTAACCCACCGCTTTTCTTGGGTACAATGAAGTAAGGGCTGTAGCACCCAGACCTCATCTCGGCTGGAGGGACCGGCTCGATCGCGTCCTTCGCCAGCAGGGCAACGATCTCTTTCCTCAGGACAGGGGCGTCGCCACTCCGCACTTGGGTGAAGAGGACACCCCTGTACCTGGGAGGCCGGCGGGCAAACTGAATTGCATAGCCGAACCGGATGGTGCGAATGAGCCACCTGGACGGTCTCGGAAGCGCTATCCAGGCTTCGAGAGACTGAACCAAAGAGCCCACTCGGACCACCGGCGTACCCGCGGGGGGGCAGCGAGGTGGAAGGCAGGGACCCGCCCTCGGAGGCATTGTTGCGGCCGAAGGTGGGGTCTGTGTGTGTGGTGCAACACTTACCTGCTTCCACCGGGGGGCAAGCAGCAGGAAGGCCCATCTTTCTCTGGGGCGTTCGATTGCTGACTGTCCCGAGGCGAAGGTAGGAGGGGAAACGAGGAGCGAGGCTGGGAGGCGTCGAGTCCTGGCTTCCGCGCCTCCTTGCCTGGCGACAGATGAAAGTGACGAGGCCGTAGCGGCGACACTGGCATCTGAGCGCTTTGGCCAGCGACAGACGAGAGCGACGAGGCCGTAGCGGCGTCACTGCCATCTGAGCGCTGGGGCGAGGGGAATGAGAGCGGCGAGGCAACGTGGCGGCGCACACTGTCATTCTCACCCTCTAGGAGGGGAAACGAGGAGTGAGGCCCGGGGGCGTCAAGTCCTGGCTTCCGCGCCTCCTTGGCCAGTGACAGACGAGAGTGACGAGGCCGTAGCGGCGTCACTGCCATCTGAGCGCTGGAAGAGGGGGAAAGGAGTGGCGAGGCATGGGAGCGTCACTCACTGCAGTCCGCACCTCTTGTGACCCAGAGATGGAAGAAATCGCTCTATTGAAAATGTGGGTACCACTGGACTCTGGGAGCCAGCAGCGGGACAGGAACTGAACAAATTCTCCACCCGGCCCTCCTCCGGGGGTGGGAGAGGCGAGGACACCATCTCCCTGAGAGCAACTTCCTCCAACCCTGTGTCACCCGTCTCAGGGCTGCTGAGACAGGTGGCGCCGTCCTCCTGCGAAAGCTAGACGTCACCATAAAGCTGGCTGACATCTTTTTCACAGGGGGCTGACACCCTTGGCGACAAACAGACCGAGGAGAAACCAGGAGTGAGTCGACTTTTTTCATATCGGGTCAGCTCCTGGTCTCCTCAACCTGCTTCTGAACTGTGGAGAGCCGCTGGGCACAGTCCCCAACAGTGTCGCCGAAAACGGCAAACCCTGTGAGATAGGAGCACCGAGAAAGCGAACTTTGGCGATGTCTCGTACCCCACAAGGCCTAGCCGTGGGATGCTTCTGGACCACCAGTGTGGACATCGTCTGACCGAGGGCCAGTGCTATAACTTGCACAGCTCAACCCCGACTCAGAACTACCCTTGTGTTGTCAAAGCCACCCCAGCCACTAAGGGTAGTGAGAGAGGAAAAAAACTTTCTGCAGATTTTGGCATGTCTGGCTTTCCACAGCACCAACATGCTTCCATACTGCTAAAAGCCTTTTTCACACGCATCCGGGCAGGCACGGGGGCGGGGCAAGGCGATTACGCGTTGCACTGCGCCCCCAGAGTAGCCCAGGAAGTGTGGCTGTCAAGTCTGAATCCGATTCAGCACGAGCACACACACCATTACAGCGGGAACTCAGCGTCATCATTTCCAGAGTGTAACAGCCCTCTCTCCGATGCAGCGATCGACATCTGATCCTCCCCTGGAGCCCTGAATGAAATAGCTGGTCCCTCATGAGAAGAACCAGAGATTCCACCCGAAAGCTGCCAGGCATGCAAAACAGTGAACGTGGCCATACCTGATGGCACACGGCACGCTGAGCGCTCAACCCCTCGAGAAAGGCAAGCGAACAACGTGCCGACGTGGTCATGCTCTCGTAAGAGAGCATAAACCACCCACGAACACAGTCTCAGCATGTTTGCGATGCGCTAGAGGAGTGAGTGTTCCGAGGAGGTGGTCTCGTCAGAGAACACTCACTGTAATCCTCTAATCACCAATGCTATTAGCCAAAATAGCCCTCCACCGTTGGCCGCCAGAAGAGGAACTAGATCGGGGAACAGTCAAAGGCGCGCATCTAGAGCGCCGAATGACGCGCGCTGGGTTGCCGTGACAACCCGCGCTGTCAGCCGGCAGCTCGACGGCACACGGCACGCTGGGCGGCTCAAGCCCTTACGAGAAAGGGGAGACGACCAACGCGCCGACGTGGTCAAGCTCTCACGAGAGAACATAAACCACCCACGAACGCAGTCTCATCATGCTTAAGCCCAGGCACGTGAAACAGTGATCGTGGCCGTCAAATGAGGACAGGAAACGACCGCATCCAGAAACACACGGGTGAAACGTCATCCTGAAAAGGACGCGATCTTCACCCGTGTTGCTCTTTTCACAGAAAACGCTCTCTTATTGTGCTGAAGCACACAGGGATAAACGCGGCAACACAGCGGGGAAACTGCAAGCCCGCTGTGCGCACTCAACCGAATACCAGCTGTGACAACAGCTTTTTGAAAAAACAGCAGATCGCGTGAAGCAGCAGCTGGTACCCGGGAGATCGCGAAGATCGCTGAAGCGCCGTCACACCAACACAGAGAGGTCTCGGAGAAAACAGCAGACTCGTTGAGCGTGAAGATAAATTATTAATCTTGAAGCTCATCCACTCAGAGGACACAACCGTTCGGCTCCGAAGCTAAAAGCAAATGTGTGTGCGCTCGCTTCCGCTTTATACCCGCATTGACAGGCGGGACGCGGAATGCAAATCCCGCATGCCAATATTTATTGGCTCGTTTTAATTCACTCGAAGGCAATTGGTCTCCCTAGCGTGATCCCAATTCGTTGGAAACTCCTCCGACGAGACGTAGGAGTTCCCATACGAAAGGGAACCCGCTTCAGGTGCATCTTTTTAGAAGCACTTGAAGTACATATACTGTTTGTCCCTAAGGTAATAAATCATTGCAATATTTCTGGAGTGAATTTCTTAATCAAATCATAGTATCCTACTCAAAATAACAGTTAATGCTTAACAACTGCTAAAGTCACACTATCTTCTGTATCCTTTTGCTCTGCCTTGTGCACAGGTGGTGACGGCATGTGCGATTCTGCACAACATTTGTGTTGGTGTCGGGGATGTGCTGGAAGAGGTTGTGGAGGAGGAGGACCACCAGCCACCTGTGGAGCTTGATAGTGGGGAGAGCCGGAGTGGAGCTGCTTGGCGGGCTGCGCTGACCAACGAGGTGTCTGCACTCCACGAGGCACCTCTTGATCATTACTACTTTTGTATATAGTTGTAAATGTTTAAGTTGTTGTATATAGTTGTAGATATGAGAATGTTGTTTAAATGAATTTGCTGCTTCATGTATATAGTTGTCAATATAGAAATGTTTAAATAAAAAAAATGTATGTAACAAAGATGAAATTAATGTTTTTTGTAGAGCTTAGAATACCTAATCACAAAAAGTAAATAAGGGTGAAAATATTGTTCAATATTGTTAAATAATTAAGGGGCAAAGACAAAACCAGTTCA
This sequence comes from Tiaroga cobitis, assembly GCA_030578255.1. Classification (NCBI taxonomy): domain Eukaryota; kingdom Metazoa; phylum Chordata; class Actinopteri; order Cypriniformes; family Leuciscidae; genus Tiaroga; species Tiaroga cobitis. The sequence goes on along the minus strand of CM060603.1, from coordinate 10,476,010 downwards.
ATTTAATTGACTTTATTTTTTATTTTTCCGCCAACCTCTCCAACAGCAAAAAAAAGCGGTTTGACCTCTCTCTGGCCTCTGCTTCCCTCCTCTCATCTGCCTCCCTCTGGTATTTAATATCCTCCTTCAGTAGCTGTAGGATTGGATCTTCTCGCTCCCTTCTCCTTTTCTTTCCTCTGTGCCCTGCTCTCTCTTTGCTGCTGTCTCTCACTCTCTCCTCATCCTCATACTCATCCTCGTCTCTCCCTTCATCTATCTCTTGTGCAGTGCTTGGCCCTGGTTTTTCCACTTGGATCGAGGCAATAAGGCAAGGGGGCGAGACTGCTGCAGACTGCCCTAATGCCTCGTCCATGAGGGCAAACCAGGGCCAATTTCCTGCCGTCGCCTTGCCATCCTCTGTCCCTTGACCTGTGGCAGGACACTTACATTCCTAAACAGTGAAGATCAAAAAGTTGTGATGATGTACACTACCGTTCAAAGGTTTGGGGTCAGTACGATTTTAAATGCTTTTTAAAAAATTATCTTCTGCTAACCATGGCTGCGCTTATTTGATTAAAAATACAACAAAAATCAGTTCTAGTATTAAATATTATTCCAGTGTAAATCAGCTGTTCTCTATGTGAATATACAGTAAAGTGTAATTTATTCCTGTGATCAAAGCTGAATTTCCAGCATCATTACTTCAGTCTTCAGTGTCACATGATCCTTCACAAATCAGTAGAGAATTTGATGCTCAAGAAACATTTATTATTATTTATTTATTATTATTATCAATGTTGAAAAGAATTGTTGGTCTGTCAGTTGTACAGTTTTTTTTCAGGATTCTTTGATGAATAGGAAGTTCAAAAGAACAGCATTTGTTTGAAATAGAATCTTATGTAACATTTTAAATGTCTTTACTGTCACTTTCGATCAAATTAATTATTCCTTGATAAATAAAAGTATTGATTTCTTTCCTCCAAAAAATAAAAATATTATTCTCACTGATCCCAAACTTTTGAACGGTAGTGTTGTATTAGTGCTATTGTACACCACTGCACTGCATCTATACTTACTGGAAGCAGGCCCAAGTCTGTCAGGTTTACATTCAAGGCTTACTCAAAAAAAAAAAAATCACAAGTTACATTAAAATGTGCATAGACAATTATTTCCATACTTGTCTCCCACCTTGTACTTGTTTTTTAAATTGTCCCACTTTTTTTTGGCCTGGGCGTGGGAAACCCTCCCTTCGAGCCCCATCTTCTCCAATATAAGCCTATGTGAATGACGGGGGGAGAAATAAAAAGAAGATTACACAGCTATCACTTCTGAACATTAAATAATTTGCTTCTCACCGATATCCGTTCGCCGCGGTGTCTCTCCCCCCGGTAAACAGCTGAATGTTGTCTACACGGAGACGTATGAACGCCTCCGTTTGTTCCTTGGTCCCTGTTAAAAAAGACGAGAAAGCTACGAATAACGCTGTGAATGGTATAATATTAAAGTACTTTGTACAACTTAACTAGTTATTTATAAAAGAAATGGGGTGACAGCAACCAAGTTAACAATTGTTAAATGACAGGTCCGTTTCAGTTAACCATCAGTAACGTAATTTGTAATATCAATACGGTAGTAATTTGAACTGGCATTTAAACGTTAAATTTTACTTATATGTACTACGGTTATAACAAATGTATAGTAACGTAAATATACTTACACTTGAAAGCATATTGCCCCGTTTTCGCTCCGACTCCGCTAACGTCCGCCATTTTATTATTTTTTGAACAAGATAGCAAAGCTACGCGCATAGGATTGTGGGTGACTAAGAGCGCGAAGTCTACACATATGCATCCTTTCCTGTGTATGGGATATTTTTCGAACGAAGGACTCCGCCCTTGGTTGAAATTCTGAGGATCCTCGACATTGGAACAGTCCTTCGACGGATGTCGATGACGTAGCATCCTTGAAATTCCGGCTTTCGAGGATCCTTCCTTGACATTGAGAAACACCTCTTGCGTGTGTCTCATGAAGCGCAGCGCATGTAAGACAGAGATCATCATGATTGGCCCGTTTCAACCAATCACCAGTAAACGCTTCCCGTGACGTAAGCAGACCAACTAATCGATAATGACATTCGTTGACAACTATTTTAATAATCGATTTTAATCGATTAAATCGATTAGTTGTTTCAGCCCTAGTCACAAATGCTTGAATTAATCTGACTTCAGGATCTCCCATGAGTAGATTATTTGAGGAGTTAGGTGGAGGACACACTTCTCGTTCCCATAAAAATTTGGGTGCTGACATCCAGTTTGTTGAAGATATGTCTGAAACAAGAAGACCTCTAGAAACGTGATCAGCGGGATTTTCAGATGTGTTGACATAATACCACTGGTTTGTATTTGTGATTTCCCTGATTAGCTGCACACGATTTGCAACAAACACGTGAAACCTTCTGGCTTCGTTGTTAACATATGCTAATACAACCTGCGAGTCAGTCCAAAAGAACTCTTGATCAATCTTCAATTCCAGTTCAGCCTTTAACATAACACTCATTCTGGCTGAAACTACCGCAGCAGACAATTCCAGTCTCGGAATGCTTTTAATCTTTATGGGTGCAACTCGAGCTTTGGCCATTACGAGACTACAGTGTACTTCATCTTTGTCATTCTTGAACCGAAGATATGAACATGCGCCATACCCCAGGTTGCTTGCATCAGAGAAATGGTGCAGTTCTCTCCAGACAATGTTACCAAAAGATGTTGGATAATAGCATCTTTGAATGCTAAAATCTTTTAGGTCCTGAAAACTACTTCTCCATTCCTCCCACCGTAGGAATAAATCGTCAGGAAGACAATCGTCCCATCCAATATTCCTACGGCATAACTCCTGTAAAATGCACTTTCCTTTCAACAGAAAAGGAGCAACAAACCCAATAGGGTCGAACAAGGAAGCAACAATTGACAAAATACCCCGACGTGTTACAGGCTGGTCTTTCAGTTTGATGTCAAAACTGAATGTGTCATCCTTTGTAGACCACTGAATACCAAGAACGCTTCCTGTTATTTCAGGAGTTAGATTAAGAGGTTTAGTAGTTACTGCCCACTCTGAGGAATTCACACAATGAAGAACTTCATTCTCATTTGAATTAAACTTGTGAAGGCGTAACCCTCCATGTTTGCACAGGGTTTGAGCTTGGACAATCAACTCCTTCGCTTCCTGGATCAATGGAACAGAAATCAAGCCGTCATCAACATAAAAATTCTTCTTTACAAATGACGAGGCTGTGGGATACTCAGATTTATACTGCTCTGCAAGGTATTTAAGGCCAAAGTTAGCACACCCAGGAGATGAAGCAGCACCAAAAAGGTGTACAGTCATTCTGTATTCCTGGGGTTCTCTTTCCAAATCTCCATTTTCCCACCATAGGAATCTCAAGTAGTTTCTGTTATCAGGAGGAACATGAAATTGATGGAACATCTTTTCGATATCACATGTCACGGCGACAACTTCCTTCCTAAACCGACAAAGTACTCACACCAAAGAATTGATCAAGTCTGGACGAGTGAGAAGAGTATCATTAAGAGAAATGCCACAAAATTTTGCAGAGCAGTCAAATACCACCCTCAACTTGTCTGGCTTATGAGGGTGGTAAACGCCATGATGGGGTATGTACCACACTGTTTCTCCTTTATATGTAACAGGAGCGATCTCTGCATCTCCTTTACTGAACATTTCTTCCATGAAGGCCTTATAATTGTCACAATACTGTTGGTTTGACTTCAGCTTCTTCTTTAGGTGCTGCAAACGTACCATAGCAAGCTTCTTATTATTTGGTAGTGAAGGAGGAATGATGCTCTTAAAAGGAAGGGGCAGTTGAAAATGTCCATCTTCTTTATGTTTGATATTATCACTAAGGCGACGTATAAAACGGACGTCTTCCTGGGACACATATTTGTCCTCATAACCCTTCTCATTGAAGTCTAACTCCAACACCTTTAAGACATCATTAGCTGAGGGAACCAACAATTCTTTCACTGAGACTCGATGAATGAAACTTTGACTTCCTTGTCTGTCCAGATGAGGATTACAAAGGCCAATGATACTCCAACCCAGCTCTGTTTTCTGTGCAAAAGGCTCATTTTCAGTGCCAATAATAGCCTCTAAGGGAGCCAATGCTAAAGGACAATCATATCCGATCAATAATCCTATATCACAGCTCTGAAGGGGTGGCAACTCATTGGCAATGTGCTTAAGATGAGGCCATTGCGACGCAGTCTTTCTCGTTGGAATATAAGCTTTGTCCACAGGAATAAAGTCACAAGAATAGGCTTGCTGTATTTTAATGCATCTCCCACCTTGGAGTCCTCGAACTCTCAGGCCACTAACCTTATTACTTGTAGTGACTGTATCTGTGGTCGTCATAGTACTAAGTCTCAGCTTCACTGCTTGACGGCTTACTTGGAGCTCATCAAGAAAATCGTTCAAGATAAATGTCGAATCACTCTGTGTGTCAAGTAAAGCATAAGTAAGGATCTCATTTTGTGGCTTCTCCACTGTTGAAATAAAAACAGGAACAATACTAGATGTAGCAGAAGCACGTTGTGTTACTGTATGCGACATAACATTTTGAACTTCTTGACTTGTGTGCACTTCTGTAGGAGTAAACCCCGTTCTTGATACCTTCACAGGCTCTTTGATTCTATCTTCGTGCAAGCAAGTTGGATGCCGAAAGCTACATGCGTCACAAATATGCCGTCTTTTGCAGTCTCTGGAAATATGCCCCCTTCTCAGACATCCAAAACAGAGGTGATTCTCACGAATAAAGAACCTTTTGTCATCCATGGGCTTTTCTGCAAAAATAGGACATTTAGCGATACTATGCGTTTTACTCTCACAGACAGAACATGGTGATGTGATCTCGAATCCTATCCTTGTTGAATCTTTAACTTGAGCATTTGTGTTAAAAGCTTTGGCTCTTTTGGGAAAACTCTCATCTAAAACCTTGGAACTCATTAGAAGTGGAGAAGTGAACGGATTACAAGCTATTTTAGACTCCTTCTGCAAGAACTCTGCAAATCGTTTTAAGCTTGGATAATCACCAGTCATGTCTAATTCTTCAACCACAATTTTACTCCATTTACGTACGATCCACTCGGGTAATTTCTTGAGTAGTTTATAGTTTTCCTCACAGTCGTTCAAAATAGCCAACCCTTTGACATGTGGAATAGCTTCAACACAGCCTTGTAGGAAATCAGTGAATTCTCGCAAAGAAAGTGAGTCGTTTACTCCCACCTTAGGCCATCTCATGAGTTTTTCTCGAAAGGCTCTCTGAACAATGAAAGGATTTCCATACCTCTCCTCAAGGACTTTCCAAGTGCCCTGATATGCATCTTCAGAATTTCTATAAAAGAAACCTTCCACAGCTTTCCGAGCTTCTCCAGCAAGATAGGTTTTTAAGTAGAACATCTTCTCGCTTGCTGGAATTAATTTACGATCAACAAGTGCTGTGAAGGACATTTTCCAATCAATGAACTTTAGAGGATCACCAGTGAAAGTTGTTGGCTCTGGGGCAGGTAATCGACTTATGCTTAGAGAGTTTGCCAACACTTGAGCAAGATTTTCAGTCTCTTGAGTTGTCTTTACCTCTTGAAATACTTGTCGAGGATGGAATGACTCTACCTGAGGATTCAGCTGGGGATGTTCAGCCTCTCTCCATACAGACTGCATTGCATTACCTCTCCCATCCTCCTCTTCAAGATTACTCCCACAATTGTTGTAGGCCTTTACTCGAGCTGCGGCTACCTTGACTTCTTTATCTGCTTGTAGCATCTGCAGCCTTGTCCTTTCTTCTTCTAGTCTTCGACGCATCTCTGATTCTTTCTGTTTCATCTCTGCTAGCATTCTTGCTTCGTGCAGCTTCCATTCATTCTCCATATCAAGTAATCTGGCCTGCTGATTGTGGATTTCTTGCATAGCCTTCGCTTGCTCTACTTTAGCTGCGAGTTCTGCCTCTGCGTCGGCTCGTTTACTGGAAGCTTTGGAAGAGATCTTTGATGTTATTAGGCTTTCTGAGGTTTGTGATGATCCTGAGAGAATGGTATCGGTATTGGTGCAACCAAAGACAGATGCATACTCGTCTTTATTTAATATTTGCCTTACCCTCTCTTTCACGACTTCCTTTTTATGGATCTGCTCAACAGTTTCTATTCGTTTGCTCACCAAATCAGAAATTTCTGCAGTCAGTGTGGCACAAACATCTACTCTTTTAACAATCTCTTTAGTTGTTGTTTGATTGCGCAATAAAGGAGCATAATGCTGGGTGACTACATCATGTCTAGTTTGAATGTCCCTTAAAATTTGTTCAAGCTCTTCATATGTGCATAAAGCTTTCAATGTAGACCTAGTTTCCTTTGCTGTCTGCTTCCAGGAGTCATACGCTTTGTTAAAAGCTTTCTCTTGCTTCCTTGCCTCCTGTTTATGCATCTCTATACCTTTCTCTGTCCGATTTCTTTTCCGAGAACTTGATCTTGATCTAACCTGTTGCATTTCTGTAGCAATATTTAAATCCTTATCAGAAACTAACATTTGACTTGCTTGAGATGCCATTTGCTCAAATGTGTCTTCCATTTTGTCTGTCTATAAACTTAAGGCAGCGATGTAAATTACTCATTTCAGACATCTATAATTTAGACAGTCAAATAATCAGCAATGATAATGTCAAATTGTATATGCTAAACAATTTTTCCTTCTCACATGTTACACTTGTTTTTAACATATACCATAAATATAAAACCCAGCAATATCCTATGGCAGTAGCTACTTTATAAACGAATACTCACATCAGTAACTTCAACTTCAACATCAATCAAGATTACACAACTCATTCAAACATCATGTCTTGAAACTTCAGTCCTTTGTAAAATTCAAAATATTTATAAGTTACATCTAAAGTGTCTTTAATTGTAAAAGTCAACTCACGCAGTCCAGGAAGCTGTAGCCTACCCATAGGGGCCGCTCCCAAAGAACGTGTTTTTCCATTCCACTGCTCTACCTTTCCATTGATTTTCTAAACGCGCTATACGGACGTGTATGATCGTTGCGCTCACATCTTTTGCAGCGTTTTGCATGAGAGGCGCGTTTTTAAGACGTGTCAAGTTAAAAGAATTTCAACTTTTACATGCAGCGCTGTTCATCAATGTTAGTTCCAAAACAGTGGACCGCCCAGAGGCGGGGTAAGCGTTGTGAGCTTTCGTTCGTTGTAGCAAGTTTCTGAAATGGAAAATGTTTTATTTGACGTTGTTGGAGGATAAGGTCAACCCACCCAAACATATCCAAAGTCACAGGTCCCTGTCCTGTCGTTCTCGGAGAGGTGACAGTTTTTATCGAGGTCCAATGCCATAGTCAGTGCGATTATTTTATTTTTTACACGTCAAAAATAATAGCTATGTTTTCTGCTGTTTGGCTATTTCTGTTATTTTGGTTATTGGATCACGTCTCAAAACGTGTCTCGAGGCCCTCGAGTTCAGCGCTTTTTATAAAAAAAGAAGACTTTTTTAGACGCAAAGATGCGTTCTGTATGAATGGCCCCTTCACACAGTATGTAGAAGGTGTTATCAAGTTAAGATAACTCAAACCATTTGAGGAAACCGATTGCCTTTTACAATTTAAGTTTAAAAACGAATATGTATGAGTACTGTGAGTACTTATTCCATTTGAGCCCACATAACATTAAATTAAACTATAATTCCACTTAAATACTTTGTCTAACTGAAATTCGAAATTGTATACTCTCTTGAGTTGGTACTTACTTTGAATAAGTAATTAGCTAAAAAAGTATGTTATGAGTGTGTGTGGTATGAATGTAATCCGGACATATTACATTCACCAATCTTGTCCAGTGGCCTCATGGGATAGCAAAGTGGGATAGTAACCAATAAGTGGAGACGTACAGTTATGAGCTTTTACCTCTATTACTGCAAATAGATAAATAAATAAAAATATATATATTTATTGTGAACATGAACACACGACATAGTTAATATATTCTTATATAGTGAACAGTGTGGCATACAATGTAGCACACATGCACACTTCAGAATCTCGCCTTTTACTTTTTGCATAAAGGTACTTTTGCCTACTCTTTTATGAGTACTGAGTTCAGACATCTTTTGTCACATACTGTTTTTCACCTACTATATAGTAGGGAAGTATGTGATTTCGGACCCAGCCTTACTTTCCTTTAACAGTCAGAAGCACAGCAAGCTGGAAACTAGAAATCTGCTGTAAATCATTCCATTTGAGTTCTGCTTATTATAATCAGTTATTGAGTTCACACACATATATATATATATATTTTTTTTTTTTTTTTTATTAAGTACAATATTAGGTTATATTTGAGTATAATTAACTCAGTTCATTTGGTAAATTTGACTGTTAGGTTTTACAGTGTGCCAAACAGAGGACAATAACAGACACTCAGAATATTTTGATTATTCACAAATTTGGTCTAAGAAGAATAAGGAAAGGTTTATTGATAATCAGGGTCATCCAAGAGTCTACCTTTAACTTATCACTTTAAAATATATATATTTGTATCCATATAAACTCCATACTCCATATTTGCATTACTAAGCTAAAGAAAAAATTTAATTCAGTATGTTTATGCCTATTTAACACAGGCTTAAAAATAATATACTGATGATGATAATATACATTTGATTCTTATTTGCTGAAAAGTCTTGCCAGGATTTGCATTTTTGACCAAATCGTCATACCAATCCTGCATTCACTATTCACAGTCTTTAATTCAATAAATCACGATGTGGCAAGTATTCACTACATGTTATTTTGTGGGTTTTATGGCCAGATAAGGATCTGTCCTCTGCAACCAAGGAGGATATTACTAAAATGGCGTGATCTGGTCAATCAGTTTTGGATATTGCTTATGTGCAGAATTGTCCACAAAATGTTTTCAAAGCACCACGAGACCACTACTGTACGCAGAATGTAAGGTGCTGTGGCTGGTCAAAGAAGACTATAGTGAGCATTTTGACAGAAGGATAAATATCACTTGAATGTGGGACTACCTCAAAACAGCTTCTAAAGCCGCGGATGAGACCTCCAACTTCCAATTTCATCTTGAACTGTAAGTCAGTGGCTATAAGAAGCTGGATTGAGAGGTTGTGTATATCAGTAAAGAAAGCATGTATTAGTTTTATCAAGAGCAGAAAAACACTTTTGCCAAAGAACATAAGGATTTGGAGTGTGGAAGATTGGAGCCACGTTCTCCAGTCCGATAAGTCAATAGTTAACAAGTCCAACAAGTTAACCTAGCATTGGATGGTGTCAGATATGTTCGTAGGAGATGACTAGAGTGTTTTAATACCAAATGCATACTGTACGTAGTTCGGCAGGGAAACATAATGGTATTGGGGACAAAAGTCCACAGCAGGTGTTGGAAGGATCTAGGGGCTACGTGCCTGTTGCTCAACAGGAAAACCCTCAATTTTCACACACATTGATTTTTTTTCACACCCTAAGAAAATGTGCTTTTCAATACTCCCATATGATTGCAGACAAAATATGTTTTTATTGAACATTGATGGAGCACCAGATTTTGTGTGAAAATAAATCATAAAAGGGGTTGTTTGTTTAAAATCCTATAAAAGTATGAGATGGCAAGATGTGCCTTTTACCCCAAATACCAAACTTTTACATATTCTTCCGTTATGCCATTATTCCGTTAAGAAAAAATGTTGCTTTATTTACCTTGAACAAAACTGAAAATCATTAACAAAACCTCAAAATATAGACATTAATTTAAATATCAGATCAAATTAGTGCCGAACCGCTTCAATGATCAGCCAAATTTCCACGTGGACCATCAAAAGCGGTTGTTAAGAAAAGTGCTAAGCTGAATTTTTGTACCATCTAGTGTTTTAAAAGAGAATAAAATCAAATGCGCCTTTTACCCCGGTTCACCTCTAGCCCCGTTTTACCCTACTATTAACTGTGCTGCATGATAGTTATGCATTAAATCATGTTCACTCTATAAGAATATTAACTATGTTGTGTGTTCATGTTCACTATAAATATTCTTCTTCTTTTTTTAATCTATTTGCAGTAATAGAGGTGAAAGCCCATAACTGTATACGTCTCCACTTATTGGTTATCAACCAGACCATGTGCACGTCTGAAATCAGGGACATTGCAGTCCATATGATAAGAAACTGGTGAACAACTGCACATTCAACAGCAGACACACCTTTCTAATAACTATTAACATTCCACTGGTATAGTATAACAGACAGGGAAAGAATGTCGGCCCAGATCCGGGTCAAATCTGGTCCATGTGGGTTCCACGCGTACCAGATGTGGGCTGGATCCGGGCTGACACTATGTTGCTGTCTGGTTTGTTGACTTTGTCAATCACACATAAATAATGTACAAACTTTTTTTAGGGTTCTATATCAAAATCCCCCAAATCCTTACAACCTCCTGTATAATTTTTAAAAAAAAATGCTGCCCGCTCCTTCGGCCTGACACTGAATGTCTTTTCTGACTAAACTAACAGAACTATCACACTGACATTTTTGACTTAATTCTTTAAAAAAAAAAAAGAAAGATCCAAATTAATTTAAATCCAGAAACTAAAAACATGTTTGTTATACAGTGTATTCAAGTGTAATAAGAAAAAAAATCTTACTTCATACCTGCAATCACCATGGCTCATACTAATTACGCATGAGCAAATCAAGACATAGGCCCTTGAGATTACCAACAGTGTGTCAATGGCAAAAGTAGTTGAAACACGAGAGCTCTATATAAAATGACTGTGTGTGACAGGAGATCATCTTGCAGGTGAAGTGTGAACTGCAGATAATGAAAGCCAAGAGACGATTACACAGGGTTAGTGTGTCTGTGATTCAACTGAGAGAGCAAGCCTCAGCAAGAGATTGGACCTTACCTTTAACCTTAGCACCAATCAATGCCTTGCTGTCTGCTTGATCTAATCACAGGTCAAAGTCCCTTCCACGAAGCACTATCAACAGTGTCTGTTTGTGCTGCTCACTCTTTTCCTCTAAGCGCTTTGACTTTATCTGTCTCCCCTTCTCCTTGGAGCCTACAGACCTCCAAGGACCTGTTGTCAAATCATGTTTCCACGCGCGTTCCCGTTGCTTCTGCTATGTATCTCCACAGGCTTGGCTGCCACACTTATCCAGGCCTCTGTTGATGGGGCGGCAGAGGATTCGCCTGCTGACGGGTCAGTTTTACCCGAAGCTCAAGCTGGTGATACCCCAGATGTTCGGTTAAATGGGGAGTACCAGGCAGAACACATCTTGATGGCAGATGCCCCTGTTGAGGGAAAACCTGCAGAGACCCAGAGTACCACACAAGAATCCGAGGATGATTCGGACTGGGGCTTCGGTTCTATCAGAGGGAGTTTCCAGGCAGTGAATGGTTATTTTGACTCTATCCTGGAGCTGATGGGAGGCCGGGATGGTGTATGTCAGTACCGCTGTAGACATGGTAAGTGAACTAGTATCGTCTCAGTGCACATCGGGTTACACTTCTCAGGTCTGAGATTGTGTCACACTATATGCTTTTGACAAAGACGGTAACAATAAAACAGTTCACCCTAAAATGGTTTACTCATCATCACCCTCACATTGTTCCAACTTGTATTACTTTCTATCTTCTGTGGAACACAAAAAGAGAAGTCCTGAGGAATGTTGACTGTTCATAGTGATCAAGACTGTATATTTCCAAAAGGGGTCATATTGACTGCTTTTATGACACTTCTTTTTGGATCTGTATAGATGTGTTCACCATGAACTGTCATTGAATGTTAAAGAAGAGTGTGTTCTTCAAAACTTCTCCTTTTGTGTTCCATTAAAAATAAGAGAGTAAAGAAGGTGAATAAATAATGATTTCATATTAATGTTTGGATGAACTGCATTTAAGTTTAGCTAGTAAAACTTAGTTTAGCTTACAAATAAGTTCAGTGTTGAATATTAACTAATGTGTAATACTAATGAAAAACAGAATTCATTTTGTTGATAAGCTGAAACATCTGAAACATGCCCTCACTGATCTGTACTCAGTCCTCATGTTGACAGATACAGTGTGGCATTGGGCAAGTAGATCACACCACTCTACAGAAAACACTGATGAATCAGAATCATTTTATATCTTGACTCCTTTATATTCCTTTTCTGGTTTCGGAATGACAGACTTGCACTCTTTGCTTAGTTTTAAAAAAGAAGTGTAAATGGAATACAAATTAATATAACTTAATGCAACCAGAACAAATCTATACATTGAGATAATTAGCGGTATGAGTAAGTGCAAATTTTCAATATTCTTAATGTTTAATGTTGCCTAAAAAGGGCAGTGAGGGTATCGGCCTATGTACAGTTTTAGCAAAATAATTGCATAATACTTAATGAGGGTTCAAAAGTCCTACTGAACATTTGGTAATTGAGCCTTGACTAAATGCTAAAGCTAAGATAATAGAGTAGTTGTAGTGTCTAATCTTATAATGAAACTAATATTCCATGGACCGTGTCACCTTCTTTTGCAATGATAAAAACATGCTCTGAATACCAAACATGGAAATGTTTTATACTGTTGCACCATGCAGTAAATTGAAATGCTCCATGTATAAATTAATGCATACCATATATGTTAGATTTATCTGTAATTAATCAGGCAATTAAAATTGTTACAGAGAAAATAATTACTTAAATCTTGCTTTATTTAGACTGTGGTTTGTTGCTTTGGAAAAAAAACTGATCACATATATTTTATTGACATTGGAATTCCCCAGGGCTCCGGTTTAGGACCTCTGCTGTTTTAATTTCCATTTTAATTCCATTTGTTTTCAGGATTTTTTTTTTTCATAGCTCAGCAAGCGATACACAACTGTACCCTTCTATTTCAACTGAAGATCACTCAATGTTAGATATTTCTCAATAGATGTCTTAAAATTTAATAATACTGAATAAGATTGAATTAATGGTGTACAGAAATTCTAAAAAGGAATTTGCAGGACAAATGTTTGGTCTCAAATGTTAAATCTGTAGTATACAAAGATTCTGCTTTTTGCATTGTCCCTTATTTAATAACAGCTGACAAAGTTGTTTACGACACAAGAAATAGTTATACACTTTTAAAAATAAAGGTTCTTTATTGGCATCTATTGTTCCATGAATAACCTTTTCACAAGAAAGTGGTTATTTTAGGAATTGTTTACTGGAAGGTTCTTTAGGGAACCCAAAATGGTTCTTCTATGGCATCACTGCAAAAAAAAATAATAATAATAATAATAACTTTTGCAACCTTTAATTTTAGTGGATCTCAGGGGTCCACACAACTATATACTGTATATCTGCTTTAGATTTTCGTCAGATTTGTAAGCAAAATTCTTAAAGCCACTGTTATGTGAAATGTATTCTAATGAAGATCATTAACAATATTTTTTTTTAATTTTTTTTTTTAAAGATATGATATATTCTATATTCCAATGTATCATTTTTGTTTTTCAGGTAAAGCTCCTCAGCCTCGTGTTGGCTATCAGATGCCAGAACCTGATGGTTGTAGCACCAGTCTTCTTGGTTTCCAGGTACCGAACAGTGTATGTGTCCCTTTATCTTTACTAACATTAACCAGTGGCCATCCGCCTTGAAGCTTTGCTTAGAACCATCTCCATGAATGACCTGTGGGAGTCCGGCCTATGAAGTGTGCACTGCTCAACAAATCAATCAAACTCATAATTAAAGGATCCATTGAAATCTACTTGTTAATGTTTACATGTTAGAGTTAGACAGAAGAGAAAATTAGATCATTTTGTGCAGTGTGTATCTGATATGTTTAAATGGAAAAAAAGCACTGATCAATGACTTTGGGATTCAAAGTACAATGACTTGGCCTTTAGAAAAGCTGCCAGGTTAATGGCATCAAATCTGAAAAATCTGAATCTAGATATTCAAAATCTGAGTATTTTTCTGTTTTCACAACTAATATTATGGTAATATATTTCAAGTAAACCCTAACTTCGAAAAACTGAGTATAGTTACTTTACATCAGACTGTCTCTTCCTTTCTAACTGGGTGGTTCTTGGCAAAATAAGTTGCTATGTGGACCAGACATTAAGTTATAGCATTAAGTTAAAGGCCTGACAAAATTTCAAATATGTGGCTCCTAAACCTGAGAGACTAGCAAGGACTCTGAAGAGAGAGTGAACATCCGACAGGTTCTGGACAGTTAAGTTTGGCATCCAGCCAAAGCGCTGATGAGTTTGCTGTCAGGAAAGAGGAAGGCAAATGTGCCAAATATGTTCCACAAAAGACTCCTGGACAGCCCTCTGTGTAATTTCTGGCTTTTTGTCATAATTATGAAGTTTAAGGTGTCCATTTAGAAAGCAATTATAAAGGCAATATATCTGTATCAAACTAGTAAGGGCGACAAATGTAACTGTCTTATGTTTCAACATTATGAATTACGATGTGACTCTAACCACCATTGTTGCATCCCTTAAACAACCATGACTAAATCAAATCAAGAGTTTACATCATTTTCACACCAATGGTGGAGCAGGAACTCCTTGCTAGATGTTGAAATTTTGTATTGTATTTTAAGCCTGGCACAAAACGAACATGCATATCACCATAATACAGTATATTTGCAGTCTTTGCTTACATTGCAAAGCAATTAAAATTGCATAATTTTATCTAATTAATATATAAAGTAAATGTATAATCATTACCGATGTAACAGTGCCACTGCCTTTGTCTCCTTTTTTTGGCCTTTGTTGCCATTGGCTTTTAGCTTGCTCAGTTGGGGACATTTATTTTAACAATTTATTCAACAATATTATTGGTCTGCCTGCATTGACACCATTATATGAGAACTGAAATGAGCTGGACGATGACGGTTTTCTCCAGAGCAGCTATATATATATATAAATGAACTAAATTAATAACTTTATTACAACACTAATGAAACATCACTGAACTTACTTAAGCTGGACTGTGACGCTATTTTCTTCTGGAAACAAACTATGTTGCAGGTTAACTGTTATCTCTGTAAAGCTGCTTTGAAACAATCTGTATTGTAAAAAGCGCTACAAATAAATGTGACTTGACATGTAGACTTAAAATACATTACATTATAATTTGAGTTGGGCATTTAAAGGGTGTACAGGTAGTTCCATTTTTTGTGACTAACTTGTTCTTTGTGTGTGTCTCTGTTTGTTTGTTAACAGTACAACTAAAATCTTAACCTATTTTCCTGATACTGCATATTCCTCTCTTATTTAATAGACAGCACTGTAGTGTATTATTCTGGTTTTAATAATACCAATGGTTGTTTTTAGTTAACTGGTTGATTTTGACCAGATTGTAAAAGTTCTAATGTGCATGTTGTGTAATGTGCTGTTACTCCACAGTTTGATATGGGTGTTCCAGCCATGACCAAATGTTGTAACCAGCTAGACATTTGCTATGAAACCTGTGGCTCTAACAAGTACCGCTGTGACACCAAATTCCGCTGGTGCCTCCATAGCATCTGTGGTGACCTGAAGAAGAGCCTGGGCCTCTTGTCAAAGGTTGAAGGTGCGATATGCAAACACACTTCAACCCTTTTACAAAACCTAGTGAGTTGAGACACAGAAGCTATTCCAAAGGGTACCTGAGCAGTAGCCAATCCCATAATGCAGAGTGACAATCTCACTGAAAAACATCCATCCAAAACAGACTATAATGACATGAGCGAAGGC
The DNA here is from genome assembly GCA_030578255.1 of Tiaroga cobitis. Taxonomy (NCBI): domain Eukaryota; kingdom Metazoa; phylum Chordata; class Actinopteri; order Cypriniformes; family Leuciscidae; genus Tiaroga; species Tiaroga cobitis. The sequence goes on along the minus strand of CM060603.1, from coordinate 10,460,250 downwards.
TGAAACATCCATACAAATACAGAGAATGTGAGCTGCTGCAAGGAAAGTAGGGAGAACACTGTAGCAGATCTAGGCAGGTGGTGCTGGGGAGGGGGGACGGCTAGGAAAATTTCCATGACGAGTTGAGCCGGTATGGGACGGAAATAGATTGATTGGCTAAAGCAGTCGGCTTTAAGAGAACCAATCAGCTTCTCGGAAGACTGAACTATACAGGGTACAACCTGGGTACAACGGGGTAAAAGGCTCCTTTGATATTATTTTCCTCTAAACCACTAGATGGCACGAAAACTTGCCGCAGCACTTTCCAAAACATCAACTTTTCAAGATGCATGTGGATTTTTGGCTGATCCTTGATGCGCTCTCTGCGCTACTTTGATCTAATGTTTTATGTTTTTTTAAAACTTTGTAGATTTAAGTAGCAAATGAGAATCGCTCAAATTAATGAATATATTTTGAGACAAAGGTCTTGTTAATGATTTTCAGTTTTATTCAAGCTAATTAAAGCAACAGTTTTTCAATAACGGAAGAATATGTGAAAGTTTGGTATTTGGGGTAAAAAAAGGCACAATAATTAACATGATAATAAATATCAGGCTGACTTTTCCATTTGTTGGAATTGACTTGGTTAGATTACGGTATATTAAGTTGGGTGTCCACCTTACAGATAATCACCATATTTATAATGAAATCATCATATTTAAGATGATATAATTAATTTAATAATGACTAATCATATAATATAACAAAATATGATTTAATGTTACTACTGTAAATCTAAATTAAATTATTATGGGATCTTATACAATGCTTTTAGAATCTTTACTTTTTAAAATAATTTTGCTTTTGTATTTTTAAAATATAGTTTATATTAACATATTTAAATTAAAGGGTATTTATTGAACAAAAATGAATTCTTTTATTTAAAAAATAAACAGAAAATAGCGCAAACTTTGCTAAAGTGATTGTTTTGAAAAATTATAAATTTAGAAATGATTAAAAACACTATTATTTTAACACTACATTATTTTAGCTGAAGTATTTGTGTCAATACTGTGTGCCTTTTGCCCCATGCTGGCGAGCATTGCCACCTCATACATTTATACGATTTTTAAAAATAATAAACCACTTTTATGATTTATTTTCACACAAAATCAGTTGTTCCATAAATGTTCAATACACTATGGCAATAGTGAAAAGCTTCTTTTTTTTTTTTTGGTGTGCCTTTAATCCCCCTTGTATACATACGACATAAGACATAAGATAAGTGTATATATATATATATATATATATATATATATATATATATATATATATATATATATATATATATATATAGTGCAGCAGATCTAATCCACAAAGACCTTTGGTTTTAGCCCTGTTGTACCATATATATATATATATATATATATATATATAAAAATTAACTGAGAGAGAGAGATAGGATGCTGCCTTGCTGACAAGATCAAGATATTGGAACAGAGCTATTATCTATTATGACCCAGCTAAAAAAAAAACATCTTAAACTATAGGAAATCAAATACAAACAGTGCAGGGATATAAAAAAACAATATGGATTGTCATTTGTAATAACAAACCGGACAAAACCCCTCAACCTCTTTTCTCTTCTCTCTCTCTCTCTCTCTAGCATGCGAGACCTTTGCGGACACCATGTATAACACTGTGTGGACTTTGGGCTGCAGGCCCTTCATGAACGGCCAGAGGTCATCCTGCTATTGTGAAGGAGAAGAGAAGGATGAGCTGTGAAGACCTACAAACCACAGAAACACACCACATTCAACACATATAAACACTTTACAGGTTTAATACTCCACACAATGGGTCAATATCACCATGAATCTCATTAAAACACACCCAGGTCACATTTCACCGCAAAAATTCAACTTTTTCTTTCTAAATTATAATTATTATAATATTTATCATACTATTGTGTCGTATAAATACTACTAATAAAAAATATATAATTTAATTTATGTATCTTTGTTTTCTTTGCATTGCAACAAGAGATTTTTTTAACTCTTTGGTCTTAAAAATAGGCACATTTTATATTTTTGGGGTGAAATATGACCATTACATGTTCTTGACATGATCGTGAGATTCACCCATTAACCCTGGTGCTTAATGGATCCAATTTAGTTAAATAAACACAAAAGATTTTATATTGCATGTGTAAAAGTGTCCCATAAATGTGTGGTGTGTGTGCTTGTGTATGGGTTTGTTATATAGGAAGAAAATATCCATAAAAATATCCGCTCAATTTCATATGCACAATAAAAAAAGTATTCGTTAAAGTTAATGCTAAAGATTTAAGAGCTCATTAAAATGTAGAGAACAGGAAAATTCCCATACAAACTTCTCACAATAGCTGACACCCTTTTAACATTTATTGTACTATTAAGAAACAATGTTCCAAACTAATGTTCCAACTTAAGCTGTTGTTTTGTTGTGGCATAATCAAAATAGTGGGTTTTTTTTTTTTTACCTCAGTAGGCTAATGCTGAAAACTGAAATGTTAACCTAAACCAAATAGTTTAATTTGGCTTTTTGTTTTAAATGTAATTACATGTAGAATCAGTGTTGACCAGTATTACACAGTCTGTAGTCACATTGTCTCTCACAGGGCAATAAACATGCCTGTGAAAATTACCTTTATTGGCTGTAAAATCATTTTATTTTCCCCATTAGTAAAACATTATTGAATATAATTTCAAATTATCCATTCAAGATTGTAAAATGCCAGCACTCAGTTTCATGTCCTAAGCTGTATTGAAATGCTTAGACTTATACTGTTAATTGCACACACATCACCAACAGTAAATGCATATTTTTGGTCTGGTAGATGAGGTTTATGTTAATATAGTGTCAGAAGCAGTGGAAGGAAGCAAGTGAGATGACTTTAACAAATGCTCCTTATATTACTCATAAATGTAAGATAACTAGTATGCATGTATTTAAATACAGTAAAGTAGCCTGCAGATGGCGTTGTTTTCTTTATGTAGGTAAGAGATGTTATAGATGTGCGTGGTCTCATGGGTCTGGCAGTATCCGAATGGGTCCGCTGGACAGAACGTCTTGCTTTTGGTTCTGGTCGGTCCAGAGATGTCGCCTCAAACGCTTTCTGCAACCCTGCGTACAGCGAGATTCCCCTTGTGCCTGCCCACACACCAGCACACGGCAATGCAGGAACACCTCCTAACACACAATACGCATAAAATAACTCATTTAATGACCCTCTTATTCTCACCCACACTCCTCTCATTCTCACCCACACTCATTACAGCTACCTCATTAGCACTCAAAAACACATGCATAGGACACACCAGGCAGCTGAATTTCCCAGCATGCACCTGTTCCCTACTCACTCTGTTGTCCTTGCCGATGAACTTGAAGACGGGGACCTGGTAGTGTTTAGAGAGCTGGTCTTTAGCCGAAAGCTGACGCACTGTTTCGTCTGAAATGCAGCTGGGAAACATAAGGCCATTAAAGCACAACAGTCTCTAAATATAGACTCTGCCTTTGTGTAAAGGTGCTGTAAGCAAATTTCCTCAAAATATCACACATAAATTATAGCCTACCGATAGATATGACATAACACTCAGGCGTAGGCTCTAAAAAACAGCGACATTTTTTTTTTAAGCAATTCAGAAAACACCATCATACTCTGTGCCTTTTATTTCTCTGTGCCTTATATTCAGGTTTTGGAGAGGAATATTGTGGTAGAAGGGATAGGACGGTCTAATTCAGTGGCTAGTTGAAGTTAGCAAAATGGCTAAGTAAGGGATAATGCACATTATCGTGCTTATTACACGGCTAGTTGCCACATAAGTAAATAATTAGACACGAAAAATTGATCTGAGTTGAAATATTTGATCAGGTCTTTAAACGCAAAGATTCCGTGGAGAGAGCAGTTGCTAGCGCGGCAAGTTCAAACTAGACGGACATTTAAGAGATACAGTCATACCACTTATTACACAGCATTTCGCCACATAAATAATTATGGAGATAAGAAATATTGATTTCACATTAAACTGTTTTAAAATCGTAGTGTTTTTATCTTATAGTCCAAAAGTGTACAAAACAGTGGTCACAAAATGGCAGCAGCGTTTATATGAAACAAGAGAGAGAACGTCCACGATACTGGATGGCATAATTAAATAGCTGTACACAAAATATTGATTCGACTGAGTTTTTATGTTTTATTAGCTAAACAAATGCAAAACTTCCACGAAGAAAAAACATTCCTAGCAAGCGTATAGCGCTGCTGACTTCAGTAACCCGGATGAGTCTGTATTATCTGTTTTCAGCGGTTGTTATCTGGGAATACAGTACATACCGCTGGATGGCGCGATTGACCAATCAGAATCAAGCATTCCACGGAGCCGTGTAATAAAATGACTTATAGGACCAGTCATGGAGTATACAGTATGGTATTGTGAGCATACAGAACAGTATCCCTTCATATTTGAATTCTTTTGAATACCTACCCATCTTTGATGAGGTAATATTTTAAGGCCTGGTCAGCCTTGGGACCAGGTGTGGCAAAACAGCTTTCAACAAAGGCAGCAAGGCCATCCACCCGCTCTCGAGGCTCAACGCCGAAGTACAACGAGTCACGCAACCGCAGTTGAGGAGGTTGGTTGTACGGTTCAGAAAATTCTGCGCTTTTAAACAGCTCCAAACTGAAGGGGAATATCCCTTCACTGTGTCCCGCTAACTCCAGCGCTGTTTTGCTCAGACTCGGCAGGTATCCATCTGACACTTCGTACTGCCGCGGAAACTCGCACGTAATTGGCAGCAGTAGTTTACTGGTGCGCACGATCAGATCACCATTGTTGCTGGGACTGGACCGGGGCAACCCTGTCACCAAGTTGGTGCCAACGATTTTGTCATCAATCACCTGAAGCAGAGAGAAAGGGAAAGGATTTTCCACTACATTCGCAGAGAACTCAGAGAAGTCAACATGTAATACTGTTTCCCATGTATTTTACTTCAGTAATGTGAAAGTAAGGAAAAAAATGTAGGCTGGGACTTTATCCATTAGGGCTGCAATGAATGCAATGAATGGAACCAGACCTGAATGCGAGCTTGTTGTGGTTTTTCAAGGAACACCACTTGCCTTGCAAGGACTGTACTTTTGAGGAGACCTTAGGTCTAGCCCTAAGGCTTGCTCTATGATAAATCTTGGTAAGGCGCTATTGACATAACAGTACGACTCTCTGTAAAGCTACTTTGAAATGATACGCATTGTGAAAAGCACTTTACAAATAAATTCGACTTGCCTTTTTGACCAGGATGTAGAGGCTGAAGGTCAAGTTCACCCTTTGGAACGGTATATTCCAATAGTAAGGGTTCTTTTTTGAGTCTAGCATGATTTGATGTCATTGCCATAACACCGGCATTAAATGACTCTGTTAAAAAACTATTTGTGTATTGGTTAATACTAACTAATCTGTTTTAGTCATGTGACATTTCTGCTCAACTGCCACATTTATTACCATCAGTGGAACAAAGTAATGGCAGTGAATACAAAACACACGAACAGACATTTTTGTCTTGCCATCTCTGTTTATGTTTGTTCGTTCGTTTGTTTTTTGTCACTGCCATTACTTTTCCCCACTCAAGGTCATAAATATGATGGATAAAAGGAGAATGTCACATGACTTGCACAGGAAATGTCAGTTAAAAAGGAAAGTCTTTTTACAAATGGAGCAACTTTATTATTAGATCACGAAGATCTATAAATCATGTACAATGAGACCAAAAATACGCATTACGGAAGTAAACAAGGTTAGTCTAGATATCACGTTGACTTTCAAATCAAAGCTTGATAGATCCATAATCATTTTTTACCTGGACCACAGTGCCACAGGTCTTCAGACTAAAGTGGAGGTTAATGTGAGTCCCATTGGAAATGCCACGGCAGGAAGTGTTAGACAGGAAGAGTTCAAGTCCTCCAACCAGGTCTTTGGGAACCGAGACCTCTATGGAACTAGGATCACACTGCACAGGGACTGCACAAAAAAACAAAAGTCAAAGTGAAGTCCACAAACCCTGACAGAAAAAGAGCAAAAGGCAGGAGAGAGAGGTTCAGCTCACCCTGACAGGTCCGTTTGTCCTCTCCCAGCGTCAGACCTCGGGGACAGTGACAGTAATATGAGTCGTCCTCTGAGGAGCATCCATGGCTACAGCCTCCATTCACATTGTCACATCCTTCAGTCTCTACACCGAACCACAAAAACCACAATACATGACTTAAATGAAAGTCTGCCCATGTTCAGGATGCTCTGTCTTACCATGTTCTTACCTTTACAGCTCTTCCCGTCTACGTCCAGCACTTTACCTCGTCCACACTCACATCTACGAGAGCCCTTGGTGTTGATGCATACTTCTGCACATCCTCCATTCCCTTTCTCGCATTCGTTTACATCTGACACACAACACACCAGATCACAGTTAAAACAGATGCTTGAATGTGGGGTAGAAACAGATGGAGCTGTGGCTCTGTTCTAAAACCTAGAGAGTTGCCCTGCTGTCTACATGCAGAGCTACATTCAAAGGCAGCATCCTAACTGAAAAAGACTGATTTGCTACATTACACTTTGTTTGTATACTTTATCGGAACAATCTTTGTGTCAGGAGCTACACAAATTCTGCCTTAACATGCCACCTCTGTAGGGAGATCACGGTTTTGCAACAAAGCCAGTCATTTATGTTCTGCTGGCGTTGGAATAGACAGTGCTTAGATAAGTTGTTCGTGGAGGGTAAAAATACGGTGTCCAAGAGGGCTCAATGTGCTACAACTGAAGAAAGCACATGCAAATAGAAAAAACTCCAGCAAGTTAAGAAAACATCGTCATCAGTTTAGTTGCATTGTGAGTAGTTGCAGCACATGAGTTGTCAAACTAATGAAGATGTTTTGCTGGTGTTTTTTCTATTTACATGTGCTTCCTTTAATTGCAGCATGTTGAGCCCTCTCGGCCACCGTATAAAAAGGTAATGAAATACTAATGGAAAAGACTGAAAGACAGAGAGAGAGAAGATTGAGGAGACAGAGGGCTTGATGTCCTTAATTACACCCAATCCAGTAAATGAACACATTCAATTACATCTAATTTTTTTACTCATTTTTGTCCTACTCTATATTTGCCCTTCAATACAGCATTTAAAGTTGACCCTTTCTCTTACCAGCTCATGAAGCAGAACTGCTTCATGCAATGTGTTCATTATGCAAATTAAGGAAGGATTTGATAAGTCTGGCTCTTCAAATTAAGGCTTGAATCCCCAAGCTAAGGAAAAACGGAAGTTTGGAGGATCTTTGAAGTACATTTTCTTTTTAAGTATAGATTTTAACAATGTTCCAAATTGTGTCAGGATACTTAGCCCAACACCACAGGTATCCAATCCTGCTCCAGAGGGCCAATGTCCTGCAGAGTTTAGGTCTAACCTGCTCCAACCCATCAGCTTGGAATTTTAGAATAATCCTGAAGACCTTGATCAATTGGTTTAGATCAATTGGATCACTGTTCTGCTCAACTCTGCAGGACAGTGGCCCTCCAGAAGCAGGATTGGAGACCCATGCCCTACAGTCTTGCACATCCATTTACCCCTGGCTTCTGGCTGTTCTTGCATATCTGCATATAACTGCATATCCTTAAAAGATAGACTTGTGAACATACGTTACGTTCATTCTGAGATGTAACCATAGCAACAGTCCCAATTGGGAGCAAATAAACAACTTGGGTTCTGCAAGACAAATTTCAACAGATTGCGTCCTTAATTTTACCAACAGAAATTCCTTTAAAAATGTAGACACCCTGAAAATTGCTGGATAATGTGCACTCTGTTCTATTTTTTAACCTTTACAGGCATTGATTTTGCTGGCTGCCTTTGTACATTAGTGGATTGTTTCTCAACAGTCTTGTGGTCTCTTTCCCATCACTGCAAAAGCCCTCTCTCATTCTTATCACAATATAACTCTTCTGCTCTACAAGCATTTCTCTTGCCCAGGCCTGGACCACACTGTTACTCACCCAGACATGTCTGCGCATCAGGGCCTAGAACCGTCCCCTCAGAACAGCGGCATTCTGCCTCGATGGGGCAGTCAGCTCCATTACACTCAACCTCATCGCATATGTCATAGAAATCTATGGCGACACACATAACGAAACCGTCTGATGGAGATCAATTCTTAACCAACATGTCAGAAAGACCTAATGAGGCATTAGGAAGACTTACGGCCACAGTAGACGTGGAAGCAGACTGAAGGTCGGGGTAGGCGGTAGACGTAGTAACCCTTAGCACAGGCCTTTACGTCCACACTAGCTGTCCAGTGACAGCAGTTATTATTGAAGCTAGCACAAGCATGTAGGGTAACAATGCCATCACTAGGGCGGGGGTGACTGCCATTCAGCCAGATGGGGGCATGGGTACCACAGTGGTTCTCATCGATACAGAAGGTTGGCATAGCATCCCCTGCCATCCCTGTAAAGCGATACCATTCCCCCGCCACGTGCCGGTCGCACAGAGGGACTCCTGCAGAGTTGTTGACATGGTAGTCTGTATTCCGCCATGGTTCGTTCAGACTGATATATGCTGAGCAGGGATCTAGGGCTGACCAATGACAGAGACAGGTAACAATTGGTCAGAACAGAATATCTGTTACATACTGGTGGTGACACCTGCATATTTTCCTCTCTTCTAATATGCAGAGACAACTATAAGTAAGACATGTGGGGAGGGGACAATCTGTTGACCAATCTGTTGTCATAAATAGTAATTATGATTTGTTAATATCTCCTCAGCCATATGCATGATTGCTTACAGCAGTTTGGAATTATAGTAAAAAAAATTATTTTTGCAGTTTTTTGTTAGTATGTAACAAAAAAACAAAGATTTTAAAAACATGTATTTTTCTATATTACAGGAATTATTGTTCATTAGTTACATTTACAGTTAAACAGTTCAAAATGTACGATGAGCACATCTTCATGATTTCTTAACATTTGCTTTAGGAAAATTGTATCCTATGTTTTCACTTTACTTAAAGCCATCAATGATGCATTTATAACGGTTAGTAACTGTATTATCACTGACAATAAATATTTATAAGAACACAACAGCTTCATAATACAAACATATTCACTTATTTGACAGAAATAAATCCGAGTTACTAAAAAGTCTTTGCGACTATTATATAATAACATTATAGCAATGCAGGCTGCATCTTTTTATAAATACATTCATGGAACCATATGACTGATTTATTAATACTTATAATCCATTATACACTTATTTATGAGCATGCACATTGAAAACACAAATGCATGACTTATAATTATTAAAAAAATAATATAAACGTAAATAATTGTTCTTATAATGCAGTTTAGGTCGTAATGAGTCTTTATAAATGTATTTATAAAATATTAATAGTTACTTATAAGTATGAATGGAGCTATAATTCATTACAAGCATGGTCTTCATAGAAAGTGTTACCGAAAAATCGATGTGTTTAATATTTGGTGATGCTAGAGACAAGAAATCACACACTTAACCTATAACTAACTTAACCAGCAAGACGAGCTGATCAACAAGTTGATAAGTTTTGTTGCACATGCTAGACCACCATCAACTAACAATAACAGGGATTAACCATTCAGGACCATCATGGAAATTTATGCTGGTTTAAACAGGTTTTTCAGAAGTGGTTTGAGGAAAGCGAGGAATGTGTTTTTAATCAGAGCAAGATACAGAAGAAGTCTTGCACTCTATAGTGAGAATATAAAATCTGTCAGTGCAAAACTATTTTCCTTCAGTTGGTTGGTAGATTTCAAAAGGCATCTAATCAATACTCTGCACTGCACCGCTGCTCTCTCCCTAACACTCCCCACAAATGAGTTAGGTCTTTATATGAAGCTGCTCTGCTGGACCATGAGGAAATGAAAAATGAAGCAGCATAAAGTGTGAATGACCATTAGTCAGGATTCAGCCGCTTGATGAGGCATAGAGGGAGAATCCTTTCCACGGTAAAATATCAACTCCGTTCAAATAAAAATTGGCAACAACACACTGTTCCCTGTTCACGGGGAATTTACACAGGCCTAGAATCAACTCTCCCTGGCCATATCTCCAAATCATCACAACAGAGAGCTTTCTGTGCAAACTCAAACACCTTCACGTGGATGGACATTTGCCTTCCACACATGATCTATGCATTTAAATGTGTATTTTGCATTTTCTGAAGGAAATGACCGCCATGATGCCAGGACGTTGCCGTTTGTTTACTAAAGTATTCTGAGTGTTTTCTGGGTGTCCAGAATGGTTGCAGGTGATCGTTTACTTTAGCCTGAAGCAAAAGAGCCCCATCAGTCTCTGATATTCTAATATGAAACACCCCCTCATGTCCGTTGATATGTGGTATCATTCATCCCTGTTGTACAAACAAGTTGTGCATCAATTAAGTTTGGTAGTTAGGGTTAGAGGTTTATTGCAATATTGCCTTGTAAGACAGCAGTAAAGACTAATGTCACACTTAAAGACATTTCTCAAAATCTTTTTGAATGTAAATAATAGTGTAGTTCTATCAGCACAGGCAGACTGTAGATAGGGTTATCTATCAGAGATGTTCAGTTCATACGAGAACATCTGGAGGTCAAGGAGAAACGGATGTTCAGGTCAAGAATGTTTGCTGTAAACACTGTATTCCTGGACACCGCTAAAATAAATCATGTCCGCTTTCACATCTGCTGCATATCCACTTACACACACAGAGCTCTTTATCACTTCAAACATTGTTTAATATACCAAAAGATAGCCAAGAAATCAGCAATGCTGAAATTAAGGATATTTCTTAAAGAATATTTAAACGTTGCACTTTATTTTAAGGTGACGTAGTTGCATTGTACCGAGTAATATTAATTAACTACTTGTAATTATGCATACTTTACTTTTATTACTATAGTAAGTACATGTAGTAACGTGTAACTACTTCACCTTAAAATAAAGTGTTACCGATTAAAAATTTGAATTGAATAGAATATTAACTGAAGTATTTACTCCTTTTAACTCTACTGACCGAGAAAAAAAAAATCTTTAAATCTTTCATCTAAAATCTCTATCTTTACAGCTACAGTTAAATAATTACATAACACTTTATTTTAAGGTGACATCCTGTAGTTACACAAGTTACATACTACAGTAATAACAGTAAATTAGGTATAATCGCAAGCAACTAATCCTAAACCCAACCTTAACCCTGACCCAGATAACACACATAGGGTAGGGTTAGGATTATATTAGGTGGTTAGTTGCATGCATAATTTATAGTTATTACTATAGTAACTAACGTTTATAACAAGGACACTGTAAAATAAAGTGTTATCCTCAGTTCTTATTTATGCAATTTCACTAACAATGTCACCTTAAAATAAAGTGTAACCTAATTTAGATGTCATGTGTGAGGAAATTAACCCATTCAATTTTAGTCAGCCATATCTTTCACATTGTTATTAAATGTTTTCACCAAGGAAAACATCATTATTACTATTGCTCATATTAAACATAACTCAATAACTACAGTACGATACTTTCGATTTGTGATTTTCAGTGAAGGAGTTATCTGAACCATACAGTTTAAAAAATAAAATGCCATTTTTACGGTAAAATACCGCAGCTGTGGTTGCCAGAACTTTACCGTCAAAAATATGGTACAGACATTATTGGTTTTACAGACTTAACTTAAAATTTACAGTAATAAACCGTATTTCATTATCTGATATAATGTTAATTTACCAACCTATTTATGTATTAATATCTGTTTAGTACCTTTGTAATACACTGACAACCAACTATCATCACAGCAGTGATGAAAGTCACATGGTAAATCAAAGCTTATCACAAGTAACTCTACCATGAGAAAATTAGTAGGCTTACTAATATACAGAAGCTGCACATCCTCATTCGCACAAACACTAAACAGCATGATGGTAACATGAAATTTTAGAAATGCAATAAACATTCATTTACCAACATTAAATGTAACATAAAACTCTAATGTACATAACTGATAAGAAAAGAACTAAGCAAACTAAGAAGAAACATTGTTATTTCAACAAAAATACATCAAATGTGAAGTGTCACGCAGGGAATTGTGGGAATGTCAATTTATGTTTTTTCACTGTAAATTATACAATGAGTTGTTCTTTTTCACTTTCAAAAACTGTAAATTTAACGGTATTTTACAGTAAAATTACATTAAATGTACCGTTAGATCTATCACAGTTATTTACCGTATATAGTAAGGAAACTTTCTGTTAACCAATTAACAGTTTTTGACTGTAGCATTTTTACAGTCTTTTACCGTTAAAATCACGATCATTTTTTACAGTGTTTCTAGAGACCAGATAATACCTACTAGCAACCACATAGCAACACAGTGAAACCAGTCAGAACACCTTAGCAACTGCATTGCAACACCCTAGCAACCACCCACAACACTATCATGATAGTCATGACTTTCGCACAAGCACCAGTCACATGTCCTTCAGAAAAATGTGGTTATATCAATACAACAACAAAATGGCATCCTTTAGAATGAAGCTCAAGTGATATTAATAATAATAAGCAGTGTAAAACAAGTGCTTACCTATGGCCTGTGCAGTACTCACAGCTTGTAAAAGAACAACCAAAGTGAAAAGCATGTCCAGTGGTAGAGAGGATTTTATTTAGTGAGAAAATCACAGACGTATACCTTGTCATTCCAGTCTTGACACTTCAGGTTGTGGAAGAGCTTTGTGGTTTAATAGTGGACTCTGTTATCTCTGTCACTATGAGGGATGTGTCTAACACAATGACTGTAAATAATTTTTTTGTTGTCTTCCCATGGACAGGACATCGATCTCACCTTGACCCCGTCCTCTTGTCCCCCGTCTATGAAAACCCACCCGTCCGGATAGAGACAGGACCATCCTCTCATTGTTACTGGAGTCCAGCTTATCCATCCCACCCTGATACATCATCCAGAATCCTTTATCATCTGACCCAACACCAGTCAACCGCCTACATTAGCAGATGTGATGCATTCTAGTAGATAGTGTGTTAGGACATTCAGGCGGAGATTCATCTCCTGCTCTCTGTAGAACTTCCTATAGGTGCTATAGGTGAGTAATTAATGACTTGATTTTTATTTTTGGGTGAACTAACCCTTTAAATTATATGTTTATCTCTGTAAAGCTGCTTTGAAAAAATCCATTGTTAAAAGCGCTATATAAATGAAGATGACTTGACTTGACTTGACTATTGGCCTATAAGTCAGACTGTATCCAAGGAAGCTCAACACTTAGATTAGAAAACATACACTCTAAAAAATGCTGGGTTGTCTCAACCCATGTTTGGGTCAAATATGGATAAAACCCAACCGTCGCTTAAAATTTTTTAATTAAAATTTTAAACCCAACCATTGGGTTTGTACGGAGCCCCCTACGGGGATATGGTGGTGAAAGAAATATGAAAAATGGGAGTCAATGGTTTTGCGTTCTCTCGCAAATATTTTGCACTCCCCCAAGAAACTTGGCGTTCCATCGCAAAAGAAATTATGTTCGCTGGCAAAACGCGAAACATTTCTATAGATAAAAGTAGTTCACATGACTTGCTTTCCATGCTTACAGTACAATACAATAGCTTTGTGAAACAGACCAGTATTTAAGTTTAAAATTGAAAACTTAGTTTTTAATGTATTATTTTATATTTTAACCAATCATTTAACAATTACCAAATCACAAATTTAATCAGTTTTAAAGCAAGTCATTTTTATCACACTTTTAGGTTGCTTTTATATTGCAAGGGGTCAACTTGAAGTGAACCATTTCTTTAAGCCATTTATTAGTCAGTAATCAGTCCGGCTTTGCTTTGTACTTTGTCAAGTTTGTCGTCTTTCCTTTGTCCTTCACGGCAGCCCAGGAAAGACAGGACAATGTGCTAATCATTGGTATCATTAGCACAGAGTAGAGGAAAGTGTCTGAAGGTTATCACAGAAAGGGAAAGTCTAGAGAAGATTGACAAATTGGAGAGGAGCTGCTGGTCTTTTCAAGTCTGAGATCTTAACCGGCATGGATGTGTCAATTTGGTCAGAGCTTTTTTTCCCCCTCTCATTTAAGTAAAGAAGGGAAATGGGCTGGAATGTGTCAAGTCTCTTTTAGAGTTACTGGGCTGTCCAGTAATCCCGTTTCCTTGTTGCTTAAGATCAGTCACAGAGTAAATGCAGACTGCAAGAATAGAATCATGGGAGAAAAGAAGAAAGGAAAGAACATGTTTATGGGTATTTGATTGGATATTAATGCAGTTTAGAGTATGCTGGTGGAGTGTGTACCTCCTATCTGGTAGGAAGTCCAGCTAAATGTGGGAAGAACTGAGGAATTGAGCAGGTTAAGGTGTTGTTGAGGTAAATATGACTCTAAAACAAGTGCTGCAGCTCATTTAGAAACAAACCGCTTACTGTTACAATACCACATGGTAACTGATAGATCCAGTCATTTGATTGGCTGATTGCGTTTTAGTGGTGGAGAATGTATGTTGCAACAGTTGTTTTGGAATATTGTTTGGAACCATTTTTCTTGAAGCAAAAATACAAAGCTCACTGCCACTGGAAAATATTTGAACATTTTTACGTAAATGGTAATACTGCAATTTGCAATTGAATAGAAATATCATAAATCCGTGGCTCTAAACTTGTGGACGCCATTGTGGAGACCAGGGCTTTTTACTCAAGTGACTATTTCTCAGAGAAAGAGGTTTAGATTTGAAAATCAGTTGTTTCTACAAGTACCTTAACATCTGGACCATGAAAAAAAGTTATTGCAGGGAAATAAAGATGCATGTTCCTTTAAGTGTCACAGGCCCACCGGTGGGCCCAACTCCATTCCATTTTTAAAAGGGTAATATCCGATACTAAACCTAAACTAATCTTGACAAACTATATATCATTTGAAAGCTTACAGTCTCTAGTTTCCATATTTGGTGATTGATTTTCAAAATAAATTACAGAGGAGCCGTAATTTATCAATTTGCAACAGGAATATTTTCATACTCCTAAGGTGTGTTCAGACCTTTATTTTGAAATAGTGATGAACATGAAAAATCATGAAAGAAGGGTAGAAACCTCAGTTTGTTTTCATGCCAAGAGTTCAAAAGATAGCATCCATTCAATTATTATAGAAAAAAAAGGTCACAATTTTTTTTAAATATAAAGAAAAATATGATAGATTCACCATTTGTGATGTGGCAGGAAGCTATAACGCACACACTTGTTCTTTTTATGTTTCTTAGAGGTTGAATTCATATAAAAATCTGCCAAACTTCCCATACTACTTCTGAATAGGATGTCTACTTCATAAATTGTATGAAAATTGTGGAAATAATGGTTTAGATCACTCAAAACACATATGGAAATGGAGGCGCCCTTATATGGGCAGTAATGGAGTCTGCTGTCATCTAGTGAAAAAGTTTGGTACTGCGCCCAAAAAAAATCTTACTGAAAGCTCATTTTTTGGAGATATCAACCTAAAATTTGAAACACAACTTGTTCAGATTTTTGGCTTTGATTTTTGTGCAGTTTTAGAGTCGCCCAGGTTTTGAAAATATATATTTTATATAAAATATGAATAATGACATTTTTTATATTGTACATTTTCATAAACTCAAACTTCTATAACTTTTTTTCTGTTTCACTTTCTTCATTTATTTCACTTCTACAAAAATCTGCCAAATCTGTCTTCTTTAAAACGAGACCAATCTTACATCTATATTCCAAATATAACCTTTTGGATTTATATAGGGTAAATTGCCAAAATGTCCAAAACTAAATTCATGAAAAACAAATTAAATATAAAATGACCAATAAATAAATAAATTACTTCCACAGGAAATAAATAAATAAAACAACTGTTGTTTTGGCCATGCAGTTAATAAATTGTATAACAGTATGTAACATATAAAGCATGTGACACTTGTCCTGACATTAATGTAAGTAAAGTGAAATAAAAAAGGACACAGTCGAACCTTTCAGCCTACCTTGATTATATACTCTTGTATGCTAATGTGTTTTTGGACATTTATTTACTTATAATTACAGAAAAAAAGGCCCTTGTGACATCTAGACCCACCTGCCCTTGTAAATGAAAGTGCATATGTCCTAACTGGTCCCAATTTCTTTCGCAGAACACTTTATAGTCCTGTGGTGTCACAAATGAATTCAAAAGTAAAAAATATTCCATGTAGCCTCTTAATGTATGTAGTAGTTTTCGACAGAGTATACCATGTAGCACTGCAGACATGAAGGCATAATAGGAAATCCAGCATTTTGAATTGTAACATATAGGGGAAGACGGCGCCCTTAAGAACAATGTGCATTTACTTTTAATTTACAAAAATATTCAAAGAGGCCATTTTACGCCATAGTTCGATATCTGTTTAGGCCATACTATATGTTGTCCTATAAATAGCTTGGTATTTAAATCAATCAATCAATCAATCAATCAATCAATCAATCAATCAATCAATACCGGCTTCAAAACTGGATAAGTATTTATTGATAATTGAATTACATTTCTCTTTTTTATACACATTTCATAAATGATACAGGATTTTACATTGTCATTTTTAAAGTCTTCTAACATTACAGCATCCGATGCCAATGACAAAACCAACAAAGAATATGAAAAAACGTTTTTCATTCAAAGTCACCCATTTCCCTTTTCCCCGAAATATAATTATCATTGTAAGTGCACATGAAGAAAACTTTAAAATAATACACGTATCTAAAACATAATCAGTGTGAGAGTATAATGAGGAGCTAAAGAAAGAGGGGCAAATGGGCGGAGCAAGGGGTGTTAGAGAAGGAGACTATATAGTGCGCTCTGGTCTTTCATACTCTCTGTTCTCAGGTCAGTGTTTAGAATAAAGGCAGCGCTGCAGCGGTCGAGCAGCAGCATCGAGACTGAGAGAGAGAGAGCAAAGACAGGCTAAAACAAGAAAATGTAGGAAAGAATCTTGACCAATCAGAGCCTATGCCGCAGATGAGGTCACGGAGGGCCAAGGACTAGGATGAAAAACTAAACTCTTGATGAACCAGGAGTCTGTTAATCGGCAATCAGCATTCATAATAATCTTTGCTTTTTTGATTCATTTATATATAATTTCCCCATGTAAACATACATTCATGCAACACCCGCTTTAGAATAGATTCCATATATTGTATATATTTTTTAAAAAACCCTGAAACAAAAAGAAACCCTACATATAAAATAATAATACTAATTTTTTTTTTTTAAATCAACGTATTAGATAAAGACCAGGCCCAAGACCTCTTAGACGGTCAAGGGATGTCAATGTACTGGGCTTATTTGAGCAGGAGATGTGTTTTTGCCCTTCAATAACAGTTCAGAGTGTGTATCGGGTCGAATTTATGACTGTTAATCACAGACCGGTAAGTGAGGCAGAATGGGTGTATTTTTGGCTTGTGATGGATTTAATTATTTGGACTGCTATGGATGAAGATTATGCACGAATATAAAATTCATGAACGTCATCATGAGACAAGAAGTTCGCACCAAATGCTCAACTTTCATTGTTTTAACACCACAAATGTGCACAGTGCCCTTAATTCTGACTTCCATCAACATCCTCATTGTTCCTGGAATGACATCACATTCAACCAGTTAGATTTTAAGGTTTAGGATTCATTTAATTAGTCGATCGTTTCCTATGGGGCGATTAATGCTTAGGGTCAGCAATACGCCACAAAGTTGTTCCAGGACTAATGGTGGATGTGCAAGTATCCTCTACTCAGCTACAACTCGATTGATGGAAACAGAGTTTGAACTTCAGATTATTATAGGATGTGCGATCGGATAAACCCTGTTAAAACACACAAACTCGGGTAAAAGAGAGAAGCAGCTCTGTTGAAACCAGCTGGGTTGCATATAATGCAGTTATAAGGCTGTGTCATCCTTAAAATAACCACCTAGAGTTCAGGTCTTGCTGTGTTAAATTACAGCGTAATCCAGTCAAGCATGCTGGGTAAATCCCATTGACCAGAACTCCTCACCAAAGACTCACTGCTGACGGGCCTCCATCACAACACTTGCACTTTTAGCCAGATGTGCAAAATCCGCAAACCACAGTTTGGTTCATAATAACTGGATTGTTCTTTCCCTCCCAAAAATGTCTGTTTGAAGGAATAGTAAAATGGAAATTATGTAAAAATGTCACATTTAAAGCCATAGGCTGTTGTTATTATTTGTAATACAAAATAGAGAAATTTTGAAGAACTGTCACAGTTGACTTAGCTCTATTCCATTAAACCACAGTTCATAGTGATCATGTCTGTCAAGCTCCAAAAAGAACATTATGAAAGTAGTTAATATGATGACTCAAACGCTATATTCCAGGTCTCTTGAAGTCTACAACAGCTTTGTGTGAGGAACTGACTTAAATTTGAAAAGTTAGTTCACCCAAAAATGAAACTTCTGACATCACCGTCACGTCGTTCCAAACATCCAAATCTTTGAAACAACAAATGAGGATAGCATTTTTATCAAGTCCACACAACAAAAACTTTGCTGCATCAAAAAGAACAAAAAATGATGGTAATCAATATGAAGCAAGTGGTTTAATTCAAGTCCGATGTATGTGTGCTGTATATATATATTAATAAAAGCCTAAATGAAATCAGTTCATCATGTCACGCAATCGTGTCTCATCAGAAGACTTGGATTGAACCTTGATTCATATGGATTTACAGGGTCTTTTGTCATTTTTGATGCATCAAAGTTTTGGTTGCATGAACTTTCAATGAATGGACGAAATGCAGAGAGAATATTAACAATCATTTGTGTTTCGAAGACGAATGGGTTTGGAATGACTTTAGGGCGAGAAAATAAGTAAAAATTGGAATATTTTGGGTCAACTAACATCAGTGTTTGAATCAGAACATGACTGACATTTCAGAGCTTTGGGGGAAGGGAAAAGATTTCCTCCGAGTTGTTGTACTGTACGGCTTCAGAAGACTTGGAGTTGAGTGCTGCAGGGGTGACGTATTTTGTGGGTCAAATCCCAGAAACGAGTTGGCATTTTAGCACTTCCAGTTCCACTGTCCTAAAGTCAATGGGGGTTTTTTTATGGGGTTTTGGTTAAATGCCTGGAATAAAGTCTGTGGTGAACACAAGCTCAAAACATTTTGACGTTTTATTTTACGACATAAGGGGTATGCTGATATAGTTTAAAGGGCTAGTTCACCCAAAAGTGATAATTCTGGCATCATTTATAACGCTCATGTTGTCCTAAATCCGCAAGTTCTTATTCGAAAAATCCAATCCATATTACTTGAGCGGTTTAGTCCAATTCTTGAAGAGACACGAACAGTTTATATGATGAACAGATTCAATTTAGTCTCTTATTCACATATGTACATTCATCAACCCACACATTAGATATGGTAAACAGAAGCTCAAAGATGTTTGATGGACATGCGAGAACCAATGAGGTTCATTCTCGTGTTACGCAGCACGTTTGAGCTTCAGCAAGAACCAATGAGGTTTGTTCACGTTTTCAAGCATGTACGGTTGAGCTTCTGTTTATGTTTGCTGATCAATGTTTATATGTGAATAAAAGCCTAAATTCAATCCTTATATGTGAATAAAAGCCTAAATTCAATCCGTTCGTCACATAAAGCGATCGAGCCTCTACAGAAAATTTGGACCGAACCACCCGATTCATATGGATTCGTTTTACGATCTCTATGGACTTTTTGAAGCATCAAAATGGTAGTAGCGTAGACCGTCAAAGGAGGGACAGAAATCTCTCAGATCTCATTAAAAATATCTTCAGACATGAGGGTGAGTAAACAAGGACATCATTTTCATTTTTTGGTGAACTAACCCTAACCCAACATCTCTAACAATGTTGAGGTTTGTCAGGGACATCACACGTCATCACGCTGAGAAGAAAGTTTTTGTCGAGTTTACGAAGGTGATGCTTACGTCCGGGTTATCATACACAAATACTTCATCACTGCAGCGCTGTATATAGTGTATAATATAGTTGTTTTTTTTTAGTTTTAAAGAAAATTTGTGGATAAACTGTCTTTTTAATGTCCTTTCTTTCAAAGCTGTAGGCTGGAGTCTCACCCTGTAATATTTAAACACACAGTAAGAATGAAGACATGCTGCTTCTAAGGGGATCTGAAACTCTTGTGCCCTATCCGCCTCTAGAGACACGAACAGAACACAAACATGGCTTCAAAAACGCTTGATGACGACCATAAGCACAAACATGGACAGTTTGACATAATGGATAGACTCACGGAGCTATTTCTCTGATGGGGTCTGAGTGCGTAGGGAATACCCTTAAGAGACAACAAGATTATGGGTCAGGATAATGGCCTAAAAAACATGGTATGAGCAATTTTTTTGAGAGAACAAAGGATCAAGTTGATTTCACATCCCTCAGATTCAAACAGTCTGGGTGACCACCTCTGTCGAAACACAGGGAAAGTTCGTTTTCATAATATATAATTAATATAATATATAAATGATGTTGATGATCAGCTCAACCCAGCCAGAATCATTGCTAAGGCCTGTCGGCTATAGATAGCACATATAGACAAAGGATGCGACGATCTCTCTCTATAGCATGCCACGAAGTGTGCAAAACACACGCTAATTCTAGATCTAAAATATTACGTAATCTCTGCACGTTCCAGAAGACTTGGCATATCGAGGCAGATATATGCAGCTAAAAACGCCACATGACTGATGGGAAATTGATTGCGTCCAGAACCTTTTTTCAAGAAAAAGAAATCGCATTTTACACAGTGACCTGCCTTAAGACCGTTCGATGAGGAAATGCGTCTGATAAACAGGTGTTTAGTAACAAGCACGCTGCAGCAGATGCTGTGAGGCACTGTGGGAAAATGCCATTTGATGATGTTTCCAAAGAAGATGTATAGAGAAAAGAGGCGACCTTTTGAAAAAAGGATCCATCTGCCAAGCGAGCATGTGTATGTGCGTTTCCCATCACAATGTAAAACCGATGGAGTGGGTACGGGTACATCATATTTCTGAAGAAAGAAAGCTCAGAGCGTTAGGGATGAACTATTTGAGCGTCGTTTGATGATGGGAATCTCGGAAAATAAAGTATCAGAGGATCTGCAGGTGTGTAATGTCTGGTGACATGGTTAAAATAAAAATAAAGTCATCTAATAATAATGAGTAAAAGAAAAGGTTTCTACTCATTTCTCTCTTTTTTTTTCATCATTATAATAAACATAATATGGCTTTTAAAAAAAGTGCCAACGTTTCTTTGATTCTTTTTTTCTTTTTGGAATAATAGAACACACAGTGATATTTTAGCTGTTAGGTCTGCCTTCAGCTCTTAACATGTCCGCACAGGAAGCGAGAAAGGAATCAAGCTTAGGCTCTTGGGCACAGGTGTCAATGCAGCTTTTCAGCCACAAGAGGACTGGTTTCGATGGTAAACGGATCTTTTCCCGAGATGGAAAAGAGCACCACATCCCGAAATCTCTTCTGCAAAGTGTCAGAGTTAGGGATATCAGCAGTACTCCAATGTGGGGGGAAAAAAAACAAAACAAAAAAACGTTCAACCCGAGGGCAGATTGTTTTTAGACCTCAGAGTCTGTGTCCCATGCAAGACGTGGGGTCATTGTATCATAGCAATGTACTGTTTGAATCCCAGTCTACCAACTTCCTGTCTGAAGTAGCTGTGTTTCTCTGTGTGGTCCTGTAGCGTTACGAGGGCGCCTGATCCGCAAGCATCTGTCATCCGTTCATGGATGTAGTTTTGCCATTTCATTTAATTGTATCTCTTCTCCTCTGCATAGACTTACCAAATTAAAGAAAACAACAAAAAGGATAATAATAAATCTCAGAAGCTTGCTGTGGATATGGTTTTTCATTGAGGTTGTAGAGATAAAAACAAAACACAAAAAGACAGACAGAAAACGAAACGCAAAGAGGCAGAAGTGAATGAAATAAGAGCGAGAGGCAGAAAGGGCTTCACGTTCTCATCAGTCCTTGCTGGTATTGATTTCCTGGACAGGGAGGTGCAACTGCAGCGGGTCTCGTAGACGCTTTAGATCCAACTCCGTCTGAGGAAAAGATGTTGGAGAAAATGTTCACACTGCTCTTTTCCGTACAACAAAAACAGACAGTAATCAGAAGCTTTAAAAAAATAAGAGCTTCAAAAATTACAACAAGCAACATAACAATCTTAAAAGTAATCCATGTAACCCGTAAAGTCCTATAAAGTTTTTTTTTTTGACAGATGGCTAAAATGAACACTCGCCAAACTCCAAATGAGACGCCAAAATCCGGGTACTTCCGCCAATAGTTCTAGGAACTATGAAAAGGAACCAGGAACCAGGGTGTAAATGAAGTTCCGGGTCAAAATCCCCCCTCAGAGTCCCTGCTTGCGAGGTAGTAGTTTTTCAAAGTTCAGGAACTTTCAGGGCTGGGACTTTGGCACTGAACACTGATAGATTGAGTTCATGCTGCATTCTGATTGGTTGATAAAAATTTCATTTTCAACCAATTTGCCCAAGTAATGCAGAGTAAATTGCCTAATCTTCACGGTACTTAAAACCGCAGTGGAAATGCAAAAAGCAACAGGTCTGGGGGAAAAAAGTTGTTCGGAAAAATTGTTCGGGGTAATTTTGGTGGAAACGCGGCTTATGAAACGGTGTCATTCGCCAGTTGGCTGGTAGCATCAACAATTTTGTGAGAACATGAAGCTCGAGACAGTTGACAGGCCAGTGCTGCATCGTCGCGAAAGTTTAAGCAATATTCAAGCGCAAGAAAACGTAAAAGTGAACTCAATTTGTTACTCCCTGTGTGGGAAGTTTCCTGTGCGCAAACATCGAAGTGCGCGCCCAGAGATACTGAATACACGAATACTGAATTTCCTCTCTTTCATGTCTTCTTGCGCTTAAAAATGCCCGTATTTATGAGTATCCCCATAAACATAGTCAGTTATGCCTTAAGTGAACATAAACAGTTGAGAAAGTGCATGTCTGCAAATGTGCATCAGTATATTGGATCTGCACATTAGCTCTTAAAGTGACAGCAGCCTAATATATACCTGCTGCCATCTACCCTGAGAAAAATCACTCGCCGCCTTTGACTGAATAACTTTTGTAACTTTAATAAGGATTAATTGTTTAATTTATACAGTGAAGACTATGCAGTGTTACATGTTCCTTCAGAATTCATTCTAAAATGCCAATTTGATGCTCAATTATTAAAATTGATCCTTATTATAAGTTAGGGGTGTAACGGTTCAAATTACTCACAGTTTGGTGTGTATCATTGTTTTACATTCACTGTTTCAGTTTGGTTCGGTGTGTGCTATGTTCAGGGGGGAAAAGGACTACTGTCTAGGGTGACCATACGTCCTCTTTTTCCTGGACATGTCCTCTTTTTGGACCTAAATAAATGCGTCCGGCCGGGATTTCTAGATCGCCCAAAATGATTCGGCTTTTGCTTTCTACAGTCACCATTCATTATAGTGGTATGTACCGTATCCCTTAAATGTCCGACTAGTTTGAACTTGCCACTTGCTAGCAACTGCTTTCTTCGCGGAAGTTTTGCGTTTAAAGACCTAATAAAACATTTCAACTCAAGTCAATATTTCGTGTCTAATTTTTTACTTATTTGGTTGGGGTTTATTCTGCGATAACAACCAGCTAGATTTACATTATCCCCTTACTGATTCACTGTATTATCAAATGTCCACCATACCAAATTGTACATATAATTTACTGTGACAAACCATATTACCAATTCACCATGTCTAGTGAGTACATAATGACAGTTCCCTTTCGTCCTGGGAACTCCGACGTGTCGTCGGGGGAGTTCCCTGACGAATTGGGATCACGCTAGGGAGCCTATTGCCTTTGAGAGAATTAAAACGAGCCAATGGAATTGGCATGCAAAATTTGCATTCCGCAGCCCGCCTACCAGCGCGGGTATAAAAAGCGGAAGTAAATATTGCGTAATGCTTTTAGCTTCGGAGCCTCCAGTGTGTCTCTTTGAGCTGCTGTGTCCTCTGAGAAAGCTTTTTTGAGAAGAAAGAAGAACGAGCGTCTTTCGGAGAAGAGAAGAATCCTCTGCTGCTGGCGTGACGGCACTCGAGCGACCATCGCTTCCCGCGGCTGGCTTAAAACAAAAAAAAAAAAAAAAAAAGCTGTTTTAACGGCTGGTATTGGGTGGTGAGTGCAGCACTCGGGCTTGCAGTTTCCCCGTTTGTCTGCCGCGGTGGTCCCTCTGTGCCTCGGCACATTTAAAGAGTTTTCTTTCTTTTCTCTAAAAGAGCAACACGGGTGTTTCGCGTCCTTTTCAGGATGACGTTTCACCCGTGCGTTTCTGGATGCGGTCGATCTCTCCCTCAGGATGATGGCCACAAATACTGCCTCTCGTGCTTGGGCTTAGCGCACGCTGAGGCAGCGTTTGTGGATGAGTCATGCTCTCACTGTGGGAAAATGACTCTCGCGACGCTGCGTTCGAGACTGAGAACCCTGAAACATGGGGGAGTCCCTTCAGAAAATCCCAGATCTAGTTCGTCTGTCGATTCAGTTCGGCAGGCGGCTACTTCTGTGATTCCTGTTGGTGAGCGTATGAGGATTACTGTGAGCAATGTTTCGACTGGTGAAAGATCCTATCGGCATCCTCACACCTCTAGTAGCTCGCGGCCATCGGCGCTTCCGTTGGAGCGGCCGGAGCCCCCTCGGGCGGTTCCGGTTGTCTCCTTCGGAGCACCACCTGAGGATCAGATGTCGATCGCGGCATCGGAGGAGGAGCGGTCATCTTCTGGTGATGACTCGGCAGGACTGCCCCCTTCGGGTGTGGTGGTTCAGCCTGAGCCGGATCCAGAAATGGCTGCTATGCTCGAACGGGCGGCTGCGAATGTCGGGCTTGTGTGGAACCCTCCGCCGGGTCCCGAACCTTCGCGGCTGGATGATTGGTGTATTGGGGCGGGCCGTTCTGTTGCCCCACGGCCTGCTCCAGTCCCATTCTTCCCTGAAGTGCATGAGGAGTTGAGGAAGTCTTGGCTGGCACCTTTTGCGTCCAGGCGTGGACATCCTCGCTCCTCCCTCCTCACCACCCTGGACAGTGGAGCGGTGCACGGGTACGAGGGAATCCCCCCAGTGGAGCGGTCGGTAGCGATGCTATTGTGTCCTAAGACCGCTTCCGCTTGGCGGGGTGCCCCTTCACTCCCCTCCCGCGCCTGTAGGTTTTCCTCCGGTCTGACCAAGGATGCCTACGTGGCGTGTGGAGACACCGCTTCCACCCTGCATGCCATGGCGCTTTTGCAAGTACATCAAGCAAAGGCGCTCCATGACTTGCAGGCGGGTGGTTCTGACCCGGCTCTGCTGCAGGAGCTGCGTGTGGCGACGGACTTCGCCCTCCGGGCGACGAAAGTCGCCGCACGTTCGCTGGGTCGGGCGATGTCCACTCTAGTGGTCCAGGAACGCCACCTATGGCTGACCCTGGCTGAGATGCGGGAAGCGGAGAAGAACAGACTTCTCAACTTCCCCATTTCCCAGGGCGGCCTCTTCGGCGACGCGGTGGAGACCTTAGCCCAAGAGTTCTCCGCCGCCCAGAAGCAGTCGGAGGCGATACGGCACGTCCTGCACAGGAGACGGGCTGCTGCGGGTCCGTCTTCTGCTCCTGTTGAACCTCCAGCTGCTTCCCGTCGCCGAGGCCGTCCTCCTGCGCCAGCTCCCCCTCCAGCGCAGCCTTCCAACCCTGGAGTGAGGAAGTCTGGTCGTAAGAGGTCGGCCAAACCCGCTCAGACGCCCCCGGCCCCTTCCCGTAAAAGGAAGGGAGGGAAGCGCTCCTGAGACGGGCGACCTGAAGGAGGACCAGATGACTGCTCTTCAGGAGGGTGCCCCTGCACGCCTCCTTCCCCCGGGGGAGGGCCGGGCGGAGAATTTTTTGTTTTGTATGAAAAAACTTTCTGTTCCGCCGCTGGCCACTCGGTCAGCGGTACCCAAAAATTCATTAAAAGAGCAGTTTCTCCTTCCTCCTTCAGGTCATCCTCGGTCGAGACTGGTGGGCACACAGTCTCCTCCGTCCAAGAGGGTCAGAATGGCAGTGGGTGCTGTCACCGAGCAGCATCGCTCCCGTTCCCCTCTTCCCAGTCTGCAGAGAGCAGCGACGCTTCCTCGGTTGCGTCGCTCCTCTCAGCGGCTGGGCCCAGAGGGGCAGAGACCAGCTCACGAGGAGGCAGGGCCTCGTACCTCGTCTCTTCCCCTCCTCTCGCCAAGGGGCAGCCCGCAGCAGAAAGCCCACGCGCTCTCTCTGCCGTCTGCCCCTCGGTGGAAGCAGGTCTCTGGCAAACTCCACGCCCAGACCCCGCTTCCAGTGGCCACATCGCCACTGCAGCCGGGTCCCTGCCTTCCACCTCGCTGCCCCTCCGCGGGTACGCCGGTGGTCCGGGTGGGCTTGTTGGCTCGGTACCTGGAAGCCTGGCTAGAGCTTCCGGGTCCGTCTCGATGGCTCATCCGCACCATCCGGTTCGGCTATGCAATTCAGTTTGCACGCCGGCCTCCCAGGTTCAGGGGCGTCCACTTCACCCGTGTGCGGTCAGTGGATGCCCCTATCCTGCGGAAAGAGATCGACGTCCTGCTGGCGAAGGACGCGATCGAGCCGGTCCCTCCTGCCGAGATGAGGTCCGGGTTCTACAGCCCCTACTTCATTGTACCCAAGAAAGGCGGTGGGTTACGGCCAATCCTGGACCTGCGAGTTTTGAATCGGGCCCTGCACAAACTCCCGTTCAAGATGCTCACGCAGAAGCGCATTTTCGAGTGCATCCGTCCCCAGGATTGGTTTGCAGCGATCGACCTGAAGGACGCGTACTTTCACGTCTCGATTCTTCCTCGTCACAGACCGTTTCTTCGGTTTGCTTTCGAGGGTCGAGCGTATCAGTACAAAGTCCTACCCTTCGGGCTGGCCCTGTCACCCCGCGTCTTCACGAAAGTCGCGGAGGCGGCCATTGTTCCCATGAGAGAACAAGGCGTTCGCATTCTCAACTATCTCGACGACTGGCTCATTCTGGCTCACTCGCGAGATGTGTTGTGCGAGCACAGGGACATGGTGCTACGGCATCTCAGCCGGTTGGGGCTTCAGGTCAACTGGGACAAGAGCAAACTCTGCCCCGTGCAGAGGATCTCTTATCTCGGTATGGAGTTGGACTCGGTCGCCCAGACAGCGCGCCTCACGGAGGAGCGCGTCCAGTCAGTGCTCACCTGCCTCAGGTCTTTTCGAGGCAGGACAGCGGTCCCACTGAAACAATTTCAGAGGCTCCTGGGGCATATGGCAGCCGCAGCCGCAGTAACGCCGCTCGGCCTGTTACATATGAGACCGCTCCAGCACTGGCTTCACGATCGAGTCCCGAGGTGGGCGTGGCAGAGCGGCACGTTCCGGGTCAAAGTAACCCCGCACTGTCGCCAAACCTTCTCCCCGTGGTCGGATCCTGCGTTTCTACGGGCCGGAGTGCCCCTAGTCCAGGTTTCCAGGCATGCTGTGGTTTTCACAGATGCCTCTGCCATGGGGTGGGGGGCCACGTACAAAGGGCATGCAGTCTCGGGTCTGTGGACGGGGCCCCAGCTGCATTGGCATATCAACTGCCTAGAGTTGCAAGCAGTACGCTTGGCTTTGTGCCGCCTCAAGGGGCTCCTCAAAGACAAGCACGTACTGGTCCGTACGGACAGCACTGCGACCGTTGCGTACATCAACCGACAAGGTGGTCTACGCTCCCGCCGCATGTCGCGACTCGCCTCCCACCTCCTCCTATGGAGTCAGAAGCATCTGAGGTCGCTTCGCGCCACTCATGTTCCAGGGGAGCTCAACCGTGTGGCAGACGAGCTTTCACGGTTGCCTCCCCTGCCAGGAGAATGGCGACTCCATCCCCAGGCGGTTCAGCTGATCTGGAGTGTTTTCGGACTCGCACAGGTAGACCTGTTTGCCTCTCCGGACACGACCCATTGCCAGTGGTTTTACTCCCTGTCCGAGGGGACCCTCGGCACGGACGCCCTGGCTCACAGCTGGCCCCGGGACCTGCGCAAGTATGCGTTTCCCCCAGTGAGCCTTCTTGCACAGACTCTGTGCAAGGTCAGGGAGGACGAGGAGCAGGTCTTGTTAGTGGCGCCTTATTGGCCCACCAGGACTTGGTTCACGGAACTCATGCTCCTCACGACAGCCCCTCCTTGGCCGATTCCTCTGAGGAAGGACCTCCTTTCTCAGAGACGGGGCACTCTATGGCACCCGCGTCCAGACCTCTGGAAACTCCATGTCTGGTCCCTGGACGGGACGCGGAGGTTCTAGGTGGTCTACCACAGGCAGTGGTAAACACCATCACTTCTGCTAGAGCCCCCTCTACGAGGCGCCTCTATGCATTGAAATGGAACCTATTCGTCGAATGGTGTTCCTCCCACCGGGAGGACCCCCGAACTTGCCCGGTCAGAGTCGTGCTTTCCTTCCTACAAGATGGGTTGGAGCGAAGGCTGTCTCCCTCCACCCTCAAAGTGTATGTTGCCGCAATAGCCGCACATCACGATGTAGTAGAAGGTAAGTCCGTGGGGAAGCACGACCTGATCATCAGATTCCTCAAGGGTGCTAGGAGGTTAAATCCACCTCGTGTTTTACACTCTGTACCCTCTTGGGACCTAGCTCTGGTACTGAGAGCTCTTCAAAGTCCTCCCTTTGAGCCTTTGCTGACAGTCGAGCTGAATATCCTGTCCATTAAGACAGCGCTCCTGTTGGCATTGGCCTCTTTTAAGAGGGTCGGGGATCTGCAAGCTTTTTCGGTCGACGAATCGTGCCTAGAGTTCGGGCCGGGCCTTTCTCGCGTTATATTGAGACCCCGGCCCGGATATGTGCCCAAGGTTCCTACCACTCCATTCGTGGATCAGGTAGTGAACCTGCAAGCGCTGCCCCAGGAGGAGGCAGACCCAGCCCTAGCTTTTCTCTGTCCAGTCCGCGCCCTGCGGGTTTACACTGACAGAACGCAAAGCTTCAGGACCTCAGACCAGCTCTTTGTCTGTTACGGAGGCCGGCAGAAGGGGAAGGCCGTCTCCAAGCAGAGGTTAGCTCACTGGTTAGTGGATGCTATCACCCAAGCGTATGAAGCTTCGGGTGAGCCTTGTCCTCCCAGGTTGCGTGCTCACTCTACAAGAGGTGTTGCCGCCTCCTGGGCGTTGGCTCAAGGCGCCTCGCTGACAGACATTTGTAGAGCTGCGGGCTGGGCGACACCGAACACGTTCGCTAGATTCTATAGCCTACGTGTGGAACCTATTTCCTCCCGAGTACTCGCTACGGCCAGTGGTGCGAGGGAATAGGTTGTGTCGGCTTGCTACGCCACTCCGTGCCTCAGCCGGATACGTGCGTCTTTCGCTCCGTTGGCGCCATACGTTGGTTAGCCTCGTGAGTTCCTCCATCACCCCTTCGGTGCCAGGCGTGGCGGACCGCCGGCGCCAGGTCTACTACCTCTATGGGGGTTGTTGTGTAGACTGGGTGTTATGTCCAGTGGTCTCTTCGGTGACCCATTATGCCACGTGCAGTCTAGCCGTGTCTTCCCCTTGACAGACTCGTTCTGTCGTCCCTGTTGAGTACGCTCCCACTCCCCTTGGAGGGGACTACCTCAGGGACTGCCATATGTTTCACTATCCCCCTGGGCTAGTACATATGTGTATTCCAGGCCTTCTTCAGGCATCTGGCTTCCGCAGCGTTCCCTTCCCCTGTTTACGGGTTGGGCACGCTTTCCCAGTGTTATCCTATCCACTGTGCGGGTCTTGCGGAACAGCAGTGCGATTCCCTTGCTAGCTCCCGTAATTTGTAAAACTGCTTGGGTAGCTTAGCTGGGCGCTGGAAGGGGCCAGCACCATGGCGTTTTGTTAGGGATCCCAATTCGTCAGGGAACTCCCCCGACGA
This sequence comes from Tiaroga cobitis, assembly GCA_030578255.1. NCBI lineage: Eukaryota > Metazoa > Chordata > Actinopteri > Cypriniformes > Leuciscidae > Tiaroga > Tiaroga cobitis. The sequence goes on along the minus strand of CM060603.1, from coordinate 10,430,236 downwards.
CACGTCGGAGTTCCCAGGACGAAAGGGAACGTCTCGGTTACGTATGTAACCCTCGTTCCCTGAGTACAGGGAACGGAGACGTGTCGTCCCTTCGCCATGTTGCTGTACCTTCGCGGAGGACTGGACACTGTTCGGCTCCTCAGCGAAAAGCATTACGCAATATTTACTTCCGCTTTTTATACCCGCGCTGGTAGGCGGGCTGCGGAATGCAAATTTTGCATGCCAATTCCATTGGCTCGTTTTAATTCTCTCAAAGGCAATAGGCTCCCTAGCGTGATCCCAATTCGTCAGGGAACTCCCCCGACGACACGTCTCCGTTCCCTGTACTCAGGGAACGAGGGTTACATACGTAACCGAGACGTTTTCATTTCTGGGTGAACTGTTCCTTTAAGAGACTGAAAATAGTGATGATGTTTGTTTGTGCACTAGCTTACATCAGCAATCGCATCCTTCAGTTTGTTGTACTTCTCAATGTCAAAGCGTGTTCTCTTCGCTCCCTTATGAAAGAACAGCAGGTACTGTCTGTCCCTGGCGTCTGGATAAAGATATTCCTGTGTGAGAGAACGACGGCAGAGAGGTCAGACGGATCTCCAGCCGCTTCGGCACCATTGTATTCACAGGGACGTTATGAAATTCCACTGATCTAGAGATAAAGAGCTGGAGCTGCTCACCTGACGTGTCAGCACGAAGTAAGCATACATCGCCATGGCAGTGCCGTAGGTGATAAAATACGTGACGGGCTCCATGATGTCCCATGAGTACTCCCACCAGGTCAGCCGTGCCAGAATGCCAAATTGTGTGGCCATGTAAGCCATCCCACCCCACAGCACCCACGTAGTCCTGCGCTCGGCTTTCTTACACAGTTCTTCTTTAACCTGAGAAAGCAGATTACATTAGATTTTACAAACATCTAAAAATTAGGATTTTAGCATTACAGTGGTTCTCAGCTAAGATTTGTGCTATGTTTTGCTACATGTTGAAAAGTAAAATGACAAATCATTAACAAGAATTTCTTATGACTTATGTTTAAAACGGTTTATACATTTGAAGTGCTTTTCTTTGCACCGTACTAACGACATAGGATTATGTATATTTATATATAAAATAGATTATATACATTTATATGTAAAATGTATTTCCGTGATGGCAAGGCTGAGGCCAGTCTTCAGCGTCACATGATCTTTCAGAAATCATTCTTATATGCTGGTTTAATGCTCAATAACTGGTATTATGAATTATTAATAGTGCGCATTTAATAATAATGGTTATTATTAGTATCAATGTTACACACTTGAGTAAACTGTGATTATTTTTTTGATGAATAGAAAGTTCAAAAGAACAGTATTTATTTGAAATGCAAATCTTTTGTAACAATATACATTTAATATTAATATATAATATGCAGTAATATTACTTTACTGTCACTTGAAACAATTTAATGCATCCTTGTTGAATATAAGTATTCATTTATTTTCTTTTTTTGAAATAATAGTGTATCATGGTTTTCTTAAACACTATGAAGCAGCGCAACGCAACAGTTTTTTACATTGATAAATAATAATAAGAAATGTTTCTTGAGCAGCAAATCAGCATATTAGAATGATTTCTGAAGGATCATGTGACACTGAAGACTGGAGTAATGATGCTGAAAATACATGCGTGTGTGTGTGTGTGTGTGTGTGTGTGTATATATATATATATATATATATATACACACACACACTATATGAATTAACTATAAACTAATAGTTTAAAAATTATGTAAATACTTTATTACTGTACTTATTATAAAGTGTTACCAAATAGCTAAGTGTAAATCCCGAATATCTCATGTTAATTTCCTCAAAAAGGAGTGCGCAAAATAGACTAAAATATCAACAAACCAAAAAAATACTTCCAGTTTAAGACAAAATACGTCTTTCTGATCCTTGCAGAAAAAGAAAAAATAATAATAATGCATACAATGCAAAAGAATCTGTAGTCCATTTAAAAGTCAGTGGAGCGGTCAATGCTTTCAATGAAATTGTTGTTTGCGTTATTAGGTTCGTTTTGCTCACTTCTAATGCTGGAAGAACAAAACAAACAAACAAACAAACAAACAAACAAACAAACAAAAAACCCAAAGGCACGTCTCAGTTGACTTGAGCAGAACTTTGCAATTACAAAATTAGCCGTATTTATGCAGCTCTCGGTGTGTAAAAAGCCTCTATTCCACAATCAATCTACTGCGCAATTAGACTTTCAGTATAATTATCAGCTGTCATCAGATAATGTGTGTTAGTATCACTTTAGATATTTCCTGCCTGTGATATCCCACAATCCTGTGTGTGCGTTTCAGCGGTTGGTGAAACTATTAAGAAATGGGGTACATAAATTCATAATGTCACATTTTTACACACATTTTTAGATGTTCAGTAACAACAGCCAAAAGTTAGACATACCTGCAAACCTCAAAAAGTTGCATTCATCTGAGGAGACGAGCACAGGACCAGTGTACCGTCCACTGATCCAAACAGCAGCGCGTGTACAGTACACTGGTTCTGTGCTCGTCTCCTCAGATGAATGCAACTTTTTGAGGTTTTGGCCGTGTTCTTGATCATACTGGCTGTTCTGCTACTGGATGCTATAAGGTAAACTACTACTGAGATGTTGGTTGATCTTGATCTATACTGTAAATTTACATAATGCAGGGAAAAGACTATGTACCCAAACATCAGCAGTTTATAATGCATGTATGACTTATTATTATTATTATTGTATCTCTGCATGTGGGCAGAGATGAATCATACAGAGCAGGGAAACTGCTTACAGTCACATTAACTTCTCCATTTTCTTTGACAGAAGATGAATCACGAGAGCTCCACTGTCTACACTTCAGCTGTCGCATCACATTTATGCTCATTTGCATAAAGTTGAACTTTTCTTAACTGTGTAGCATTGCTGGATACAAGCCTGAAGCTGCCACAGAGCACAAAAAAATATCTGTGACTTTATATCGCACGTTGCTATTAACAACTATTACTGCGACACATACTGAATATCTTGCAGCTGTAATTGTTTCACGTAATTGCAACTTTATATCATTCTCCCAGTGACTAAATATGACTTTTAAAATTGTGACTATAGCCCTATTCTGATGGTAATTGTTTCTTGTGGATGTCTGTAAAAATGAGCATGACACCTCAGTGATAAAACTCAGATGGTCATTTATTTACGGTTGAGGAGCCAGTTCTGTGATTCTACGAACCCGTGGCTCAGTCACATGGTTGTCAGCTGTAAATAAAATGGCATATACTGTGAATAATAAGAATAAATTCGTATTTAAATGTAATAGGGAAATTTCATTTCTTATTTGATTATTTAAAGGCACAGCATGTACGAGGTCGCACATTCAAAACAATAAGGTGAGGCTGTGACGGAGCGTGGCATGATGGGAGTTGTCGTCTTCACCTCCACTGCCGATGGGAAACAATCCAATGGGACTTACAAATCATGTTCATGGATGAGGTAGTGAAATAAAGTTTTATAAATGTAACATTTAAGTAATGTAATGTAGTGTAATCTAATGTTTAATGCTAAATTACTACTCATACATGTCGCTTTATTTGTCGAATTAAATGGTGGGGTAACAGCGCATTTTTACATCTTCAAAACAATCATACTAACGTACGCACAGCATTTGCAAAAAGGCTGACTTACTATTTATGTACAACACATACTGTCTTTAATTACACTGCTATAGTCTTGTTCACCAGACTTGTTAAACAGGGGTTAGGAAATGCCACACCGGTATTGTTCCTCGTTCATTTTTCCCTATTGTCCAAAACTCTTCTTGGGCATTTGATTCACTCGTACGTTTACCTTTCTTGGGAGTCATCGTTGGCGACAGAACCTGCTGCAAACGATAACGAATAATTGTGGTCCATGTGTGCAGTAGCAACAACAGAGAGGTGTACTAGACACCACAATATTACTTCAGCATTTTTTTTCAAGAGACTAACTGCGTTTTCTTGGTTTTACGGCAGTAAAAAATGGAAACGGAGCATAACACAAAGTTAATGCAACCTCTTATTTACACAAGTTAAACCTAAAGCTGCTTCGCTTATATTTTTTATGTATATAACTACATAATACATCTTAAATAGTAAGATCTGAGGTGAGCTCGGGCACAGAGAGCTCTGCATTGAACAGATGTATAGATTTCTCCTTCTGTAACAGAGATTCAAGTTGCAGTTCTTGATACAGTGGCAGACTGTGTTAAGTGACAACGGTTTTCTGAAGTACTCCTGAGTCAATGTGGCTATATACAGTATATACAGTATAACACACCAGCATGACGCTTTCTCTGGATTCCCTGAATCTTTTCACAATATTACGTATGGTAGATGGTGAAAGACATCAATTCTAATCAATCTTGCATTGAGAAATGTTATTTTGTTTTGTTTGACAATTCTCTCACGAAATGTGGCACAAATGTGCATGACCCATCTTTGCTTGTAAAGACAGAGCTCTTGGGTGGATGCTCCTTTTATACCCAATCACGACAACCTCACCGGTCACCGGTGGACTGTTTCAAAACAGCTTAATTTGAATATTCAATAATCTTTTCACTTTTATTTTGCCTCTGTCCCAACTTTTTTGGAGTGTGTTGCAGCCAGTGTTGGGTATAGTTACTTTGGACAGTAGTTAATTAGGTTACAACGTTACCATCAATTAAAAGTAATCAGTTACGTTACAGCGTTATCTATTCATAAAAGTAGCGCGTTAGAGTACTCATGCGTTACCAAAAATTAAAAGCCGTTTGCAGCGCCTCACACATGCTGCAGCTTAATTGACAGACAGAGCCCCCTTTAAATGCACCTAGAAGTCGTGACTCCTGGCAATGAATAACGTCAGTCATCGGACTAAATTAACATTGCGGGATAACAATAACAGGCCTAGCCTAGATGGAGACTCCACAGTTGTAATTGGAAGCATCTCCTCAACTACATAACCGGACACAAGTTTGTGAACTTCACTGGTGGGGACTGTTTAAGCGGAGTTAAAACTCAAACGCTGTTGCTTTGGAGCTGGTGCACCACCGTCGTCCTCCTCAGCAGGCTTTGCTACCAGAGTGCTAGATTGGTGTTTGGATGCGAGATGTTTTTTTAAATTTGAGGTAGAATTTTTGGCGGTCGACAGAAGCTTTTCACCAACGCAGAGTGTGCATTTTACCGTTATGTTCTTTTCCTTTTCGTTGACAAATTGAAAATAATGTGCATACTTCCATACTGCAAACGCTGTCCTCTCTGCCATCTTGCCGGGAGTTTGAAAACACACACACACACACACAGGGGGGAGCAGGGCACAGACGTATCACAGCCATTGACTTTATGATTACAGCGCTTCGGCTCTGCTGATACATCCGCAGGTGGCACAGTAGACCTAGGCATACTACTGTCGGACAAAAAACAGGCTGCAATCGGGATTTTCCTTTCCTTAAAATAACGGATTACTTTTTTTTTTAAATAACGAAGTTACTGATTACTTAACGCACAAAACTAACGCGTTAAGATACACATATCACGAAAAAGGTAATTAGAGTACTCTAATGCGTTACTTTATAACGCGTTACCCACAACACTGGTTGCAGCCATCAAAATCCAAATGTGTTTATATTTACAAAATGGAATTAAGTTGGGTAGTGAGAACATTGGAAATCTTTTCTTTGTACTTTCGTCAGTTAAATAAAGGTTCAAGAGAATGAACAAATCACAGATTCTTGATTTTATTGGATTTTAGAAAACGTCCAAACTTTTCTGGAAATGGGGTTGTACTTTCCAGCATTTCAGTTGCCCGAATAAAAGTGTACATCTTTAAAATGCAAACCTCCACGAAGCACAACCGTTACCGTGCGTACGGTGCTCGGCAGTGGTCAAAAAGGATTTAAATGTGGAATTTTGAATCGATCCCTTCTTGCAAACTCGGAGATGTGGATTTGGACGGCAGTTTATATTATCACATGACCTTGGTGTGTGTCAAAAAACAATAGGTAATTCGGCCAGGGATTTTTATGCGGGTGGTGGGAGAAAAGAGCGACATTTTCTATTCAGACAATAAAATGACTGACTAACCCCTGTAAATGTTGCAAACACCTTACATCCCTATGAGAAACAATTACCGTCTGAATAGGGCTTTTGTTTCATGTAATTGTAACTTTATATCTTGCAATGTGGCTTTTTCCGTAATGCAACTTCATTTCCTAAAATCGCTACTTTCTTACCGTTACCTTTTTAATTTGTTTACTCTGAGGTGGAAACGACTTCCACAGGACACCTGTGTGTGCCTACGTTCTTTTTGTGCAAAATAGACTAAAACTGAAAAAAAAATGAAAAAAAAAATGAGGGCAATAAATTAGTCCCGTTTTTTGATGTCAACATGACATATTTTGACATATAACACAACACACCTTCTCCAAGGGCTGGATCTCCGAGTTGAGGTCCTCCAGTCGTCCAATCAGCTCTCTCTCTTTGGTCAGCTGATGATGCTCTATGCGCAGAGTGCTGTAGAGCTGCTGCACCAAGAGCTTGACGTCGTTCAATCGTTCTGTGTCCTCGTGCGGTAGCAGATCTGCAATGGATGCCAACAGAATATCAAAAACTCTTCTGGACCCCTGCAAAGTTTTGCACATAATGACCCACAATGCAGCAGGGCAAACTCACCTCTCCTGGGTGGATGCACCAGGTGTGTTGTGTCATTTATGACTAGCTTAAAGCTGTCCATTAGTAAAATGTCAATCCCTGTAGAGGACGCTATCCTTGCTCCATCTACAGAGAGAGAGAGAAAGAGAGGGAAATTAGAGGTGCTTGAAAGCGTACAGTCTCTTTAACCGCAATCCTCTCTCTGAAATGGTTGTGAAATACGAGAGCCAATCTAAATGCTTATCACAAAGGTTTTCCTGCTGTGTGTTAGTATGCTCATCAGGAAGAGAAGTTTTTTCCAGTCTGAGGTGAACGACAGCGGATTACCTCTATCACTCATCTACAGGCTCAAGCACCTCTCACACGGGAATAATTGAGCTTGAAACGGAGCAGACATGCAGTTTGCACAGAGAACAAATGATTCATGTTCCTCGATTAGATTAAAGATGTACTATCAATTAAACACTTCAGATAAAGCCACAAATTCAACTGCCATGTGTGGATTGAACTACAAAACGCAAACTGATAATAACTTAAATTTTTATTAAATTTTGCCCGTAGAACTGCGAACAATGACAGTATTTACATGCATTAACTATTCTTAAAGGGACAGATCACCCAAAAGTAAAAACTCTGTTATCGTTGTAATGTCTGTACACTTACGTTAGAGGTATGCTTTTAGTGAGCAGGGGTGCTTTAAATTAATGTGACAGTAAAGATCTAGCCAGATTTACAAACGGCTTGTACCAGCGCAAACTCTCTTTTAGCGTTAAAAAACTACTGTCAGGATTTACGAAAGACACGCAGTGGAAAATGAGCGCTGAAAAGCCGTTGAAAGGGTTATTTTTGCGGCTGACATTATTGCATTTAAGGAGTTTCCCTTTAAGACGCAACATTTATGGGAGGGGAGTATTTAAATGAATCATGCAAGGTGATTTACTAAGGTTTGCACTAGTCAATGTACTGGTGTTTGCGCCATTATTTACCGCCAAAAAAAAGCAAGTCTTAAATTAGACCCATTGCATGGAAATGATCTGACTGCGTTCTTTAAATCTACGCATCTTCACGTCAGTAGATCATGCGCAGAACTTTCCACTCCCATCTGTGCTGTTTTGGAACTACGCTCTCGCGCTAATTTGCCCCGTTTAGTCAATCTGTCCGTTAACATATTACAAGCTGATTTTAGCCAGTTATTAGAGTTTTGCTGTACTTGTATACACACCATCAACAGACAAATCAGCTTATAATGCGAAGAAAACCACAGTAGTGTCAGAGATGTACTGTACCTTCAGAGTAGATGGCGACTCTATCGATGCCCCTGTCCTCGGCCTGCAGCTGCTGAAGGAAAACGCCCACTGTGTCGCTCAAGGGTTTGAGGGTGAACTGGCAGAGTTCTCGTCGGGACGGCAGACGTATGGATAACACCGGCAATCCGTTCTGATACACCACCGTAACGTCTGCGGACACAATAGCCAAAGAAATGGCCGTTAGAAGTGTAGTGACCGAATCACACAAGCATTTTATGTATCCTTTCCTTAGCTATCAAGTGTCGGGCTAGAGCCTTTGGACGATTTTGAACAGTGCCACAGAAAGAACAACTGCCAAGCAAGTTTCTTAGACTTTTAAATGGCAAAAGAAAAATTTTGAGTGCTGAGAGTGTGTATTGGAGTGTGTTAGGCGCCGTAGAGGAGTTGATGGCCAGCAGGGGGCAGTATTGTAGTGACCGTAAGGGGGAACAACAGGGCCTTGTTGAATGATGGGAGTTTTCACCACACGACTGCAGCATTACAACGGTCCTGCCGGTCAAGTTATGTTGATCTACAGAGCGAACAGCAAAGCCGGCCACTGTGGTGTCATTGGATGTCATAGTAAATTACAGTTTATTGTTGGTGCATCTCCTGTCCCTGCGAGCTGTCCTGTAGACTGTACAGTTCTGATCCAGAGCCCTCCGTAAGCCGTATTCCCCAAGGGGCTGGCAGCGTCCCATTATATACTGCCTCATTACTGCAGTCGTTAAGTTTAAGGTGTCTGAGGGGGTCCGTGATGCTCTGCAGTGAGATCTGATGTCTCTGGATGATGAAGACTGGAGTCATTTCGAGTGTCACTCACTCATCCATGGTGATGGATCCTACTCTTCCTAAATCTAAATAAAATGATTTCATTTTAGACAGACTGGGAAAATAAAGTGGCTGGAGCCTCTGTGCGATGTGATTCAAATTATGAACTGGAAGTGTGCCAACTGAACACATTTCCAGTGCAGACAGCTTCAGTGATTATAATGGGAGCAAACTCGTATTATGCAGTCTGGCATTGTTCTGCATCAGCTTCACTAGATTGAATTTCTGGTTTGAGAGTGAGACCAGTCGGTTAAAGGAGCTAGTGCAGAGGCATTTTATTTCTTTCTCAGAACTGCCTTTTCACATCGAAATGAGCGGGACGAAAGATGGGTCAGCGGCTATGGCACCATGACTCAAAGAGCATTTGTCAGGGGCATGAGCAGGGTTGTAGTTTCATTAGGACCCTTTGATTTCCACTATGCAGAAAATGCGGAAGGAATTGCGGAATCCAGTCATAAAAAAGGAATGAATAAGATGAGATATACACGGTTTCACTTGTTTCTGATTATGTGAATACTAAACTGCAAAAAGACTGAATGTTTTGCGCGTTTATGTGTGTATCATCATTTACTCACACTCAAGTTGTTCCAAACCTTAATGAATTTATTTCTTCGGCTGTACACAAAACATGATATTTTGAAGAATAGGGGTTAACTAAACAGTTGATGGGCTCCGCTGACTTCCATAGAAGTGAGAAAATGACAGAATTTTAGTTTTTGGGTGAACTTCTGATGTGCAGCACTTTGTTTGAATTGCATGTTTATTAATTTGATTAAACGAAATGCATCTTAAAACATTATTTAAATTATTAAAGTTTCATGTTAATTTGGATTAAATAAAATAAAAAAAGAATTTAGAAAAATGTAAAAAGACCACACAGAATAAAAAAAATGCATTTCAGCCATACTGTTAAAATATATATATATATTTTTTTTTAATAAAAAGATTATTTAAATTGATTATTTAAATTGTATCAAAACATTAAAAACAAAGTATCCATGCGAATATCTCGACAACAGATGCTATGGTGCCGTTTAGCTATGGGTTCGGGATGCAGAGTCATTCTGAGACATTGGAAGTCAGACACACCTTCTTCATATGATGAATGGTTGGAACTTATGTCAAATATCGCTAGTTATGAACGTGTGATATATAGAGCCTCGGGACGTCATGATTTGTTTATGAAAGTGTGGGGTCCCTTTCTGTCCCAAATTGAGAATGCACTATAAAAAGTGAGAAGGGGAAAAAAAAAAAAAAAAAAAAAAATATTCTTTTACCTATGTGTAAACTTACTAGTCATGTAAAGTCTAAACATTGTGTATTTATTGTCTTCTCTGAGATCTAACTCCTAATTGATCTGTGTAATTGTTATTTATTTCCCTTTTATCTGTGCTATTCTGTATTTTTATTTATTTATTTTATTTTTATTTCATTTTTTTTTTTTTTTTTTTTTTTTTTTTTTTGGGGGGGGGGGGGGGGGTGCATTAAGCTGGGATAAGGGGCAAAAAAAAAAAAAAAAAAAAAAAAACCTAAATCATCACTGTTAACACTTAATTTTTGACTGATGTTCATGTTCAAAAAAAGCTAAAAAAAAAAAAAAAAAAAAAAAAGAAACGTTTAAAAAAAAAAAAAAAAAAAGTATCCATAATCCAAATTAAAATGGAAACTGGGGGGGGGGGGTGGATTGCTACTCCATATGGCCTTATTTTCTTCAGGATGAGTTTCAGGGAAAAGCTTACTTTAATATTGGAAGATTCATTTTAGCAAATTGGTTCATTAAAAAGGTTTCTTTCAATGATCACTCAGGATCTTTCCTGTTTTATTAGCTGTAGACAGTGTGTGTTCTAGTAAGATGCAATTCCCCAAACTGAGATTGTGCTTCTCTGATTTTAGACATTTAATTAAAAAGACATTGGCCTAGTATAGCTTAAATTGGGTAATTCTATTTGTAAATTTAAAAAAAGAAAAAAAAAAAAATCACACAGCTTGAATGACATTGAGTATATTGTAGCCTGGCGAGTTACAGTTATCTTCCTCAACACTGGTCAGGATGTATGTGTATTGAGTCTTTAGTGAGCCAGCTAAAGTACAGAAGATCACAGACAGCATTAAAGCTTTGAATCAAGCTGCTCTGATGCAGCGCATCATGATCCAACTGTTATTAAAATCCACTGTGAGGTAATTCACTCTCTCTTCAGTGCACAGATTTAACAGTCCGCATTCATACTCGTCTCTATGTCTTCACCTCTCCTGACCTGCTGGGTATAATCTATCTAAGTGCCACAGAGATGCATTGCTCTCCTCATGCAGACTGACCCCCTCACCCATCCAGTCAGGTCTACTCTAAAGCATTGTAGTTGGGGCAACAGAACTACATTGCCCACAAAGCACTACGAACACTGCCTTGGAGCTGTGCTGAGTTCAAGGAGGTAGAGAGAGTGCTTTCTCATTCATCTTAATGACAGTAATCATAATACATATGTATTTTTGAATGCTCATAAATGGTGAACAGCATTTGTATCCAAATAACTGCTAAGTTATGGCATTTAACAGCATGGGGTTAACTGAACTAGCCAAAACTTGCATTCCATTCTAACTCCGAAAGTCAGTTTTGGAAAATGCAACAGAATGCCAAGTGAAGTCACATTTCCAAAATTAGAAACTTGTGAAAATGTAAAATCTACTGCTGAGATGTTGGGTATATGTCATCCAGAAAGATAAACATTCAGTTTTAAGCAAATAAAAATCCTGTTTACATGCAGTAATTTGAATGTATTATTTACTTGTATTCATGTATTATTTACTTGTGCACTACATGTATTCCAGTCATGGCGCACATAATCAGAGAAAGCAACCGTGATAATGTCACCGGAGCTTACCGTAAGCATAAATGCACTTTCAGCCTTTTCTAAAGAGAAAGCTGACATTTATGTCAGAAGAGCTTTTGTAGCAAACAGTAAACATTCAGTCTCCTCCACTGGCCAGTTTGTCAGACACGAGACTAAAACAAACATGCATGTTCATAAGTGTGCAAGGTATTTTTGAATCTGATTGAGAAAAGAGTCAAATTCAAGCATTTACATGCTTGATTTTTTTGCCTGTTGATCAGATTATTTCAGGTCTACAACACCAATTTCAATCTGATCGAAATTTCATTCGGATTGACCTCAATTGGATTGATTGAGCTGTTCATATGAAGGCTTTCAGTCTGATTGAGCCATCAACAAATTATGATTATGGATTCGATTATGGACACTGATTATGGATTCGATCAATAGCCTCTTTTCCATCGTCGGGCTGAACGGTTCTGAGAACTATAAGAAATGATTCAAGTTATATTTCCACTTGAGCTTGGTTTGGCACGGCACTATTAGACCGTACAATAGAACTGAGACCGCTCTCATTAGAGTCACAAATGATTTGCTCTTATCATCCGATCGTGGTTGTATCTCTCTATTAGTGTTACTGGATCTTAGTGCTGCATTTGACACAATTGACCACAACATTCTTTTAAATAGACTAGAAAACTATGTTGGCATTAGTGGAATTGCACTAGCATGGTTTAAATCATACTTATCTGACCGTTATCAGTTTGTAGCAGTAAATGAAGAGATGTCTTATCGATCACAAGTTCAGTATGGCATACCACAAGGCTCAGTACTAGGACCGTTGCTGTTCACTCTGTACATGCTACCATTAGGAGATATCATTAGAAAACATGGAGTTAGCTTTCACTGTTATGCTGATGATACTCAGCTGTATATTTCTTCAAAACCTAACGAAACTTACCAATTCACAAAATTAACGGAATGCATAGCTGATATAAAAAAATGGGATGACTAGTAATTTCCTACAACTAAATTCTGAAAAAACAGAGATTCTAATTATTGAACAAAAAACTTCCACACGTAATAACCTAGAATACTGTCTAACACTTGATGGCTGCTCTGTCAAGTCTTCGTCGTCGGTTAGGAACCTGGGTGTGCTCTTTGATACCAACCTTTCTTTTGAAAGTCACGTGTCTAGTATCTGTAAAACTGCATTTTTCCATCTTAAAAATATATCTAAAATACGCCATATGCTCTCATGCTCTATGCTAGACTAAAAACACATCTCTTTGACCTAGCATACACATAATACATTATAGACTTCTATAATTCAATGTTAGGCTGCATAGATTAGGTCAGCCGGAACTGGGAACACTTCCCTTAAATCTTGATGTACTCGTTACATCATAAGAAGAATGGCATCTACGCTAATATTAGTGTCTTTGTTTATCCCGAGGTTTTCCCGCAGCCTGCCGGATCTAGGCCGTGTCCAGATCTGACGAAGGAGATCCGCCTGGACCCGATGACAATGCAGTGCTGAAGTGTCAACTATCCTCTCCATATGGAGGATCCCTATTCCCACTCTACAGATAAAGCGTTGTTGATAATCCGGCTCGCGTACCCCGAAGTGATAAAATAAAACAAAATTCTGTATCAAAATTTATAGGCAGGACAAGTAGTTTGTTTAGGCATGGGTTGTATGGAATTGCAAACCTGCGCACATATTTTCAAAAGTACATAACTATAGAATAAATTCTTAATGCGCATGTGAACGCATATGAACGCATGTGAACGCAGTCAGCGTTAATCACAGGTTCGCATTTAAAGTCTGTTAGAGAGAACGGCGTCGTCTTAGCGGCCCCTAATTTAATAACAAATGATCATTTCAATGGAGGTGAATCAATCAAAACTAACTTTAGCTGGAAATAACATTATTCAAGAACCGCTATAAAGCCAAAACAATCTCTGTTACCTTAAATTATATGTTTATCTCTGTAAAGCTGCTTTGGAACAATCCATTGTTAAAAGCGCTATATAAATGAAGATGACTTGACTTGACTATTACCAACGGTTCTCACCCTGGACTTCGTAGCACGGTTAGCCATACCCATGTGTAGTGACATCGCCGCTCAGGATTGGTCACTTGTCTGTTGCCTGGCTGCCAGTTTCCCTGTGGCCAAGTGTGCTATTTGAGCGAAGATAACGCAAGTTAATAATAAAATTAAAAGAAACAACTCTTGAGTTACATTAATGACTGACGCATTTAAATTACATTCGAAAGATTTTCCCCACAGTGGAAAATAAAACCATATCTATACCGGCTAGGTCAGATCGGCACGAGTTAAGCAACAAAAAGAGGAAAAGAGGCTTATCTGGGTAATTTGGGTGCATGTAAAAGCAGCTAATGAGTCAAAGTTCCTACATTACATAATGATAAAAACCTGTTTGGAAAACGTTTGCAGAGACAGGTGTGTAAAACATGAGTCCCAATTTGCCTACTTATACTACGCCCTAAAAAGTGAAGAAAAAAGTCACATCCTGAAGAACAATCCTATATAGAAATGGGAATTGCTTCAGACTATACAGTAGTGTTGATTAATGCCAGGTTCAGACTACACAATATTTTTGTCTGTTAAGCTAGTCAGTGTGTCAGATTATGCGATTTTGACTCGTAAATGTGTCAGACTACACGTTGTTTCCCGACTAATCATCACTTGTCACCTTTAACAATGTGCGTAAATGTCAGAGAAGGCGAAACTAGCGACTGGAAACAAGAGCATAAACAAACTACCGAAGCGGCAGTGTTATCTTACCGCCAGCATTTATTCAGATGTTTCTTTTCATTTAATGAACTTGCGTTATCTTCGCTCAAATAGCACGCTTGGCCATGTACAGAGAAACTGGCAGCCAGGCAACAGACAAGTGACCAATCCTGAGTGTCACTACACGTGGGTATGGCTAACCGTGCTAAGAAGTTCAGGCCGAGAACGGTTGGTAATAGTGCCGTGCCAAACCAAGCTCAAGTGGAAATATAACTGGAACCATTTCTTACAGTTCTCAGAACCGTTCAGACGATGGAAAAGAGGCTATTGATCGAATCCATAATCAGCATTTATCTTTTTTCACTCTGTTGTGTTTCCACTCGAGGAAACATCATTAAGGCTTGCATAATTTCACAACCAATACCAACGTCTCTCTTCCGTTTCACAATATTTGAAAGGTGTGTACGGAAGAGCTTCTGTGCTCTTATTGTTCAACTTCACAGATGTGATGGAACCCATCGTAGAGGACCAGAAAAAAATTAAACATGCTAGTCTTTCTGTCGTGACGTTGTTGTCCACCGACACACTATATGAGATGACAGATCGACGACAGATCGTCCCGACGCAAAGAAAATGGCTAACTAGTTAAGGCATTTTGGGATATGTAGAGCATAAAAGAGAGTAGTAGATATACTCAATTTAATTTGATTACACTTGCAATTGATACAACTAAGTACTATATGTTACATTAAGTTACTCTGTCTTTTCTCCCAGATGTTCAGATATTTACTTAATGTCAATTATTATTTGTTGAGTATACGGTAAGTTCTCAGAGCTAGCTGGTTGGTTTGGTTCAAGGCTTTGAACTCTTTATTAAACAATTTTCTGAAATGTCTTAAGAGAAAACCGAATTGAGAACATGCTTCTGAGACCCATAAATAGGCGGTTACAGCAGAGCACTAGTTTGTAAACCATCTCAGTGATGCAAAACCCCACATTTATTTGCATGTTTTCAAATAAACAACATGAACACTCACCTTCTGTAGAAGAGGATGAACACAGTAGTCTTTGACCCTGCCATGAGGGGGAGCCCTTCCAGCCCTACAACAACAGAGAGAGAGAGAGAGAAGGAGATAATTTGTTGTTGAATCTTATTAAGCAGTGCACTGCAGCCACACAAACATTCTTACTAAACTGCTTGCACATTCTACTCTGTTTATTATAGTAGACATTCCCCATTCGTCCAGGCTTGTCTGACTGCAGAGTGTGAGATATGACAGTGCTGAGATCACAGATGGGCTTTTTTTCATTTTGAGCAGTTGCTGTATGCGTTACAGTGTGTGTCTGATCTAAAACAATCCTTTAGGGGATAAATGGAAATGTTTTGTCTCGGAAATGTGATGGGGGTTGGCACTGAGCAACACGCTGGTATTGAACATGTACACAAAGGATACACACAAACACTGAGGCGTGTTTGGAGGACCACTAAACCAATTCAGGAACCACTGACTGAATCATGAAAAATGTGATGCTGTTGAACCATTTTGAGTTCTTATTTTTAACACTGACAAAGAACAGGTGCGATAAAGAACAAAAGTGACTGAGGTCCATACTGCTGGATAAATTAAACAACAACAGTAATCAGGGAATAGGGACTAGTTGAGGGAATAGCTCACACAAGATGGAAATTTGGTTATCATTTACTTTGTCATTCCAAACCTGTAACCTGACTTTTTTCTGTAGAACACAAAAGGTTAATTTTTATAGAATATCCAGATCACTCTTTCCAGTACAATGGGAGTAGAAGGGAACAGGGGTTGTCATTCTCCAAAGTGACCAAAAAAAATCACTATAAAAGTATCATACAAGTGGCCCATATGACATTTTGCACTATATATCCAAGTCTTCATATGATAGCATTGTGTGAGAAACTGACTGAGCCAGTCATTATCCACAGTTAATTTTGACAATCTGAGTCAGATCTATTCAATGAATCAACTGATCCAGTCCACCAAACTGGTCCGAACAATTCCCTAGTTACTTTGATTGTATTGGAAAGAATGGCCAGGAAGTTGTTCAAAAATTATTTTTCCATTTATGTTCAACTAAAGAAAGTGCAACATGAAGGATGATAAATGATGCCTTATGCCCAATCCCATTTAAGGTGCAGTCACATTTACCATTGCTCAGCGAAATTTAAAGAGCGAGATAGAGTAAGTGGTAGTTGCGTAGGCTGTCAATGGAGGGACAAAAAGCTCTCTGATTTCATTTAAAATATCTTCATTTATGTTCCAAAGATAAACGGGTTTGGAAAGAGTAATTAATGACAGAATTTTCATTTTTGGGTGAACTAACCCTTAAGGTCTATGAACTTTGAAAATGCTGCTTGCATTTGATGCAACAACATAAATACCAGAACCACAGAAAACAGTATGCAAATGAGGGTTGGGCAGAAAAACACGTGGACAGTGAAGTCTGACGGAACACCCTCTGTCTCAAACCAGCAGTTGGGCGTTTCTGAAGTGAAAGGCAGCTAGAAGGGACCCGCATGCTTTGAATCGAGGGAAAATACATCACATTTTCCACTGTGCCTCTGGAGAGCACAATTACCACAACGAGCGAGACAAATATAGAGAGAAAGAGAGCAGAGAGAGAGGGGGTTGTGGCTAAATTGAATGGGGATTCTGTATTCAGATCATGTGAATTCAAGGGACCTTTGCCATACACAGCATTACGAGCACACACACAGTTTGCGGAGTTAACAGCAGCAGTGTGTTTGGGTGTGGAATGTCCGGAGATGTGGACGTTTAAGCATGCACCTGGTGTCCGAATAGTGTTGAGGTGAACAGGTCTGATCCATACTCTTCTGTCAGCGTGTTTCGCAAGCCGCTCCATGTCTTCCTGAAATAGAGCTCTCGACATTTCCGCCCACGCATCACGCATCCACACACGGACTCTCCTCCCACACACAGAGCCTCACTAACCTGACAGCATTCTGAAATACTCCACAGCATTTATACGCACAGCGGATTTACTCGCGTCGAGTCACTTGTGGTGCAGCAGTCAAGCCTCAGGGCTTGTAATGGGACGGTTGCTTGTTCAAACAAGGAACAAGTGTGGAACAAGTCATGAACTATCAGCACTGTGCCCTTGAGCACTTGGTTGCTCCAGGTGGATTGTCCCTTTAGTAGATTCGCTTTGGTTAAAAGCGACTGTTTACTTGCTCCCTACTGTAAGCAAATGACTCACTCTACTGTAACATACATGCTTAGATGCAAAACACAAGGGATCAGGTGCCAGTTGATCCAGCTGTTTGTAAGTTACACCTAAGCCTAGTTCTGACGTAAAGGGGCACTAAGGCCTTGTCCACACGGACACGGGTATTTGTGGGTAACTGTGACTTTTTTTACGCGGTTCGTCCACACGGAAACGCAGTATCAGGTCACTGAAACCAAACATTTTTGAAACCCCCTGCCAGGGTGAGGATTTTCAGAAACGCTGGTTACAGTGTTGTCGTGTAGACCGTAAAAACCGGGGTTTTTGTCTTGCGACGTCAGAGTGTGCGCCGTTATCCGCTGCGTTTGACGTCAGAATGTGCGCCGTTATCCGCCTACCGGAACCGGTAATAACTTTTTGTTAGGCTTCTGATTGGCCAACGTGGCTTTACGGTTAGGGTTATATCGCCGCCTGCTGGTGTGGCATGCTCTTGACAGCGCTTGATAGCGTGTTTTTGCGTTTTCATGTAGACAGAGATTTTTTTTAAACTGAGAATGTGTGGACTGGATTTTTTTTAAACGCAGGAGGAAAAACTCCGGTTATAAAAATACCCGTCTCCACAAGTTGGTCCACATGGCCTAAGTTACACCTTACGCAATATTACATATTTTTGCATTGCACCCTTAATCTTAGTTGAAACTGTAAGTCTACATATAAACAAAATAAATACAGAAACCTCTGAGCAGGAGTAACAGGTTGGAATAAAACCGCAGATTGACTGACATGCATCAGTAAGCTCTTGTTTTTACCTGACTGGCATTTAGACATGATAATGCTGACATTTACACTCATTCACATTTTTATGTTTTCCTCTTCACACAGAGAATGTTATGTCATTTCTTGTCATTGTTTTGAAGAAAACAGTTCCAGTAATTATTCATTGGGCCTTATTAATTTTGAATGCAGTTTCTGAATGTTATTTACCAATTGCTGTTTGTGATTCATGCTTTATTGTATTTGAATGGAAGCATTTGTAGCGTTAGTTACGTAAGGCAAAAGAAGTTAGAATCAATGATAAACTGACATTCACAGCATTTTAACACAATTCTGCTCACGTATTTGAAGGCAGCTACTGGATAACCCATGGTAAATGTCATGTTATAGGCATTACATTATGGAGTGCTTATGAGCTACTAGTTATGTTCTGCCTTAAGAGCAAATGGTGCTACTGAATAAAGTACAGAGTTCGTTACAATCTACTTAGTAGTTACTAGGGGCCAGATTTAATAACAACTTGAGCCAGCGCCAAACCCTCTTTTGGCATTACAAACCTACTGTCAGGATTTACTAAAGACACGCAATGAAAAATTAGCGCTGAAATGGCATGGACAGTTATTTTTGCAGCCGGCCTTATTGCATTGGCATTTGAAGGAGTTTTCCTTTCAGACACAAAATTTATGAGGAGAGTATTTAAATGAATCATACAAGGTGATTTACTAAGATTTACTCTAGTCAATTTACTGGTATTGGAGTCATTATTTAACTGAGTCTTAAACCAGATGCTAATTTCCACTTCTTTTGGTAGACTGCGTTGGTCATTATGGAAATGATCCTGGCACTGTGTTCTTTAATTTGCGTGTCGTCAGTAGATCAGGCACAGAACTTTCTACTCCCATCTACGCTTTTTGGGAATTGCGTTCTCACACTAATTTGCGGTCTCTGGCCCAAAGCCTCTAGCATTAACTTTGTTCCAAATTATGTAAGAACTTATGATTACCAGGGTTCGTTTCAATCCAACCAAACATGCCAAGTTTGAACACCCTAATTAGTCAGAAAATACGTTTTAGTCTATTAGCCAAGGTTTTCAATCTGTCATATTAAGTACAGGCCAACTTATTAAAATCACTCTATACTGTGTGACAATATCTTTTTAAATAAATAAAAAAAAAAACACAAGAACAACAAAACCCCCACAGTTTGAAGGGGTTTGGAATCAGGGGCATTTGGTGGGAATCAATACAAATTCATTATTCATGAGCCTCTACCAATTTACCACCAAATGAAGGCTAATTTATTAGAATTCAATCTCTGGGAAAAATATCGATTTGTATTGATTTAATTAAAGATTCACACGGACACTAAAGTGGCACTGAGATACCATGCAACAAGGTCCATTTGGAGCGTTTACTGCTGCAGTGAGAACTGGAAGTCACTGGTTCAACAGATCTAAAGCCCTAACTGTCATCGCAAACACAATGTTTGATTGTCACATGTCGATAAAACGCCACAATATGTCCAAACACAACGCCAGTGCCAATCAGACACACAATGATGAGAGCAGATCTGACATGGCAAATGACTGCTGACAGACAGCCCAGAGGCCCGAAGGAGTTTAATAAGTGAAAGGGCCGATCCTGAGGGGGGAAAGAGACTGGAGGTCGCTGCAGTTCTGATGAGGAAAGTCATTAATTAGTAATGAAGAGATAACGAGTCAATCCCTCTTCAGTAGAGGGTGATGTGTGCTTTATTACGACTGAAAATGTGAAAAGGTGTCAGGGGGCTTTAGACAAAAACAACAGGCTTTAGCTTAACCAAAACAAACAAAGAGAAGTGTCGGATTCACACACAACAGACAGCTCATACACCGTCTGATGCATTCTGCACCTAATGGCAAGAGCCAGCATAAAGCATCTGATCCAATCATATTGAACTGGCATCTGCACTTTCTGAGCATCAAGGAGAACAAGCTTTTAAGGGCCTGTCAGGAAACAATGTTTCCAAGCTTCTGCAATGAGAGCTTCTGGAGAAGCAGCTAGTTTCACAGTTTCCCCTATTAAATCCAGTCATGTTTAAGGATGTTTTGCCACCCAGTCTGGCTGAGGCGGCGTGTCCTGGTAGGAAAGTGACGTCAACGCATACCCTCTAATTCCTCTTCTCCATTTTCTGATTAACTCGCTCATAAATGCCCTGAGGTTCCTCAGACTTTGTCTAGAGTGGTTTCACAGTGATTAGCAGAGACCAGAAGCCATAACTTTTCAATGAGAGGTAACGAATTAAGGTGTCGTATGCGACACTGGCCACAAAGTTTGACAAAGTTGAGCAACATTCGGCTTTGTGCAAATGAGAAGCGATGCAATGTGGAAACTACCAACAGGAGTGAAGGAAATCAAGTCAAGTCACCTTTATTTATATAGCGCTTTATACAATTCAGGAAGTTTCAAAGCAGCTTTACAGAGATAACAGGAAAATAATGCATTTCGGCTGTTGTTCAGCTGAAGTCAGTTCAGTGTTGATTCAGTTCCATTGTAAAATCATCAATTATTAAATTAGTTCATTTCATCTATAAAGCAGCTTTGCAAAAAATGATGTCACTGTCCAGCTCAGTTCAGTTCTCATACAACAGCGTCAGTACAGTCAGATCAATAATATTGTTGAATATTAAGCGTCCCTATAATTAAGGCAATCACAAGATCCGCCTGCAGTTCGAAACTGAAGTCGAGTAGGAACGCCTACTAGCAAGCAACAGCACAGCAAGCTGATGACCTTCAATTACTCACTGAAGAGATAGCAGAGATTGAGCAGGAGCGATAACTCTCTTGGAGTCTATATAGATTGTGGTGTTGCTTGCTTTATTTCTGTAGCTCAATTTTGGTAGCTGTTGCTAGCCAAGAGCTGCGTGTCCGTTGCTAAAGTAAGAACTGATAATGGGTTGTTAGTGTAGGAGATCCTGCTGGAGATTTAGTTCACACAGTTTTAATTTGTTAATTCAAGAGGAGGCTCAGCTGTGAAGCAATCATTGACTTGCTATTTAACAAACATTTATCACTGACACAGAAACGTCAGTCCTTGTGTAAAGATCTATCTAGACAAATCCACTGAGGAAGACACCAACAAGGCACCAAACTCAAGTTGTTCCAAACCTGTATGAATTTCTCTCTTTGAAATCTGATGAACACAAAACAATATATTTAGAAGAATGTCGGACAGTTGGACCCCATTGACTTCCATAGTATTTGCAAGGTAAATTTGCAATAATTAGTTGGTATAATTATACGTGAAACTCCAAGGCAGCAGTAAATTCATAAACACTTGCTGGAAAATGATGACATATATGGAAAATCATTAATGACTGGCAATTTTTTAGCTCATTCTCGCATTTAAAAAAAATAAATACCTCACTTTGTGCCAATCACGTTTGCACACTGCTTCCGAAACTTCCGTCGGTCATAAAAAAATTCGGATCGGGTTCGAATTCAGGTTTTTCGCATCCGTAAAAAGCATTTTGAGAGGTGTTTTAATAATTCAGAGCCACCGAACGACAAATACGAAAAAAAAACGAGAATTTCGGACTCAGTGTGCAAGGACCTTTATTGACGCTGCTAGGACTATCATGCTTTCTGAACAACAAATCAATTTTGTTCCAAACCTCTGTCCGAGCAGACAGGTTTATGAGCAAGGAGCAAGTTTGCAAGGAATAAAAATGTATGTACAGTACATTATCATAAATCACTGACCCAACAGGGCATGTAGCTGAAACTCTGACACTGGCCCCAGGCCATCCTTATTCTTGAGCACTGCAGTACAGTTCACGTTCACAGAATAAAGTGCATCTCTGATCACCTTAAAGTCCCTGTAAAGGCAATTCTACAAAAAATTTCTAAACACATTATAAATGTTACAAATGTATTGCTAAAACATATTACAAAGACTGTGAACTGTGAAGTACTGAAATGCGGAGTTAGACCGTTAAACAGTTTTTCACCATTGCTATTTTACGGATTTTTTGGGCGGGGCTAAAACAGGGCTCGATGACGCACTGGAGCCCCTGAGCTCGTGGACACGCCCCTACTTGATGACACACCGAGGCCACTGAGGCTGATCTCTCCCCCATTCGCATTCGCCGCTCAAACGCGAGTTACTGTCAGTACTATTAGTTACTACAGCCTACTGTTTGCTAGCTAGCTATGCCTTCAACACGGAAATGCATATAGGCTACTACCTGGATGCGATCATGTACAAAACAGATCGGTGTCTTTATTTAAATTTCCTAAAAACGATCACATCAAGAAGAGGTGGATTAATTTTGTGTAGAGCCAACCTTGATGAAGAGATGAGGATCACCGCCAACACCCGCCGCCCTCTGTAGTGATCATTTTACACAGGATCGTTTTATAAACTTTCCTCAGAGACAACTGGGATTCACTGATAATCCGCTGTTACTGGTGAACGGGGCCGAAACGACTATCCCCCGCCAGCGTTCATCCTCCCGTCCCGAAAGCAGTATCACCTAATATCGCCGTCGACAGCTTTCCCGCGAGTGGGCGTGGTTTCAGCGCAGCCAGCGGACACGCTCCCAGCGTTTGAGAGCAGAGAGTAATGCTAATTTTTTCAAGATTTTGATAGCTTATTTTATGTACTTGCCGGCTTTTTTTATCATTCAAATTTGGCTGGATGGCTAATAACACATTTTTCTGTGGTGTGACATACTCAGAACACATACTTAATTTTGACTTTACAGGGACTTTAACTCTTCTCCGTGCTGCTCTTTCCTTCTCAGGACTGTGCCAGTCGGCTGTCAGCAACGTTGACTTCATTCCTGCCCTCACCAGTCAGTCAAGCCCGTGTTGGCTTTAACTGAGGACCCATATAGACAACACTGCAGCCATGTCCACTAAAACTACCTCTTAAAAATTGTTCTCGTGAAAACTTCCCTTTGAAACTAACAGAAAAAAAAGTTCAAATTTAAAAATACAAGCCGATTCAAAATTTAAATACTATGATCTATGATAAATACTAAAATAACACTGCTGCTTCAGACACTAAGCACTTCAGCATAATATCCCATTGACTCGCACTAGACACACACACGTTAGTTTTTCATGTCTAATTGGGTTTTTCCATAGACAATGATTTTTATAATGTACAAACTGTATATTCTATACACTAACCATCACAGAAACTTTTTCTGCATTTTTACAGTTTCTAAAACATCACTTAGAATGATTTGTAAGCGGTTTTCCTCATGGTTACCAAAAATCGGTACAAGGTTTTCGGATATTGCCACTTTTGTGTGGATTTTGTCATCACAACGGAGGTCTCACACACACACACACACACACACACACAGCAGTGTGTACTCTCATAATGTACGATACCTGTAATAGATAGTCAGCATGAAGTGAAGCCCAAACAATGGATAGATTAGTGTTGTGATCAGATGCTGCAGTACGAGACAATACAATCATAACAGTTACACCCACACACTTACACTTCTTTACGATTTGTCAGCACTAATGACCGCTACCACTGGTTTTAAATCAGGTCCTCCTTTCAGCTCAGGGAATAACACAAAGCACTGCTCAGCAGCAAGACCACATAAAGAACAAGAATCGAGAACTGGGTCTTATTCTGAACTGGTACCACTGCTGCTCTTAAATGTCTTTTGCGGATAGAGGATTAAAACACTGAAAGTCTTTCCTATGTCACTGTATCAGGGTCTCAGCAAAAGAAATAATATATTTTCTGAGTTGTCAGCTTGCATTATGAATTGAATATGAGACAGAAGATTCATGCCGCAAAAATAACACAAAAAAACAA
Source organism: Tiaroga cobitis (assembly GCA_030578255.1). Lineage (NCBI taxonomy): Eukaryota > Metazoa > Chordata > Actinopteri > Cypriniformes > Leuciscidae > Tiaroga > Tiaroga cobitis. Next base: position 10,406,036 of record CM060603.1, on the reverse strand, counting down.
CACAGCATGCACTGTTAGGAGTCACTGTACGTTGTGTCAGTTGGTTATTAGAAGAGAACAGCTTGTGTGGGATTAAATGAATGGCACTGCATTCACAGTGGTGTGGTGTGGTGTGGTGTGTGTGTAATGAAGACGGGGAACCAGAAAACCCCTCCCGTCCTCCCTGCACGCTCACACACCGACTGAAATATTCAACAGAGGGCTAGTCAATAGCACAGCACCCGTAGAATCGATGTCATTCAGGCAGAGAGAGAATGTGAGAGACAGAAATGAGGAAGCAGATGTGAGAGGACCAATAATACATTTGTGCATTCCCTCTGTGCTATTTTTTATTTGTTGGTCAATGTACAACTGTGCCAGACGGATGTTTTTGCTGATATCTAGCTGATTTTTAGCGCCTCATGTCATGAGTGCTTGGTTTAAAAGTTGAAATCAATAGTAAATTAAAATTCACCCTTCAATGCTCCTGGTCTTACTGTGAACGATTCATTTGTGCATGCTATTCCAAATGGAAGAATATCTTATATGAATTTGAATATCTTCATCATCTTTCACACAACCCATCTCTTCCCTCAATCGGACTATCCTAGTAAGCAAATCCCAATTACATACTCTTACATATCCTGCTTAATATCCCTGACCTCACTTGCTGGGTTTTATGTTTTCGTAATTTTTTTACCATTTCATTGCTAACATCAGTTATCAGGTTCCCAGACGAATGCAAGCTAATCTTAGTAAAGTAACTTATATTTTTAACTTTTAACTCTTTTTCGCTTCCTTGGCGACTCTGATACGTATCCTCGAGAATAAGAGTGATCCTCCATCAGCAACAGACTTTCAAAAAGGCTTTCAGGTTTTTATATATCAGTCTCAAGCAATCCCCCTCTTCACATTCGACACGGTGCCATCGAATGTTAAAACGCGAAAGGCGAAGCTTGAATTAACGGGTATGTCCCTCTTTGGCTAATGTACTTTCAAGATGGAGGAGCAACATGGTGACCGACATTAGAACCCCTTACCCGTATGCATTTTCAATGGCATGTTATACATTCACGAGAATACTTTATTACTTGAAGTAAATATACATTAATGAGCACATATATTTTTGAAAGAACTAAGTGTTTTTAGCTAATAATAAACTAAAAAAGTTACACAGTGTAGCTTTAAAAAGTAACTAATTGCGTTACTTAGTTACTTTTTAAGAAACTTAGTTACTGTTCTCACCTGGGCTGGGCTTGTTTTTCTTTTAATAACAAAAAGTTTTATTTTGGGCAAATGTAAAGGCCCTTTCACACCAAAATTTAAATAATGAGGCTGAAGAAAATGCAAATTCACACGTGTACAGTAGATAGCGCAGCTCAAATAAACCTTTCAGCTGTGCTGACATTCTGGATTGCAGAAAAATAGAATGCAGGAGAAGAAAGTTTAAATCTTACGTCACATAAAAACTAAAAATCTAAATCTAAAGTCATTTTTGCTTATGGTTTAATTAAATCATCGAAGGTCAGCAGCAGCAAGTACATTGGTCAATAAAGTGAGATTAAATCCATAAAAATATTTTATTTAACACGTTTAATTATTGGTGGTTTACATAGTATTTTGATTTTGTATTTCATTGATTTCATTTTTTTTGAGGAATACTGAATCTTTTTATGTGCAAGTGAGATAAAAGTAAATGCATGCTCACATTTAGTCTAGAACTACAATAACCATCATGTTCGCACAGCAACCTCAACGCACCTTACTCACAATTCCTCTCAATATGGGGACAAAAAAGGTGTCAGTGAATAAATGGAAAAACAAGTAACTTGCATTACTTATTTGAAAAAGTAATGGGTTACTTTACTAGTTACTAGTTTAAAAAAGTAATCTGATTACATAACTCGAGTTACTTGTACGTTACCCCAACACTGACCGCGATGGAGATCATAGTTCAAAATTATACTGGTTAATTATGTCTACTGGTATATCACCCAGCCCTATTACCTTGGCAACTTTCTAAAATAAAAGAGTAAAAAAAAACTACATTTTATTTTATTTCAGTTAATATTTATTTTATTTCAAGCAATGGAAATGTATTTTTATACTTTTAGCCAACGATAATAACCCTGGTTAAAGAGTATCAACTCCCATAAAAGCAAATCATTTTGAAATTAAATGCTTTATCATTTACGGGTGTATACAAACTATGACGGGAAACAATCTATTTCACATTGAAAGTAAAAAATAGTTCAAGTTTGAAAAACGGTCTCAACCGCTGCAGCTCTTGAGACTGAACGCAAGAGCACAACCCGAGCGGTTCAGTAGAGACAGAAGGAGAGAGCAAGAGAGTGTGTCGTGATGACTGGAGTCGGCTGAAAGGATTTCTGGGGGAACACGTTTGTAAGAGCGTGTGCACATGGGAAATCCGCATCGGCACAAAGACTGCAGGAAACATGATTACTGCAGTGGTGGAATCCCTTGCCTGGAAAGGAGGGTTACCCCTCGCCTCTCCTCTCGCAGGCATCCCTCGCCCACCCGCCCTCTCTGAATCCTAGTGTTTCCCTGTTTGATATGTAATAACGCCCCCGCTACCCCCGCACTGCGCTGAAACAGCTCAGCACAATGCATTTCACACCGCATGTACGTGTCATGCACGTGAGGATTTCGACAGAGGATGTGGCTAGTGCATAACACAAGAGCGCAAGCGGTGGTAATAAAACACCTTAACAAGTCTACACACTTTAATCCCTGTAACATTAATCAAAGTGTGCTGCAGCACTTTGTAGTATTACTGCAGAAAATCACACCCATCTGGGTCTTTCTCACACAGCACACAATAGCCACACGTGATTCACTGAATGGTGCTTGTCATGAACACGTCCATTAGAAGCATGAGATGGTAACACACACGACATGCACGAGCCTTCCATTGATATCTGTTGTTCTTAAATTAAGCTAATGATTTTTACACCCCTCATTACTTAGTCACACCCTACCCCTTAAAACATTTTTTTTTATTTAATTAAAACATTTTCACAATTTAAGATGCACTGCCATTATATGGACAAGCATGAGCAGGGCACTTAAAAAAAATATCCTATTGTGGTCTAAAAAAAGAAAGGTCAAGACAAGCAAAATAACTGAATTTACATTTTTTGGTGAACTACCTTTAACTATGCCTGTTTCCAGAGTAAAAAGAAATAATCAAGTAACAGCGAAATTAAGTTGAATGTACCCCACATGCTTTCTCAGATATTACCTCGTATGTCAAAGATTAACTGAGTTATTGTTTCCCAAAAGAAAGAACCGATTCTGAACTGCCTGAAACGAGTCGTCAGTAATTGCAGTCTTACTTCCAGCACGAACCAACCGAGGTTTGTGACAAATGTGCATAATGCTAGCCTATGGTCTTCTTTAGCTGGGTTTCCATTCAAACGTAACGCAAATCTTTTCAAAGTTCGCAAAAAAATAAAAAAATAAATATGTGCGTTCCAATCAGCTTGTTCGAGCGGGCGACAATGGTATTGGTAACCTAGTAACCAACAGTAAAAAAACACCATCAGCGGAAACAGTGATGTGTCGTTCGAATCTATGAGCCGACTCCTTTAAGTGAACTGAGTCGTTTCCCGTCTGAGAGCTGTATACTATATATACAAACCGTATACAAAAGTAAACTCTTTATTACTGAGCTGAGTCAAATGATTGGAAATTATTTCCCTCTTTTTAGGAAATAGGAATTCCCGTCGTGAGGAAACAGCAAATTAGTCACGTGTGTTTAATGTTCGCTACGTCAGAATTTATTCGGCAAATGCGTTTCCTTCGGCAAATTATTCGCATTAACTCTTTTTCGCACCTCAAGCGAGCGTAAAATTTGGCGCTTCCATCTCGTTTCTGATGCATAGCTATTGGCTGCCCGCAAACAACATCTACTTTGACTGCCCTAAAACACTGTAATTGTAGCCTAGGCGAGTTTGGTTCGTGTTGTCAACATTTTGAGAATACTTTGCATGCACTTCAAAAGGATTGGGACTCGGGCTCAAATTGATCGGTCGACCAATCACAACAGACTGGGCCATCTGACCAATCAGAGCAAAGTAGGCTCTCGGAAAGGCGGGATTTAGAGAGACTGAATCCTTGATCGAACCATTTCAGGCACCGTGAGAAAAGAGGTGATGCTGCAATGTATATTATGAGAAAATGTAAGCATTTCTTGACCTTGGATGCATGCAAACTTGTTGTAGGAGACCTTTCAAATAGCATGATAAAATAATAAACCAAGTCGCACTGTAAGATATAAATTCACAACTAGAAACTTTATGAAAATTAGCTGCAGTTATGAGAAATACTCACAACAGTAAGATATGAAGAGTTCAGATGCAAAAGCCTCTAAGTGCCATCTGAAATTTTCTTCTAGAATGATAATTTTTATCAAGCTCGTATATTTAAGTTCAGTAATTTCACTTAAATGGCTATGAAAATTACCTATTAATTGTCATTTAAGTGAAATTATTGAACTTAAATAAACAAGCTTGATAAAAATGATCATTTTAGAAGAAAATTTCAGATGGCACTTAGAGGCTTTTGCATCTGAACTCTTCATATAGTCAATTCCGAGAAATTAAGTTGGAATTATGAAAAAAAAAAATAGTCTGCAATACCAACTTTGTCTTCCATAATTAACCAGATAATTAATCAGATATCCCTCCCACATTCAAACCTCTCAATTTTGAATTGTTATTGTCTTACACAGTGATAAAATCTTTTACCAAGGCAACAATTTGCATTTACATGGCGACCATAATTTCTTCCAAAATAAATTGGTGCATTTATTTCTACTAATGCAAAACTGTGATATCCTGCAAATGTAAGCTTTCATAATTGTTTTAATAAGCATAGTAATTATGTAATTGTAGTATTTTGCAGAAACATTGTATGATCCATTTGTCAAAGTTTCCCTGTTTAGCCATCTCTAGTATTGAGAGCAACCTTGGGGGAACTAGACACTAATGTTTGATATACAGTCTGCTATCTACTAATGTGTTCTGTTGCTGTCTAACCTTTACAAAAACACAAAGCACAACAGCCGGATGCCTGAACTCTACTATAACACTGCATTTACAACTCTTAGCCAAAATAAACCTTTCTGCATCTGAAAGTATAAAGTCAGTGCAGTTGAATCATCCAGTTTGAGTACAACTGGGTCAATGTTTTACACCCGCTTCTCAGTGCAGGGAGCCACACTAAAACAGACAGATAAACTCACAATGATGTCATTAAAGTTTGTGTATTCACTTGCAGTGAGGTTTAGGGAAATGTGAAGCCAGAATCATGTTTCTGAAGAGCTCTACTCTATTTACAAATCGTCATCGGTACTACAGTTCACAAAATCGCATCCACCCACCCACACTGCACTTCACTGAACTGAATAGATTTTTACACCGAACATAAAAACACCTAAACTACGACCATGTGAAGCTGTGACGACTAGGCTGCATCAAAGGTCATTTCCAGAGAAATGTACAATTATTTTGTGCATAATATATCACCACGGCTATTCAACTGGAGTGTTTTGAGGCATCACTAGCCTCAATGAGATTCACATATGAATGAAATGTATCATTGATTTGTACTTCAACTTTATTCCAGCTTTATTTAAATACAATTTTTTGTTGGATTTTTAGTTAACAATATCAACACTGCACTGTAAGCAATTCAACGTGAAATGAAAGCAGCAGTGTAGCATCTCGCATATTGGCACTTGTTAGAAATAAACAGCTTGGAAAAAGCTGCAAATTTTCAAACAGATGTCACGCTACTGAAAGATGCCAAGTTATAGCCTTGTTATTTCTGTTAGTTACTTCCCAACACTGGCACACACGACCAACCCGGTTGTCTCTCCTTTGTGTGTACAGAACAAAGCAAGGTTCAATATGTATTTAGGGTTTGGTCTTTGACAACCACATTCAACAATTTCTGAGTGACCAGACAGCGACAACCACATTTACATTAAATCCAGGTAGCCTAGATTGTACAGAGCCAAACTAAACAACTATCACAGTTTCAGGAGTGACTTCTGTAATCTGTACAAACACAATTTGGAGGGCTTATTCTTCCCGCATTTAGATCCAACTGTTACTCCTAAAAGGCGTGGCCGTTTGTGACACGCAAAAGCTTCACTTTTAACATAGCAGGTCATTCAACCAATAAAAAAAAATAGACTTTTTCCAGTGTAAGGGGGTGTACAGTTAAAGACCCAGAACCAGATATGAAGAATGAAGACCCGGAGTCAGAATTATAAAAAATTAAAGAAAAGTTTTACTGAAGATAGTTTGCAGTTTCATCAGCAAGTCAGCTTCAAGACTCGCACAGGAGTTCGTAGGCCGCCCCGCTTACAGTTACAAAGATCACAGCAGTTCTACCATTTCCAAGGTCTAAGCTACGTCATTGCTTACAGGTTGAATGATTCTCATCGGCTAAAAAACATTAAGAGCCTAAACAATTTAACACATGTGAGGAGATAGGGATGCCTATCGCCATTAGTAAAGATAGTTGTCGTCCACTCAATAGATTTAGGTCTGTGGTGGCCTCGCCGGTTAGAGCAGGGCGCCGGGGTGTCTGGTCCGACCGTCCAGAACCTACATAGAATGTCATACGCACACACACAAATAACAGACACTAGCAAATAACAGCTCCCATCAAGGCTGAAGAGAGTCTGAGCTCCTTATTATCAGTTAAGTATACCAAAACATAATGCTAAAACATTCACTCGTTTGGGAGAAAAACAGATAACTGGCATTTACTCCCAAGGAAGGAAATATACTGGAAAGAATACATTTTAATACAACAATTAAAGTTCGATAGTAACGCTCAATATAGCTTGACCATCTGTCCAGCGAATCATCTGTGTCCACGCTGCCTTTAGGACCCTATATCAACCTTTCTACTGATCCCAGAGAAAGAGACAAACGGCCTTGTGGGTTACGTGGCCTTCGTGTCCTGCGTGTACTACGTGCAATCTCAAAGTAAGATTGGAATGCACCTAAAAGAAACTGGTTACTTCCATCACATGCATTTAAGAAAACATAATTTTCACAAGCACAAAGAATATAAAAATGAGTATGTGATAATGAATATATTTGATTATTGATTTTTATAAAGGAAGTAAGCATTCAAAAGGATTTATGATTATAGATGTATTTGAAGAGGCAAGGGATTTTGACCAACCCTTCACCAGATTCTGGGCTCCTTTCTTTTGACAATGTCTCAAAGTGTGCTAGTTTTTGAAAACATAACATAATCGTCTCTGTGAAAACTAGAAAAACGCAAATTTGTGAAAGCGGAGATATCATACGCATGCATGTTACGTGTTCAGTCTATAGGGACGTCACGTCATTTGGAGCAGCCATCTTGACGGAATAGAAAATGCTAAACCGCCGGTGATAATTCAGCTCGTCGCAAAATATCCCTATCATGCCCGAGCGATGCTGTGCATTTGGATGCGATCAGAAACGTGATCATACAAAAGGAATATCTTTATACCGTATCCCAAAAGAACCAAGCGGAGAAAAGTGGTTGGCGGCAATAAACAGGCAAAACGCATCCATGCATTCCAAGATCAGTTAATTCGTTAGGCGTATTATCACATTACATTCTTTCGTTTTCAAATACCAAAAGCTGATCTTGTATTTTATTGGACACTTCTTATAAATCGTTAGAAACACAGGTTGAGACAACAGTCTCAATGACAGTTTATCATACTACAGTGACGGTCAGTGATAGGTATAAAAAAGTATATAAGCTATTTCGTTTTTCTTGGATCAAACTAGATTAAACAAATTCATTAAAGATACACTTAAAGGTTTAGTTCACCCAAAAATGAAAATTAAGTCATTAATTACTCACCCCCATGCTGTACCAACCCCGTAAGACCTTCGTTCGTCTTCAGAACACAAATGAAGATATTTATGATTAAATGTGACAGCTGGATCACTCCTCCATAGGCTCCCTAAGGGAATTAATCCTGACGGCCCAGAAAGTCAATGAAGAAAATGTTTAAATATTCCATGTCACAACAGTGGCTCAACTATAAGTTTATCAAGCACGAGAATACTTTTTGTGCGAAAAAACTAACAAAAATAACGACTTTATTCGACTATTCCTTTTCTTCCTTGTAGGCCTGAAACGAGACTTCAAGAGATTTCCACGACGCGCACGCGCGAGAACTTAACTGAAGTAGTTGAAGGAGATCGCAATTCTCGCGCATGCGTCGTGGAAATCTCTTGAAGTCTCGTTTCAGGCCTACAAGGAAGAAAAGGAATAGTCGAATAAAGTCGTTATTTTTGTTTGTTTTTTCGCACAAAAAGTATTCTCGTCGCTTGATAAACTTATAGTTGAGCCACTGTTGTGACATGGAATTTTTAAACATTTTCTTCATTGACTTTCTGGGCCGTCAGGTTTCATTCCCTTAGGCAGCCTATGGAGGAGTGATCCAGCTGTCACATTTAATCAAAAATATCTTCATTTGTGTTCCGAAGACGAACGAAGGTCTTACGGGGTTGGTACAGCATGGGGGTGAGTAATTAATAACTTAATTTTCCTTTTTGGGTGAACTAACCCTTTAATCTTGTTGGTGATTTTGTTTTGTGTTTTTCCATGTAAACTCAGTTTAAAAATGATTACAGGTAGGCCTACTATAATTTGGTAATAAAAATACATTGACCAACCTTTGCGGTGATGATTGAAAAATCATTTTCTTTTAAATGAAACTCCGGTGTAGTGATGGGAAGTGAATAAGGTAGCTGTAATGTCACCGAACTTAATGTCAGGAAGTTTTTCTACACATTTAATGCCTGTAAAAAGAACTTGTGGTGCTTCAAATGGATATATGATTCCTAATTCCTTTATCTTCCTCTTGTATGTTTATTTTTGTGATGCTAATAAGAAGTGCGATGACATGACGTGGTGGGGAAAAAATCGATTCTACTCAGTATCGAGATATTTTGCACCATGATTTTGCGCATGCAATTATATCAATACTGTAGCGCAAAGTATTGCAATATTTAGGCTAATTATACTAATAATTATATTATTAGCATAATAATATACTAATAATTATATTATTAGTATAATATACTAATAATATATATTACCCACGGCAATGGATCTATGAGTAGCCGACGGATGTATTCCGTCAAAATGGCTGACACGCGGCTAGAGGTCACGTGACTGGGAGATCCCTATAGACGCGTAGTGTTTCTTTACAAAGTGACATCACCAACTACTGGACTAGTAGAATAATACAACGTTGGACAAAGAGGTGGGATTAGCTGAGGGGACGTGACGGCTAACAGACAGCAGACGAACGGCAAGTAGTGACATCAGTGGCAATCCACCTGTCACTCAACTGGCCACGCCCTTAATTATGCAGAACTTTAAGGCTTAATATAATTTAAACAGATGAGTTATAAAAATTCACCCCCCTCACAGTTGCCATGAAGGGCAAAATTAACTATATAGACCAAAACTACTTTTTGCACCGGGCTGTAAAAAAAAATTCTGCTGTAAAGTTGGGCATTTTAACATGGGATTGACTCTTTTGCAGCCTGTCTCTAGCGGCCAGTCGATGAATTGCAGTTTAAGTCACTTCCGTGTTGGATTCAAGAGAGAGACAGGGAGTTTGCCGCTTGGTTAGCATTCATGTATTTGTTCTCCATGTTGAAATGAGCGCACTGCCGACCCAATGAGTCATATGGAGACAGATGGTCATAGGCTTCAGAGTTGAGCGAGTAACCCGATCACACAAACCTCACACATGACCCGCTGGAGAATTCTCAATGACAGTTGTGCAAACATGTGCACACAAACCCCAGCAACAGACTCACTGGAGGATCTTGGGCTCCTGCAACACAAGCTCATGGCAAATCATAACTGTTTTACGTTTTGGTGAATTGGTGGCTAATTCGAATGAATTAGTACAATCTTATTCATACGTTTTAATTGGATCTGCTTACGGCCAGTGATGGGTATGTTTAGGGGTGTGGTTAAAGGTGGGCCTTCATGCTTGCTTTTTTCTAATTGTATGTTTTGGTACGATTCACATCATACAAATTCACTAAATAGTCACCTCGTAACATTGTTTCGTTTTCCAGTGAGATCAGGTTGGCTCCTCGCCTCCTATCCTGGAGACCTGCAGCTAAGCGTTCCTCTGCAAGAATGACATTTGCTTGTGGAAATGCTGATGGCTTATGTATCTGAATGCTGGCGTCTCCAGTGCCAAGGCAGGGTCTGCTAGACTAGGGGGCGCAACTGGGCTGGGAGGAAGAGAATTAGCCCTGGCTTTCCCTCTGTCAAAGTTTCCACTGCTTGTCTTTCTGTGGCTCATGTCCTCAGTGTGGATATAGTATGGCTGGGTGATAAAGCAAAAAATCTCTATAAAATATTTTTAAGCCTTTTTGACATCAGATAAGTATTTTGATATGCATTTATCAGCTCAGAAACCACTTTAAAGGATGACTTTTGTAATAAAAATCAGAAGAAAAAACATTTAGATCAAAAATACCACTATAGCCAAGTAATGATTAATATAAAGAAGTAAAAATTTTATTTAATTGTTTTAATTTATATGCACCAATACACAGAAAAAAATAAATGCATGTTTGACAGGGACTCTTTAAACTGTCAGTTTTGGTGAATCATTAAATTGATTCATAGAAATAAAATTCAACTTACCTCTAAGACCATTTTTCTTATTGAAATTTAAATTAGAGACGCTACTAAAACATCTCCGCTTCAACGCTCATTCTCATAGCTCACACTCATAAGATAAAGGATTGTAAAACTACTCTAATGACAGTCTTTAGGAAAACTAATGGCCAATAAATAGCTCATTAAATCCTTTAGATATTCATAATTTTGCTTAATTTTATATCATGAGAAAAATCTGTGCGAATACATGAATATTTAATATATCACACCCAGCCAAAAGACTTATTAAATAGTTATTGATAAAAATGAGCCAAAGGCTTGGGCATGACTTACAATCTGTGTTTGTGGAGTATTCCAGAAGTCTCAATTCATTCCCAAAGCTGTAGTAATTTAATGTTCATGTCAATGGACTGGAGTAATGGTTTCTGAGGATGGCTTACAAATAAATAAAACACACATGCACTTGAAAAGAAAAAAAAGGTTTAAATCACACATTATAGCTGATGTAAAATACTCCTCAGTGGCTAGAATCAGAAGCAGCACTTTGAACTTTGCAGTCGTCATGACAATCCGCAAGAGTCTTGCGCAACACTGTCAAAATGCAAAATGTACAGTAGCAATCAAAAACACAATACATGTTTCCCACGATTGTGATTCCTGCACATGCATTAATGCCACATCTGATCCATTGCTAAAGTCATTCAAGTTTGCCTGATCACTAAGACAATTAATATTAATGTTCCAGCAAAATCTGGCAACATATTAACTTGCACTTCAAACAGTCAGCCTAAAAAAAAATAATTTAAGTGATTCAAGTGTGAAATATGATTTATTTTTAATTAAACTATGGAAGACATTTGCTGCATTCAAAATCAAACACTTCGCTACTAGATAGATTGTGAAAAACTGTACACCAACAGTATTTGAAAAACAGTAGGTGAATTCAATGGACAATTTACTATCCCATGAGGCAACGGGAGAGGAATTGTTAACGGCGGTGAAGCGACGCAAACGACGGCGTAGGTCACGTGACAGTAACAACATGGCGGATGTAGAACATCTGAATTTCATTAAAGGATTCGTTCACTTCAGAATTAAAATTTCCTGATAATTTACTCACCCCCACGTCATCCAAGGTATTTATGTCTGTCTTTCTTCAGCCAAAAAGAAATTAAGGTTTTTGAGGAAAACATTCCAGGATTTTTCTCCATATAGTGGACTTCAACAGTTATCAACGGGTTGAAGGTCCAAATTGCAGTTTCAATGCAGCTTCAAAGACTCTACACGATCCCAGCCGAGGAATAAGGGTCTTATCTAGCCAAACGATCAGTCATTTTATAAAAAAAAAAAAAAAAAAAAACATGTATATACTTTAACCACAAATGCTTATCTTGAACCAGCTGTGATGCGCCACACATTACGTAATCATGTTGAAAGGTCACGCGATGTAGGCGGAAGTACAGACCTATACTGTGTTTACAAAGAGCGCGTACAAAGACTAAGTCAAACGCCATATACACATACTGTATATAAAATAAAAGGTGACATCATTGAACGATGAAAAATTGAACGATTTTGAAGTTGGAGAAAATGAGATGGAGTTGTTTGCCCAACCCTACATTTTCTGCCTATGTCATGTTACCACCTGACTTTTTTAACGTGATTACATAATACGTTAATTCGTGGATGTGCAAGATGAGCATTTATGGTTAAAAACAATATATATATATTTTTCTTTATAAAAAGACAGATCGTTTGGCTAGATAAGACCCTCATTCCTCGGCTGGGACCGTGTACTGTAGAGCCTTTGAAGCTGCATTGAAACTGATATTTGGACCTTTAAACCGTTGATAACCGTGTAAGTCCACTATATTGGGAAATGTCCCGGAATGTTTTCCTCAAAAACCTTAATTTCTTTTTGGCTGAAGAAAGACAGACATGAATATCTTAGATGATGTGGGGATGAGTAAATTATCAGGAAATTTTAATTCTGAAGTGAACGAATGCTTTAACACTCCACACATTCATTCTATATAGAACATACTTTAACAGTCACAAAAAAAGTTTCAAACCAAATGTAATATACAGAATGTGATTTTGGACACCGGTTTTGTGTTTTATGTTTATGAAAGCTGTTATTCATTACATGAATACTGAATCCTAAAAACCTTAAGGTGATGATGATAGTTGCAAATGTTGTACTACCATTTATAGATAAATCGTTTCCAATCAATAACCACACACAAACTAAACATAAGCTCCTTGGAGAGATAAGAAACAATTAAAAACATATGATTCACTGAAGCGAATCAATGATCATACACAGTCACATGGGTTTCATCGGCGAAGAGCAATCAGGGATAGGTCTTCATGACATTTTTCTTTTCGTTGTTGTTGTTTTTTGCAAGCTCATTGAAACCAGGATCAAAGATTAAAATGCCATGACCCATTCATTTTCCTAAGAGACAAGAGGCTGAATCAATATTCGTCCAATACTTCAGCTTCACTCTTTCAGCCCAAAGATTTTGCACGGTTGAACGAGTGCAAATGGATTTACTCTGTATTGACCGAGTTCATTGTTATCTATCTAAAAAACAGAAAAAAAAAGAAAAAAAAAATCATTCCACTGTAACATCACTAAAATGTGGTGCCATTAAAATCAAATCTTATCTATTCAATTCACAGTTGCGGTCCATTTCTGTTAACGATGCCGTTCCTCTCTGGCACACACGCCTCCCAGGAGATCAGATAAAGATTTGAGCCTTAACCGAAGAGAAAGACTCAGTTCAAGTCTTCAAACAGTCTTCCTCTTTACAAAATATTCAGACATTTTTGGTCATGGAAATAAGAATACATAATAAATACATACTGTATATACAAACTCTACTTATTGATTATAATGTTTATTTTAATGTTACACCACAGCAAATTTAAATGTTATTTTACACAAAAAGTTTGCAAAAAAGTCTATGATGAGTTGACTAAATATATAGTGAAGAGTAATGAGAAATTAATTTAGTTATTGTCAAAATAAAAGGATTAAAAGGAAACTACAGACATTTATATCGAATCTATCATTTCTAACTATTTCTATTCCATCTAATTCTCAGAAGAGTTAAAAGCTGAAAAACAATAGGTCATTTAATCCATTGTTAGAGTGAGAGAAAAGCAAAGACGGGTGTTCGGACGAGATTCAAATCAGCAAGTATGCTTGCAAAAAACACACATTTACCTCATCCGAATTGAGTTTAAAAGTGAGATGGTTCCACTTCATTAGCTCCTTTCCTATGGAGACTGTTGGTCAGGATGCTGGTTTTCACCAAACTTCACTCATCTGATGTACAGCACATCATGATATAAACACTAGCAAACACAGTTAAGTCTATTGTTTGTGTATGTGTGCTTTTGAACGTGTGTATGCCGTCTACCTGTAGGCTCGATGGGTTTTCAGATCACACGGGGCCAAAAAACATCATCTTCCAGTTTTCCACAGGGAAAAAGAAAATCTCCAGGCAGCTTCAGTATCACAAACAGAGCCTAAAATACATAGTTTGCCTTCACCACCACAAAAACAACCTTAACGCTCCGAGAAAGCATCCATTTACCATTTAGAGAGTGTTTATTTTTCCATCTCTAATAAAGTCATCAAACTTGGACAGGGTGAGATTGCCGAATGAAATTATAGTTCTCTCTAGCATGAAACTGGGATTAAGTATTGTGCCATTAAAAACACATCAGTGATTCACATTCTCATTCCATAACGATTATTCTTATTGTATCCCCTGCCCTCATAGGCCAGTTGTGAAATCATTTCAAAATCACTACAGTAATACCAAAGAAAAAACTAAATCTAGGAATACACATGAACCTGTCACATGCACATGTCTTCAAATACAAATAAATGCATATATATCTACAACAAAATATGCCTTGTTTACATACTTTTTAATCAGGAAACAATGAAAGCGGAAGAAAGAAACCAAACAACGCGTCTTGTCGCTTATCGTAGTTGCTAAGGATGATAAACTCTTGTAGTTTTATATTGTCACTCCTGGACCTGGTTAGGATGTTGTGACACAGTGGAATGATTTGCAACTCTGCACCAAATCATTAAACAACCTGGCTCAACAGAATGATGTGTTTGTAAATTGGACACCATCATCCCAGGCAAAGAAAGACTGCATGCAACCGGAAATGAGCCAGATGTGCGCGCCAGACCTCATGCCCCTTGAAAAAGAGGATCCTCGCTCTAGGCTCAGGGAGGTCTGGCAGCTGGCATACACACTGAACACACACAGCATTATAAAACCTTACGCTCACACTGTCTGGGCTTGACTCTGCTGCTTAGTTAGTTGCTGTTGTGTTGCATCATGGGCTGATTCCTGAGGAACTGTACCACAATCCTCTTCTGATTTCAGCAGCTGTGGTTAGACAATATCTATAATAGTACATTATATATAACAAAGAGACCATTTGAATAAAAAAAGAGGGGAAAAATAAGCCAATAACCAGGTGTTCTGTGTGGTAACCGAGTGCATGAAGGTTTGCCAGCTGCTGCTGATTTGCAACGTTCTATTGAGGCTACAACTGTGTGCTTTGTTGTTTGATTGTCCCATAATTTGGATGTACAGTAGGGAAATCGTAACTATATCATTGATCCATGTATAATTTACCCGCCAGATCTCCCCATCCCCATTTACTAACAAACGTTTAAATGTATTACAAAAAATACTTTTCAAATTTCTTTCTTGCTAATTATGCTGGTTTGAAGCTGGGATGAAACAGAAGTAGTGAGACATCTTTTCTTCTATATTGTGATGTACATCTCAGTTAAAGGCACACTATGCAAGAATTGTACCTTAAAATAACAGCTTCAAAGTCATTTTGGTGGTAAACAAACTCATATTAGGGCGAATCATCCTGGTAGTAAAGCTTGGGGGGGGGAGAAAAACCAGCATTGCAAGTTTGAGAGGAGCGCCCCCGACAAATCTCGCGAGAATGACGACATGCTTTACGGCAACGATGTCACACACATCAACAACAGTTGAAGCACGAAGCCACTTGCGCGCATTTCAGACGTGATACTTGACGATGGAAAAAGCAAAGAAAACGCGGTCGGAAGAGACTAGGAAAAGGAAAAGAGAATCTGACGGCGTGAGGAACCGGACAAGAGTGAGTCCCTCTCGGTCGGGCTTTCACTCGTTGGCACGAGCTAAAAAACAGCACTGGATGCAACAGTGGTGCTGACCTGGTGATCTTGTTGATGGCCTAGTAAGTAAATCTTTCTAAGTTTGTGTGCATTTTATTTTGTGATTTCACCGGAATGAATAAAGTCTCCGCAACGGCGATAGATTGAAGAGCGCGTCCGAGTGAAGACTGCGCACGCGCCGCCACAAGAGACACAATGACTAACGTTATGTATCTATGACACTGATAGCAGCGGACACGAGCGCTCAGGTTGAGTTCAAAAACACATTTTAGCACTAGATCTCTTATTTAAAGGCACACTATGCAAGATTTGTACCTTAATATAAGAGCTTCAAAGGGGTATCAGGCCGTGAGTGCAGAGACCAGTCTATGGCAGACGCTCTCCGTGAGTGGCATTTACGACAGTAACGTTAAATACAAGTTCTCCACAGCGACTCTAGGGTTCGCTGTTTGACAAAAATGGAATTCCTGCGTAGTATGCCTTTAAACAAATTATCTAAAAAGGAAAAAAAATGTAGGGAGGGGACCAGCAGTACACCACCAATTGTGTAATTGATGGAGAGAGATGAATGCAGTCGATTGTAAGAAAGGACGAGGTTTAAAGTGGATTAAATTATTGTAAAGGTCTGGAAAATGTCACCAGAGTGAAGTATGTAATTTCACTGGAATATAGAGATATGACATTTTGATCATAAATTACGAGGTCAAAAAAATGATTCACGATAAGATGGATAAAATGCATTAAGAAAAATAGATGGGGAGAATTTTCATTTCATGCGGACTTCAACACAGTAGCAGTTCTTGGTTCATTTCGAGCTGAATATGGTCAAAACCAATGACCTGTGGTTGAGTGATCGGTAAATCATCAACCGCTCCAACTGATTCAATCAGTGAGAGAGCCATCAAACCAGAGCTGGAGATTGACTTGAGTCATTGACAGATTCATTAAAAATAACAGGTTCATAAGAGTCAATTGTTTTGGAACTGTCCTACACTGCTTGGGCTTCATTCACTAAACTTAACATTGCTAGCAGGAAACACTGCCAGAGTATTTTAGTACGGTGTTCCAGCATGCAAAGACGCTGTTAAAAAAGCATGAACAGAACCAAAATGTTCCTTCCAATATTCTTAAAGAGATGAAACAAGTCATTGGTGTACAATACTGAACAGTACGATACAGTGACAGACAGAATGTAATGCATCTCTTTACACACTCCCACACTCCAAACGTCCTCCTCTAGTGTATCACACATTATTTAAGCATTACGTCTTAGGAATTCAGGGCACTTTTAAACAACACTCTCTCCATGTGACATGTCTCAGGCTAATCTAATTGAAGCAGATGCAGAAATTATACCACGAGGAACTAGATTGTCTGCATTCTCATTTCGCACTGCAGTAGTAACTTGATTTCCAAAGTTCTACAGAATGCTGTTTGCAAAATTTGGATGAATGAATAAAAAAATAGGGCTGTATATTTTATCAAATTGCAATATGGACTGGTGCCTGTGAATGTTAAAAGGCAAAAAGACTGCTATTCAGAATGAAATCTGCATGTTCTACACATGCTCAAGTTTTCAGCATCTGCCATGAGGATATGAATACATGAATTTCATCTCCAGAGCTGCTCTGAGTGTCACTTTACCAGCATTTTACCCTTTCATTTGATAAAACTCTCTTTTTTATACTAACTATCTTTAAAACTATGTTTAAAAAATAAAACTTTTTGGTCTCTTTTCTAATTTTATTTGATTACTTTTTAAAAGAATAATTCAATTTTGTATGAATTTATTTTATTAAACCCTTTTTTAATAATGTATTTGTATTAATAATAAAACAGAATTTAGATCAGTCAACCGAATTTCTGAAGAAAAAAAAAACATTTCACAGGGGAAGTATTATTGTTAAAATTTAAATAAATGATTGAATTATTCCAGTTTTGTGAATTATTCTCTTCAGTATTTTCAAAAGGTCTAATCCATAACAAAAGGAGCAGAGGAAATTCAGCTTTAGTTAGTGTGCGGTTTGCCGGAGGTCAGAATAAATGAGAGCATTGTGAAAAAGCAATATACCACAATTCCAACTTCCTATCTGAATGAGATTAGATTCCTCAGAGGACACTAATATTACTTGATCCTGAAAGTTGTGCGAGGACAACACAGACGTGTCTGGGAGTAAAATCAAGATTAAAATATTTACATTTATGCACTTGGCAGACGCTTTTATCCAAAGTGATTTACATTGCATTTAAGGTATGCTTTTTATCTTGTCATGCTTTCCCTGGGAACTTCATCTCCAGAGCTGCTCTGAGAGTCACTTCACCCAGTCACATCACACAATATTACACATTTTTGGATGGACGGCACTTCGACTACAGTCCATTTGCATGTCCACTGATTTTTAATATGGAACTAAAACTCTCAGGAAAGTCTGCATCACATTGACGAGATAGATGGATATTGCTTTTTTATGACCATACACGCACACATATACATACATATACAACACATATCAGAGTTATTGGAATGGATTTGTAATGTTGCCTGTTAGTATATGTGTTTCTTTGTTCTGGTTATTTTGTATTTGGCACACGTAAATTCTTTACTTGCTTAATAATTTAAAAAAGCATTGTGAGCCAAGTTGTTCGTGGAACTATTGGCATCAATGGTCTCTATGATCTACTTGAGCTTAAGATACTTTTGAGAAACACAGCCCAGGTCCAATAAAGGTCCAATAAAGAAAGGTCCTTCTCAGCATGATATGGAATTGCAGCAAACACTGGCGAGTATGGATTTTTTGTGCTTATATGTGTATGATGTGCTTATATTTTTGTCCATTTTTAGGTGTTCTTAATCTTTTGATTATTACTGTTGCCTACTGTCGTCAATCCGCATGTGCTCGTGATTTTAATTTGCAACCTATTTTGGGTAACTTAAAAAAATTTTGCCCAGCATTTAACCCAATCTAGCGCTGGGTTGTCTGAATTACCCAAATTATATTGTTTTAAACCTGCCATTTTCTTTAGATTGTAGGCATAATTTCTGTAAAAACTAAAAGTAAAGAATCCTAATACACAAGACTTCAATTAACATACATTAGAAAAGAGTAACATCAAGAAAATGTCAGAAAGCAACAGATCCTAAGGCTCTTAATGGTCAGTGCCATTAAGGTGGGTCTTAGCGAAAGTCCATTTTCTTAATGCAGCAGTTATTTCCCCATCATCCCTGGCTGTGTCAGTTAACCTATCCGGCATCTCTCTCAAAGTGACGTGTTGTTTGTTGGGGTAATTCCTGATCTGTTCGTGTGTGTGTGTGTGTGTGTAAGAGAGATTAATCACGTCCATATGAGAATAATGCTGAGCACAGCTCTCTCCTCTCTCTCTCCTCTCTCTCTCTCTCTCTCTCTCTCTCTCTCCTCTCTCTCCTTCTCTCTCTCTCATCTCTCTCTCTCTCTCTTCCTCTCTCCTCTCTCTCTCTCTCTCTCTCTCTCTCTCATCTCTCTCTCTCTCTCTCTCTCTCTCTCTCTCATCTCTCTCTCTCATCTCTCTCTCTCTCTCTCTCTCTCCTCTCTCTTCCTCTCTCTCTCTCTCTCTCTGATAACCTGTCAGTGGAGGAAGAGAGCTGCAGCTCAGGGCAATCGATGCAGTGTCTGACCCTCAATACAGCAAAGCAGGAAGAGAAAGAGAGAGAGAGAGAGAGAGAGACAGCGAGAGAGCGAGACAGGCAGAGACACCGAGCGAGACATGCAGCCTAGAAGAGATTTATTAATTAGGTTATACAATGAACTGGAACATAAGTTGTGTCAAAATATTGCCTAATCTTTTGATATTGTTTAATAGGGAAATACACTGTGGAACAACCAAGTTTATACATTTGAACAAGCTCATTAAACTATTTTTGCATGATATTACAGACAGGGAAAATAACTCCACGACAGCTTTCATTTGAACAAACCCCTGAGCCTGAGTATATAAACGCAAACCCTCTAGCCATGCAAACTCTATTTCACACATTGTTGTTCTGAAACATCCGAGCACAAATGTGTTGTATTCTCAGTATTGCAGCAAGAGGCACTAGACTGGTTGTACTTCTACCGTTTTAGGTCAACTACTCTCAAAACAACCATGTAAAAAACATATTATGGAGCAAGTTAAAGTACAGGTACCATGCGTAATTTCTATGCAAAAATAATGACTTTGCAAAGAGGTTTCCTCCATCTGCTATTGGTCAGATATACTCTTAAAAAGAAAGGTTCTTTATTGGCATCAATAGTTCCATGAAGAACCTTAAACATCCATGGAACCATTCCAATGTGTAGATTCTTTATAAATGCATAAAGGTCCTTCAGATTATTAAAATATTCTTCACACTAAGAATAAAAATGGTTCTTTTTGGTTCCCCAAAGAACCTTTCTGTAAACCGTTCTTAAATTGCATTGCCACAAAAAAAACCCTCAGTCTCATGCCATTGGTTAAGCTGCAACCATCCGATTGGTTTAAACTTTTCTGCTGATGTAACGGAGGCCATGTGGGCGGGGAAACATACTATTAACCAATCATATCATATCCTAACATGCTTCACCTCCTCACCATCCAATAAAATCTCAAATCACCAAAATCGAACCCAACTTTTAAACATTTCCTCCAGTATTTTTTACACTATATCGTAACCAGAGGCAGCACACAGTAAAATGTATATTTTCTATGTTAATCAGAGTTTTTGGCCTAACTAAAAGCAACACACAATGAGAGACAGGGGATTCTATTTTTGGGATGGTTTCTATTTCTGCCACGTCACAGCTGACAGCTCAGGTACTGATTATGTTTTGTATGATATTACAATGCTTTCTTTTGAGTTTGTATAACGCTGTGCATAACTTTAATAGACAATGAAAGAGACAATGGAGATCTTTTAAGATCTTGAAAATAACTCATAAGAACGTCCAAACTGAGAACTGTGTGAACAAACAAGTATATTTATATTCCATATATTCCGTGACTAAGTTTGCATCAGTCCCCGAGTATGTTTTTTGAATAACAAAAATGTTTAGTTTTTTTATCAGTTTAAGTACTTATCCATTTCTTTGCAAGTGCAAAACAGCAGTGCATTTTACATACATACAGTTTGTGATTGATTTTGTCTTGAAGCTGTAGACGAATTGCTTGTCGCTGGAATCTTATTGCATTGCGTACAGTTAGGACAATGTGAGTCAATGTGAAATCAATGTGAAAGTCCTTTACAGTATATTGTATTTTATATTTATATATTCAAATATAGTATCAAAACAGTAATGGTATTAAAAGAGTGCTTCTTAAGCACAAATCACACAACTTTTTCAGGCTGCTCCAGTCAATGCGCACACACGTTGATGTGTAACGACAACAGATACATTTGTAGAACTTTAGCAGAAGTTTACGATTTCTCCCATATGCAGGGGTGGACCATCTCTGTCTTAAGGCCCTAACATACTTCAAGTGAAATCGAAGAACAAACTGCTGTGATGTAATTTCTAACCAAAATTCGTTTCGTGTTCGTTTCAGGAGTTTGAAACAGCTTGCCAAAGCGAATGTTGCGGAAAATTTGCTCTGGCAGGTAAATAAACCTACAAACTACCATTGGTCCTTGACGATTACATAATATGTAGGTGTGGCTCTGCCTTCTTTAATGTGGAAATCATGAAAAAAAACATTACCACTGGAGTAGAGGTCTGCACTCCTGCGGGTCGCGACGCAAAACAGTGCGGCTCGGGACAAATTTTGAAAGGTCATTGCGGGAGCGGGCGGGATGATGAGGTGCACTTGCGGGTGCGGGCGGGAGGGATGATACGCTGCACTCCCGCAAATTAAATATGAGTGTAAAGTAAAATATATAAATGAGGGAGATTCTGATTGGCAGCAATAAAAACATTTTAATTTAAGCAGCCTAAACTTGTGAATGTTGTCGGGTAGGGCGGGGCCTAATCTCACGCACACTTGTTTAGAGACAATTCCTTCCCGCTGCTCCGTGTTCGAATTCGAAAGCTAGTTCAAGTTCAAAACAGACAGCATGGGCGAGGAACAGAGCGCCTCTACTTCAGATATAGGCCTAAGCGCTTCAGATGTAAGTACTTCTCGTTTCGTGTTTTGTGATCACATTTTCAATGTTTAAATGGCCTGTGATATAGTGAAGTCTATAATCTAGATTAGAATTATCCGTTTTACAAATGTTCCTATGTGTAGGCAATGTCTAAGGCTGTTTTTATGTTACACGTTAAGCCTAATGGAATTTGGGCCGATTAATGTTTATTTTTGTTGGTGTTAGTTACTGATGCCTATTTAATGTTTTGTATGGTTGAACATAGGCTTACCAATAAATATGTTACAAGTATTGGTAAGGAATTTTGTTCGCACGCATTTTTTCCCCAAGACCTTTCGTCAGACAGAAAGTGCGGGCGGGAGCGGGACATTATATCACAGATGCGGGCAGAAGCGGGACTAAAAATGACAAATCTTTGCGGGAGCGGGACTGAACACTGCGGGAGCGGGTCTGAAAATTGTGTCCCGCGCAGGTCTCTACACTGGAGAGCCACTTTATAGTAGAAAATGCCGTTTCAATTCTAATTGAAAAGACAGACTGTTTTTTCATGTTGAATACTGTAAATATGCTTGCTTTAAACAATCTATTTTTGCACATATATTTACATATTTGCACATATTTACATATTCATCTAAACCTCACTCTCGGCAGCGTGGACGACGTCAGGATGTTCACTAACAGCATATCGCCGCTCACGTATTTCGGACTTCTTTTCATCCCAAACCAAAGAGCGAAAAAGCAGTGAGGATTTCGGGGCCTTTTACAGTCTCTGATATCCTGCTTCACTTGGAAATACATCAGATTACAGAACTAAAATGGGTTTAACTGACTTTAGAGAGGTTTACAGCTGCCATGCCACTGGACCTACAGTAATACTTTTTCACACATGCTCTTTTCTTTCTATAAAAACACACACTCTGCAGCAGTAAAGACACAACTAGAGATAAAAAGGTGAAAGGAGAGAAAGAGAAAGTCACTCTCTCTACTATCCTAAAGAGGTTGATAATGCGCTATAATCTATTCCTTCATCAAATCCCTCGGGGAGGAAAGAGAACGCCTCCATTTCACACTCAACACTTTGAAAATGGGACTTTTCTAAAGGTCACACTTTTTTACCATTTCAATAAACAAAACACACACACGGAGAGAGAATCATACTAATGCACCAGCAAGAAGCACGTCAAGCACTCACACAACAAATATCCTTCTCTGTTCATACATTTTTCATGTGACGGGAAGAAGATACGCATCCCTATTTGAAAGATGTGAACACTTTCCCTTACAGGGATGTTTTAATATCATGTATATAATAAGCCTCACTGGTTTTGCAAACCAAACTAGTGTTGACGAAAAAAAACAATCCTAATGTTTCTCGGGGCAGATTCTGAATTGATCTCCTGTCAATGGGAATTACAATGAGTAAAAACCAGGATGAAATGATCATGCTACAGGAGACATCAATTCGATTATGCTTGGATTGCTCTTCAGGAACACGGCAAAATAAAAAGCCTCTGGGAGTCTGAATCACTCATATGAATCATAATTCATTAGAGATAAACACTCAAACCATGAAACTAATATTATATATTTTTTATTAACATGAAGTCAACATGAGACAGCGAACAGCAAATTTGACCAATGTTTGAGGAGAGTTGATCGGGAATTGACTGAATTGTGAAAAAAATGGCTTGATGATGTCATCCAATGATGAAAGTCATTTCAGGGGAGGAGCAAGTTGTTGTGTACTTTGTTTTTTATGCGTACATGCTAGGGTATGGGTTAGTCTAAGTTTCGTCATCAGCAGGGTATGTGCCGACTGCATGGAGTTTCGACACGAATGCTTAGCATACGCGTACAGTTGAACGCACAGCCTTTCAAAGCTTTTCGACACATGCAGATGGTGAAATTTGTCTCACAAATGCATATCCTAATGTACGCGTAAAAAAACGAAGGTTACTTTGGGCTTATAATCCATATACTCAGCTCACACATGAGCCTTGAATTTTTTGCACAACACTACGTAGGGCTGTAGTTCACGAGTGAACAACTAACGAGTTCCTGTGTTGGCGCACACTATCAAATGGAGAATCCTTTGAAAGGCTACTTTGGGCTTCATATTTTGATGAAAGACCATTCTTTTTATTCTTTGGAATAACATGCACTGATGGATTGAGCATAATAAGACCGGGAAAGTACAGTCTATGAACCGCATCTGTGACATGCCGTGTATCACCAGAGGTAAGAATTGTAGTTGTTCTTTTCGGTCCTTCATAAAGTTGTTCGTAAAAACAACCTGGAAATAATTAATAATAAAATGTACATTTTAAACATTTGTATATTATATACAACGACTGCCTGAGAAGATCAGAAAGGGAAATTAATGGAAAGGAAATGATGCAATGTTATGCAACTAGTCTTCACATGGATCTGAGCTCTTTAAACAGCACTGTCAACGTCTAACCAACTGCTCCTCCACAGGGGAAAAAGGTTTGATCTCAATAGGACAAGTTAGTTCACTTTTGCCGGTAACACTTTGGTTTAGAGTCCAATTCTCACTATTAACAAGTTGCATATTATAATGTATAAAACAAGGATATTGGAAGTTCATTAGTACTTCTAAAACACATATTAATGCCTTATTCTGCATCTCTTAATCCAGCCCACTAGCTAAACTTAACAACTACCTTACTAACTATTAATAAGCAGTAATTAGGGGGAGTTTGAGGCAAAAGTCATAGTTAATAGTTAGTAATAGTGATAATTGAACCCTAATTGAACCCTAAACTAAAGTGTGACCCTTTTGTCTATATTAGTAAAGAATGTAATAGCTTCAACAAAAATACTAAATTATAAATGCTTCTTTGTGGCTGGAGCAAAAATAAGCTGGAGAAAGAAACAGGAGATGCCCTGGGGAAACATTCATAAATTGTGCACTTGATATGGATTTGCAGCCTGATATTAAAAGTCCAGTAAGTGAAGTCCACAACACTGCAGGTGGTTCAGAAGTAGGGCACGCGAGAACCCATTTTGCATTTGTTATGCGCCCTCCAAGTTCTGAAGTTCTGTCTATGTGTATATGATGTTAAATCACAAATGTACTGTGGAGACTGAGAGCATTTGGGGCATGTATCAAGCATCGCACAGTTGCTCAGACTGTGAATAAATCACTCACCTGGGCTGTCAGAGTGGCACTGGGGTGGCAGAAGAGAGCAGACCTGGCACCTGTTCTCAGACCGTGTGCTCTCCTGACAGTCTGGTGACTTCCAAGGGAAATTGACAGCGCCTCCTGCAGGAAAGGAGGAAACATAGAATATCAGTCTTTGAAAATGTGACAGTACAAGAAATGATAATAAAATAATAACGTGCCCTTCAAGTGGAAAGCGAAGCTGTATTCACAGGTGGGAAACATGAAATTCTATATGATACATGAATTTCTGAGATGCGAGTTTGGAAGGGGCATATTGATTTGCAATATTGCGGAACACTGTTTTATAAGATAACATCATATTAACAGCATATATATATAGTCAGTAGAAATCGGTGAGAGGAAAGCAAGTAGCCATGTATAAATAAGTGATAGAAATGGATCAATTTCATCCAGATATCTGAATTGAATGCATGATGTTAACAAAAGCCTAGTCTCAGCCTCAGACGGACAGTTGGCTGATGCATATGGCACATAAAACTGGAAACGCTTCAGGAGTTTCATAGTTGTCATCGGATTGGCTGAATTCTACAGGATTTCCGGGAGACGCGCGTGTCGTGTTCTTTATCGGTATGACTAGAAACAAACAAAGATGCTGTGACACCAAACCCCGTCATGAAAGAACGCCGCCGTGTTTACAACTGTGACAATCGCTTATCAGGATGGATTTTCAAAAGTATTTGAAGTGTGTAAATTTAACAACAGACTCTTTAAAATACATCCAAGACTGTTACACACCAGCATGTTATTGCAGGGACATCAACTTTATATTGTTATGCCCCTAAACATGACGAGTAACAAAACGCTCCATTGGGCGCCTCTGGGAGGTCAATGAAAGCTGCGAGTCCAGTCCTTCTGTGGTCAGTCTGATACCATCGAGTATCAACAAATATCTTGTTGTTCGGTACCAAATTTCAATACCTAAGGGGTTAATCTCGTCAATGTCAGTTAGCCAATAAGCATGCAGCATGATTGGCTGTGACGAGGCATCAAGGAAGTTTACGCCGGTTACGCTCAGAGACGTGGCTCACACGTGAGGCTGTAGTGTGTAAAGCGTCCCAACCCCCATAGATGATAAAGATGTGGAAAAATCTTAAGTGTTGCTACATTTCACCAGGCTCTAGGCCAACAGCGTGCGATGCAATATTTGCGACAAGATAATTGCTGCCAAGACCGGCAACATGACAAATCCGACGAAGCACTTGACAGTGCACGGAATAAACTTACGAGCAGAAAAAGTTGCTCCTTCTTCGACTGCAAGTCAAGAAGAACAGAAGCGTGTCACAAATGAACTGAAACTCGGCGTATAGGCTACTTGTCTCACAGACATGAGAAATAGGCATATAGTCTACTTTTAAACGCACCAATGCAAATCAAAAACAAATACTCTCTGATTATGTAATTCAAATGAAAGTTGCATTTCTTTCTATAGGCACTTTACTGCGGAGATCTTTGCAGCCAACACTGACTCAACACACTAGTTTATTAATAAACAATTAAAATGACACCTTGCTTTTTTCTTCAACGCATTCATAATCATTAGGCTACTTTTGCCAGTGCTTTGCGGCAATCTTATTCCGACCCCCAGTGGCCTGTAAAAGTCTTTGAGTCTGAAAAAAAAAAAAAAAAAAAAAAATCAACAAACTGAAAAAAATAAGTTTTTTTTTTTTTATATGTACTGTAATCTTGTTTAAACAGGTTTAATGAAATTGGTATCGAAAAAAAGTGTCGTTCAGGAACCAGTATCGAAGTCAAGGTATCGGTATCGATAATCTGGCTACGTGAGACTAACAAAAGCCTGACTGAAGTCTCAGTTATTTCAGTAAAGCTCAAAAAATATATTATATGAAATTAACATTCAATATTCAAGGATTGAAGACTGTGTTCATTTGTGAAGATTATCATGACGAACAAACGGTGTATGAATCATAAACTTTTGTTGGTCGCAGAGCTTATTTTCTGCAGCAATCCAAATTAAAAAGTCCTATTGTTTTGTTTTTATTGAGGGGCAAAAATGCTACTTCCGGGTTGGCCAACAATAATATGTCCTCACTGCAGCACTCGATAGAGAGAAAAAACTGAAATAAATTCAGAGAAAGCTAATTGTGTGTCTGTAATTTTACAGTGTCGTGATTTTTTTTTGAGTGTAGTAAAATAGGCTCTTGGAAAAATAAATATCTACAATATCATTTCTGCAAATTGTTGCAATGTACCAAGTATTTACTGATACAAACTGAAATTTGAACTATTACAACAACCAGAGCATATACACCTCCTTTCATTTTACTCATCATATAGCAGCTGTTCCCTATCAAATTACAGCCAGTTATACACATTACAAATTAATAATGCAAAAGCTCAGGACTACAGACAGATGCAGGTGGTATGTCGCATCAAAGAGGCAGAAAGCAGCAGGGGACAGAGTGTGGATATGAGGGACTATGTAGGCGAGGTGTAGCGCGGGTTGAGCAGGGTCAAGGACTTAAATGTCTGCAAAGCTCTTATCTTAAGTTAATGCAGGCGCCGAGCCCATAGATCTCACTCTCGACTTCTGCAGTGCATTTGTACAGCTCCCAGAGTGATAGATAAAAGGTGTCATGTCCATCACCTCAGGAACGAGAAGAAAGTAATAGAGAGAAAATAATAGGCCTGCGTATGCAGAGCCAGAGATGGAATTTCAAACACGTTGTGTCACCAGTGTTTAAGCAGGGAGTAGTGACAGGACAGTCAATGCGAGCAACTAAATCATTTTGTTGAACTGACATGGTCTCAGGCATGAGTGAACCTCAGCCACTCATCCATGACAGCGCCAATTATCCCTGCCCTTTGAAGGCTATGAGGATATCCCTCCTTCAAATCGTCTCATCAAATCCTTTATTACTTTTGCCACATCCACTTATAATATAATAGTCAAGGAGTTTCTTGTAGTCTCAACAATTAGGCATCACACTTACAGTCTTTTTCACGGACCATCTGATGCATATTGCACTCAAAAATGGCAGGCACTCTCTCAATCTGCCAAGCACTATTCAGGGGCGCGTTTCACGAAAGCATCATCAGCCAACTATGGTCACAAGTTCTGTCGTTATCACCATAGTTCAACAGAGTCGGTGTTTCCCGAAACCATAGTTCCATCGAACATTCGCAAAGAGCATCGCAAAGTTGTGTGTTTGGAACGACAGATCTCGACCTGTGGTTAGAAGCATAGTTTCTTGTTTGAATGACATGTGGACTTAAGAAATCCTTATATTGAGCAAAATACGCAAGCTGACATTCAGTACAATCTGTATCTTTTACTTAGAATATAGAAAAATGTGATTTACATTTTAGTTTGTCAAGAGATTTAAAGTAGTTATTACTCCACCACCTGTGTGACATCATTAACCATCCTGGTTGAACGACCAATTTGCAACAATACGGTTTCGAGAAACAGTCGCGACTAGCTTGTTGATTTCTTCAACGATGCATCGCACTATGGTAGTTAAGCAGCGAGTTATGTCGTTGTACGAGAAACACACCCCTGATTGGTTGGCTTTGCATAACTTCCAGGACTCAAGTGCAGGTTTTTACAATACCAGGCAGGCCGCATTTTAGGGGAAGAAGTAATCATTGGATTTGACCAAATAGTAAATGACAAAGATCCAGTTAATTCTCAATGGACAAAATTAAGTCCCGTCTTACATTTGTTCTTTTTCAAGAAGCTGTTTCACTCAGATATACATCACTATAGGGAAGAAAAGACTAAATCGCAAGCTCCGTTTCATCCCAACGTTAAATTGGTAATTTCAAACACCTGGGAGTGATACAAAATAAATAATCAGTCAAAAAAAAAGTATTTCTTCACAATACTTACAAAATATACCTGTGGATTATGCACAAAAACATTAGGTTTCACTTTATCTAATGAGAGTTAGTTGACATGTAGTTGCAAAGTTACTCAACAGAATATTCAAATTATACCATATAAATGTTATGAGTAAACTAGTTACAGTTTTATTGCAGTTGCAGCAGAGGTGGAAAGTAATAAGAGAGGAAAAGACCCAATACTTGGGTCACCCGAAACGCTGTTGTGATACAGACCTTTTGTCCAAGAGAATCCATTAGAATTTCCTCTTTGAACTTCAGTTTTTGCGGTGGCTCTGTATATTTCTATAGCATCACTGTCGAAGAGCATTTAGCTGGTGAAGTGGATATACTTATTGTAGAGTTAACGAAAGTTATCATGAGCATTGTAATGTTCGAAGCAGACGTCGTAACAAAATTCAGTAAACCGGCAAGAATTTAAAACGACCGGTTCATTCATAAATCCTTAAGATCTTACCTTTATGCTGTGGAAATACAAACCGGAAGACAGAACGCAATGAGTGCAGCTATATAAGGTCTATACAGTACTTCTGCTTGTATGGCATTAAACAGCCATTAGAAGATAAATATGCTGGGACAATGAAAGTTGAAGTCCTATTGTAAACTCAAAGGTTTTATGCTGCATGAAAGGTAATAGAGCATGTTTATGTGGTGAATCTATTGTGCCAGATGAAGTAAGAGGTCTGCTGGAAAGCCAGTGTTGTGCTCAGCTGTGAGACTACAATTAATCCAGTACACTGGCAGTGATTGTTTACGATGACCTGAGGTTAAAAGTGCATGCTTATCTGTTAATTGTACCCCGTGGATTCATATGCGAGAAGATTCAAAGGAACAGCGGTTGAGAGGTTCGACTTAGGATAATAAATAAGTTTAAGTTGTACACAAAATAAAAAAAATATTCTGCCACCTCTGCGGTCATGTTGATCTAGCAAAAACAGAGCTGCTCTTTCTCCTGAGCGTTTACGACCAGATATCTTCATACAGCAGTTCTCCTCATCACTGCATGAGAATGAGCAGCTCGCATCATTTGACGCTGGGTGGGGATTTCCAGGAAACGCAAAGTTATCTCTCTGTGAAGGGATAAAATATCATGTCATGGTCACTGGCTTTTGTATTTTGCCCTGTAGAGTGCTGTCATCTTGCCAAACTGGAATACACGTGGTTGCTTTATGACAGTTTTGCTGTTTATTAGCCAGTCATAGTTAACGGCACCATGACAAGTTTCCCCCCAAAGATCAAACGAACAAGAATCCAGCTGTCTGGTTTTTATGGAAGTACATTTACATTTACATTTATTCATTTAGCAGACGCTTTTATCCAAAGCGACTTACAAATGAGAACAATAGAAGCAGTTAAACTAACAGTAGGACAACAATACGTAAGTGCTATAACCCCTCTCAGTTTAATTTTAGTGCAGTTTTTTTTTTTTTTTTTTTTTTTTATAGAATAGAAGAGAAGAGAAAGTGTTAATTCTACTGAATCAAGTGCTGCCGAAAAAGATATGTCTTCAGCAGTTTCTTGAAAGTGGCTACTGACTCAGAAGCTCTGGTTGAGTTAGGCAGATCATTCCACCAACAGGGAACAGCCATTGTAAAGGTCCGAGAAAGAGATTTTGTGCCTCTTTGAGATGGTACCACAAGACGACATTCGCTAGCAGAGCGCAGGTTTCTGGATGGCACATAAGTCTGAAGTAATGAGTTTAGGTAAGAGGGAGCAGTGCCAGTGGTTGTTCTGTAGGCAAACGTCAGTGCCTTGAATTTAATGCGAGCGGCAACTGGCAACCAGTGCAATTGTTTGAGGAGAGGAGTGACGTGTGCTCTCTTCGGCTCATTGAAGACTACTCTGGCTGCAGCATTCTGGATCAATTGTAGAGGTTTGACAGAGCAAGCTGGAAGACCAGCCAGGAGAGCATTGCAATAGTCCAGTCTGGATAAAACAAGTGCTTGGACAAGGAGTTGTGTGGCATGCTCTGTAAGGAAGGGCCTGATCCTCCTAATGTTGTGCAAAGCAAATCTGCAGGAAGTAAAATAATGTCAAATGTTTTTGAAACAAAAAGCATGTTGAATTGCACCAATTGAAAAAAAAATGTGCATTGCGTTAACCATGCTTGTATTTTAATCCATTGTATTTTTAAGGCTTGCATTTTTATAGGCTGAAATTCAACATGGTTGAATATTTAAGCTGTGAATATTTCAATTAAAAACATTTCAAACACATTTTCAATATTAAAAATTCAATAATCCATATTCACCTTTCATATTTCACTTCCAAAATTTTCAAACTGTTTAAAAATACAACCTATAATATTCAACAGGCAAATTTCGGTCCATTTTATTTCACCTTGAAAATTCGCTTCCACAAATTCAGTGGTTCAAATTCGACAGTAAATTCAACGTCGACATCCAGGAACTGCAGGAAAAGCAGTAGATTACCGATCATAATCTCCATGTCTCAATCTCCTGTCTGCCTCGCTGCCTGCTGTGTGTTTGTTTGCTTCGAGGCTGTAAGCTTCGCCTGAGCCTCGTATTTCTTTATGTTTTGAGCCATCATTTACTATCTAGTTGTTTATACTACTAAATACAGTTTACCCAACATCTCAGATTAACCTTACATCTCTAGCTTCCGTTATTGTTAACACAGCACGCTAGTAACTCGCTAACGTTAGCCTGCTAACGCGCCACCCGTGCGCTCATTTATTTATTTATTTTCTCTCGCGCGCCCGCGCCTTTGAGTTCATAAAGTCCAGGTAAGTAAGAAATCAGTCAACAAACACGGTGAGTAATGTCTTCTTGTCCTGTTATTGTCACCTGTGTCACATGTCATATGTTTAGTATAGCCTTCTCCGATGGCAATATAGGATTTATATGTGATAAATGCAAGGAGACAGTCAGGCTGACGGAGAAGATTTCAGAACTAGAGACACGCATCCAAACTTTAATTGAGGATGGTAAGAATGCTATTTCTTTAGATAGTGTTTTGGATGCGCCTAGCATAGTGAACTCTTTACATGATTCGGTTCCGGCTGAAGTAGAGCCCGTGCAGCAGGGCAGATGGGTGACCGTGAGAGATCGTTCTAGTCGCGGATCAAAGAACGACTCTTCCGTTCCGATTCCCATAACAAACCGATTTACCCCACTCAGTGAAACACCCACTGAGAATTCTGTTGATTGTCCCCTGGTAATTGGTGATTCGATCACACGGAACGTGAAAATAGAGACACCAGCCACCATAGTCACATGTTTGCCGGGCCAGAGGGCCTGACATCAAAGCTAATTTAAAAGTGCTGGCTAATGCTAATCGTAAATTCTCTAAGATCATTATTCATGTCGGCACTAATGATGTTCGACCCCGCCAGTCGGAGATCACCAAAATTAATATTAAAGAGGTGTGTGAACTCGCAAGTACGATGTCAGGCACTGTAATTTACTCTGGCCCCCTTCCTGTACGCAGGAGTGATGAGATAGTTAGCCGATTGGCCTCACTGAACGGTTGGCTGTCGAAGTGGTGTCCGCAGAATAATATAAAATTCATAGACAATTGGAAAAGTTTTTGGGGCAAGCCTGATCTGTTGAAAAGAGATGGTATCCATCCCTCCTGGGCTGGTGCTGCTCTTCTCTCTAGTAATTTGGCTCATAGTCTTAGAGATAAAACATGACAATCTGGGGCTCAGGTCAGGAAGCAGACAGACTGGCTAAACCGACTGTCTGCTAGCGGCCTCACGTCACCAAGGTCAGATAAATCCCATCACATAGAGTCTCTTTCACCTAGATGTCATCATATAGAGACTGTGTCTGTTCCCCGAATTTGGAAATCCAAAAAACGTCAGGTTAAAAATTTAATTGATGTTCAACAAATAAAAAACAGATATAATTCAGATGAGCAAATGATAAAGCTTGGGTTGCTGAATATTCGATCCCTTACTTCAAAATCTCTCATAGTTAATGATATGATTTCAGATTATAATCTTGATATGCTGTGTTTGACAGAAACCTGGCTAAAACCAAACGATTACATTATTTTAAATGAGTCAACCCCACAAGATTACAGTTATAAACATGAACCTCGTCTGGAAGGCAAAGGGGGAGGTGTTGCTGTAATTTATAGTAATATTTTCAAAACCACTAAGAAATCTAGTTTTAAATATACTTCTTTTGAAGTATTGGTGCTTAATGTAAAAATATATAGTGTAAACGATAAATCACATTTGAGAATTATGCTGGCTACTGTATACAGGCCACCTGGGCACCATAAAGATTTTATCAAAGAATTTGCGGACTTTCTATCAGAATTAGTATTGGCTGCAGATAAAGTACTAATTGTTGGTGATTTTAATATACATGTAGATAATGAAAAAGATGCATTGGGATTGGCATTTAAAGACATTGTAAACTCAATTGGAGTTAGACAACACGTGTCAGGACCTACTCATTGTCGTAATCATACTCTAGATCTAATATTATCACATGGAATAGATGTTGATGCCGTTGAAATTCTGCAGCAGAGCGATGATATCTCAGATCATTATCTAGTCTCATGTAAATTACATTTAGCCAAGGCTGCAAAGCCGACTCCGTGTTATAAATACGTTAGACCTATAACTTCTGCCACTAAAGATTGCTTTATCAATAATCTTCCTAATCAGTTTCATCATCTCAGCATCCCGGATAGCTTAGAAGAACTTGATATTGCAACAGAAACGTTTAACTCTCTCTTTTCCAGCACTTTAGACGCAGTTGCTCCGTTGCGCTTAAAGAAGATTAAAGAAAATAGCCCAACGCCGTGGTATAGCGAGCACACCCGGGCCCTTAAGAGAGCAGCCAGAAAAATGGAGCGCAACTGGAAGAAAACTAAACTAGAGGTATTTCGGATTTCGTGGAAAGAGAGCTCGATTGCTTACAGAGAGGCTTTAAAAGCTGCTAGATCTGCTTATTTTTCAAACCTATTAGAAGAAAATAAACATAATCCAAGGTATTTATTTGAAACAGTGGCTAAACTAACGAAAAAGAAAGCTTCAAGCTCAGAAGTGTCCAAGCAACACAGCAGTGATGACTTTATGAACTTCTTCACTTATAAGATTGATAATATCAGGGACAAAATTATAACTATGCAACCGTCTACAACAGTATCGCATCAGGAAGTGCATTGTAGTCTCCCTGAGGAAAAATTTGATTCATTTGTTGCTATAGGAGAGGAAGAATTCTGCAAACTCGTTAATTCATCTAAATCGACAACTTGTATGTTAGATCCTATACCGACTAAGCTACTGAAAGAGATGTTTCCAGAGGTCATAAATCCTCTTCTTAATATCATTAATTCATCTTTGTCTCTAGGATACGTACCAAAAACCTTTAAACTGGCTATGATCAAACCGCTTGTTAAAAAAACACAACTTGATCCTACAGAATTAGTCAATTACAGGCCGATCTCGAATCTGCCTTTTCTGTCAAAGATATTAGAAAAAGCAGTATCTTCACAACTGTGTTCCTTTCTAGAAAGAAATGATATCTGCGAGGATTTTCAGTCCGGATTTAGACCGTACCATAGTACTGAGACCGCTCTCATTAGAGTCACAAATGATTTGCTCTTATCATCCGATCGTGGTTGTATCTCTCTATTAGTGTTACTCGATCTTAGTGCTGCATTTGACACAATTGACCACAACATTCTTTTAAATAGACTAGAAAACTATGTGGGCATTAGTGGAATTGCACTAGCATGGTTTAAATCATACTTATCTGACCGTTATCAGTTTGCAGCAAATGAAGAGATGTCTTATCGATCACAAGTTCAGTATGGCGTACCACAAGGCTCAGTACTAGGACCGCTGCTGTTCACTCTGTACATGCTACCATTAGGAGATATCATTAGGAAACATGGAGTTAGCTTTCACTGTTATGCCGATGATACTCAGCTGTATATTTCTTCAAAACCCAACGAAACTTACCAATTCACAAAATTAACGGAATGCATAGCTGATATAAAAAATTGGATGACTAGTAATTTCCTACTACTAAATTCTGAAAAGACAGAGATTCTAATTATTGGACAAAAAACTTCCACACGTAATAACCCAGAATACTGTCTAACACTTGATGGCTGCTCCGTCAAGTCTTCGTCGTCGGTTAGGAACCTGGGTGTGCTCTTTGATACCAACCTTTCTTTTGAAAGCCACGTGTCTAGTATCTGTAAAACTGCATTTTTCCATCTTAAAAATATATCTAAAATACGCCATATGCTCTCATTGGGAAATGCGGAACAATTAGTCCATGCGTTCATGACCTCAAGGCTAGATTATTGTAATGCTCTACTGGGTGGTTGCCCTGCACGCTTAATAAATAAACTACAGCTAGTTCAAAACGCCGCAGCTCGAGTTCTTACCAGAACCAGGAAATATAACCATATTAGCCTGGTTGTGTCAACACTGCATTGGCTCCCTATTAAACATCGTATAAATTTTAAAATATTGTTGATTACCTACAAAGCACTAAATGGTTTAGCTCCGCAGTACTTGAGCGAGCTCTTAACGTATTCTAGTCCTTCACGTCTATTGCGATCTCACAATTCCGGCCAGTTGATAATACCTAGAATATCTAAATCGACTGCAGGCGGGAGATCCTTTTCCTATTTAGCACCAAAACTTTGGAACAGTCTTCCTACCATTGTCCGGGAAGCAGACACACTCTGTCAGTTCAAAGCTAGACTAAAAACACATCTCTTTGACCTAGCATACACATAACACACTATAGACTTCTATAAATTCAATGTTAGGCTGCATAGATTAGGTCAGCCGGAACTGGGAACACTTCCCTTAAATCTTGATGTACTCGCTACATCATAAGAAGAATGGCATCTACGCTAATATTAGTGTCTTTGTTTATCCCGAGGTTTTCCCGCAGCCTGCCGGATCCAGGCCGTGTCCAGATCTGACGAAGGAGATCCGCCTGGACCCGATGACAATGCAGTGCTGAAGTGTCCACTATCCTCTCCCTATGGAGGATCCCTTTCCCACTCTACAGATAAAGCGTTGTGAATTCCGGCTCGCGTACCCCGAAGTGATAAAATAAAACAAAATTCTGTATCAAAATTTATAGGCAAGAAAAGTAGTTTGTTTAGGCTGGGTTGTATGAATTATAAACCTGCGCACATATTTTAAAAAGCACATAACTATAGAATCAATTCTGAATGAGCATGTGAACGCCGTCAGCGTTAATCACAGGTTCGCGTTTAAAAGTCTGATCATTTCGACGGAGGTGAATCAATCAAAGTTAACTTTAGCTGGAAATAACATTATTCAAGAACCGCTATAATGACAAAACAATCTGTTACCTTAAATTATATGTTTATCTCTGTAAAGCTGCTTTGAAACAATCCATTGTTAAAAGCGCTATATAAATGAAGATGACTTGACTTGACTCCATCTGCTGTAGTCAGCTTTACCAGCAGGGGGTGCACGCGCGTGTTGACAAGCACCAAAGCAACAGGAGAGGCCTTCACAAAACGTCATTTGCTGAAATGGAGAGAGCGATGAGTACGCTATAATTTATGTGTGTGTGGAAAAGTTTGATTAAGACACAAAACACACGAGCGTTTACTCAAGTGTCTTATTAGACTTATTTTTACCCCCGTGCAAAGTAAGGTGATTTGTCCACTGCAAAACTAAATTCTCTCGCCGTTGGCATTGATATTAAGTTTTAGTAAAACAACTGTAATACACTGAGACAGAGTGAATTGTTTGTTTTAGTCACTATGACGGAATACTAAATTGATTGATGGCTGGGTTTTACATGATGGCAAAGGCAATTTTATTTAAATATAGCATCATTAAATGCAACCAAATTACAATTATAAATTAAATTCAGCAATTATAAATTAAAAATTACATCTCTACCATGATATCTGGT
Organism: Tiaroga cobitis; assembly: GCA_030578255.1. NCBI lineage: Eukaryota > Metazoa > Chordata > Actinopteri > Cypriniformes > Leuciscidae > Tiaroga > Tiaroga cobitis. The sequence continues at coordinate 10,369,098 of CM060603.1, read as the reverse complement.
CATTTCTGTGTTATAACGTGAATTGTCTCCGCTATTATCCAGGGCTGCGTACAGTAGGGGTATTTGTCATCTTATTTTATATCTTTTTGTCCATTTGGAGCGCGCGTCACGTCACCTATTAGCGTCGCGCCTGCCACAAGATCTCTCACTGTTTACATGAACCATACACTCCAATGAGAGCACATAAAGTGCAATCCATCTCTTATTTACCATTTTTTCATCTTATCGTATATTTTATTCGCTCCTTTGCCCGTATTGGAGCGCGTCTTGTGGCTCTTACTAGCGTCGGGCCAGCCACACGATCTCTCACTGTTTTAATCTACCAGACACTCCGATTGATGCACGAAAACACAAAGCCAATGTAATCCTGCTCTTAGTTACCCTTCTGCCATCTTATCTTATATTTTATTTGCTCGTTTGTCCCATAGAGCGCGTTTCGTGGCGCGCCAGCCACAAGATCTCTCCCTATTACAGTTGCCTGATTCTCCGATTGACATTCTGAAGGAGAATGATTTTGACCACTCCATTACGTTTAGTTTTTTATAAAGCCATTATTTAAAGTGAATTTCGTTTTTAATAAATTGTATCTTAATTTCAATCAATGTTTGATCAACCAATATCCAATCCAGGGAGGATTTAATAAATAAGAAGCAAAGCAGACATATAGGCATAGGCATAGCAATAAAATCATGAAATTTTTGCATTGCACATTTCTCACAGGCATGATAAATACATCAAGGTAGAAATGTCTAGCCTACTTTTAAACGAAACAATTCAAAACGAAAATAAATAGACTACTCTCAGATAATGTAATCCGTATGAAATGAGCATTTCTCTCGGCGCGTTCACTACATGCGAAGATGGCTCCAATACAACCCGCGCTCCATTATGGACAAAAAGAGCGAATAAAATAAGATGACAAATAGATAGGCTACATAAGAGCAGGTCAGGATTGCACTGTCTGTTTGCACATGTGCATCAATCGGAGTGTCTGGTAGATTAAAACAGTGAGAGATCGTGTGGCTGGCCCGACGCTTAGTAAGAGCCACGAGACGCGCTCCAATACGGGCAAAGGAGCGAATAAAACAGGGACGGCTGGTCTATTATGGGCGCTGGGGCGCCGCCCCTCCTACCAAGTTTAACAAAAAATAAAATTAAAAAAAAGTTTAAGTTTGACAAAAAACATGACTTTCTTCTGTACAGGTGTACGTGTTTTATACACCAAGGACGGGGGGGGGGGGGTATTTTTGTCTGTCAGCTTCATCGTGTGCCGCATAACATCATAAATGTGTAGTTTTATGCTCGGGGCGCCGAGAAAGGGCGCCCTCGCTATCTAACCAATGGAGCTCTGATACGCTATTAAAACGTCACTAAATATGATCAATTCAACCAATCAGTGACGTGCAGTAATAATTCTCCGATGGGCGCTTTGCCTCTGCGCCCATCGGAGAATAACATGGAGTTTTACTCTACTTGGTGTGGTCACGTGGCAGTGAGATTCGGCGGGCGGAGCCAGCCAGTCAGTCTTTCTTGACAAGTTGACAATGGCGGCGCCGGCGGCACGAGAGAAAGAGACCGTGCAATCTCTTCTTCAAACTCCGTTTGAAAGACGACCACTGGCTGAAAAAATAAAAATAAAAGAAATGGGACCGGACCAGCCACAAATTAACATCAGACAGCAGGTGAAAGACAAGGAAGCGTCTTATACTAGAGGCTTTTCGCGGACATGGTACACTAGGAAGCCGTGGCTAACCGGCTGCGGAGTAGCTAACTCGCTGTTTTGCTTCCCTTGTTTGCTTTTTAAAACTGCAGCGACCGATCGAGCCTGGTGTGAAAACGGTGTTCAGGATATGAAACATTTTTCGGAAAAAATAAAAAAACACGAACACACAAAGATTCATATTGACAGCTGCCTGAAATTTGCGTTGCTGGGGAAGGCTAACATTGCTACTCAGTTGGATGATGGCCATCGTCTTTGTATAAGAAGGCACAATGAGGAAGTGGACAAGAATCGATATATTCTTTCTAAACTGATTGACTGTGTAAAATTTTGTGGTGCCTTTGAATTGGCTTTGCGTGGCCACGACGAGACTGAAGCCTCTGAGAACCCAGGCATTTTTAGGGGCCTTGTTAACTTCGCCTCGTCATTGGACGCTGCTCTGAAGGAGCACCTGGAGGGAGCTACTGTGTTCAGAGGTACGTCCAAAACGATTCAGAATGAGCTGCTGGACTGTATGCTGACTGTTGTTAAGGAGTACATTCACGAGGAGGTGACTGCGGCGGATTATATTGCCATTCAAGCCGATGAAACATCTGACGTGTCTGTCCAGTGCCAACTTGCCCTTGTAATTCGCTACATCGATCGCTACAATGTCATTCAAGAGCGCTTTTTTGAGTTCATACCGATTGAAAACGCGAATGCTGAAAACATCGCTCAAGCACTTTTGGAAAGGATGAGTGCATTGATCCCACCCAAAGACAAGACAAAATTAATAGCTCAAGCTTATGACGGAGCGAGCGTTATGCGGGGTGCCACTGGAGGAGTTCAGCGTAAAGTGATGGATGTGTATGAAAACGCACACTACGTACATTGTTACGCACATCAGCTCAATCTGGTAATGCAGCAAGCCACCTCAAAGATACCCAAGGTCTCCACATTTTTTTCGGAGCTAGGTGGATTTTGTGCATTTTTTTCAAGGTCGCCCAAACGGACCAGCGTGCTTGATGATGTTGTTGGCAGCAGACTTCCGAGAGCGTGTGCAACAAGGTGGAACTTTCACAGTCGCTCAGTGAACACTGTATATGAGCACAGGGATGATCTTCTGAAGTGTTTCAAGACCATTCAGGACTCTGGGAACTTTGATGCTGTGACTGTGAGAGAAGCAGGAGGGTTTGTGAGGATGCTGGAGGATGGTACATTTTGCTTTTTTCTCCAACTATTTCACAAAATCATGCCACACGTCGACATGCTCTTTCAGCAGCTTCAGAAACGAAACATTGACCCCATCTTCATCAAAGCTGCCATCTGTAATTTTGCCGACAGCATTAGAAACATCAGGTAAATGTGAAAAATGTGAAAAATCATAGAAATAACATGAATGCAGAATAATGTAGTATTAAGCAATTGTTTTATGTTTAAACAAGGTCTTCCATATTCACTGTGCAAGAGGAGATTCCAGCTGCCAAGCGACAGAGGACACTGGGGCCCGCAGAACAACATCGGATTGCTATTGAGGTACAGCTTATTTCACTTTCATAGGCCTCCTCTTGTGCTCTAGTCTACAGTAGTGCTTCACAAACTGCTGCACGGTTACTGGTGCCACTCAAAGGTCCTCTGTTGTTCTATAGTTTTAATTTTGTGTTATGTTTGGAGCAGTTACTAATGTTTTGCCAAATCAAATTCACTTTATCCGTTAGGGACTTCATTTGCTGAGAAAGTGCCACTACAGATAAAAACATAGCACATGTACTGTACATTACAATAATTTTATTTTGGATTTCCTCTTAATCTCAATTCACCAATGATTTAGTTCTATTGTAGATCCTTGATTAGTTTTGGTTTAGACAACAGTATTTCATACTTGATTTTTGCATATCCACATTTACAACTATATTCAAAGTATTGTGACATAATATAATAAAGTTATATGTAAAGCAATTTATATGTTATTTATTTTCTATGTTTTACAGGTGTGTGATACCATCTGGGCTCAGACAAAGGAGCGCTTTGCGTTCACTGGGCACCTTGTGAGTTCAACACTGCTGCAGGGAGAGCTGTTCTCACAGCATGCTAAAACCTTTCCAAGTGCTGCATTGAATGCCACTGTGGAGGCCTATCCGATGCTGAACAAGGCTAGACTGAAGACAGAACTATCCTTGGTCTATGAAAACCCGGAGTTTGAAAAGTGTAGTGGTGCAGTGCCTCTGTATCAGTTTTTTATGGAGAACAACCTTCAGTGCACATTTTCAGAAACTGTTAATCTTCTGAAAATCCTTATCACTACTCCAATGACATCAGCAGAATCTGAAAGATGCTTCTCCACTCTAAAAAGAATCAAAACGTTCCTAAGGAGCACAATGTCTCAAGAAAGACTGAATGCCCTTGCCATGCTTTCTATGGAGAAAAAGATTGTGAAAGACATGCCCAACTTCAACAACAAAGTAATTGATAGGTTTGCAACCCAGAAAGAAAGGAGAGCCAAATTTCTTTACAAGTGACAGTGCATAATCATCTCGGCTGCTTCTCACCATCAGGAACTCAGCATCTCGTCTGCTCCTACAGGGACATAACAGCATCTCCACTACTCCTTCAAGCACTCAGCATCTCCACTACTCCTTCAAGCACTCAGCATCTCCTCTGCTCCTCAAAGCACTCAGCATCTCCTCTGCTCCTCCAAGCACTCAGCATCTCCTCTGCTCCTCCAAGCACTCAGCATCTCCTCTGCTCCTCCAAGCACTCAGCATCTCCTCTGCTCCTCCAAGCACTCAGCATCTCCTCTGCTCCTCCAAGCACTCAGCATCTCCTCTGCTCCTCCAAGCACTCAGCATCTCCTCTGCTCCTCCAAGCACTCAGCATCTCCTCTGCTCCTCTAAGCACTCAGCATCTCCTCTGCTCCTCCAAGCACTCAGCATATCGTCTGCTTCTCCAAGCACTCAGCATCTCCTCTGCTCCTCTAAGCACTCAGCATCTCCTCTGCTTCTCCAAGCACTCAGCATATCGTCTGCTCCTCCAAGCACTCAGCATCTCCTCTGCTCCTCTAAGCACTCAGCATCTCCTCTGCTCCTCCAAGCACTCAGCATATCGTCTGCTTCTCCAAGCACTCAGCATCTCCTCTGCTCCTCTAAGCACTCAGCATCTCCTCTGCTCCTCTAAGCACTCAGCATCTCCTCTGCTCCTCTAAGCACTCAGCATCTCCTCTGCTCCTCTAAGCACTCAGCATCTCCTCTGCTCCTCTAAGCACTCAGCATCTCCTCTGCTCCTCTAAGCACTCAGCATCTCCTCTGCTTCTCCAAGCACTCAGCATATCGTCTGCTCCTCCAAGCACTCAGCATCTCCTCTGCTCCTCTAAGCACTCAGCATCTCCTCTGCTTCTCCAAGCACTCAGCATCTCCTCTGCTTCTCCAAGCACTCAGCATCTCCTCTGCTTCTCCAAGCACTCAGCATCTCCTCTGCTCCTCCAAGCACTCAGCATCTCCTCTGCTCCTCCAAGCACTCAGCATCTCCTCTGCTCCTCCAAGCACTCAGCATCTCCTCTGCTTCTCCAAGCACTCAGCATCTCCTCCTCCAAGCACTCAACATCTCCTCTGCTCCTCCAAGCACTCAGCATCTCCTCTGCTCCTCCAGGCACTCATCATCTCCTCTGCTCCTCCAGGGGAGATGCTGTTGTGCTTGGAGGAGCAGAGGAGATGCTGTTGTGCTTGGAGGAGCAGAGGAGATGCTGAGTGCTTGGAGGAGCAGAGGAGATGCTGAGTGCTTGGAGGAGCAGAGGAGATGCTGTTGTGCTTGGAGGAGCAGAGGAGATGCTGTTGTGCTTGGAGGAGCAGAGGAGATGCTGTTGTGCTTGGAGGAGCAGAGGAGATGCTGTTGTGCTTGGAGGAGCAGAGGAGATGCTGAGTGCTTGGAGGAGCAGAGGAGATGCTGAGTGCTTGGAGGAGCAGAGGAGATGCTGTTGTGCTTGGAGGAGCAGAGGAGATGCTGTTGTGCTTGGAGGAGCAGAGGAGATGCTGTTGTGCTTGGAGGAGCAGAGGAGATGCTGTTGTGCTTGGAGGAGCAGAGGAGATGCTGTTGTGCTTGGAGGAGCAGAGGAGATGCTGTTGTGCTTGGAGGAGCAGAGGAGATGCTGTTGTGCTTGGAGGAGCAGAGGAGATGCTGTTGTGCTTGGAGGAGCAGAGGAGATGCTGTTGTGCTTGGAGGAGTAGTGGAGATGCTGTTGTGTCTCTGGAGGAGCAGAGGAGATGCTGAGTGCTTGGAGGAGCAGAGGAGATGCTGAGTGCTTGGAGGAGCAGAGGAGATGCTGAGTGCTTGGAGGAGCAGAGGAGATGTTGAGTGCTTGAAGGATTTTGATTTTATTTTTTGTGTGTGTCTGCCTTAGAGGTGGTTTGCTGAAGGATAAGATTCATGATTGACTCATGTGAACACTGGAGACAATGTATAGCATTTTTTATTGACTTGCTCCCCATTCCAATTAATGTACAGTCTTCTCCATCTAGTGGTTACTCCATATAATAACAGCGATTATTTAACTCTTTGTGTTTATTGAATATTGACTCTGTGCACTTACTGTAATTCATGCAAATTATAGCAATTAGTTCACCTTGTATGACTTGGTTTCCAAATGAATCTCAAATTGGCACGTCTTTGAAAGAACAATATTTGAAATCTACAAGGACGTTCTAAATTCATACTTTAATAATTACATTAGATGCTATTTGTTTTTGAGCCGTTACTTTGGTGTTAATGTAATAAATAAACGGCAGCAATTGTTTAATTGTTAAAATAAAAATTTTAAAACCACATTGCACCTCAGCCCCCCCTACTTTTTCCATCACCAGCCGCCACTGGAATAAAATATACGATAAGATGAAAAAATGGTAAATAAGAGATGGATTGCACTTTATGTGCTCTCATTGGAGTGTATGGTTCATGTAAACAGTGAGAGATCTTGTGGCAGGCGCGACGCTAATAGGTGACGTGACGCGCGCTCCAAATGGACAAAAAGATATAAAATAAGATGACAAATACCCCTACTGTACGCAGCCCTGGATAATAGCGGAGACAATTCACGTTATAACACAGAGATTACCAGATATCATGGTAGAGATGTAATTTTTAATTGCTGAATTTAATTTATAATTGTAATTGGGTTGTATTTTATGATGCTATATTTAAATAAAATTGCCTTTGCCAAAACCCAGCCATCAATTTAGTATTCCGTCATAGTGACTAAAACAAACAATTCACTCTGTCTCAGTGTATTACAGTTGTTTAACTAAAACTTAATATCAATGCCAACGGCGAGAGAATTTAGTTTTGCAGTGGACAAATCATCTTACTTTGCACGGGGGTAAAAATAAGTATCATTGAGTAAACGCTCGTGTGTTTTGTGTCTTAATCAACCTTTTCCACACATATAAATTATAACTCGTACTCATCGCTCTGTCCATTTCAGCAAATGACGTTTTGTGAAGGCCTCTCCTGTTGCTTTGGTGCTTGTCAACACGCGCGTGCACCCCCTGCTGGTAAAGCTGACTACAGCAGATGGAGATTATGATCGGTAATCTACTGCTTTTCCTGCAGTTCCTGGATGTCGACGTTGAATTTACTGTCGAATTTGAACCACTGAATTTGTGGAAGCTAATTTTCAAGGCGAAATAAAATGGACCGAAATTTGCCTGTTGAATATTATAGGTTGTATTTTTAAACAGTTTGAAAATTTTGGAAGTGAAATATGAAAGGTGAATATGGATTATTGAATTTTTAATATTGAAAATGTGTTTGAAATGTTTTTAATTGAAATATTCACAGCTTAAATATTCAACCATGTTGAATTTCAGCCCATAAAAATGCAAGCCTTAAAAATACAATGGATTAAAATATAAGCATGGTTAACGCAATGCATATTTTTTTTCAATTGGTGCAATTCAACATGCTTTTTGTTTCAAAAACATTTGACATTATTTTACTTCCATAGGTTTTCTTCTGTCAGCCCAATGACAGCGATTTTATAGACATTTCATCTCTTGAGGCCTGTAGACACAGGGACCATGAGCACAGGCTGACAGATTCAAAATGTGCAGACTAAACATAGGCCTAAAGAAAAACAATAGGCTCTTAGGGGGTTTTGAACAGCTAAAATATATTTTTATAAAAAGCAACTAAAACGTTGGCCATTAAAGGCAGGGGGGGGGGAATGGTCTGTGTTTGACAGCTATGTCAATAACACCGTGGGAAGCTTAAACCACAGGAAAGCCACAGTTTAAAGTGACAACATATGAAGTCGCAAATATTGCCTCAGCAACTGGTTAAATATTGATATGCAGACTCATTTATTAGGGATGAGCACATCATGAATTGACAAGGACCAAGCTGAGAGACATTTAAGGACCCCTTAGGTCCTCAATACACCAAACTAAATAAGGGCGGGGGAAAAACACCCTGAACTCTTCAAAATTGTTAAAGTCCCCCTGTGGTCAATCGTTTTATCCCTCAAAACTCATCTTTGATCACCGAAATGACATTTAAACATTCTTGCATGTCAATTTGTTTTATGCCTTATAGCTTGAATATAACTCTGCTTAATTTAGTATTGGATCTATGAATATGCAAATTAGCCCCACCTCCAGCTCAGTCAATCACACCAGGCAGCCATTTTACTACAGTCAACTTTACTGTAGTAAAAGTACCTGATTTTTCATATCAACAGAAAAATATACCGAGATAACCTGGCTTCTCGAGACTCCCCTGCTTCGCAGCAGTTAATGATATGCTAAAGCCCGCCTACACTTTGCTGTGATTGTCCGGGAATTTCAAACCATGTTTTTGAGACAGCCTTTTTTTTTTATTGTAGTTTTAAGGAGAAAATACTCAGCAATGGGGTTGACTTATGAATTTGCACATGGTTTGTCTTAATGCATATTAAACACTACATAGACAAACATCATAAAAATTTTCACCACAGGGGGTCTTCATAAACTTTGCATGAGATTATAAACTTTGCATGTTTGCCAATCGACATCTTAGCTGAAAATAAAACAAGGAGGAAACTCATTTTGTCATGTTTTAGAGATATGGGTAATGGTAGATTTTGAAGAGCTTGTCAGTAAAAAAAAATTAAAAAAATAAATTAATAGGGGTCCAATTATGATTTTTCACTTTTTCAACTTTAGTTAGTGTTTAATGTTGCTGTTTGAGCATACAAAAGATCTGCAACGTTACAAAGCTCACTCCACAGGGGAGTATTCTCTTTAACAGAATCTACTTCTCAAGAACTACAACAAATGGCTCATTGGGACTACAACATGCTTTTTCCGGATCTTGCGAAGTCACAATGTCACTCATTAAAATAATCCCAGCCAACGGAATGTGCAAAAAAAGGAGGGAGGCCTGGTTTAGCTGCACTATAGAGAAGATGAAGAAGACCTGCTATAGCATGTTGTTGCCATGCTGAAGAGACACTGTTTTCTTCCACCCTGGTTCCAAAACCCCTTTGTTTGGCCTTCCTCAGGCAGATGAACTTAGAAAACAGTGGTTAAAGTTGATTTTTAACACGGTTCCTGAACATTATATCCGCATCGTTTATCTGTGTGCTGCACATTTTACAGAGTACAGCTTCCAAAACCTAAGAGAATCCACTGCCGGTTACGCACCAAAGCTTCCCCTGAGTTCTCACTTTGTCAGGACAATCAGTTGTTTATGGATCACAAGCTGCAAGTATGTTTTATTACTTGTTATGTTTTATATTAACAGTTCCAATTATAAGTTTTATGTTGTTGTTAAGATGTAAACAAAGGGCAAAGTCTTTTGGCTCCACTAGCCTGCTGGCTAACATTAGGCCCTGTTTACACCTGGTATTAAAGGGATACTCCACTTTTTTTGGAAATAGGCTCATTTTACAACTCCCCCAGAGTTAAACTGTTGAGTTTTACCGTTTTTGAATCAATTCAGCCGATCTCCGGTTCTGGCGGTACCACTTTTAGCACTAATTTACTAATTTACCTGCCCATAGACCCTCCCCTCGAAGAAATCAGGACAGAAGTGTTTGAAAGTAGACAAAAGAGACGACGAGTTTTTCAAAACCTTTCTTTTTAGGCAAGGCAAGGCAAGTTTATTTATATAGCACATTTCATACACAATGGTAATTCAAAGTGCTTTACATAGAAGAAAAAAAAAAAAAAGAAAAAAAAAAAGAAATAAAACAGTTTAGAATAAAGAAATTAAAATATTCAAAACAAATAAGAATAATTAAAACAGTTTAGATTAAAAAATAAAATAAAGTACAGTAAAAACAGTCGGACGAACAGTGGCACAGTGCTCATTCAGTAAATGCATAGCTAAACAGATGTGTTTTGAGTCTGGATTTGAATGTGACTAATGTAGGAGCACATCTGATCTCCTCTGGAAGCTGGTTCCAGCTGCGGCTGGCATAATAGCTAAAAGCAGACTCTCCGTGCTTAGAGTGAATCCTGATGTGATCCTAATGATCTGAGTGATCTGTTAAGTTTATATTCAGTGAGCATATCTGCAATATATTGAGGTCCTAACCCATTGAATGATTTATATACCAGTAATAATACTTTCAAATCAATCCTAAATGTAACTGGGAGCCAGTGTAAAGACCTGAGGACTGGTGTGATATGTTCATATTTTCTGGTCCTGCTCAGAATCCTGGCGGCAGCGTTCTGTATGAGCTGCAACTGTCTTATGGTCTTTTTAGGAAGGCCAGTGAGGAGTCCATTACAGTAATCCACCCTGCTGGTGATAAAAGCATGAACAAGTTTCTCTAAGTCTTGACTTGAAACAAAGCATCTAATTCTTGCAATATTTTTCAGATGATAGTATGCTGATTTAGTTATTGCTTTGACATGACTACTGAAACTAAGGTCTGACTCTAGAGACACACCAAGATTCCTGACTTGATTTTTAGTTGTTAGACCCCTAGCGTCAAGGTATGCATTCACCTTAAGAACTTCCTCTTTGTTTCCAAACGCAATGACTTCAGTTTTGTCTTTGTTTAACTGAAGAAAGTTTTGGCACATCCAACTGTTTACTTCATCAATGCATTTGCACAAGGAGTCAATGGGGCTGTAGTCGTTAGGCGATAGGGCTAAGTAGAGCTGTGTGTCGTCTGCATAGCTGTGGTAAGAGATTCGGTTCTTTCTCATTATTTGGCTCATTGGGAGCATATACAGGTTGAATAGGAGTGGTGCAAGAATTGAGCCTTGAGGGACTCCGCATGTCATGGTAGTAAACTTTTAGTAAACTTTGTGTACACAAACAATGTAGTCAATGCTCAAGTTCATGTGTAGAGCCCCTGGTGATACTTCGAGCACAGTTTTGTTGTGTCGAGCCTTTTAGTGTTTTAAAAATAGCGATTTTGATGCTATCATAGAAGTGCCCCATGCACTCCCATTCAAAAGGCAATTTGTCCTAAAACGAAAATACGGTCAATATTAAAAGTGGCGTTTCCATTCTAATTACACTTTTACACGAAAATTTGACTCGGTTAGATTAACAAAAATAGCCTAGGTTCAATTTTGGCAAGAGTTACCCTTTAATATTTACACCTGAGCCAATGAAACTCGCAGTTATGGTAAGGGGAGTGACATTTCAGGAACTTGCTCTAAGCGGTTGGCCAATCACAACACACTGGACCAGCTAAATAACCAGAACACATTCCATATTTCCAGAGGAGGGGCTTCATCGAAACAGGAACTAAAGAGAGCATTTAAGACAGACTGGGAAGAGACGTTCTGCAATAATGTAAAGTATGTGAAAACAATCAACCATAAAAACAATTCTATTACACCCCAAGAATTTGTAAAAGGGTATAATAGGACCCCTTATGCTCTGACGTAGTCCTAATACTCTCTCCTCAGTTTTAGAGAACACATTCTCCTAATGAGATTCCATATGAAGTTCTTCTCTGGTTTAGAAATCAGTAACAGACCTAGAGTTAATATATGACCTGACATACAAACACAAGCAAGTGGTAATGAAGCCCCCTTGATACACAAGACCAGAGTGCAGCAGTTCTAAATACAGACAGATGGCTGAGAGAAACAGGAGTAAGAGGTAAATAAAGTCTTGCACGCAAACTAAACACCCAGCGAGGCTTACAGGCCTACAGCATGACACAGGAGACACCCTGGTCTGAAAGAGCTGTACTATGCATTAATTGTACTTAGAATAGCAAGGTGTGAACAGGCCTCACTATCTGGGAGTTCTCAGCAAAAAAAAAAATCTAATTAACTTTGTCCTCCATTTGGTAATTCCACAGAAATGTCAACCACAGCATAACAAAAATTTAAGACTTTAGAAAAGGAGCAAAAGTTTTAGATTCTTAATTTGGATCCGTATTTCATGACGTGCTATAATAGATTTATGAAGTTAACTGCATCGTTTATCCACCACACATAAGTTGTGTGCAACAATACTAAAACAAACTTTTTCATATTTTATGGTTTCAAAATAGGAAACAGAGGACTCCTTACTCTCAATTTATGTTATCAATAAGCATTTTCCATACAATGTATAAATATACAAAATTATGCATTTATAAAGGCACTGCATTTCAGAAATGTCACATCCTCAACATTTTATAGGCAAACGTATAACTTTCTGTCCAAAGCTGACTTATGCTTACGTCATTTATAGCCATAATTTCAAACAAAATAATTATTTTAGTTTTATTTCTATGGTCCTACAGATTTAATTAAATTTAGTTAGTTAAACTGATTTTGTAAAATCTAACAGAATTGATTCTTTGTAAAGCTTTGAAACCAGCTCTATACAGAAAATAAAGTGATTTCTGGGTCACTACATTAAGTACTTCTTGAAAAAAATTAGCCATAGATTATAAATAGCTATCAAGAGTTAGTTAATGAGAATTATACATTACAAACTTGATCATACTGAGATGTAATTTGAAGGACACGAATAACCCAAAGCATAATTATTCAACACCGAAGATTACAAAACCTTGCATCAAGACCGACAGACATTACAACATTGTGTGAGTAGTACATTTTATGTTCATGTCACCTATATTGCAAAGTTATTGATAAATATTTGTAAAGTACACTTTTATACTCATTGTGCTTCAGTATGTACAAACAAAAGGCTCAGTAAAACTGTAACCTTTAATATGGGCACTGAAATAGGGAATCAGGGCTTAGAAATAATTTCCCAATCAAAACTTCGAAAAATAAATAAATAAACGATTAACGGGTTTTTAATGGCACTATAAATACAAACAAGTTAGTTTGTAGTTAGTACTTTCTCTGAGAAGTTACATTTTTAAGTTTTGACAGCAAATGTCATGTCCAAAAAGGCTGATCATATGGCTCGCGACTGGTGTGTGTGTGTGTGTGTGTGTGTGTGTGTGTGTGTGTGTGTGTGTCTAGGCCACTTCTCAGCGAGGCTAACTGAGCCCGTTTCAAACTGCCTGCGATTTTCCACAGACTTGAGTAACGAACGATGATGACATAATGCAACGTGTTGTTCACCTCACTATAACCAGTCTAAAAACAAACAGCGTCCCAATGTATGTGAAGGCAGTGTGGCACTTCTGTTTTGCCGTTTACGCTATCAGTAGTGATTCTAGCATACCCGCAGCTCGTATAAAGTCCTGGTACTCTCGTCTGTCCTTTTCTGAGACATATTGAAACTGAAACTGTTGATTCACTTACTCTAACTATCGCACGCTGTCTCTCTCTCGCACACAGTTTTATATTTTTAGATATAAAGAGCAATGTAGCGCAAAGTAATAACTTTAACTTAACAACACGAGACTGCCATTGACAGTGACATAATTTATCTGCCCCTCGGCTCTGTTCGAGACCAGCAAGTTGTTTTTAAGGCCAGAGGTGAACCAATCTTTCCAGCACGGAAATAACTTTTCTGCAGTGGAAATGCGCAGAACGGTTCGAGAATGGACACAGGTCGGGAACCCGCACCAGAACAGTGTCAGTGGAAGTGTGTGTGTGTGCGTGTGTGTGTGTGTGTGTGTGTGTGTGTGTGTGTGTGTGTGTGTGTGTGTAGGAAAGGCTTCTCTCACATCCAAAGCAATCTCGCTGTAGACAGCTGCTGGAACAAAGAGTACAAAAATCAATGACTTCTGCGTGAATGAGGATAAAAGCAGCAATCACAGCTTGAGAGTGTAAATGTAATGATATGGGATCAGTAGGAAGGTACGCTTTGGTGGAATGATGAAAGGACCTTCTAGATTAGGCTGTTTTCGAACCCTTTCCTTTTATTAGCCATTGTTTCTATGATAAGCATCACTATTACTATAGGACATACTGCATAAGAGAACAACAAACCTCTAAATGCTAAGTTTTAAATGGTAAATGGACTGCATTTATATAGCGCTTTCACAGACCCAATGGCCACCAAAGCGCTTTACATATTGCCTCACATTCACCCATTCATACACTCATTCATACACCGACGGCGGTGTCAGCCATGCAAGGCGCCATCCAGCTCGTCGGGAGCAGCTGGGGTTAGGTGTCTTGCTCATGGACCCCTCGACACTTGGTCAGGTGGAACCGGGGATTGAACCACCAACATTCTGGTTTGTAGACAACCGACATGAACCACTAAGCCACTGTCGCCCCCCACTGTAAACTTACACCTGGTAGTTTGTGGCTTTTTTCCAAAGGGGAGATCACACAACAATTAAAGGGGTCATATAATGGTACATGCACTTTTATAAGTTGATTGTACTAAAATGTGTGTTGGCAGTGTCTGTACACAACCATCATAAAATGATAAAAATCCATCCAGTGTTTTTTTTTTAATCTCCTTATATGTTTTCCCCTGCCTCAAATTGAGCCGTCACTAAATCAGACGCCCCTCCCACGATTGTTGATTGACAGCACCGTTTCAACACAGACCCGCCCTCGCTCGTGAGCGAACGAGCTGTCAATCATAGTCCGCGCGGACCGGCGCGGTCATTGTTGATATGCTGGAGCACTGTCTATGAGCAGAATGGCGTCTAAGCGATTGTGGTGTTCTGTTCTTGGGTGTAATAACGAACACAGCAGTCATTTTAATGTTCCTAAATTCGAACCGCTGAAGACGCAGTGGCTGAGTTTGTTTTCGAAGGGAATATTCCCCACGAGCAACGTCAATGCTCTCATGTTTGCGCGAATCATTTCACACACCAGACTGCTTTATAAACGAGGATCAGTATAAAGCTGGTTTTGCTAAGAAGCTGCTCATGAAAAAAGGATAGGTACCAGATATTCGTGTTCTTGCTGAACCTCCAGAAGAACTGAAGTGAGTGTAACGTTTTATTAAACTTTATATTAATAATTATATTAATCTTTGCAAATCGCTAGCTGCACGCTTCACAATGAATGCGTCTAAGGCTTACACTCAGGGTACATTATTGCATGTTTTCTATGTATGACATTCTCAATATAATTCATAATCCCACGTTTATACTGAACAACGCATTATGGTTATTGTGTTATTGTGTTCAAACGGTGTATGCACAGAACAGAGAGGCGGGGTGAGCAAAGCTCATTATCATTTAAAGTCATATGCACTGAAACAGCGTGCTGAAAACAGAGCTGTTTTTGACCAGGTAAAATAAGTGTTCTCTTACAATACTAATGAGAATTTTTAATTAAAGTATATTACAAACTTTTAATTTAGACCCTAAAGAATCATATTAGCTTGTTAAAAATGGCATTATATGACCCCTTTAAACAACTGGTGCAAGTCAAATGTGTTGCATTGGAAAAGATTGCTGTTGCTCATGTTGCTAGAAAGACTTCTGGTTGCTTTGTCACCTCTACTCACAGTCAGTGTGAATACCCCATAAGTGTTTCCCAACCCATATTCGGGAGGCACACCACCAGGACACTTTTTGGATGTCTCCCTTAACTGGTCCATCCATTTCAGGTCTTATTGCAGGAATTCTGGAGTTAATCTCCAACACTAATCAAACACACTGGAACAAGCTAATCAAGGTCTTCAGGTTTACTAGAAAGATACAGACAGGGGTGTTTGATCAGGGTTGGGGCTGTTTACACGACACCATTTTCAACTAAAAACCCCAAATTTGTATGCGTTTTGGCCGTTCATTTACACGACAACAGCGTTTGGGTGGCAGAAAATGCAAACTTTTGAAAATATGCCATATAAATGGCCTGGCAGCAGAACAAGGCGTTGTTAATCGTTTTCACGGATCCGTGTGAATTGGGATCGTTTTGACAATGATGTTGTCTGTACGCAGAAAACTCAAAGACAAAACTTCTCCGTTTTAAGCATAGGCGATCATTATCGTGTAAACGTACCCTAAATTCTGCAGGAAAATTGATCTTAAGGGCCAAGGTTGCCCAGCTTTTGGAATCTAATGATTACTAATGAGCTGGAAAGTTGAATCAGGTTTGTTTCATTAGTAAGAAAATGTGTACTGCTGGTGTGCCTCCAGGTCTGAAGGATGGACGTAAACTGTAATGGATAAATAGTCCACTTTGGTGGCTGTACCCTGCCTGTACCCAGCAAACACAGAACGTTGGCACAATGTACCCAACCTTCTAACAACATGGCCAAAAGGTTGCTATAACTACGTTGTGTGGTGAAGGTTGTTACAGCGTTGTCTGCCATGCACAGAACCCAGTTTTGTTCATTAAATGTTCTGATCTTTTTATGTTTTATTTATTATACTTAAAAGAAATGTGTATATTCGTTTTTGTTTTGTTTTTTGTTTTTTTCACAAATATAAGACTTTTGGAAGTGCAATTTGATTACCATATGCAGTTTTAATGAAGTTGAATTAGCTAACCTATGTCATTTTTATTCTTCAAAGTGTACACTGCCAGGTGTTGATTATAATTCATTTACTGTTAGGCCCATAAATAATAATAAGGATAAACAATATTTTAAAAGGCTATAGGCTAATTATCTAACATCTGACAAATAAAAAATTAACCACAAAACATAACATGCTAAATGGGGGATATGTCTATAACATAAAAAAAAAAAATTGTCAGAATGTCGTCTCGCAGTTGCTGAATGCAACAACGTTGCTACAGCCCCGTCACGTCTTACAATTCTATGTTGTTACAATGTTGCGAGCACGTAGACAGCGACATTGCCATAGTAGAAATGCAACGTGCCACAGACGTTGCCACAACGTAGGCTAAATGTGTTTGCTGGGTAACACCCCAGAAACCAACTTCTTGCTAACTCAAGAACAAGTCTGTTGTAGAGCCAGCACCAGCATGGGCTGGGCAAATGTGTGCCTAGCAGGTGCTTGTGACAGTCCTTCTGAAATCTAAATTGACAAATGGGACACTCCACAAATTTGCAGACTTTATGGAAACACGCACACAATACTTATCACAAATTCAAAAGACCGCAACTGCATATCATGTGCTCCTTCAGGAACCTCAATAACCTCATGGGACACAGAGTCATAGACTCTGTGTCCCATAACTGGCTTGAGACACATAAAACAATCTCTTTAAGCCATACACACACACACACGTACACACAAGCACATCTGTGCATTCAACATGGTCTTACTACTCACCAAATTACCTAAATGGACATTAAAGGAGAGGTTAAGGAAGGCAGGGGATGTATGGAGAACAAGTTAGACTGACTAGAAGCTCATGAGGTGTGTTCTTGCAAGAATCAGGCTCTTTTACAATGCATTCAGTAAAGGAGAGTGTGTGTATTTGTGACTTAGCTCAATCAGGAGCAGAAAAATTCTGTGGCAGGAGCCGTGAGGGGGAGACGTGAGATCTTGTGCAGATTTGGAAATGAAAGGAATCCCTCCAAATGAGCCATATTAGTGTGCTTGGAGGAACACATGAGCGAAGTAAACTGATATGTCAGACAGTGGCTGTGTGAAAATCTGCAGCAGCTGACACACTCAGTCACAGTCACACACACACACACACGTCCATCTCTTCTATTCTGGACTTACATCAGGTGCATAAACTAACCTCTGCCAAGGATAAAACTGGGTAACTGAGGCAACCAACAGACAGAAGGTCAGAATGGATGCCATATTTTTTAAAACAGCCCCACAGCCTTGTTTTTAATTTGTCAATGTCACATGGTTGTGTACCTGAATATTTTTTATTTATGCAAAATGTAGGTCTTTCAAAAAAAAAAATCCATGGACACAACAACAGAATGTGTTGTAGCTGGACACCACAGAAATAGGACCTCAAGACCAAGGTTGTCCAATTTTGTTCTTGGAATACCACCTACCTGCAAAGCTTAAGTCCAACCAAAATGAAACACACCTGGACCGGGTAATGCTGGAGCATACTGCAACCAAACTCTGCAGGAAGGTGGTCCTCCAGAGATAGGTTTGGCCACCCTTTCTCAAGATAACAATTTAAAAAGGCAGTGGCTTTATCCCAAACGGGCAGCATAGGTGTAATATGGTTCAAGAACCATCTACTTTTGAACCCGTTTTGTTTTCATGTACGGTTTAAAACAGATTGGTCAGAAATACTTGATTCCACACTGGAAGTCAAATAAAAAAATCCAATAATTGCAGAGAAGTTATAGTAACTTTATTTCCAGGTGGATTATTGCAGCCCAATGGCCATAAATTGTACAGATGCCAGTCAATCAAATAAGATGTCTAAGGTGGTCTATATACTAGGATTTTATATATAAGCTTAATGACAGTGTGGTAGTTATCACTATCTGGCTGCCAAGGAAGAAACAGATGAATTACTTTAATTTTCTTCATTCATAAAGACCTGCAATATGGCAGCCCAACAAAAAGAGGCACAGAGAGTGCAAATTCTAGTCACAAATTCTAGTAATGTTGTGGAGGGATATCAACACCAGATATTTATACATATTACAGCTGGTGTTCACACAAAAATTCTCTCAAAGGGGGAAAAAGTGCACATGCTGTGGAGCTACTGTCACTAAAATATAAACCTATCGAGCAAAAGCCCTGTAAACATGAGCGACTTTACAGCACTTGAAAACTACACCTCTGTTTATTGGAGCAAATCACCTTTTACTTGCATACTCTCACCTGGGGCCTGATGTATAAACGTTGCGTACGCACAAAATGGGCATAGAAATGTGCGTACGCATTTTTCCACTCACATATCGCGATTTATAAAAAAAAAACTTGGCGTAAATAAGTGCGCACCGTAAGGATGCTCTTGACCGTGCGTACGCACTCTTTTAGAGAAGTATGTGTTTTGGCGACACCGATGGTGAGCTCGAGTTAAATGTCTTTTTGGTCACTTTTAGACAGAAAATCTAAAGAAAATTATACATATACAGAAAGATAATACAAATATAATTTCACTCACCAAACCTATCACTTGAAGTAAATATCCATCCCTTCTTAAATATCCGCGCCAGCGAGTGCGTTGGGCCGTTTAGTGAAACTGACGCAGATGAAGTAAAACCGTAAATCTTCATTATGGGTCCATCATAAATACAGTGCATGTTCACAACAACAGTTTAAATAAATAAATGAATGATTTAAACTATGTTTTACTTCTGATATAAACATTTAGATTAATATGCCATTCTCATTAATGGTGTTACACTTGAACTACATGAAATCATTACTGAGAAGTTACAACATTGTTATATTCAATAAATATAAATATTTGTTGTGGATGTGATGCTTTTGAACACTTTTCCGCTGGCATGCTGTCTATGTTTTAATGTGTTAACTACGTAGATAATTGCTTATCATGATGGCAGATTGTCTGAGAAAATGGTTTCGTGCAAATAGCGCACAACAAGGTCTATCTGTTTCCATTTAAAATATAAATCAATTAAAATACTATTTGGCCAGTGGAAAAGATTGAGAAAAACTTTCTCTGAAATGCAATTTGCACTATTTTATTTATTTAAAAAACAAGGGAAGGATGGGCTACTAAATGATTTTTATTAATGTTATGTGACTGCACATCCGTATTTCATATTTTCCTAATGTCTTGTACCGTTAAACATGTTATCATGTGGATGAATAATCATATGCAATTTGCAAATGATATGCAGATGAGGATATGCATAGTAAAACTAGGCGTTATAATCTCCATATATGGTTATTTCGGGGTGGAGGAGCATGTGCGCACAATCTTCCGCTGACTCGGATTTATAAAGTGAATTCTGCGCAGGTTCTGGCGTACGCACGGTTTTATAAGTCTGAATATTTTTTTGCGTACGACATTTTTGGCTTTCAGGCGCACGTACACTTTTAGTAAGGATTCTACGCACAGTTTTATACATGAGGCCCCTGGCCTTTCTCTTGATCTACACTTTTCTAACTGTTCTCCTGACATTTTATAAGTATGCCCTTTTAAACTGGGGGAAAAAATTGTTTTATTGCCAGGAAGTTATTCACCCTCAGAAATTTTCACAAAGCAGGTCATATGGAAAGGAAATCACGGTGAATATCGGGAGAAATGCTGATGGTATAGGTGTGTGGGGGTGAGAGTGAGACAGACATACAGACATATTAGGAAAGAGCGAACGAACACAGATGGTGGAGAGATGAGTGCTGGAAAACCTTCTGACAGAGCAGCTCTGCTGGTTGCTAAACAGGGAATTTGACAGTTGCCCCCTGAGAGCCTCTTTACCATCTCATTTTCATTCACCCTCTCTCATGCACATCTATTAGCAGATCTTTCTTAAGGCTCAAGTTGTTCCCTCACAAGAACATATCCTGCTGCTAGCTTCTTCAAGCATGATCAGAGAAAGCAGCTAGTTATACATTAAATCAAAGCTAAATATATAATTTTATAAAGACCATGATAGAATAACACTTGTTCCCACAATGTTAGTTTTGGGGACTGATAAACGCATTTACTTACAGGTCTGAGTCTGTGAAATTCACACAGCAACTTACAGCATCTCAAATACTGTCTGTATGAACGTGCAAAGGGAGGCACGTCTGTATTCTCTTATCAGTAACCATAGCAACAGTGACCAAAATAATATCAATAATGGCAAAGGCCAAAAAATTATGTCTTATCACTTTTGGCATGACAAAAGTCAAATCATTCCGAGAGTTCATCCGTCAAATCTTCATTAACCGAAAGCAGCTTTTTATATCTGTGTTGGACAGCAGTAGAGATGGGAAGTTCGGATAATTTTACAGACTCGGATCAAAACGAACAAATCTTTTTTTCCAAGTCATTTCGTTCATTTAAACAGAATACAATTAAAATGTTACATGTTAATAGCCAAATCCCCAAACACATCTACTTCTTTTGTTTGGTCTCATCACATCCCCAGTCTGACGCTATGCAGTCTGTACTGGAAACAGAAATGATTAGGTCACCTCCAGAGTCTTTGGGTCTGAGTCGTTCGTTTTTTTTTGTCACTTGACCCCTTCCCGGCTCAGTATCTTACAACAAATACAACGTTATGTTAGTATTTTCTCCATCATATGGATAAAGTTTAAAGCATTAACCATCTCTTTTTTACCACATTCAATGTTATGGAAAATAGCCATCATGACAGAAATTCACAAATTTCCAATTTGAGACCAGAAACACATCACATAAGAGTTAAGGAAAATCAAACTATGGTTGTTTGTAAGAAAGGTTGGGAATTTGGGAACAACTCAAAGAAAAAAAGACTCGTCAGGTGAACCAATCGTTTCTGTTTCCGGTACCGACTGCATAGCCTTATAGCCCTGTCACGAGATGAACGAACAACTCAGACCCGAAAGGTGAACTAATAATTGATGTTTCCTTTACAGAACCTATAGAATGTTGCGCATACACTAGGGGTGGAACGGTACATGTATTCGTATTGAACCGAAACGGTACGGGCGTCACGGTTCGGTGCACGAATTTACACGGAGAATACGGTATAAAAATAAATAAAACTCGCGTGCAAATTAATTAATGTAATGCGGAACTACTGTTAGATACGCGGGTTCTTTAGGGACACATAATCTGTACCATCGGCTTAGCTCTGAACGCGCGTTCACTTCAAACGTTGGCTTTATACGCTCCTATTTGGACTAGCGTCGAACTAGACGCGAATTTGACGCTCTATTCGCGTTTGGTGTGACCGCACAATGAACAGGCTGCGATGTCAAGATTGCAATGCTGGAGTGTGTGTGTGTGTGTGTGTGTGTGTGTGTGTGTGTGTGTGCGCACGCGCGAGCGAGAGAGAGAGAGAGAGAGAGAGAGAGAGAGAGAGAGAGAGAGAGAGAGAGAGAGAGTCGCGGGCGCGATCGAACTCTGTGTGTGTGTGTGTGTGTGTGTGTGTGTGAGTGTGTGAGAGAGAGAGAATCAAACTATGGTTGAGAGAGAGAGAGAGAGAGAGAGAGAGAGAGAGAGAGAGAGAGAGAGAGAGAGAGAGAGAGAGAGAGAGAGAGAGAGAGAGAGAGAGAGAGAGAGAGAGAGAGAGAGAGAGAGAGAGAGAGAGAGAGAGAGAGAGGCGCGGGCGCGATCAGTGAACATATAAAACATACTCCGTAATTTTGTTCATACAGATAATTAAACCTGCAAAGTGTTTACTTATATTTGTGTACACTCGCAATAAAACACAACATTGTGCTTTTGTCACACTGTAAACTCTTGTCAAACTGTAACCTACAACTGTCACCCAACCAAAATCACACACACACACACACGCACGCACACACACGCACGCACAAAAGCAAAACATATTTATCCAACTCCATTTCAAAACAGTCTGTGGGTCCCATCTTTTGGACATTCATCATATTGCATTGGTTTTCATTTCTTGTTCTCAGAGCACTAATCTTACACATTCTACATTGATTAAAAAAAGAAAATCGAATGTGTTTTTAATGGTAGTATTATTTTATACAGAAATCCATTATTTATAATTCAGATGAGAATAATGTTACATTGTCAATTATTAATGTTAATTAAAATTAAGGAAAACAAATATATTGATCTGAAATTTAGCAAAATAATTTGTAATTAATTCAGGTACAATTACCAAACATATCGCAAGGTCTTTTTGTCTTTTTATTAATTTAATTAATAAACTAATTATATAAAACTATTGTCAGTGCACAACAAATAAACTGGTTCTATGCATTTATTAATAAAACTTATTTAAAAAATGCAATGCCTTCTGCATTTTTGTTTTCCTTTTCCCTCCATTGTACCGAAATCGTACCGAACCGTGATGTCTGGACCGAACCGTGACTTCTGTGTACCGTTCCACCCCTAGCATGCACGGTTAACACTAAATGAATGAATCCCTCTTTGAGACAACTCGTTGTTCCCGAGTCATATTAAAGATGTGTTCAAAATGAATGAATCGTTCATGATCGACCCGTCACTAGAGAGCAGAGCATTTGAGTCACTCGTAGAATAAAAAAGGATGAGAGCAGCTCTGCTGAAGAACAGAACAGTGTCTAGATCTAAAACCTTCAGATGACACACAGCTCATATCTCCGTCACTGTAAGTTACCGAAACCACACATAGTTGTTCAGTCCGGTTCCGTTTACATAGTGCGGCTTTCCAGAGAATGCAGCTGTGAGAAAAAAATTGAGGGGTGTGATTTGCTACTGTGTGAATGTGGCCTTAACATGTGTTTGGGATGTGGTCAATTTAATTTACATTCCAAATAATGTAATGTGGGAACCCAAATCTTAAGCTTCAGAATTTTCCTCAATCGGAATGTACATGTTTGTGTATCAGTGATCAAATAATCAGCCTATACTCACTGACATCTGACCCTGACAAGCCCCATAAGGATAGTGATGGTCATTTGGTTGAGGTTTACAGTGGAGAAGAGGTGTTTTATGACACCCACCCCCTTCATTAGAGTCGGTCATTAGTCTTGCACTGCAAAGAGCTTTGAATATACAACTGGTCACTGATAGTACTTACCAGAGAACCCAACCCGTACTCTTCCTTGAGATTTACCCACACTGCACAAGTTCAGATAAGCGCTTCCCCATTGGCTGAAGAATATTCTAATGTACTTTTTTTTTCCAACAAGACATTGCAAGGCTTGTAATGATAGGACAAACTAAAAACTCTCATCAAGTCTACTACTCTTCAACAAACATTTATTCTAATTGACAGCAAAACATCTGTTTTTAACAGGTACCTCCAGTCTCCTTCATAGACTCCATGCTTGAAAAATCTAGATCTTAATTAATTCTTGGTTACAGATGCCATTTTCTTTCCCAACAAGAGGATTCGTTAATTTCGAGCAAGCTTACAAAATGTAAAAGGTATCTGTGCACGAATATTTTACATAGAAAGACAAAGTCCATGCCTTTTGAAGAACACTTGATCAACACTATGGGTATTTCTATAGAACAAGACTCAGTGAACCACAGAGCTGTATTGATGCAAGGCCACACAATCAAATCAATCTGAAAAGAAATTTGATATGGGCTTAGTGAGTCAATACAAGAGCATATTAGTCTGAGACTAACACTACAGCTGCATGTACACCTTGACAACAACTCTGTTTAAACCTGAGAGGCTAACTGCCAGTGCCCTTCATGCAAGGTGTTAGTGTTGACCAGCTGGATGTAATATTACACAGATCACACAGTAAATGAACGGAGTGTGTCGGAGTGGGCTGAATTGGAACTTCCTGAAAAAAGTGCAGCGTTTCCACAGCAACTCCATGGTGACTTGGAAACGTGTGAGGTCATATGTGCTGTGAATGCATCTCTTCACTCCCTGCCTGTCTAAAAGCAGCTTGCCCTGAATGTTCATGCTTTCTCTTGAGCTGCGCGTGGAACACTTCAGTCTAGATTTACATGCCTTAGTGGAGTCGCCGTGGGCTCACCCATCACGGCAATTTGCCAGTGAAACAAATCTTTTGTGTGCATGTCTGTTTTCTGTGCAAGAAAAAAAATGGGAATCCTTATAAACCAGTCTATTGCCTTTTAAGTATCTCTCCCTATTGCTCTGGGTAATAAGAGGGAATCCTCAAGGATACCCTGGTGAACCGGAGATTCAGGCACTGAGGGATATATCAGCAGCAATGATCCTGGCTATAGATTAACTCTCAGTTGTTCTTCTCGCTTTACTCCTACCTCCATTTTTCCTTTTGTTCCTCTACTAGAAGGAAAAAAAAATGACCAATCAAGACCGAAGAGCTATCGAAAATAATCCATTTCTCAGCTCAGAACTTGAAACGTGATCCACTTTGATGATATGGCGCACTGGTGAACAATGGTCTATTGAAACCCTCATGGACCACAGATGGCTCCATATCATTTGACTACAATCTAAAACTGGCTTTTTACCCAGACCGTTCAACCTGTTGGGTCATTTTCTTGGGTTATTGTCACAGTGTTGGGTAATTTTGTGCAACCAACTGCTGGGTTAAGTTTCACTGAAAGTAGAAATTATGTACCTTCTCACAAACTACCCAGCCTGCTGGGTTACTGTAGCCCACTGCTGGTCTGCAGTTTAAAACTGTATCTTTTGTCAACGGTCTTCTGTCCTGAGACCTGTCCTGTCCTAAGGTGATCATTGTGAATCAAGGTTAGTATTCACTTGTATATCAAATACTTACAGTACAGACAAAAAAAAAAACATCTGCAGTTTCACCCTTGTTTAATAAAGTTACCAATGTTTGTTTTTTCATATAACATTATTTTGCGTTTCCTTGGTTTGCTTGGATTGCAAACCAAGTGAAAGAAGTGACAAGGCCATATGGATCGATCCTCTTTTGCCATCAGTTAAAATTATTTGATCTAGACGGTTTTTAATGTAGTTTGTTTGTGAGAAATTATTTATTAACGTGAAGTGGGCGATGAATCAGACAAAATTAACATGCACAATTAAATCCAATATCGGGAAAAAAAACCTCTAATATAAGCAATATAGTACAGATATATTGTGCATCCTTAATTATCAGCATTTGTTGTACATGTACAGTAAAAAGACATTTGTTGATCAACTCGTTTTAGCCACTGTGCCTTAGCCAATGTGTAAAGTTTCACTGAACTCCTCAGATGACCCAAATCTTATAAATCTATTTTACATTTTTTTTAAATCTACATTTATATCCTGAGTTTTAGAATGCAGGTCGCATTATATTGCAACAGTCTGGTGGTTTATCAGTTGCCAAGGAGACCTGATGTAATTCTTTAACCAGGGTGACCCTCACACACGCTGCTCTGCCTACCAAACCCCTCTGAGAGTTATAGTGCGTCAAGGTTTTGCTTTTGTTTTTCTATTGTCTTCTTTCCCTTGTGGCACACAGAAAATCACGCACTGCAAATTCTGTTTGTGAACAAAAAAAATGCCAGCTGCTAAAGCTGGCACTACTTCTTTTACTACTTTTTTTAGAAGTCAATTAGTCGTCCACAACATTAGTCAACTGGTCGGCCAATGAATGCCATATAAAACTCAAGTCATAAAATTGTACTTCCACTTATCGACCCCAAAGCATTGACTAATGGTGGAACTAGACGAGTAATCCTAGTGTGTGTGCATGTGAGTGTTAATATTTCTATTTACAGGAGCTTAAGGACTTACTTTGACAGAGAAATTAACCTAGCATCATGTTAAAGACTTTAACATGATGCTATTAGGGATGTGCTTTATAGATACTTTAAATTATATATACTATATGCCACGGCAAAATTACTCATGGTCTGGTAGATGAAACGGCATAAGCATGCAGAAGGAAAAGTGAGTGTTTATTCATCCATCAGTGGTAGCGGGTAAACCCGTATCACTTTGACAGCCTATAGCTAGAGCAGGGCTGCAAATCTCCCGCTCAAGAGCCGAGGCTGACAGACTGATCCACAGCACAAACTCCCCCGTCAAACGAGAGTTTATCCCACAAGACTCACAAACAACACACACACACACAATTGTGCCTTAACCCCCTACATTCCAAGTCGAAACAACTTAACCTGACATTGGTCCTTGCAATTATAATGCCTGGTTTGGTTTCCAGTTAGGGTTCATCGCACGGTCAATTGGGGTTTCGACAACTTAACGCACCATCAAACAAATCAATCGTTTTATGTGCAGGTGAAAATATTAACAAGGCCAATAACTAAACAGGTTGACATGATCCTCCCCTCTGAATGAACTACTATCGACTAGGGCATGGTGGTATGAAAGAATATACTGTTTGAAGTGGAAATGAGTTTTTAAAGATTTTCCTGCTACGTTCATATTGCAGTATATTTTGGACACAGTAAGAAGGAATAAATTGGGATGTATCCCAAACAAGTCAAGAAGACCTTGTCACTAAAGGGCGAAGTTTAGTTGTTTCAGTTGGCTAGCATTAACATAGAATTCAAATGATGTGAGGTCACAGGATAAACATATACAACAGCTTTGAATGCGGATATAAGATTTTGGTTATCGCACTTATCTTGGTCTCATCGCCCACCTTTATTTCCCAGACATCTGTTTCCTGCAAATATGCTACATTTTAAACAACCTAAAGGGTTAGTTCACCCACAAATTTAAATGATCCCATAATTGACTCCCCCTCAAGCCATCCTAGGTCTATATGACTGCCAAACACAAGCAGAGTCATATTAAATATCTCGGCTCTTCAAGCTTTATAATGGGAGTGAATAGAGTTTTTGAAGCTCCAAAAAGCACATCCATTTACCATAAAAGTAATCCATGGTGGTTAATAAAGACCTTCTGAAGCAAAGCGATGCATTTTTTAAGAAAAATATCCATATTTATAACTTTATAAACCATAATTATGGGATAATTTTCTTTTTTGGGTGAACTAAACATTTAACTTTTGTTGAGCAAATGGCAGTGAAAGAAAAATAAATAAAAAGCAATAAACAGACTTTGTGAATGAATCGCTCTTTCTTGAGGTTTTCGTATGCCAGTGAATCGAATTCACTGAATTGAAATTTAAAATGTTTAGTGACCAATAACAAGTTCAGAGGTGACCGTTGTGGGTGGTGCTTCGTACATTCCATACACTGGACTAGGCACTTGCTTTAAATCTCATCACCTGCAAAATTTTGAAAGAGTAAATGTGACTGATTATTAAATAATTTGTTTTATTATTTAAGAATGGTTTCATGAATATTTTACAGAAATTGTTCTAAACACTTAAATGAGGCGCAATGTGTAGCAGCATTTCCT
Organism: Tiaroga cobitis; assembly: GCA_030578255.1. Classification (NCBI taxonomy): domain Eukaryota; kingdom Metazoa; phylum Chordata; class Actinopteri; order Cypriniformes; family Leuciscidae; genus Tiaroga; species Tiaroga cobitis. Next base: position 10,341,317 of record CM060603.1, on the reverse strand, counting down.
AAAGGATTCTGCAGTGGGACACTGACCCACAGGCACCATGGGAACATTGGCTGGATCCACTTAGGAGCATCGTGCAGCTACGGAGTAATGAAACGGTGGGAAGCTGAGTCATCTACATCAGGACCACCATTACTCAGCACAGACACAGCGGCACATGCTGAATTAAGGTTGAGAGAGCCACACAACTGCCCTCATTATCTCACAAACTTTAGTTCAACCATGAGAGCTGGTTGCAGCATTCCCTCTCATGACTGCTTATTTAACATACAGCACAATAGAGAGATTAGAGGGATAGTAGTGGAAGTCATGTGGAGTCCGCCAGAGCCCAATGGACAGTATGCCTTCCTACAGAACAATTAACGTTCGGCTACATGGACATCACATACAATTACTCCTCTGGAAAGGCTCATATGACAGTTGAACAGCTAACCCACATATGTCTGATAATTAGGAAATGTAGAACATCTCCATCTTTCTAAACACTTTTAACCAACCGCAATGACCTAAAACAAGCCCTGTAATGTAGAATAACGAAACCACCATGTCCGTCTTACTGACAGCAGGCGAATTAAAAGCTTTTCTTCTGTGGTATCTTGGGACAGTGTAGCATTGCTGTACATGAACTCGACAGCTTTGGATTCTTTGCATCCATTTTGGATGTGAGGGATTAAACTGGTGACTCGGGCGCAAGGTTTACATTAGCATTCTTATTCACCTCAATAGACCACTTGCTACATCAGCTTTGTGATGCACCTTCGTTTTTAAATATTATGGCATGCTAGTTTCTGGTTATGTATGTTTTCAATGTGCTGTATTCACCTAGTTGATTAAACAGCACTTAAAAAGAGTTCACAATAAATTATTACAAAAATTAGAACATTTTTAGAGACAGAAGAGATATTCTGATCATTAGTAATTGGCCAATGATTCAATACAAATTTGGTTTAATGTTCTTTTTTGCATATTTACAAAGTCAATAACACTGACTGGAGGAACACAGCACACTACTTAAATAAAGCGGTCTCCTCTTTAATCCAATTAACACGCTTTACATCACAGTTTGATATTTCGATTTTTCCTCTCAAAGTTTACGCAGAAAAAAAATGAGGGAAACGTTCTTCATGCAAAAGCAGTACTAACCCTGCTCTAGGTTATAAAGCGATACTAAGTTACTAACCTTTACTCAAAATTACAAGTGTGAAATGCTGCATAATCAGGGTTAAAGCTGGGTTTAAAAATATGATGAACTGGCGTTTAAGCAGTGTGAACAGCCCATTTGAAGCAGCATACTGGGCAGAGAACCATTCAGCAGATGTTGAAATGGATCTGGTAGATTAATTTTTGTATCTCACAAGTTTGGCACAGTTCCAACTACACTTAAATTATTACACCAAGATACATTTTGATGAATTGTGACTAATGATTCACATTCTGTATCATATCATGAGGTACTAGTGGGTGATGCTCAGAATTATACAAATGCTTTAGGCAAGATCTCACTATGTGACTCAAATCAACTAGATTTTGTTGACTGCTTGTAATTGCCTTTGACATTGCCCTCCTGTTCATAGTCACTAGAAGCTCACCAAAATAAAAAACAGAAGCACCACGTGAAGAGTAAGAGTGAATTAGAAGGAAAGTTTTAGATCAGATCTGACCCCAGCAATGATTCTTTTGTTCTTTTTTTCCAATGACTACATAAAAGAAGCCACACATTGCATGGGGTAATGGGGACACCATACTGTCAATTGAGCACCGTCCTTCGGATGAGACGTTAAACCGAGGTCCTGACACTCTGTGGACACAAAAAAATCCCAGAATCCGAAAGAGTAGGGGTGTAACCCCGGCATCCTAGCCAAATTTGCCCAGTGGCCTCTGTCCATCATGGCCTCCTAATCATCCCCATGTATATATATACAAATTGGCTTCATCACTCGGTCTCCTCTCCACCAGTAAGCTGGTGTGTGGTGGGCATTCTGGCGCAATATGGCTGCCGTCGCATCATCCAGGTGGATGCTGCACATTGGTGGTGGTTGAGGAGATTCCCCCTTCTATGTGAAGCGGTTTGAGTGTCCAGAAAAGCGCTATATAAATGTGATGAATTAACATTGCGACTGAAAATCATGGGAAGCCAGAATAATCTGTCCTGACTCTCAGCAATAAATGTTAAGATGTGGATCAAAACTCTAGTCTATTCCACTACCAAGTTTACCCTACAGTTTAATTTGCTAGTCTATTCCACTACCAAGTTTACCCTACAGTCTAATTTGCTAGTCTATTCCACTACCAAGTTTACCCTACAGTCTAATTTGCTAGTCTATTCCACTACCAAGTTTACCCTACAGTCTAATTTGCTAGTCTATTCCACTACCAAGTTTACCCTACAGTCTAATTTGCTAGTCTATTCCACTACCAAGTTTACCCTACAGTCTAATTTGCTAGTCTATTCCACTACCAAGTTTACCCTACAGTCTAATTTGCTAAGCTATTATTTGCTAAGGCATGTGCGAGCACATCTCTGAGAAAACCGAATCGGAATGTTGTTGTCTAAGCTTTAGTTTTCCAATATCTCAACCCCACCCAAAGGAGGCCAGTGTGTGAGGCTTCTTTGTTACAGTTAATAAAATCAAGCCCGAAAGGTTAACAGATCAGTTTGAAAGGATGGGTTGCTTTTCTTGTTTTTCCACTAAGGAAATTTTTCCTCATTCTTTTCATTCCTTCCTTTTCTTTTAATTCCTTCAGTCACCATTATCCTGCGCAACCTCCTATTCCCCAACATGCTTAGCTTTTGTGTAATTATATCGATTTCCTGTTGCGATACAGAGCTTAAGTGGACGAGATCAAGCCCCACAGAGTCACCGTCTCCCCTCCCATTCTCTTTTCATTCAAAGGGGGGAGGGGGGTTATGGTGCAGACAGCCCACCGAGAGCTCCGCGACAGGCCTGGCAGGATGAGGAAGTCAGATGGGAGCTTGCAGAACAACTATGTCCTTGAAATATCTGGGTCAAATACACTCGCACACATCTTTAAACCAAAATCACAAACTGATCAGATAGCCGGTATGACTGGTTCTACACTTGTCTATTGTATGGAGAAGAAATGGGCAGTCGAGGTTATCGACTAGAAAAACAACATGGCAGCTGTTGAGCCAGTTGGAGCTGGATTGTTTGTTTATGCCGTTCTCAGAGTGCTCTACGGTAAATCTAGCAGACCGCTGTTGTTGTGGTAACTCATTACAGTGTAAACACAGATTTCAGGTCATCGTGTGGACGCCCAGGCTTGTTTGTGGCATTTTAATTGCACTAATTAGCCGGTATAATATGCAAGTAAAGATTTCCACTAACCCCTCCATTAATGATTATTCATTTCTAAGCACACAATCTTTGTCATTGTATTTTCAATTAACTAAGATAGGTCTGATGAAGGTGACTTACTGTGGAAGTTTTTAAAGCCGTTTGTATGCTTCACTGAAGAGTAAAACATTAAAGAGACAGTTCACCCAAACATGAAAACCCTGTCATCATTTTATTTTATTCATCATTTTATGTCATCATTCTATGTCATTCCAAACCTTTAGGACTGTTTCTTCGTTGGAACACAAAAGCATTGATTTTGAAGAATGTAACAGCTGCTCTTGTCCAATAATAAAAATAGTGACGTGCATTGTTGTGACCAATCAAACTACGAATTTGCGATATCCAAGCTAAAGAATAGCATGGGATAACTGAAGTGAACTTATATCAGGGTCTATTTCTCAAAGGTACAAAGGTATTGTTAGAAGAGGAATGTAGTACACAAGTTATATGGACCAAATGCATTCAACTTTTGTAGTTATTTTTTTTTTTACTTTGGAGCTCAACAGACGAGATACTCATTCACTTTCATTACATGGAAGAGTACAAGAGTAACTACACTCAGTGTTTCTCCTTGGAAGAAAGTTATAAAGGTTTGAAATGACATAAGGATAAGTAAATTTAACTCTTTGACATGAATTCGGTTACGTCTTTCTGTCTGCCCTTTGTGTGAGTTACATGTGGTCTAGGTATTTGAAATACAAGGCAGAAGTATTTCACACAACATGAACTGTTGACATTGCAACAGATCCACCACAAAACCATAGCAAGGTCAATACTTATCACTTCTCCACTCAGTTCCCCTTAATGACCTCTGACAACAGTTTCAAAGCTTTAGGTTCTTTTCAAACTCCAACTCCAGCCCCGCTGACCCTGGTAAGAAGTGATCAGGGTCTCATTAATAAAGTGATGTTTTTTGTGCAGAATGCTCTATAGACCTACTGTATGTCTCCCTTAAACTTTCAGCTACAAAACAAACATAAGCCTACAAATGTCAATGCCCTGCACAGGCCATGCATGACCATGCACAGGGAGCCTCTTATAAGTTTAGAACTCAAACCAACACTAAGAAAGAAAACAACTCTTTTTTTTTTTTTGACGAACAAAAATGCTTAAAAAACTAAATCCACCGTTTCCACCGAAAGCACCCAGAACAATTTGTCGCAGGAACTTTTTTTCCACCAGACCTGTTGCTGTCTGCGTTTCCATCGCGGTCTAAAGTACCGTGAAGATTAGGCAGATTTTTTCAACTCCATTGATTCGAATAGCAAACAACTCTTACTGCACGCACCGCAACAGACTTTTAAAATGGTGGTTGAAATAAAATGCTACATGGAGTAAACCAATCGAAATATGGCATGACCTCAACCAATCAGCATGTTCAGCGACCAAGTCCCACCCCCGAAAGTTCCTGAACTTTGAGAAAGTACTACCTCGCAAGCAGGGACTTTCTGAGGGGGAAATTTTTACTCGGAACTACATTTAGACCCTGGTTCCCGTGGTCGAAACACACGGAGTACCACCCCCGAAGTCCCTAGATCCTGGGGAAAGTTCCTGCGGTGGAAACACGGCTTTAGTTCCACATGGTCAAGTCAAGTCATCTTCATTTATATAGCGCTTTTAACAATGGATTGTTTCAAAGCAGCTTTACAGAGATAAACATATAATTTAAGGTAACAGATTGTTTTGGCGTTATAGCGGTTCTTGAATAATGTTACTTCCAGCTAAAGTTAACTTTACACATGGGCCACAATAAACCAAAAAAGTAGGGAAAGTAAAAGGTGGAGGTTGCCATAGGTTTTTGAAAAGAAAGATAGTGGCTCTATTCCTGTTGTGAAGTAGTATTCTGTGGTTTCGAAGCAGTGCAAGATAAAAGGCAGCCATAAAAATGCTGGTAAGAATGACAAGGGCTGGAAATGCAAATAAAATAATCTCACTCCAAACCTCAGTGCAATGCAATGCAAAATCTGTTAATTTCCTGATGCTATATGCAGTCTAACTGAAAAATACTATCTAATATATTTAAACACAAAGGTATGGATTTCAAAAGTACTGGTACTTTGATTACTTTGATTCGTCCCATGCGGTAATGTGGCTGAATGTGTCAAATTTGCTTCTTGGTCCAAAATGCCATTCCTAACAAATGCAAAGTAATACATCTGGTTTTAAAGTCCCTGTAAAGTCAAAATTAAGTATGTGTTCTGAGTATGTCACACCACAGAAAAATGTGTTATTGGCCATCCAGCCAAATTTGAACGATTAAAAAAGCCGGCAAGTACATTAAATAAGCTATCAAAATCTTGAAAAAATGAGCATTATTCTCTGCTCTCAAACGCTGGGGGCGTGTCCACTGGCTGCCCTGAAACCACGCCCACTAGCGGGAAAGCTGTCGACGGCGATATTAGGTGATACTGCTTTCGGGACGGGAGGATGAACGCTGGCGGGGGATAGTCGTTTCGGCCCCGTTCACCAGTCACAGCGGATTATCAGTGAATCCCAGTTGTCTCTGAGGAAAGTTTATAAAACGATCCTGTGTAAAATGATCACTACAGAGGCGGGTGTTGTTGGCGGTGATCCTCATCTCTTCATCAAGGTTGGCTCTACACAAAATTAATCCACCTCTTCTTGATGTGATCGTTTTTAGGAAATTTAAATAAAGACACCGATCTGTTTTGTACATGATCGCATCCAGGTAGTAGCCTATATGCATTTCCGTGTCGAAGGCTTAGCTAGCTAGCAAACAGTAGGCTGTAGTAACTAATAGTACTGACAGTAACTCGCGTTTGAGCGGCGAATGCGAATGGGGTCGAGAGAGATCAGCCTCAGTGGCCTCGGTGTGTCATCAAGTAGGGGCGTGTCCACGAGCTCATGGGCTCCAGTGCGTCATCGAGCCATGTTTTAGCCCCGCCCAAAAAATCCGTAAAATAGCAATGGTGAAAAACTGTTTAACGGTCTAACTCCGCATTTCAGTACTTCACAGTTCACAGTCTTTGTAATATGTTTTAGCAATACATTTGTAACATTTATAATGTGTTTAGAATTTTTTTGTAGAATTGCCTTTACAGGGACTTTAAGTGAATGTAAACAAGTGGGACAAAAACTTTGTCTCAAAAATGCATTAGACTTTGCACAGATCTGATATTTTGCACTTCAAACACGGTTTACTCCACTTGTATATTTGTTTTATAGTTTGTATGCGTGTTATTTACATTAAATAATTAATTGAAAAACCTCTCAATGACCTCATTGAGAAATAATTGAAGGCTACATGCTATATCATGCTCATATTAATATTTGACTTTTAAAACCAAGGAGTGGATATTAGTTTTTGCAATGGTATCAACATTTTATTTCTATTTGAATCAACTATGGAAATTCTGGGAAGCATGACAATAACATCTTATAACTTAGACATCTTAGAAATATATTCATAAGTCTTAAAGGAGAACTCCGGTCAATTTTAACAAGTCAAGTCATCTTCATTTATATAGCGCTTTTAACAATGGATTGTTTCAAAGCAGCTTTACAGAGATAAACATATAATTTAAGGTAACAGAGTCAGAGATTGTTTTGGCTTTATAGCGGTTCTTGAATAATGTTATTTCCAGCTAAAGTTCATTTTGATTGATTCAACTCCGTCGAAATGATCAGACTTTAAACTTGAACATTGAGCTTATTTTTTTGTACATTTGGAGTGCTGTCAGTACAGACAAAAACGACAAAAATCGGTGTTGCCTACACCGTGTTATCCTCTTTTTAAAATTCGCACCCTGTTGACTTCAATGGGGCACGTTCTAAACCTGCTTTTAGCCTCTTAACAACCTTAATGTGTCATTACAAGTGCACAGCCATGCGAGTGGTGTTATTAAGAGTGACCACGGTCAATCTGACTGCAGTAGATGTGACAGATATTAATAAAAATGATGTTAATGTCGAGTTCGCGCGTGCGATCATTAGTTATATTAGTTACCAAAGATTGCGCGCGCGCGCGAACTCGACAATCGACTACTGTGGACTTCGAACGAAAACAGGAAGTAAATACAGGTATAATGTGAGCTGGCTGAATTAACATCATTTTTATTAATATCTTTCACATCTAAGATGTGCAGATATTAATGCAGTCAGATTGACCGTGGTCACTCTTAATAACACCACTCGCATGTGCACTTGTAATGACAAATCAAGGGTGTTAAGAGGCTAAAAGCAGGTTTAGAACTAGCCCCATTGAAGTCAACAGGGTGCGAATTTTAAAAAGAGGATAACACGGTGTAGGCAACACCGATTTTTGTCGTTTTTGTCTGTACTGACAGCACTCCAAATGTACAAAAAAATTAGCTCAATGTTAAAATTGACCGGACTTCTCCTTTAACTATTTCTTTATTGCCCGTTTCCTCCTTTTATTTTAATACCATTCATATATTCCATTAATATATTCCACAATTCTTTAAAAAAAATCCCAGGCTTAATATTTCCCACACTGACTACAAATGACAGGGTCTTGACTTGAGTATGCCAGGCAAACAATCTCTTACAATTTGTGTTTTCCCCCTGAGCTCATGGGTTTCCAGAGAGGTGCTCAAAATGATGAACTACTTCAAATCAAATAAGGCAGATTTCATTCACTGTTGTGCAATTAAATAAAAGCTGAATAATGAAAACGAGCAGGGGAAGGTTAATAACGACATCCAGAAAGAAAAAGAAGACTGCAAGAAGTGTAGAAGTGATAAAAGCAGAGGGACCTTCAATTACTCAAAATATGCATATCTGCAAACCATTAAACGTATATTTGGAGCACATCATGAAGCATTCCACATGTAAAAGCACGTAGAAACCATTATCAACCCAATCACGCATTCATTCAGCATTACACCAACCTATCGTTAACATGCTGCATCCGACCGACCGGAATCTCAGCTCGGATGACCTTCGTCTAAAAGCCTAATTTACCAAGCTGATGCAGATCCTCAATGGAGAGAGAGATTTGTTTTCCTGTCTAAAGTAATGACATTGTGATGCATCCAATATTCACTAACCAATGAGAGGGCCAGGCTTCATAACATTATCAGAATCTAGAAGAAACATCCGTGCAGAAGGGGTAACCAACCATCTCCTCATCCATCATCACATTACTCTCACCGGCCTCCATTACTGCCCGCATTAAGCATGACTTGCACCTATGGGCAATAGAAAAGCACCACGGTACCACTGAGGAGGTCAAGCCTTCATGTAAGGGCACTTATACTAAAAGCAGCTCTAAGAACCTTCACTATTGTCGCCTAAAATGCTAAATACTACCCTGTCCTCTCCGCACTCAAGAACCACTTAATTTTAGCCTACTTAAGTACAGATAGAAGATGGCTATAAGACACAATATTGCAAATGAGGATAAGTGAAAGGGTCTTCATTTAAAGCTGAATTTTATGTTTGGCATAAATTGTGTGATTTGACAGAAATTTGAAAGGCTCTGTTCCAAAACCTAGTTAAGACATCATAGGCATGCTACAGGGACAAAGGCTTTTCCAAGAAGTCGCCTTATTTTAACCGAATTCTTTAAGGCAACATTTCACGTGTCCTTGAAATATCATGCACTGTGGGGAAAAAAAATCATCCAAAACGCTGAAAGCAGGAGAAATGTATTCAATACCAAAATAATAATAATAATAATAATAATAAAATTAAAAAAGGACTACTTTTGGTTAAATTATGCGTATTAAAGGGTTAGTTTACCCAAAAACGAAAATTCTGTCAGTAATTACTCACCCTCATGTTGTTCCAACCCCGTAAGACCTTCGTTCATCTTCGGAACACGAATTAAGATATTTTTGATGAAATCTGAGAGCTAGATCACTCCTCCATACTAGTCCATAGGCTTCTTCAGGGATTGAACTTGCCGGCCTCGAAAAGTTAGTAAAGACATCGTCAAAATAGTCCAAGTGACTACTGTGGCTCAATCTTAAGTTTATCAAGCGACGAGAATACTTTTTGTGCGCAAAAACAAACAAAAATAACGACTTTATTTCAACTATTCATTTCCTTCTCTTTGGGCCTCTAGTCAGTTAAACTAGTGTAATTGCGTAGAGCTACGTCACACGTAGGCTCACTATTGGCCGACGCTGGTCATGTGCGTGATGCGTGTGACGTACAACAACAGAAGCGTACACTATTACACTAGTGAACTGACTCGAGGCCCACAGAGAAGGAACTGAATAGTTGAAATAAAGTCGTTATTTTTGGGTTTTTTTGCGCACAAAAAGTATTCTCGTCGCTTGATAAACTTAAGATTGAGCCACTGTAGTCACTTGGACTATTTTGACGATGTCTTTAATAACTTTTCGAGGCCGGCAAGTTCAATCCCTGAAGAAGCCTATGGACTAGTATGGAGGAGTGATCCAGCTCTCAGATTTCATCAAAATTATCTTAATTCGTGTTCCGAAGATGAACGAAGGTCTTACGGGGTTGGAACAACATGAGGGTGAGTAATTACTGACAGAATTTTCATTTTTAGGTGAACTAACCCTTTAATGTATTGTGCAGTTAGCTTAGCAATATGCAAATGCCAAACTCTATTAATATCATTTGTGATTCATTGTATCATTTGTACTGATATCAAGTCTTCCATTCCATGCATGAGGCGTAGTATTTGGAAGACGCAAACGCAGCAGGGTTACTTGCTGCCCATTTAGGGAGTTACAAATGACATTGCATACAGAAGATCCTCAGGAATGCAGTAGACCGGCAGTAGTCAGCTCACTAGGCTTTGGAACAGTCACTGCATCAACTATCACAACCATGAACACTGAACCAATGGATCATCTTTTTATGAGACATAAAGGAAGAGTATTGCATAATTTTGAGCTTATTATCCAGCCCAGAGTTTGCCCTTTCTGACATTCCTCAAGGCAGAATAAATGACTCGCTCTCTTGTTAAAACAGAGAGAGACCTCCATTTAAAAGACTACCGGTACTCATTCTTAAAATCCTAATCCGTCTGATCAGCATCCAGATATTGATTATTAGGTGTGTTTGCAAAGGCAAGCATTACTATGACTATTCATGCAACCATAAATGGTAGCAATGTGCAAAGCTCCATAAATCACTTTCTCCATAATCTTTATTGTATGGAGAAAAAAAAAACACTAAAAAAATCTATTAAAAAAAAATCGTCTTTTGTGTCAAAGGTCCAAAACAACATGAGTAAATTATGACAATTATCTTTTTTGGTGAACTATCCCAGTATGATTAGGCTGGTTTGTCCACTTTTTAAAGTGCTTGTGGAAGGATGCTCTAAAATAGTGTCCCATGTATTGTGTATGGCTTTGGCAACAGAGCTTTAGTGGGGATGAAATGCATATGATCATGCATCTAAGCACATTTGAACTTGTCAGCATTCTACTCACAGCGGTGCTTTCTTTTATCAACACAAAGGATAGTTGTGTGCCAACAGCAATCTGAAAACATATAGAGCTCCATATAACAGATAAGACAATGCTTTATTGAGACATTCACTGAGAGAGACAGGCAGATCAGTATTATAAAACCATATAGCTAAATTAAACAAATGTACAGCCACAGGAACACATCAGTCATGTTATGTTGCTCATCAAGCATAGTCCTTTTAGATAGTTTAGATAGCCAAAACAACCTGGAACATAATTCAGGACGATCACAAACTGGTATTTGGTTCCGAGTTGTCGTCTCACCGTTGGCTGTCAAAACGGACAATGAGAGTTGCAATCTCTGTCTAGAGACCAATCTCCCTCTTCCCCTGCTACTCTAGATCACTGAAGCCGCTCAGTCAATCACGTCGGCAGTTAATCGGGCCACTTTAATCCAAATTGGATAAACAGGCACTGGGCAGGGTTATAATTCAAAACCGTTCACTTAAAAAGAAAATACTGGAACCGAATGATTTCTTGATGTTCTTGATCACAAAGAGAGAGTGACGGCAGTAAAAAATACAAATTCATCCAGTATATAATAACATTTGATTTTAAAATAACATTTATATACACATTTAAAGAGGTCACGTGATGCTATTTTCAAAAGACCACCTAATTGCATCCACTTTCAGAAGGCCAAATAAAGTGCTTTTGCTCTCGCATAGAAAAGCGTCTCACGACATGGCGGCGACAAGTACGATAACTGAAGCCACGCCCTCTTTCTTTGCATACGCATTTGGGTGGCATCGTGCATATATTTCCACCTAGTGACGTAGGTCGGTGAGGGAGGATTCGGTCGAGGCATTTTAGCTAGGTCTGGATCTGCCTTCTCTTTTAGATACAAAAAATCTTTTTGTGGGTAACTTTGAGCTTTGTAAATTTGCAGACCTTATTCATTCACAAACAGCTACATAACGCACTAAAGAAATAGGAAACCATGAAAACGCATCATATGACCCCTTTAAACTGATATGCAACCAAACTTTTTGGATTGTCACATCTTCTAAAATGATGTCATCACTGATATTTAATCGTCTGTAAATACCAATAATTGACCCCACAAGCGATTCATCTAATGCGTTTTGAATGGAGCATAAACATTGTAAAATGGCTAGTATGACCGAAAAAAATCGTTGGTACGGAATGCATGACTCCAGATGGTTGGAAAAGAATGCTGCATGTTTCTTTTAACATCTCTAAGGTATGCAGAGGGACACACCTCTACCCTGAAGCTAGCTCACACTACGCATCCGCTCTCTGCATACGCTTGAAGAAAGAGTAAACTCAACAATTCACGGCCCAGACTGATGATCCTTAAAAAGACATGGCAGAAAGCCACTGGAGTGGACCACAGAGTGATCTACTTCTTATCAGTATACTTAGTTTTTAAGCAGTCTCTGTACTTGTCCACATTCAAAAATGGAGGCTATTATTGAACAGTTGAGTCAATAGGGAGCTAAGAAGAGTTAAGTGCATATCTCAGGGGTCTGACATCAGAGTCGGGATTAACATCTGACACTGCGACTGGCGTTTCAGCTCGTGATCCAAGAGGACGTTTTTTAGCATTAGCACTCTCCACTGCTCGTGTCCAGCTAAGGATCAAAGTGTTTTTAGACACTTAAAGCCTTATTATTTCTACTGAACTGCACAGTCCTTAGGGAAAATGTTGTGCAATTCGTTAAACACCTCACAGCTGTGCTTTGGATGTTTATGATAAAACGGTGCTTTGAGACTTGATGCTCGGGCAGCATGGCCTTTCTGTCAGAGACCTGTCACTGCCGCGTCTCAGCCTGACAGGTTTGTGCCGAGCGCCGTAAGAGGCCACGGCTTGGTTTGGAAAACACTATAAATGCCACAACTATTACTGCCCAGAGAGAAATAAACAAATAACACAAGAAATTCATGATGGGATTGCTTAATCCACAGCGTACCATCAGGAACTTAAAAGAATGCCACTTTATTGTCACAGTGGTAGTTTTGAATAATTAAAAATCACAACCTCGACTCATTGGAAAAACATGCCTCTACTAGGGGTTGAACCGACTAGTCGATTAGTCGACCTTAATGCAATGCCGCGACGCTTTAAGCTTGACGTCGACTAGTCGCGTTGATCATGTGACACTATGATTGCGCTAATTTTGATACTAACATGCTGCAGACGACAACAGATGAAGAGCCCAGAGGGTCATTGCAGCAAGAAAGCAGCATTGGTACATCAAGTGTGTGTAAATACTTTACTAACCTAACACTAGAAATAGTTGAAAACGAAAGTAAAAGCATGACGCACGCCAGGGGCGTCGATTTCGGTGGGGACGGTGGGGACGCGTACCCACCAGATTTCGTGATGAGTCATTTTGTACCCACCACTTTTTTTTGGCATGATGCTGGATGCTGGTTTTATTCTCGCTGACTATCGCGCTTCTTTATTTAACCCTTGGCTTTCACACAAGTTTAAAATATTCTGGCTGACCACCCAGTGTGAATATTTCTAGGCGACCGTTATTTAGAAATGTTGCACTCTGGTTTCCATGGTGACGTGTCATCGCTTGTCACGTGAGACACCGCAGCCACAACAGCACTGAATAATGAATGATCTGCTTTTGTCATTTTCCCTTTTTATTCAAAATATTCACAAATTTGTTTGCTATAGCATGACATATCTGATATTCCGATTGTCAAATATATGCAAGTGGATGTGTTTTGTTGTTTAAACTCCTTTATTTTTTAAATGAGCTGACACTGACAGCTTAGCATGGACAGTGAACGAGCGGGAACTACATAGTCTGCTGGGATGAGCCGAGGCAGAGAATTTCCGGCCAAGGTTCCGCATTTTAAGGGGGCTCCCGAGGGCTGATCATTCAAACAATCAGGAATGTTAATATAAAGACGCAGCAAATATCTCTGCATCCCAGACCCCCCTCTCTCGCTACGCGATCGCTGGCTAACGTCATGCTTTTACCGTCTCGCCTTTTTCAAACTGGAGCAGCGCTTACTCGCAGGTATGTAGACAAATTACAATGCATGATTTGATTTGTTAAACGTGAAAAGGACTTATCCGTCTAAACGCTCGCTCTCTAACGTAAACCTAGATATATATGTTCACTGTTGTTAGGCGCATATCCAAGTGTTTGTGCGGAGTGTGGACATGGAGGCGCCGACGCGATTACTTGCATTTTCCTATAAACAGTGGAAAGTTAAAACAATGTTTATTACTTAAGTTTTGCTGGTATTGTGGCTATAGTCTTGTGCATTTGTACACAACGGATCAGCTGTTTTAACTCTTCTCTTGCAATACATCATGTTAGCCTTGCCTTAGCCACCAACTTACTCAGCTAACTTAGTTACGGTTTGCGTTCGTACAGCAAGCATTGGTGGAGTCGGAGATGATCGTGGAGTAGTCAGTATCTTGTTTAATTATTGCTTGAATCTATTGCTGAATTCTGGAATAGTTGTGATGAGGATGATGATGGAGGCGGGGTGCTTTCAAGTTTTGGTCAAAATGGTGATACGATTGGATGGATGCAGTGTCAGATCATGGTGTGATCATCGTTCATCTGTGCGACACATATTTTTGCTTTTTCAATCTTGGCAAAATTGTAGTGCAGAACGCAGAAGTTGTGTTGTCAATTGGCGATTTTTTTTGGACAGTTTTCAGTTGTTATGAGGAGCAATATGAGAGAGAAATTTGGTAATCATTGTTTACATTAAACCACGTCATGTCATATTGTCAATGTTACTTATCTTATGAAGCAGAATAGTGGGTCATAGGCTACTCGTATGTCTAATGCTTTTTAAAAACCTAAGGCTTTCAAGTTCAACATAAAACGAGTCAGACATCATCACATGTTTGTATACATTTTTATTTATTTACATTAAGCGACAGTAACGTTACATCGTCTTTCAAAACATGATCTGCGCGAAAGAGAGAGAAAAAAATAATGTCATTCATTGTACCCAGCACTTTTGAAAATGCACTTCCGAATACGTCTCTGTCCCCAGCACATTTCAAACCAAACTGACGCCCATGACGCACGCTCACTGTTTTACCGGGAAATGAGAGTTCAGTATCTTTATTAAAACATTTTTTTTATCATTTATTTATTTAAACATATTAATGATGTAGTATACCTCTAATTCACCCGTAATAAATTTGAATATTATTTTGTATTACTTGGATCTGCGCATCACTAGGCGCTGATGTGAATTTATAGCTTTTTTTTCCTTTTCTTTTTTCATCCTAAATGATGATGTAAACAGTGGGCTGTTTACACCTGGCCACTTCATGTGTTTCTGTGATCTGATAGCTATCCGATCGTGAAAAGACCAGGTGTAATGCCCTCCGAAACGCGTTCGGGGACGGATTTAAATCCAATCGCTCAAACCGCTTCAGGAGGAGGTCTGGGCCGCTTAACAGACGAAACTGGACAAGTGTAATGCATCTGGTAGTTGAAACCACATATGTAAATTGGACTTCTCCCAACAATGCTAACAATAAACGTGTGAGAGCGTATTATAGTGATGAAGCTATGGCAGCACGCATCGTCGCAGATGAGCAGCTCGAGCATCTATTCATCAAGCCAACGTGCAAACTATCGCAAATCAAAGTGAAAGTAAGTCGCGGACGCTTAACACACAATCATCTTCGTTAAAAGTAAAGAAACAAAATGATCTTACCAGTACTGTCTCTCTTATTGTGGTCTTTGATTTTGAAATGAGCTGATGATCAATACAATGCAGCTCATTATTGTTGCTTTCGGTGATGTGAACTCCGTTAAATCTGCATAGCGCGTTGTTTGAAGATCGGATTTATATCCGTTTTGCGTAAACATATTTATGTGACCAGGTGTAAATGGAATCGTTTTGATAAATCAGATCAGTAAAAACGCATGAAGTGACCAGGTGTAAACGGTCCCATTATGAGCTGTCTGTCAGCATCTGTATAATTTTCTGTTAATTAATTGCAAATTGTGGCATGTTGCAAAGCAGTCCCTTCTCTTGTGGTTTTATGAATGACGTCATCGACTAGTCGACGTCGACTCGACTTTGATGCCATAACAGTCGACTTCAAAAAATCTGAAGTCGTTCAACCCCTAGCCTCTACATACATTTTTTGAAAATCCGAATCCATACCTTATACGCACAATTCAAATGAACACGAGTGGCAGTAAAACACCAACAACTTTAATTCCTTTTCACACAAATTATGATTAAATGGGCAGATTGTTGATTTATAAACATTTATTTTTGTAGGTTCCTTGCAAAATGCAGTCATGACCTGCATTATCTGTAAACTATGTTTGCATCACATAATAAGCTCCATATGTATGGCTTTTCTGACGTAGTAAACTTGCTTGGAAGCTGAACTGGTTCGGCATTGTGTGGTGCACTCAGGTACGAGTCCCCTTAAACACGAGTCATGATAAAACATTTGTTACAAATGCATTTCTCTCATCACGTTTACTTTGTTAACACAATTGGTTAGATTTAGGATAGGGTTTAGTGTATGGGGAAGGTTAACGCAATAGAGCACTAATCTTTTAGCACCACTGACTGGACATTTCATTTCTGAACTGCTGTGAAGCAACGTTAGAAAAAAACGTAACCAGATTCACATTCACGAAGCAACGATGTATCATTTGCAAATGTCGACACAGGCACATTTTTCTTGTAACCCTGGGTTGAAAAATCGTCGTTTATATATACAAAACTGGTCCAAACTGCCAACTTGTCCAAAAACATAAGTACAAAGTAAGTTTTTAAGTATGGACAATAAAATATGGTAGTGTAAGCTATACAATATCACTGTATTAGCAATATGCTGGTGTTCCAAAACGTGTTTTTTCTATGCTGTCCTTTGTCCAAAAAAACATAGAATAACATGTTTTTACTAATATGAAGTATGGAAGTATAAAGTATTATCTATTTACTGTAAGGTTTTTTGTTTTTTGTTTTTTTTTAACCATGGTACTACCACAATAATATTGCCAAGAAAACTGGAACTACCCCAGCACTTTGTTTAAAAAAAAAATACTTTTAGTAAATGTGGAATATTAAGCTGTATATCAAATGTGTTAGCGTCCAAAATCAGGCTTTATTCTCATGGTAATACCACAGTTCCTAGATGAAAGGGAACTCCTGGCCTTCCTCTTCACATTCTTCTCGTTTTTACTAGAAAGTCATCGAGGTGAAACAAATCAAAAGCTATGATGGTGGTGTCTCGGGAACTGCCCGCATGTCTTCTCTCCAGCTGATGAGCTTCCAAAACATGCTAGAGCGCCATTGAGCAATGCGCACTGGAGTTCGCTCAAAGGAAAACCCACAGGCTTGCCCCTGGAAACGGGAAACACCCGCAGGAAGAAAGGGAGGTGTGTGGGAGTAAAGAGGAGGAGTGGCATAATTAAACGAAGAACTAAACTGAACATGCTTTGCCTGAGAAAGTCTAATCCTTTCCCCCCAACAATGACAGTGCTCAGACGAGCAGGGGGCGTTCTCACTGTACGCCTTCTTGGGTTTTTTTATTTTATTTTATTCTGAGTACGCATGCGTCAGACGGACGTTACGTTGTGTTTTTAGGCGGCGCGTCAAGTTAAGAATAGTTCAACTTTTAAAAACGCTTCTCGAGAACGTTTAAACGCAACGTCCTGTGAGAACGCATGAGTCCTGCCGCACTGTCACTCTCTCTCTCTCTCTCTGATCGCATTGTAGCCTACACACAATCGGACACTGCAGTGGATCAAACACACTCATAGGTCCGTCCAGTTCGGCAAAGCTCGAAAGAACACGTTGCATGCTTGAAATCAGTGAAACGGCCCAATGCCACGTAATCAATCACGGAGAGCGCGTGATGTCTCAGAGTTGTCCGTGCAGTCCGCGTTAAAGTTGAGACCACTGTTGCTTTCAAGGTTATCCAGGAACGGATTGCACGGAGCCAATGCGCCAAAAGCGCATCCGGTCGCTCGCGTGCAATTCTCTAGCATGCATGCAAACTTGAAATGTAATGTTCATACATGAGTCCAAGCAAAGACACTGACTGCACATGTGTAAACGCCTCCAGTAAACGGGACGTCTTGTATAGCTAGACTGAAAGTGCACTGGTTAATGATGCAGCACTGCTGATCATCACTGTGCAATGCACGACAACACTCAATGCGGACAGCAACGTCCCAAAACACTTCTTGGCGGGGTGTTTTTATCTAATCCTCTCCAGAGAGAGGAACCCAGCCCCCTTATCTCTCCCATCACAACCCTCCCCTTGTCCAGCAGCAGCAGCGGTAGTAGCAGCACCCATGTTCGGTTTCCATTCCAGGAACTCACCGTTCTTGTGCTCTGATGCTGTCGCTGTGAGGAGACACCGAATGCGGGGAAAGCAGAAGAGGCTACGGCTCCGCTGCTCCGGGACAGGAGGAGGACCGATCTACACACTTTCGCAGCCATCTCTGATATGAATCCCCGGCCGAGAGAACGCAAGTGCTGCGGGCGAACCGACTGAGACTGTTGGAGGAAAGGGAGGGGAAATAGGAAGGGCTGCTGGGCTGGGCTAATATTTCATACATACACACGCAACACTACACACACACCTATTGCCTACACAACACATGTTTCAAAAGAAGGATGCTGCAGTTCCGCGTTCGAAGCAAAGTACTTCTAACGTGAAACTCAGTTAGAATGTTATATCTCATAACACATTCTGAAATGTCAGTATAAGGAAGTCGTAGACTGAAATACCACGGTCTCTAGGACAACATGAAAGGAGAGTTCTGATTGGCCGAGCGGTTACCTGCTGGCACTGCTTGGAACTCTTTTCGCCCAATGAGAAGAGGCGCAGCTCTGTAGTGGTTTTGACAACTTGAAGAGAACGCCAGCTCAGCCAATCAGAGAACGCGGGACACTCGCACGCTTGTGTTCTCTCTCTGTGGACGAAAAAAAAAAAGTTATATTATAATATATTATATTATTATATTATATTATTATATTATATTGAATATCTGTTATTATACAATATTAAACCACTAAGAAAAATACATAATATTTTTTTTCCGAAATGATGTAAATACATAATATTTTATTTCCGAAATGGTGTACCATTTTTATTACAGACTTCTCTTAGCGGCCCTCCACTTCAATAACAATGGAGACAGAGACTCAGCTCGAACGAACGATGGTGAGGTGCACTATGCAGTCTGTTACCCCCGGTTTCGTAAGGGTGGCTGGGGCTGGGTCGTCCGACCCATAAAAGAGAAACCATCATACGGTGAGCAGTTTCATGATCAGTTTCTAATGATAATTTTTTTAGGTGACTCAATGAATCAACTAGTTAACTGAATGTGATCTCAATATTTGTTTCCCTCATAAAGAATATGCATCGACCCTGATGGTCTCCCTGAGAGAGGGATACATAAGGTCACCACAGGCCCTCAAAGAAGACAGCGCCATCCTGTCCTCAGCTGCACCTGCCCCTCTTTCCACGCATCACAAAATCGCCAAGGATGAGGCAGTCGGCCACCATCTTGAACGTCATTCACGTTTTAAGTCCTAATTACTGTCAATGAAATTAGAAATACATTTTATACACCAAGACAATTTGTGTAATTTTGTGTTTATTTTGTACAAAAATACATTTATTGATTGCCTCCCATGGGGCCATTGGAAGCCTCTGTCAGCCATTGTTCCTCCTTCCTCTGGAAACTGCCTCCTGATTGCGACCACAACACAAGCAGGTATCGCCTTCCTGATCTCCCTGCCCAGAAACCCATATGCCCATCGGACTGCCTGCCTGTAGGCTGTGTATCGGAATTGCCTAGAGCAATGAAGGGGGCAATCATGATATTAACAATCCTGTTATAGTCACTACACTGAAGTGATGGAAGTATTTGATGTAACATTTTCCGTTATTCTATTCCATAATGGTAATGTTAATTGTAGAGCCTCAAGTATGTATGCACATCTGAGTTAGAAAATCTGCTAAACCCTCAGCATCAATAATGCACAATCTTTTGACACAAAATTTGTGTAGAAAACTGACAACTATAATAGATTAGGTGTATAATAATATAATAGTGGTGTTAAAACTTCGTCTAAACATACTCTGGTCTGTTGACTTGGAGAGGGCCATGCTCCTGTCTGAAGTTGAGGTATGCTACCTGCAGTGAAAACGGGTTGAGGCAACACGCATCAAAGCCGGGATGGAGCGTCAGGCAGGTAATATCCGTGGCCGGAACTAAACCCTCAACTATGGCCCAATAGGCATCCACCTCTCGACAACACATGCTGTCCACCGCCGACGCCATAGACTCACAATGTCCGCACAAGCACCTAGCAAACAAAAAGCCATCAGGGAGACCCTTGCCTCTCTTCCTAATCTGCCCCTCTCCTGCAGGCAAAACCGCGTACTGGAGTTTTATACAGATATGACTGTTATGGCGCTTTTCCACTGCATGGTACGGTACGGCTCGCTTTAATTAAATGGTATCACTAACTGCAGTTGAAAAGCAAACCGAGCTAAAGCTGAGTCGTACCACGCAGTGGAAAAGCAAAGCGAGCAGAACCGTACTGAGCCGTACCATGCAGTGGAAAAGCGTCATTAGACTGTTGCTATTGTAGCTTAGGTATTGTCATTATTAATTTGTTGTTATGGCATGGTATTTAGTCAATGTAGATAGTGCTAACCAGCTTGGATGGACTGCATAATCACTGTCAGCGTAGAATATGAGAAGACAAAACGTTGCTGGCTTAAATTAAGACAATCTAAATGGATGTTTAATCAAGAACAAGGTCGAACGTATGTTTGCTAAAGCAGATTTATTGCAAAACACCAAGGTACTAGCCATACAGTAGATGAACCAGCGTTAGCCACGGTGCTAACTTACATGAACTCACCAAGTCACTTGCCCTATTCGCCACTGGTTTTCTTGACACCACAACTCTACTTCTCTCCTCTGCCCATTGTTCCTCCCCCTGATCTCCCCCTGACTACTATCTCGCCTAGGAGGCTCATAATTATAGGCCTGTGGGCCATCATAAGCATGTTCGTCCACATCGGAGAACTCGGTTTCTTCATTCGCATCCATTGTAATCTGAGCTTGAACTTGACCAGACTCCCTCGCCGATCGTCACTTCCGGTTAGTGCTTTACAGACGCGGAAGTTATTTGATCACAATTTATCTCAAAATATCGTTAATAGCTAAATATATATTACTCCAGTTAAGAAAATCTAGTTGTTCTATCATCAACATACACTATGCTATATAGGGGTGTCCAACCTGCATGTTGCTCTTTAATCAAAATAATTTCCCCTCCCTCTTGCTGCAACCTCTCTTCTCTGATGACTTCTTTACTGGCGCGAGGACGGGACAACCTGTCACTCACTTGTGATTGCAGCAATAGCAAATGACAATGATCTAATGATCCAATCAATTCACAATGGACAAAATCAAGTCCCGTCCTACATTTTTTCTTGTATGAGAAGCCGTTTCACTAAGAAAACACTATCGAAACTTCTGTTTCGTGCTGACTTAAAAACTGGCATACACAACACAATCCCAATATGGATAGGTCTACTTGTCTATACATAATCACTACACTTCCTATTTTTAACATGGCGGATGATCAATATAGATCTTTGAATCGTATTATATTGCTCCATCACACATAGATTTAAACGAATTAGTAACATATTTTTAATATAACTGAATTAACCTTACTATGTGGATTGCACCAATAAAATCAATTATAAAGTTCAGATCCGATTTAAAATTTTGTTAAAGGGATAGTTCTCCCAAACATTATACTCATCCTCATATAATTCCAAAACTGTATGACTTTCTTTCTTCTGTGGAATAAAAAAATAAATTGGCTATTATTTTAAAACTGTCTCAGTGCTCTTTTTGTGCATACAATGGAAGTCAATGGTAACCAACATTCTTCTAAATATTTTCGTTTGTGTTCCGCAGAAGAAAGAAAGTCATACACATATGAAACGACTATGGGGAGAGCAAGTGATGACAGATTTTCCATTAGTGGGTGAACCATCACTTTAAAGAAACAACTAAATTCAATAAACATTCAATAAAAAGAGTAGACTATTTCTTAAACCTGCTGTTCCACTGTGTCACTGTGTCATTCATTCTTGACTCTTGGCAACTGGTCCATCCTGTCCATTATATAATTGTCTCTATTATTAGTCTGTCCTTCAAACAGTTATTTGGAGTTATGGGACATGAAAATGCCAAACTGCATTTAATATACTCTATTAAGACACCTGATACACTTTGATATTCAATCTAGTATATGCATGTGGTGTTTCTCTGAGTCCTGGTGTAGGTCTTGTTGTTTTTGATCTCAAAAAGATCACTAAGCAGCCAAATACAATTGAGGCTTTTAAATATATGTTTTTGTCTGTTCAATGGTTGCATGGTAGGTCACACCCTGTAGCTCAAACTGTTTCTAACACATTCCAGAGTTCAACCTATGATTGACTGTGTGCACGTCCTCAACGTATGACTCCAATGCGTACACACAGCAACTCCATTAGTATTCCAAAAGATCATGCATCAATATAAGGGATTAGTTTAGCATTGATCCAAACCAGTGCCATTGTTTAAATGACAGATGTCTTGTTTTATTGTGGGATTTCATTTTTTTTTTTTCATATACACTTCTGTTAGAAATAGATGTCTGTTATTGATAGTTCATTTGAATCTACTATGTACTTCATTAACAATTTCACCATAGATAATGCAAAGATCATTACATCTTACTTGAATCTCTGCTGATGTTCAAATATTGCAAATAAATCTTTATACTTTGCTATTTATATGTGAACATCTATGAACAACTTTTTTCCAAGGACTAACTCTACAATGGTCAGATGGGATTTGTGTTACCTTTGAGCTTTGGTTCCACCCAAGGTTTCTTTCCTCACCCTTAAGGATTGGTTTACTGCTTTGTTTGCCTGCATTTTTATGACCATAATTGATAAAAGCCTAAACCTGAACTGTGGCCTATAATGTACCTTTTCATTTTAAATAAACATTTTAAAATCACTGTTATACAATCGGATTGGGAATAAATCTGATACTTAAGGTCAGGAATTGGAAACTTGTTATAAAAAAATTTGATTTCGATTCCTGTTTGCATATTTCAATGTGATTTTAAATCATTTTCAAGCACAATAAGACGTGTTTCATATTCCCTGGCTTTGGTGCTACCATGAGGGCCCTAGGCAACATAGGCTAAATAGTGAGGCTCAGGCGACGGGGCTGGAGCCTCAGCATAGATAGTCCGGACCCCTATTTAGGGGTGCAGGACAATCAAGCAGACAATATCCGTGGACCAAGCCATTCTCGGCACGTGCACCGCCCTCAAGGAGCCCAGGTTGTACTGTGCCCATAGGAGGAGGCGTCTCGCTATCTTGTAATGAGACCACGTCTTGTAAAACCGCCCTGGCAATTTATGAAGGCTACCACCGTCATGTTGTCCAAACCGACAAGGAAGGAAGGTTTTGAGAAAAAAACAGAAAACCCACCATCCTTTCGAGGTCATTGATATGCAGGCATTGCTCCAGGCTGGACGAGGAGCCGAACGCCGGCTTGCCCTCGCACAGAGCTCCAACCCGAGACAGGCATCTGTCGTGACAACCTTCCATCAAGAGGTCAGTCCCAATCGAATGCCTATGGTCCACCCTGAGGCGCAAATGTCCGTGATGCCAAGAGTGGGACGGGACCACTGATCTATATAGAATGACTGGCTAGCTCATGACGTCATAAACAGTGAAGCCACCGCGCCGCCATATTGTGATTCCCTAGTGAGCTCACGCGTTCTATTAAATCAATAGGAAATTGTATGATTTGACTAAGAAAACATTGCATAACGAGACACAGTCTTTAAGTCTAAAGTCTCCCTGAACAGTCTTACAACGCAAACATCCTAAGCATTTAAATGGGTATTTGTTTAAAGTCGGAAATTATTCCTGCTTACTAAAAATTAAGTATATGTGAATTGTGAACTTAAAATTTAGCTCTTTCTGATTGTGTTTTACAGATAGATCAGTAGTCTGTTCAAGTATTTGATTAGTTAGCAAGAACATGTCCAGGAAATGCATAATACAAATTGTATGGGTTATTGTATTCCTGTTTCACCTCATATTTACCCCTTATTTACACTGCACACGTCTGAGCGGCGCCACACGGCTACCGGAGCTGATCGCGCCCACAAATCGGCAAATCACGTGGAAATGCTCCTGGTGTGAGTTGACACCGCGTGAAGGTAGGAGGAATAAAACATTGTCGGAGCCGTAATGCGCCGCAGATGTGTGCAGTGTAAATAAGGGGTTTACACCACTAGCGGCGCCAGGAATTTGATTGTAGGTGGGCCTCCAGAAAACTGGATGGGCCAGTTAAAATAAGCAACAAAAAAAAAAAAAAAAAAAACGGGTTCCCCTTCATCTCCGTTTCAGCGCTTTTCTGCGGCACTAAGGACAGCGACTCAGTAGCCTACCTGTGTGGCTCTTGTCGCTGTCCTCAGCTCAGTGCAGTAACGTTAGCCTAACTGTGGGGTCGCACACTGGACAAGAAGCGCAGCGCTGTGCCGCGTCGCGTCTAGGACAACTCGAGGTATCGCACACTGGACGCGCACTTTCTCAGTTTATGGCCAGCAATACTGTTATTTTTCAGGACATTATGGAATTAAGATAATGTCTGTACTATGTTATGATTGTACTGTACAATTAAATACAATCGTTGCTGACTTTGCAGTCTGAACACTTTACCTCAGAGCGTCCGTTAACTGAATGAATTGAGAATATCAGCTGAAAATTCGATAACATCAGCATTTTCATTCAAGCAGCTGATTTCTGTAAATGAATATAAAACTAAATGTATATTGCAGCACAGGGTGAAGTCAGTATACATTAACGACGATTTGAGACAAATACATTTAAATTTAATATAAAACAAATGCATGGCGCTCTGTGGCACGGCAGGATTTTGAACAAGGTCCTGAGCCGTTGCTGGGCGCCGCAGACAGACGACGAATGGCGCCGCCGGTGTGTACACTCATAGAGAATAGTGTGTTTGAATTTTAAAGACGCGGCGCACTTCTCGTCCGGTGTGCGCGACCGCCATAAGTCACACGTGGGGTAGAAGCCACTGATTGGTTGAGAAGCTTTCACTCAAAGCTTTCCTCGGGCTGCTAGAATGAAAATCACTCACTACTCACAATGGGTGGGCCCGGACCTAAAATGGGTGGGCCCAGGCCCACCCGGGCCCAATGGTAGCGCCGCGGGTGGTTTACACATAGGCCTACTCTGTTTGCAGTGCATATTTTTTTACCATACCCATGTCAACAGGTTGGAGCTTTCACTGCACGCGGATGCCCGTCCAAGTGCGGTGCGTGCAGAGATAGTTTGTGCTGCAGGCGCAGAATTAAAGTGACAGTGCATGATTCGTGGTCAAACTGAACACGGATTGACATGAAAATATTAAATAAATGCATTTAATAAATTTAGTAAGAAGTAATGCATTGAATAATACGTTTATTGGGTTTAAACCTGAATACGTCTGTGAAAGAATGTAGGAAAGAACATAGCAGGCTATAAAAAAAATTTAAACAACACGGAAATAGCGACAATTGTGCATATAAATTAGGCTACTATATATGGGCTTAAAGTACAACCTGTGAGCAGTTTTTCAAGATCCTTTTGTGATCTTCGTTTTACACTTGTTGATGCACAGCGAGTCATCTTAAAAGTGCCGTCGGAGCTACCGATCTCTGCATAACGGCCGTTGGAGCCCTCTGCTGGTAGGGGATCGTAAGATGGCCGCTCGAACACTTCCGGTGGCTTCACTGCCTGGTGGCAGTTTAGAACGTCATGAGCTGTCCAGTCATTATATAGATCAGTGTACGGGACTCAGGCTTTCAGCCAATACTGCAGGGACTGCATGTGGAACAGGCCCAGCGGTTCTACAGAGGAGGAAGCTGCCATCAGGCCGAGAAACCTCTGGAAAGCTTTGAGGGGAAAGACAGCCCACACTTTGAAAGATGCCGCTAGCCATTGAATACTCAGTGAGCGTTCCGGCATGATCCAGGCCCGCATCCGAAGCCGAGTCGATAACTGCCCCTAGAAAAGCGATTCGCTTGCTGGGAGACAGAAAGCTCTTGGCTGAATTGATTCTGAGCCCAAGATGCTCCAGGTGGCTAAGGAACAGCAATCTGTGAGTACAGAGCTCGTGCTTCGACCGAGCCAACACCAGCCAGATGTCGAGGTTGTTCATGACGCGAATTCCTGTGCACTTGGTAAAAGTGCGTGGAGCCAGAGACAGTCCGAATAGGAGGACTGTAGGTTGGCAATCAGGTCCGCCAATTTTGGCGGGCTGAAATGCCATAGGTTTGTGCAGCTGCAAAAAAAGTGAACGAATCCGGCTTCAGTATTTGGAGAAAACAGAACCGAAACAAAACTAGACCAAAGTGCCGGATTCCGAACACCACGGTCCGCACACAAAAAACAACTCACATGGACAAATGAGCGCACAGCCCGAGCAAACTCGAAACCTCACGCTCACCATGACAAGACAATAGGAGTGTCAGAGCTCTGTCACCAAACCAAGAATGAACAGAATAAAGTGACAGAACCCTCTGACAGAAACAAGAATGGATTTAAATCATGTGCAGCACAACTTAACAAATAAATACCGTTTGTCTTTATTTCAGCTAAGTGTAAAATATATGTATATAATAATATATCTAGCCGACTAGATTACTTCCATAATAATGTGTTACTAAGCTACCTAGTATATCTAATATAGCCTAAGCTGCTATAGTCTGCCTAGCCTAGTCTGTTTATGGGATTTTTTGCCAGGTTAGGTAACTAGGTTAACTTCTTATTTATATGATTTGTTTGGATAAATCTAACATTCTTTCACAATTGTTTGGGAATCTACATGTTTCCTGCAACTTAGCAAAAAGACTAAAGACTATTCCAATAGAGGTTTTTTTTAGCTCAAAATCACATCTGGTAGAATTTGGTCAATATGAATGAATTTACTTTAACAGTACAATTCGTGCTGGAATATTTATTTTCTGCTTTAATTGTTTTACAAGGAATGTTTAGTTAAAAACCTTTCTACCTGACCTCACCCTTAAAGGGGACTTATTATGTCCCTTTTTACAAGATGTGATATGGGTCTCAGGTGTCCCTAGAATATGTCTGTGAAGTTTAAGCTCAAAATACTCACTCCATAGATCATTTATTATACCATGTTGTAAATGCCAATTTTGAAGTGGAACAATTGCATCGAACGAGTGCATAATTCTCTAAATGCAAATGAGCTGCTGCTCCCCACCCCCGCTTTCCAGAAGAGGGCACAGCCTTTACATCTCGGGCCTCGGAAACTCTGCCAAAAACTAACAAAACATTTGTTTGGTTTTGATTATCATCTGTATTGCAGTCACGCTCACGTAACATTGCCGTTCTCCTTCATCATGAAAGTTTATTATCTGCATGCGTTTTAAAGCCATATCAGTCTAAACTTCTTATGTATGGTTTTCTGTGCACACTCATCTGAAGCGCGCGCACAGAAAGCTGGCTGTCAGACGAAGCATCCCATGAGTATTAAACAAAGTTCTCTTTCACATCTTATTGCATTAAACTATAAAATACACACAAGGTCATGTCAAAAACACAAAGTTCACATAAAGTTCACAGTCGGTTATGTCTGTGAATGTAAACAGCAAGTAAAGAAATCGCATGGTTATATTAGATCTGTGTATAAAAGTGAAAGCAACGTAATATATAGTACCGACTGCTGTATATGCTGTTAATATAAATCATACAACTAAAGAAAACCAGAAAATCACTCTCTGCTCTTGATTGAATAACTTCTAAATTTCTTACTTGAATGCTGCTGTTAAATGCTCTGGTGAGGCGATAAACATGGCGGACTTTGTACAGCTCACTGAGGGGCGGAGCTAAGTACGTCAGCAGTCGTGGGCGGGGTCTAAGCATTTGTGACGTCACAAAAGCTACAGTCTGCAAACGGCTTGTTCTGAGACACTGCTAATGATTTGTGGGGATTCAAAAAAGAGGAGTGGGTGGATTTTTACCATTAAAGGGTGGCTGTGTACACACATTGCCGACACACATTTATGTTCATTTTAAGTGAATTTTGCATAATAGGTCCCCTTTTAAGATAACTTTTGTTGGTATAACCTATTATAGTTACGTTTATTTTGTCATATTAAATTATATCTTTTACTTAAAACTATGTAATATAGATGTTTTTTCTAAGTGATTAACAGTGTAATTAAAGTGTTAAATGCTTGACATTTTGTTAGTTTGTGACATTGGTCCAAACAAATCTGGACTATTCAGACTAAAGAATATCTACCCACCAAATCCTCGATCATCTTGAGACTTAAGCTTTATATAGATGGTCATTCGTTTTTAGGACAACATGTGCGTTCAACAGCTGTAAGGCCTATGTAATTCGTTAACTTGAGCCATGTGATTTAGGCTTTTTTTTCACACCTGTTGCTGAGTCACAGACCCCTAAAAGGCCCATTTCTAACAATGACACCAGCCTGAAAACATGGCTGACATCCTTATTCTCTGCTTATAACTCTCTCCGAGTCTCTCCTTTGTTGCCATGGGGGATAATCAGGCACATATTTGCTCTTCTCAAAATACTGAGTCTTATCAGTGAATCTGCACGAATTGCAGGCGAGTCAAATGAACTCCGACTGATAAGTCAAAACCAAACAAAAGCTCTGTTCTTAACTTGACAATCTGGACCGGAGTGCTTCAGTAATTGTGAAGGGGTTTGATTTAGCTGACACTAAGTCCAAAGGTATATAGCTACAGCCAGTATTCATGAACTTCAGGACTAAAGGAAGCATGTGGTATGAAAGGAGGTTAGAACAAAAGAAAGCATGTTAGCTGATGGCAGTGTTAATGCAGGACAAATGGCTGTCCTCTCATTTAATGCACTATCACGGTTTTCTCCAGAGCGGCTATATATATAAATATAAATGAACTAACTTTTTTACAACAAAATTAAACTTAAGCTGGACTGTGACGCTATTTTCTTCTGGAAACAAAATTTGTTGCATTTTCCTGTTATCTCGGTAAAGCTGCTTTGAAACAATCTGTATTGTAAAAAGCGCTATAAATAAATGTGACTTGACTTGACTCGACTATTTAGGGGCACAGCCAAAATGTCAATTCTGCATGTAAATATTATAATGATGTCATCAATTAACTGAGATGCATGACGACCCCCTATTTTTCTCATTGTAATATTTTATTAAAAGTTTGTGGTAATGTATAAAAACCAAAGACCAGATGCTATGGAATTGAACAGCAAACCATGCAGCTTTAATCCCCCTGTGGTGAAAACCAAACTTTTAATGTTGTTTATATGTCTATGTGAAATTTTTAATATGCTTTAAGACAAACCATGTGCAAATTCATAGTCAAGACCATTGCAGAGTATTTTCTCCTTAAAACTGCAGTGAACCAAAGACAGTCTCGAAAATCACTGGTGTTTCTGACATCACAAACTACCTTGTAACCAATCAGGTCAACGTGTGATCGTCAACGAGTGGATCTCTGACCTGGTGCGAGTGAGTGGAGACGGGGCTAATTTGCATATTCATAGAACAACGTATACTAAATGAGGGAAGGTTGTAGAGTTACATTCAAGCTATTTTAAGGCATGAAGACATTTGTTTACAAGGAAAACATTTAAATATGTAATTTTGGTGATCAAAGATGAGTTTTAAGGGATAAAATTACTGACTACATGGGGACTTTAAAGGCCCACTGAAGTGCCTTGAAACATGCTGCTTTGTATGATGCGTTGTAATTTCCACTGAAACAGGAAGCGAAGGCGGGACATATTGAACGGCTCCTCCCCCTTTTCAAATAGCTAATAGTGTTTAGTTTACCTCACAGACTGCGAGTCGTACTTGACAGCACCATGCAATCGAATCCGAGCGCTGATACATTGGATTCTAACGTAAGAGGTGTGAATAAATTCTAGCCATTTCATTCTGAAAACGGAATAAAACTCGAGCGTTTGAGCAACCGAACACACATCTCCAACCCATATTGCTCCGTGACAACGTTATGATGTCCGGTTAGTGAACGAATCGTTCTTTTGAAACGGTTCATTTTTTGTGAAACGGTCGAACCAGTTCACCAAATCGAACTGATTCGTTCAAAACAGAGTCAGCGCTGATCCAATTTCCTAAAGTTACTCTCTTTCGGACGCGACTCTAAATAAACAATATCCCGGAGTGTATGTTACAGTAACTCCGACAGTTAACTGATGGAACTGATGAGCACGAGCAGCTGACACTGAGAATGCGTTTACTACAGTCAGGTAGCCTACACAGTCGCTTTGGCCAGGTGGTATTTATAGCATAGGGGGCGGGACGCTTTAGATTCTAGAGAGCATTTGATTGGACAGAAGATGTGATGAGAAGCTGAAGTCCGTGGTGACGTCATAAAAATCCATGATCCATTTCAGTGGAAGTGAGAGACTGTGACTTTTAAATGCTTAAATCTCCTAAATGCGAATTTTGTCATTGTTTTGGAACACGCCAGCTTATTTATAACATTAAGGCTAACATATTCATACTAAGAGCTATAAAAAACTTTGATTTCAGGGGGCCTTTAATTTTGTGTGCCCTTTGAATTCATCCAAGAGTTCAAAAGGTCAGTCTCTGACTACTGGTCACATTTCTTTGCCCATGCAAATTTGCAGGTCAGAAATCCTCAAATTTGACCATTGGTAAAGAGCAGAGGACAAACTTTCTTGCATGAGTTTTTAGTGCGCATGAATGGAAGTGATTGGCGCATGATGACTTGTGCAGTTGTGACTTACAATAAAAAAAATATGCAGATGGAATGCAAGAACATGTCCTGTGTGAAGAGTAGAAGGTTGAAATTATACAAAACATAGTTTGTTTGTTAAGAGGTTTGAGTTAATTAATTGTGGAGAAGAAGAATTCGAAGAACTAGATTTGCATTTCCTGAAGGAAACAGTGGTGCTTGCAAGGCAACCAAAGAAACTTTATAAATTAAAGTTTCAGGTAGGCCTAAGTGATGGATAGACAACCAGAGGCAAAGTGGTTTGGATTAATTAATTGCTTAAAATTGTGAAGAAGGAGTAGAAGAAGAAAAGGAGTTTTAAAGGAATATTTAATATTATTTAAATTGATAAAAAACAAAGTACTCAGTAGGCCTACTCAACGGCCCATTTCATGGTCATGTTGCAGGAACGCAGTCACGTCTAAGGAGAGGACATAAGGACTGGTAACCAAAGCGACACGGAAACATTTGTCAGCAGCTGATAAATGCACCACTCCTCATAGTCGAAAGGACTCCACACCTGATGACTCGTGCATGGCAGAATATTACACACACACACAGTCGCACACACGATTGGACAAGATAAGTAGAAATCTGAACCAGCATTACTCGTTCTGTTGGAACTATCACACACACCCGATTAACAGTTTGTAACCTGAGTCCATTTCTTTCATTCATGCACACACACACACACACACACACACACACAGATGACAGATAGCCACAGCATCAACATCGTCTCGACTTCTACACCAGTATCTGCAGAGCTCTGCTTTTTCAGGGTTTTCAGTTGTGAAGGGGTGATTTCTAGCTTTGTTAAAGACAGGATACTGCAGGCATTGTTTTTTTTTATATATATTTAAACCAGATTTTTTTCATTACTCTTTATCTATTTGCATCTACATTTCAGTTACAGTACATATCTTTAAAAGGCCATTTCCTCTAAATGAGTTTTTTTT
This sequence comes from Tiaroga cobitis, assembly GCA_030578255.1. Lineage (NCBI taxonomy): Eukaryota > Metazoa > Chordata > Actinopteri > Cypriniformes > Leuciscidae > Tiaroga > Tiaroga cobitis. The sequence continues at coordinate 10,309,699 of CM060603.1, read as the reverse complement.
TTCTCATGCAGAAATTTCTCTTCCAGGAAAGCAGAACAAGGTATTTTGAGCATTTTGGGGGGTGGCGGTAAAAGTGTGTGCGTAATTTTGTACAGAGTTTACAGTATGTTTCTATGCACTTCATCTGTCTTTTAGGGCAACAACAAAAATAATCCATATTGTCAATGTTACGACAGCTTCCAAACAAACTGTTAAATAATAATGGTTAAAAATAAATAATTTAGAAACTAGATTTTCCCATGTACATATATGAACTTATTATAGCTAGTAATTACAATTACTGGGTAATAACTAGGTACTAATCCTGAACCTATACCCCTAACCCATGTACTTACCTTATATTAGCCAGTTCTTTCTAGGTAAGTACACTGTAAGTAGGTATACATAAGTACTGTACTGTAAAAGGAAGCATTACCGAAATTGTAAGTGATGCCAAAGTCACGGCCACAATGCCACAGTGTTGTGGTCATTACTATGCGGTTACTAAGGTGTTCTATGTTGTTTCAGTGCATGACGGTTTCTAAGGTTTTCTGGGTGGTTACTTACCTTTGGGCCGAGTCGAAAGAATGTATTTACTTATGTTTTGTTAACTATGGAAGCTTGTTTTCATCACAGAAAAAAAAAATTAAAAGGCAACTGAGACTTTTTATCTCAAAATTCTGACTTTTTTCCCCTTGCAATTCTGAATTTATATCACCTTTTAGCGCTATAACACAAAAAATAGAGATATATAAACAGAATTGCAAAATATAAACTCGCAAATGCAAAAAAAAAAAAATCAAATTTAATTGCATTTGTGAAATATAAAACTTCCAATTGTGAGAAATAAGTCAGAATTGTGAAATATAAAGTCATTCTACCTTTTTATATGAGGACGAAACCAGCTTCCATAGTTAACATCTACTTTTTTCATTGTGGATGAAATGTTTCGAAGTAACCTCCTCAAACACTGATAAACACTTTATTTACACTCAGAAATAAACAGACATGTGAAGGGTTGGTCAAAATCCCTTGCCTCTTCAAATACATCTATAATCATAAATCCTTTTGGATGCTTATATACTTCCTTATAAAAAATCAATAATCAAATATATTCATTATCACATACTTATTTTTATATTCTTTGTGCTTGTGAAATTATATTTTCTTAAATGCATGTGATGGAAGTAACCAGTTTCTTTTAGGTGCATTCCAATCTTACTTTGAGATTGCACGTAGTACACGCAGGACACGAAGGCCATGTAACCCACAAGGCCGTTTGTCTCTTTCTCTGGTATCAGAAGAAAGGTTAGAGGGTCCTAAAGGCAGCGTGGACACATATGATCCTTCGCTGGACAGATGGTCAAGCTATATTGAGCGTTACTATTGAACTTTAATTGTTGTATTAAAGTGTATTCTTTCCAGTATATTTCCTTCCTTGGGAGTAAATGCCAGTTATCTGTTTTTCTCCCAAACGAGTGAATGTTTTAGCATTATGTTCTGGTATACTTAACTGATAGTAAGGAGCTCAGACTCTCTTCAGCCTTGATGGGAGCTGTTATTTGCTAGTGTCTGTTATTTGTGTGTGTGCGTATGACATTCTATGTAGGTTCTGGACGTTCGGACCAGACAACCCGGCGCCCTGCTCTAACCGGCGAGGCCACCACAGACCTAAGTCTATTGAGTGGACGACAACTATCTTTATTAATGGCGATAGGCACTCCTATCTCCTCACATGTGTTAAATTGTTTAGGCTCTTAATGTTTCTTAGCCAATGAGAATCATTCAACCTGTAAGCAATGACGTAGCTTAGACCTTGGAAATGGTATAACTGCTGTGATCTTTGTAACTGTAAGGGAGGCGGCCTACGAACTCCTGTGTGAGTCTTGAAGCTGACTTCTGCTGATGAAACTGCAAACTATCTTCAGTAAAACTTTTCTTTAATTTTTTATAATTCTGACTCCGGGTCTTCATTCTTCATATCTGGTTCTGGGTCTTTAACTGTACACCCCCTTACAGTTATGGTGGAGGATGCGGGCAATTATTCTTTGGTGACATCCCTGGCTAATCAACAAACAAGGTAGTAATTTTATTATTTGGTTAGGGCTATCTGATTGGGAGAGATTTTGAAGGGGAGCGGGAGAGCTTCACTCCGATGAGGAGAGTGAAGATTAATTATACTGAAGGTTAAAGTATAAAAGGAAGTCGCTGATAGCATTGTTTAAAGTTTTAACAAGAGCAGACAGCGCAAGCGAAGCGTGCTCTGTGGGGGCCCCATTGGGCATTGTTGGTATAGCAACACCCCAGCAGAGTACGTCCCTGGATTGTAGGTCCAGTGGCACCGAAAACCTGCTCAATCTCTTCCATCTCAGATAGGGGATCCCCGAACTTAGTGAAGTGAATCAGGCAGTTAGGGATACTAACAATAATAGGGTTGTTTGCCAGGGATGCATCAGGAACGATTCCGAGAGAAAAAAAAAAAAAAAAAAAAAGAAGTTGTGACCCAAATTGGCGTGGACCAGTATATGTAACTGTGATTTTGGAGTATACTTTGCAGTTTCATCACGCAGAAGCCAAGCTGTGTTGTTAAAAGATCGCCGCCTCCATTTCTGCAATAACTTCAGGTGAGTATGAACCATGATTAAGATATGGCAGTCCTGAAACAAATAGTGAGACAGGAAAGCAAACGCTGTTAGCAGCTGTGCTCTGAAGCCGTCACTTCAAAGAAATTTGCAGAAATTATTAAGTAAATGGTAGTCAGTATTTTGATTCTGATTGGAAATTTAAACAACTTGACTGGCTACAAACAAATAAAGAAACTGGAAAATTTAAATGTTTAGCCTTGTATTGCTTACGATGATTACAAAAAGCAAGTGAAGTAAATTCTGGGTCGGGGATAATTTCCCTCGACAAGCGACTAAAGTTAAAAGGAAACTTTGTGAAAACAACTTACAATATTTTGAGCATTTCCATGCAGCTTATGAAAATTAATGTTCTGCCAATGATAATGATGAAGATTATGATTTGGCTATTATGATTAAATCCGCCACTGGTGGACTGTAAAAGAATACAGAGAACTGCTTATCAGTGGCTCTGTTTGCATTCCTGAATGGGACACACACTGCTTCAAGAGTGTGCAGTAAGTGGAGCCCACGAGAAGGTGTTTAAAAATGTGATAGTGACAAATTTCTGGTATTAATGTGGGTTTGAAAGTTGATCAGTGTTTAAATGACGACATTAACATTTTTCGTCTGAAAAATAAGAGATAAAAAAACAAGGTCAAAAGATTGAAGTCTTAAAGTGAATCTTGTTGAAGAAAAGATCTATAATAGTAATTTTTATAAGTGAATTGATGAACACAGGTTGATGTAAAATTAATGACTCCAACAAATGTGAGTTGCAAAATATATCAAAGTAACTAAAAGGATGATTGTGTTATAATTAAACATTTTAAAAAGGTTTTAGATGATATAGAGAGACTTATCTCACAGATGATTTACAATAACTGCAAAAGTATCACAAGCAGATAGGTCTAGCCTCGTCAAAGTTAGTGTGAATCCTAATTGGAGATGCATAAACTCTAAGAGAAAACTTAAGTCAAATATTAAACTATGGTTGAGAACTTGACACTAAAATCAAGATTGAGAAATGTGAAACATTATTTAGAACTAAAATAATTATTTTTATTGAAGATCAAATAAGCAGAAGCAGGACTGGATTAACAGTTGCTGAATGCTGATTAAACAAACAGCTTGAAAAGTTGACCATGAAAGAACTAGAAGCTGATGTTTTGCTTTCAAAAGATAAGTTTGTTATTGGCTGTAATGAAACAGTTTGCTTATCTGGATCTGATGTGTACTGTGGCTGAAACTGCCAGTGCAACAGAGACTCAATCTGAGTGGAAATTTGTAATGTCTAAATAAAGACAACTATAAAAATTATGTTTATTTGGAAACACATGTAATTTCTGGCAAATATGCCTTAAGCTGGGATAGAGTTATAGGATGGTAGATAAAAGTTTGATGTTAGAAGTTTATGAGAGTGCAGTGTGCCAGTCCTGAATGTCTCAGAGTCTCTCTCATTCAATGTCAGCTAAAAGCTGTTATCTGAGCCTGTCATTAGTGATAATAAGCTATTTGAATTAAAACACAGTGTTTCAGTTGAAGAATCATAGACACAGAGATGTTTAAAGAAACAATTGCCATAAAGGGCAATTTGTATTTGTAAATGTTTTAAATGTAAAACTGAATGACTTTAAAGAAGTCTTTAAAATAATAATACAGACCTTAAACTATAGAAGTGACATCTTTGATTAGGTTATTTTAGGACCAGTAACTTCTTTGTCTGATCTTAGTCCCCACCATGAAACGGGGGTGGGCCGACGCCTTCGGCTACAGAAACTCTACACTGAATGTACGGTTGTGATCTAAATCCACTGAGTAGCTAGGTTGCTGCTTTTAAGATGGTTAATGGATTTAAGTGATTAAATACTGTTGTTATTAACCTGTCTCCCTGTGTTACAACTATTAGGCAGTCCGAATGGCCCTGGTGACTCTTGATTGTGTCTTTCCTAAGCTCCAGAGAACAACAGATTTTGTTGAAGAAAACGGTCAAAGATTCTGTGATGGGAAAGAGCGGTTACCAGTGGGCACGAGTGACCATCCCAGTGACGGGTAAGACCTTCTTTGGCCAGACAGGGGGCAACCTAAGGCAGGGGGGTCACGTAAAGTCACTGGGCATTTCCTGAATGGAGATGTTTTATGTGAGACAGGTATGAGAGTTGAGCAGGAGCTGTGAGGCCAGCAGCGTCCTTATGCCGTTAAGGGGAGATGACGCGGTGACGAGTTACGGCATGTCTCCCCAATAAAGCAAAGCTCCTCTATACCACTCACCAGAAGAAACCGCATTAGTTGTATGGCTTGTTTTTCATTGTGACAAGCGTCTGCAAATATGCCAGGGGAAAAAGGAAACACCCTGATGGAGGTTATAGATAAAGAGCTAACAGGAATGGGCTTTCGGGGTTCAGTCGGGGCCATGAAGTGATTCCCATTAGTTGTTGTGGAGACAGTAATAAAACTTTTTGATGTCGGTTGCCTTATGGGCAAGGAAAATTATAGTGTTGAGTTTGAACTAGTATGTCTAACATAGTTTTAACTTCTGAAGGTCGTTAGACATGGTGGTGACTAAAGATGAAGACAGTTTTTGTAGATTCAAGAAAAGTCTGGCTAACAAAGGTGAATGGTCAAAGGTTCATAGTGAGAGAGACTGCTTGAGTGAAGGAAAGGATGGTAACTGTGTCTGTCTTTCTGTCATTGGCCTGCAAAAGAAAGCTTAAACAAAATAATGTTAATGAACCAAAACAACCCAGCTGACCTTGTTAAAATCAAATGAATAATGAACAGGCATGCTTTGAAACTGGTTTAGGGACCATGTAAAATTAGATAGAAGCTACAGGAAAATGGAAAGGTTAAAATCTTATTTAAAATTTAAATCTTTTAGCAACAATATAAAATATATGAATATGAGAATATGAGCAGTTCATAGTCAGGTATGAATGTGTTGGTGACTGTGCGTCATGTCTTGTATGTGTTAGTTTGGGGTACTATTATTTCCTGATTTTAAGGATATTGTGTCATTAACTTCTGGAATTAGTGTTTTATCATTACAGATGGGTTAAGTAAAATGACAAACTTTAAAAAAGTTGATAATTCTGAGTCAATCTGATGAAAGGACAATGCAGAACATGGGACGAGCTTTAATTGGAGTGGTTTTCCAGCTCTGTCTGGTATTGGTAATTATGAATGCTTTTGTCATTTATGATATTGATCTGAATTACTCTCTGGATTAGTATTTTATATAAATTGGAATTGTAAAGAAGATTGCTGTCCATTATGGGGTAAAACTCTTGTCTAAATTCAACTGAGGGTCTAAATTTAAATAGACAACTAGGCGGGATCATAAGGATAAACGTAGGAAAAAAAAAAAAACATACATATATATATAGACTTGACGGCAGAGAGACAAAGTGACACATTGGCTAAGTCACTATCCAAATTATCCAGAGTGAGCTCCCTCATTTTTATTGAAAGGCCGGAGGGCGAACAAAGGAGGAGTGAATATAACTTCTAAAAAGAAAAGGTTTTATTTCTCAATCCATTAAATGGATGTATGACATTAGATGTCTAAGAAAACAGCTATATGGCTGTCTTAGGGGTTGGGATCTGAGTAACATAATATTTTGGTTTCTGTGAAACTGTAAAGATAAGTGGGACTGAGACAATACTGCTAATATTATTATTTTTTTATGTTTGTAATATACTTACAATGTTCTAATAATCTTTAGACTAACTATTTGATAGACAAATACTGTATGGAAGTCAAATTAAGTTTAAATGGTATGAAAAGTGAGTTTCAAAATAAAAATAATAAGGCATTGTATGATTAACAGGGATTAATGTGATATAAAGATAAGGAATGAACAAAAGCTTTATTAAGCAGAATGGGGAACAATTCTATATTTTAGACTGAAATGATGATGTGAATTTGTTTTATTTTATTTCTATTTTTGAAACAAACAAAAAAGGGTATAAGATGTTATACAATTAAAATGGTACATGCTATGTGACCGTAAACTGAAAGATGATTTCAGTAAAGACTTAAAATGCTTACATCGATTATTATGGGTCTTAATTATTAATATTTTATTTTTGTTGTTGTTTATTTTTAGTTAGATAACCATTGTGTTTTGAACCTAAAGGGTCTATAAAAGGGGTAGTGAAAATAATGGATTCACCATCCAACTTTGTTTATAATAAAAGGATTTGGAAATCATAGTTTTATAAAAATAAAAATAAAAACCTAGTGCATATATTCTGGTATTCATGATTATAGACAATGTCTTCATTTAGGATCTGAGTAGTGACTGTGGATCTAGGCCATGCTAGGAATACAGCAACAGTGCTTGCTTATTTAGCCTGGCTTCCAGAGAATAAATATGTACTTGTTTCGTAATCAGTTATGTGTTTTATAAAAATTTTAACCTGACTGATAAACTGAGGAAGAATTACATTGATGTCCTGTTGTGAGTGGAAGGTGGGAGAACCTCTTAATGGGGACTGGAATTTTTAGTAACCAGCATGTCCGTGACGAGGTGAAGAGACAAGTGTGACCCGTCAGGGGAGCATGCGTCACCACTCCTCCCTTCCGTAGTGACCTCACTGGTTAGACCAGACGTGGCGGTATTGGACCCCACATTGGTCTAAAACGGGGGACTGAAGGGTTGGTCAAAATCCCTTGCCTCTTCAAATACATCTATAATCATAAATCCTTTTGGATGCTTATATACTTCCTTATAAAAAATCAATAATCAAATATATTCATTATCACATACTTATTTTTATATTCTTTGTGCTTGTGAAATTATATTTTCTTAAATGCATGTGATGGAAGTAACCAGTTTCTTTTAGGTGCATTCCAATCTTACTTTGAGATTGCACGTAGTACACGCAGGACACGAAGGCCATGTAACCCACAAGGCCGTTTGTCTCTTTCTCTGGTATCAGAAGAAAGGTTAGAGGGTCCTAAAGGCAGCGTGGACACATATGATCCTTCGCTGGACAGATGGTCAAGCTATATTGAGCGTTACTATTGAACTTTAATTGTTGTATTAAAGTGTATTCTTTCCAGTATATTTCCTTCCTTGGGAGTAAATGCCAGTTATCTGTTTTTCTCCCAAACGAGTGAATGTTTTAGCATTATGTTCTGGTATACTTAACTGATAGTAAGGAGCTCAGACTCTCTTCAGCCTTGATGGGAGCTGTTATTTGCTAGTGTCTGTTATTTGTGTGTGTGCGTATGACATTCTATGTAGGTTCTGGACGTTCGGACCAGACAACCCGGCGCCCTGCTCTAACCGGCGAGGCCACCACAGACCTAAGTCTATTGAGTGGACGACAACTATCTTTATTAATGGCGATAGGCACTCCTATCTCCTCACATGTGTTAAATTGTTTAGGCTCTTAATGTTTCTTAGCCAATGAGAATCATTCAACCTGTAAGCAATGACGTAGCTTAGACCTTGGAAATGGTATAACTGCTGTGATCTTTGTAACTGTAAGGGAGGCGGCCTACGAACTCCTGTGTGAGTCTTGAAGCTGACTTCTGCTGATGAAACTGCAAACTATCTTCAGTAAAACTTTTCTTTAATTTTTTATAATTCTGACTCCGGGTCTTCATTCTTCATATCTGGTTCTGGGTCTTTAACTGTACACCCCCTTACACATGATACTGTCATTGTTGTCACGCATTTTCCTGTGATATAAAAAAAACATTGAAAGGGATGAAAAACAAAAGAGATGAGGACACATATGCCGCCAATATGGCTAGTTCAGTCATGCTGTAGGCGTATGATCTGAATAGGTCTATTGTAATAAAGATGGATTTGCGTGCAGATTATTTTAGATTTGTTTTCAGTGGACCATAAAACGTGATGTTTTATTCTGACTTAAAGAAGCCATTTAGAAGCCCTCGCTGATAAGGAGAGAGATTCTGACAATCTGACAGCAGAGAATTGGATATGCTATGCAGTGCACTTAACAGATCAATGACATTTTTGATATAGACTTGAATTGAAATATTGCTGTAAGTCATAAACAACTGTATCACCGGTGACTATGCAAACTAACGCAGTTCTTTTGAACTTTCTGAAAGAATCCTGAGAAAAAAATGCACAAAACTATTAGGCAGAACAACTGTTTTCAACCTTGATAATAATATGAAAGGTTTCTTAAATACTCCATGGCATTGTTTAATGAATGCTCATTTATTTATTGTGTTGCTTTATTTACTACTGACAAAGGAAGTGGCTAACTGACGTAGAAAGGTCAAAGTGTAGGTCCAAAAACCTTGGCAAAACAAAGATTTGCAACTTGCTATTGCTAGGCAGAGTGAGGAAGTATTAGATGGAGATTCTCATTCCAGAGAGCTTTTTAATGGACAAACATTTGCACAATCAAATTGTCTCAGTATTTTTGGCTAATTTTCAAGGAGAGAGATTTAAAAATAGTGTATCTGCTAAAGGTTTGTTTAAACAGCTTTTAGAAGACTATAATTGGGGTCAGCACACCGATTGACCTGACGGTAATAAACATGGATAAAAATGTTGATTTATCACTATTTGACAAGCATTATTAGATTAATGGACCTGCAGTTGTTGCTGCTCTTGTGTTTAACTTGTATATATAACTGGATCTTGCATGCTAACAGTGGCTAATTATTTAGCGTGCAATGGCAACAATTATAACCTGGTGACAAAGCCAAGCTTCACACAGACTAAATTATAGAGCTACATTTAACTTCAAAAGATTCAAGACCGTCCAAAATAGAATAGTTCGCAGATTGATACTCAATGTACCTAAGCCTGCTCAGATCCTGTTTCACGGTTGGTTGATCCAGAGAGGAAATTTGCCAAAGATGATCTATTTTGCAGAGGGAGTGTGTGTGTGTGATACAAATTATATATCGAGAAGCAGGGAAGAAATAAGGGACAGAGAAAAGAGGAGGGCTGAAGAAAGAGGAATTAATAGAACTCAGCAACTTCAAACATGTAGGGAGAAAAACTTTCAAAAATGTGGCCTATTTCTGGTCCCCAGCTCTTGTGTTCTGTGCTTTGGGCATACACTTTTGAAATTGAGCCATCTCCAGCTGCGGTCAGGCTGCCAGACATCTCGAAGAGAAAATTAAATCAGTCAGCTGAATCAAGTATCAATCCCAACACCACGTGAACATAAAAATGTAAGTGTTTATGTCCAGGCCCTGCTGGAAAAGTCAAGTCAAACTACCCTAAAGTTGTCAAGCTGGTCAACTAATCAAGGCTGTATTTTAGAACATGCTAACTAGCCCTATTGACTAGCCCTATTTGTCTAGCTTTACCCAGCTTGACTTGGGCTCCTCTGGCTGGTTGTCCAGTTGATCAACCTACAGTATTATGTTCCCAGTGACTATTCGAACAGCTTTAACCAGTTAAAAGCCATGTAGCAACCATCCAAAGCTGGTTTAGCTGGATTTTTCAGCAGGGTGATGGACCTTTTATGACAACACAACAAAGATAAAAACAAAAACATGGTTTTACAGACAGGTTAGTCTATAGGTGTCACAGTTGTGTTTATTCTTAGGAGATGTTTACACGACACAGTTTTCAACTAATATTGTAAAACTTTAAATGCCTTTTGGCCGTTTGTTTACACGACAACAGCGTTGGGTGCCTTCACTCAGTGTTTGTCCAGTCTCATTTGCGTTAGTACTTGTCTGTATTAGTTGTTTGGAATGTTATTAAACTCTGCCTTTGAATGTTATTCCTGATCTTCATCTGTCTGTCTGCACCTTTCTAACAGAAGACCGGACCTAAAAATGTATTATGGAATAAAATTTCCAGCTATTGCCCAAAAGGGTGTTGACTTTTTTGTTTTCACTGAACTTTTCTGCCGTCTTGCCATCACCTGCCCATATGATGACGAGACCCTCAAATCGCTGTTCTGGATCGGGGCCAACTAACACCACCTGTAGACCTCCCAGACACCTCAGGACTTGACTGGAGGGAAGCCATCATCAGATGTCTGGAGAGTGTCTGTCACCGATCCAGGATACAGCCAGAGTGAACCAGAGCCCGATGAGGAAGGGACAGCGCTGACCATCGCCCTGGAGCCGGTTCCCCAGAGCCTTGTCCTAGGTTGTGATCAGCTACAGCAGTAACAGAGGGAATACTGGTTGAATTGGACACGGGGGACTGGCTGATGGATTTGGACACGGAGGTATTGCCTCCCACCCTATCCCACCCGGTATTAACTATCTGTTCTGAATCATCACTGTTTCAAGACAGCACGGAGACTTTTTTGTTAACCTGTTGGGAATTGGAATTACCGTCATTGATCTCGTCAAGCGTACCTCTGTGACCTTCACCTCAAAGCTCAGAGAGTCCTCCAGCCCCGCCTCTGCTGTGACGTGAAGCCACAGCGAGTGCAACCACCAGCCTCGCCCAAGCGAGAGGTTCCTGTGGCTCCGCCTCCAGCCTCTGATCTCTTTGCTCCACCTCGGCCCGTCGACCTGTCGGCTTCGCCTTGGCTTCTCCCACCTTAGGCTCTACCAGAGACCCTCGACCTTGCGGCTTCACCGGGTTCCCTCGATTTACTGGCTTCCCCTTGGTCAGTCATTACTCTACTTCCACCACGGACTTGCGAGCCTTCCCCTCTGCTCAGTCTCTCCACTCCTACAGGTACAGCAGGTTCCTCCTTCTCTCGGGGTCCGCCTCAATCCTCGGGCACTCTGTCTCCGCCTCAGATGCTCGTCGCCCACCTAGGTCTCCAGTGCCAGTGGTGTTGCTCAAGTTCATCAGCTCTCCGTCTGTGCCCGGGGATCCATCGGCTCCACCTCCGTCAGTCGTCACCAGGATGTCGTCAGCCACAGCAACACCTTGGCTCCTCCTTCTCTCGACTCTACCGTGGGCTGTCATCCTTGCTGTGCTCTGGGTCTGCGTAAGCGGGCATCAACCATCATCGCTGCCAGGGTTTCGTCGTCCTCCCATCACCATCCCTTCGGCCAAAACATGTTTTTATTTAAATCTAGTGTTTTGCACGTGCCTCGTGGGGGTTGTGTTTAGGGGGAGCAAATATGTATGTGTATATATATATATATATATATAGGGCTTGACATTAACACCCGCCAACCCGCCAACCCGCCAAATGCGGGTGGATTTCAGCGGTGGCATGTAACGCAGACACTCCTACTACTTTGGCTGGTTGAATTTTATATAATATACATTTTATAATTGTAGTCTTTTAAAAAGGCATCTGAAATAATAAACTACCGGTGTGCAATCTAGTGTTGTCAAAAATATAGATTTTTCGATACATATCGTTACTGAAATATTGAAAGAGTTGATCATACTAAAGTATGTTTTGTATTTTGAAAATGTAAAAACGCTGAATGTTTTCTGTAAGGGTTAGGGGATAGAATGTAGTTTGTACACAAAACCCCATCATTTTGGTATTTTTGGTAGACTTATTTGAGGTATTTTTTGACATGGTAGCCTACTGTATGATTACCAAATTTACGTATAGCTACATTGTCACCACGAAGAATCCGATTGCACAAATACTTTGCGATCTATAATAATCTATTTACTTGCAATGACCCTATCTTTTAATCTTACTTTTTAAAGTATTTATTCATAAATGTATCTACTCCCAAAAACTCGAATTATATAACACGTACACAAAAACACGACCTCGCCCATGAAAACCTGTGTTTACAAACAGAAGGGAGATCCAGCAAAGGAGACGATAGAAGGAGGAGGCTCTTTTGACGTTTATGTTGGGTTATGTTTGTGTTCGGCCTCCGTAGACGCGGAACTTCATTAGAAATTGGACGCTATTCACGTTAAAGGAGAATCGGAGGGGAATCGGAAGCTTTCACTGAAAACATCTTCCTTAAAGGACTTTAACTGAGATCGCCTGAAGTGTTAGAGTGAGTATGATCAGACCCGATCACTTTTAACACCACTGACAGAGACAGACAGCCACAGGGGATAGCGAATATAGCCAGAGTCAGTCTGTCTTCAGATAACGTTAGGTGGGCTGTCTGTACGTGACTAATCGTACCTGCATGACCATACTACAATTGAAAGGTCCATAATTACAAATAGCCATGCAGTCGAGTGACGTCTAACAGTTTATCACTGAAAAGAAAGCAGTTATAGCTGCACTCGTTGTGTAGCTGATGCTAATGCTCCAGCTGCGCAACGCCTCTGCTCATCCACATGCTAAAGCTCATCATAAACTCTGGATCATATATTGCTGGCCCGAGTCATATCTGGCTCTCGGTATAAAGCTTCTATAATGTGTCCATGTTAATAAGAGACTAATATTTGCCTATGACCCTGTTTATGTTTTTGTAAAGCAGTCGTCGTCGTTTGCCCCACCAAATTAAAAGGCATTATTGTTCAGATAGTGCTGCCATGTCTGTTATGAATATCATATCTCATGGTAATACCATGTTTTTTTTGTGTTTACAGTTATATGTGTTGGGTTTGTTTACGTTGCATTTTAGAGGTTACAGTAACTTTCGTGTAGGAGAACTCATTGCCACAAGTTAACGACTTTAGGGTCGAAATGAAAATGATGAGATACTTTCTCAGATAGACAATGTTAATATTTTTTTTATTTTACCAGTCGAAAATTATAGACTGTTATTATGTTTTCCTTTACTGTCATAATGTAGCTAAAACTTGAACTTATACGTGTTATCCTGCCCTGTTATAATGCACTATAGTTATCCTTACATTTGTTCTGGGTTTATAAAAGTATAGATTACAATGGATCTTTTTAAAGTTATGAAGGGCTTTCCAATATGTTCTGATATTCAGTGAAGAGAACAGGGGTATAATCAAGGGGTATTTTGTAGGCTTTTGCTGACATATACAGGCTTTTTAAAAATTAAAAATTTTTATTTTTTATTATTAAAGCAATCACTGATATCATGCTAATATCCATTATAGAATGTAATAACCACAAATGAAATACAAAAAAAAAACTGAGATGCTATATGCTTATTAATATTAAGTCAAGTCATCCGCTTTTAACAATGTAGATTGTTTCAAAGCAGATTTACAGAGATAAACTTAATATAATTTAAGGTACACAGATTGGTTTGGTTTTATAGCGGTTCTTGAATAATGTTATTTTCCAGCTAAAGTTAGTTTTGATTGATTCACTTCCATTGAAATGATCATTTGTTATTAAATTAGGGGCCGCTAAGATGATACCGTTCTCTCTAAACAGACTTTAAACACGAACCTGTGATAAACGCTGATGGCGTTCACATGCACATTAAGAATTGATTTTATAGTTATGTGCGTTTGAATATATGTGCGCAGGTTTGCAATTCCATACAACCCATGCCTAAACAAACTACTTGTCTTGCCTATAAATTTTGATACAGAATTTTATTTTATTTTATCACTTCGGGGTTGGTACGTGAACCCTAATTTCCATAACGCTTTATCTGTAGAGTGGAATAGGTATCCTCCATAGGGAGAGGCTAGTTGGCACTTCAGGCCTGCGTTGTCATCGGGTAAAGCAGTCGTCTATGACGCAGTTTTGTTCAGTCTGTTTTAACTTTATCTAAACTAATTTCATTCAGCTTCTTTAAGCCATCATGATTTAGCTTTGATATAATTGAAGCCCAAAGTTATTTAAAAATAATAAATAAAATTTATAGTAAGCAATTCATTACTAAAGGGGTCAGATGATGCTTTTTAATATCTTTTCTTTTATTGTAATCTACATGTAAGTGCATGTATAAAATCTGTAAAGTTACAGAGCTCATAGTCTACCACAAAGGAATCTATTCTATCTAACAGAGAACAGCTCCAGACCTGCCTAAACCGGCTCGATTGAAGTCCAGATATTAGGCAAAGAAAGGCAATGCTTCAGTGAATTAAAGTGTTGTTGTCATGTCATGGAGACTAGGGCTGTCAAATAAAAATGCAAATTCCGAATATTCATTGAATAAAAAAAAAGTACATTCGAATAATAATAAAAAAACACGCATTTGAATCTTTGGTGTCAAGTGTCGCGCGAGACATGATGATGATGATGATGATGATGATGATGATGATGATGATGATGATGATGACGATGATGACGATGATGACGATGACGATGACGTAACTGACGCGGTTTGTTTTTGTTAGCTTATCCCGTATACAGCGTAGTTCAGCTCTGCGTTGTTAATTTAAAAAATGGCGGTAAAAGGCATACGTGACCATACCTGGCACATTGGTCAGAGCTGAGCGTTGTGTTTTCATCAGCTGGAAACTATGTCAACAAAAAGCGTTCAGGACTCGCTGCAGATCAAGTTGACCCTCTGGTGTTTTTGACGAACATAATATGTAGATGTGTAGTTAGTAGAAGTGGATTGTTTCTGAATGGCAGTTTGCTATTTTTTGTGTTCATGTACTTGGCTAACGTTACATTACGCTGTCTGTTGAAGCGCGTTTTCTCAGGTTACTGATGAACTTGCACAGTTTTATCGGGTTGGGCCGATGGACGATATCATCGTCCATCGTGATGGCTGACAGACATCACGATGTTTAGACGGCATCGGCTAAACATCGTGTGTGTCCCCGTTTCCATGGTGCATCATGCTTGGCACGTGATTCACCACAGCCAAAATAGCACTGTATGACAGATTTAGCGCTTTTATTTCTGAATATTTTTTTTTTTTTTGAAATTCTTTATTTTCAGTCAGCAAGACAGAAGTACAGAATAAAAGTAGCAATAGTATCTTTCCAATTGCTGTTGTTTTTCTTTTCTTTTTTTTTTGGACAATACATACACATACTTTGAACAATTAGGGAGAGATAAACTTGTGCATTACAAAATATACAAATAACTACATTGTCTAAGACATAAAAGGAGAGGATATGGAGGAGGACGGAACAGTCAAACACAGGATCATCAATTCAGCACCTCCACAAACTCTGGTCTTAAGGGCCTTACATATTTGACCCATTTGGCCCACCGACTAACAAATATACTTTTCTTAAGACGAATGGAAAAGGTAATTGATTCCATTACATATATCTCATTTACAATATCTATCCATTCTGAGACTGTGGGAGGGTCGGGAAGCAGCCAACGTCTTGTAAATGCTTTTTTGCAGGCAGACGTAAGAATGGCATATAAATACTTATCAGCAATTCTGGACAAGAACTCACAATTCCCCAAAAACAGAGAGGAAAACTGAAACGGTACTTTATTATTAAGTATAGTATTTAAAATCTTGTGAAACTCTGCCCAAAATGGTTTGATTTTTGGGCAATCCCAAAATACATGCCAGTGATCAGCCTCGGTGTTATAAAAAAACGGATAAGACATTTCCAATTAAACTCCCGCCATATATGAGAATTTGTACTTTTCCATTGAAACTTACATATATTTAACCAGTCATCTGTAGATATTGATACATTGCTTTCCTTTTCCCATTTTTCTTTTATGTAATCTGTAGAATGGGTATTTTTCACCAGGAAACCTTTGTACAACTTAGAAATAACCCCCTTAACTGTAGCATTTTTATATGCAATCAATATTGTTTTTAATATTGGGTCATTAAGGTCTGTTTTCGGTTTAATATTATGTTCAAAATAATTGCGAACTTGCAGGTATCGGAAAAAATCAGAATTTTCAAGATGGTGTTCATTTTTCAGACTCTCAAAATCCCTTAATTTTCCGTTTTCTGTGAGTGAATAAAAAGTTGTTATACCTTCAAAAATCCATGATTTAAAACGGTTATCCATCAAATTTGGCCTGAAACCAGGGTCAAAAGCACACCATTGAATTATCTGTATTTTATCGTTCAACTGATACTCTCCTTTTACTTTATTCCAAATTTTTAATTGGATTTTGATCCACGGATTTTGCGTATCCTTTATAAGCCTATCTAGGTTCGTACAGGCCAGTAATGCATGTATCGGGGGGTCCTTCATGATCGAAAGTTCAATATCTTTCCACCTGGCAAGAAAATTTGGGGAACATAGGTTAATAAAGGGTCTAATTTGGGCCGCGTAGTAATATCCTTTAAAATAAGGTAACCCCATTCCCCCCTCTTCCTTCAATAGCTGCAATGTTTTAAATTTAACCCTAGGTTTCTTCCCTTGCCAAATAAACCGGGAGATTATTTTATCTATTTCTGAAAATTCTTTTAAGGAGATTTCTACAGGAAGGGCTTGAAATAAAAAAAGATATCGTGGAAGGATATTCATTTTCACGCAATGAATTCTATGACTTAGACTAAGAAAGGAAACAGAGTTCCACCTTTTGATATCTTCTCTAATTTTTATCCAAAGGGGGTCATAGTTCATCTCCCCGAGCCGTGAAACATTATTTGGTAGGTGTATACCTAAATATTTCAGTGAAAGATTATCCCAGTTTAGCTTAAATTTATCAGTAAGACATGTTGGGGGAGAGTAATTAAAAGCCAACAATTGAGTCTTTTGTACATTCAATTTATAACCAGAATAACTACCAAATTTTTGTAAGAGGTTCATTAAATTAGGAAATGTATTAGAAGGGTCGCTTAAATATATCAAGATATCATCTGCGTATAGAGCTACCTTATGATCCTCCCCTTTTATATTAACTCCCCTGATACTTTCTGTCTGTCTCAGCCATTGTGCAAGGGGTTCGATATAGAGAGCGAAAAGTAAAGGGGAGATTGGGCACCCTTGTCGCGAGCCGCGGTGTAATGTTATAGTGTTTGAAATATTGCCATTAATTTTTATTTGAGCAGATGGTTTGTCATAGAGTGTCCGTATGACATTAGAAAAGTTTGAAAGAAAACCAAATCGTTCCAGAACTTTGTATAAGAAAGCCCAACTGACTGAGTCAAAGGCTTTTTCCGCATCGAGGCTTACCAAAAGGGCTGTTAACTTATTCTGTTCTATATGATCCATAATATGCAATGAGCGTTTAATATTATCCTGCGTCTGTCTTTGTAAAATAAAACCGGCTTGATCAGTATGTATGAGGTGAGGTAGTATTTTTTCTAATCTTTTAGCAAAAATGGCCGTGAATAACTTATAGTCAACATTTAGCACGGAAATAGGTCTGTAGGATCCACAGTCTGAAAGATCCTTTCCCTCTTTAGGAATAATAGAGATGACTGCTTCCCTCCAGGTGGGAGGCATCTTTGAATCCTTAAGAACGGTATTGCAGGCCCTAAGAAGGCTAGGTAACAGCTCAGTTCGAAATGCTTTATACCAATCTGGAGGGAAGCCATCTGGGCCAGGTGACTTATTTGCCTTCAACCTAGAGATGGCTCTACTTAGTTCGATTTCAGTTATTGCAGCAGTCAAAATTGTATTATGTTCTTCTAGGACAGTCGGTAAGTTAAGAGATTTAAGAAAGGCTTCAATTTGTTGTTCATTCTCCAACGGCGGTTGTGAGTACAGAATTTTGTAGTATTTCTCAAAAGAATTTTGTAGCTCTTCTTGTTTATACTGTAAATTATTGGAAGTTGGATGCTTTATTTTGTATATAGTATTGTCTGCTCTTTGTTTTTGTAACCTCCTTGCTAGAATTTTAGCCGATCTAGGTCCGGATTCATAGTATTTTTGTTTAGCAAAAATCATCTTTTTTTCTATTTCTTGGGTGTATAAGAAGTCAATTTCATTTCTGATTTTCTTAATTTTGGTCAGCAAATTAGAGGTTGGTGCCCTTTTGTGTTGCACTTCAAGGTTTTTTAATTCTTTGTTAAGATCTGTAAGTCTTAATTGTTTGTTTTTTCTATTGTAAGCACTCCAAGATATAATTTTCCCACGAATAACTGCTTTTAAGGCATCCCACACTATTACCGCATCAACCTCTCCCTTATCGTTTTCCTCCAGAAACTGTTTTATTTCCTTTCTCATCTGAGCCACAAATTGTGGATTATTTAAAGCACTTGTGTTCAATCTCCACAATGTTTTACGTGGACTATCACTGATATGGACTCCACAAGAGACAGATGCATGATCAGACAGATCCGTAGAGCC
This sequence comes from Tiaroga cobitis, assembly GCA_030578255.1. Lineage (NCBI taxonomy): Eukaryota > Metazoa > Chordata > Actinopteri > Cypriniformes > Leuciscidae > Tiaroga > Tiaroga cobitis. Next base: position 10,291,134 of record CM060603.1, on the reverse strand, counting down.
GATATCACAAGAACTTATTTTGGAGCGATCTCTCTTAAACACAAAAAAGTAATCTATTCTAGAATATGTATTATGGGGGAATGAATAAAAAGTGTAGTCACGTCTAAGTGGATTGAAGTCTCTCCAAAGGTCTAGTATGCCCAATTCCACCATGAGATTGTTAACTTTCTTATGTAATTATGTAGTAGGTACATTTTTGGATGTATCTAATTCCGGGTTGAGGCGAAGGTTCCAGTCACCCCCGCAGATTACAAGTCCTGTTGCTTTTATTTCTGAATATTAACAAACTTGCTTACCATATCATGAACTATCTTCTATTCCGATTCTCAAATATTTGTAAGTGAGTTTCTTTTGTTGTTTAAAAAAACTTTATAAATTATCTTGATCTGTAACGTGAGATGGGCGCCGTGTTTGGGCCGCAGTTCAGAGATTTCTGTCTGTTGGATTTATTACAGCGCGTGAATTCATCAGTTTCTCCCGAAACACATGAAAGTAAGTGGCCGGTGAACTGGGAGAAAAATAGAGTTGACTTTATATTTATTTACACTGTCTCTCTGATATGAATAAAAACCGTCGTCAAATATATTTGAATGGGTTGTTATTGCTGCTTCCATAGACAGCATTGTGTAATTTACAAACTATAAATATATTGTTTTGCTATAAATTATATGTATTTAAATGTCTGAAACCTAAAATAAACATTATGTGGTTAAAAACACTGAACAGTTGTGATGTAGCCTATGACAATAAGCGCTGAGCGCGTCCGTCTTTGGCTCAGCGCCAGCCATAGCGCGAAAGCACGCAGTTTGAATCTGGCAGTTATGTTACGTCACTGTACATTCGCTCTTAGTGCTCAGCTGCTGCGAAGCGTGCCGAAATCGAAATTGCTCATGAGATATAGAGGAAAATATCGAGTGGAAAATGAGAATATTACAAAAATACCCCCCCGCCCGATGTCATTGTCCATCGCGATGTTTCACTGTAGACATCGTCTGATGCCAAATTGGTAGACATCGCCCAACCCTACAGTTTTATGCACTTTTGTTATCTAATTTTCCTTACATGCACATTAAGGAAATTACATTTTATTTAAGAACAATTGTTTGAAAAGTTAATCCAATTTTAAAGTAAATGTCATTTAATTTCAATAAAATACGCAATGCTTGATTTGGTTTATATTTGCTTATTGCGCTTGCTTGCGCCCTCTTGTGGGCATAGGAGACAATACAGTACAGACAGACAATTCTGTCTATACAGTACAATACAGACAATTCTCTATTGCCTTTAGAATTTGAATATAATTCGAATTTTGCTAATATTTCAGAAAAAAAAAAATGAATTTAGCTTTTCAGCCATTTTGACAGCCCTAGTGGAGACGCTTTGTGTTTCAATGCAAAATCAAAACCCCTTTGTTTGGCCTTCCGAATGGATGAAATTAGGAATTAATTATTAAGATTTATTTATAAAGTTGGCCCTGAGCAGTACAACCCAAATGTTTGCTTGTGCACAGCACATTTTACAAAGGACAGCTTCTTGAACCTGGGAGAGAACAACGCAAAGGCCACTTACCACTGTGCTCTGCTCATGTCATGCTTGCAAAGTTGGTTCCGATCGATTGGCTTGATCATCTGCATTTTTAGAATCCGACTTGGGCTTGAACTGATAGTAAAACCAATGCCAATATTAACTGTTTTTACAGATGCTTGAGAAGCCTTGGAAGATGAAGCTTGTGATTATGGTCAAGGCATTATATTTCTGATTTATGTTTGAGGTGTTTTGCCAATCGCAATGGATCTGCAGGACAATCAGAGCACTCTGGGGAATAGAGGTGCTGCAGTAAAACAGTATATGAAAAAATGGTGTGTTTTTTGAACATTTAAATGGGATGTATTGTGCCTTTTTTTACAAGATGTAATATAAGTCTCAGGTATCCCCAGAATGTGTCTGAAGTTTTAGCTCAAAATACCCCACAGCTATTAATCAAAGTAATACTCCAAGGCACTCGAATTGTGTATACAAAATTAAAAAGCCTTTATTAAATCATGGCTTTTATCCATAAAATTGGTGACAGAGACACCTACGCGTTGCGGCTATTGCCTTCGTCAGGGTGTGTGTAACAAACAAAGTCACAGGCGCATTTTAAATAACAGTTCATTAATCTAAATAGCAAACACCTGGACACACTATATAAAGTAACCAGCAGGGAGCAGAGTTCAGAATGATATCTTACATACTATAAAGTCAAAAAAAAAAAAAAAAAAAAAAAGAAATATTTTCGGTGATATATCTATTACAGTATACAAATCAAAGCATAACAAATCGATATTATATATTCAATGAAATAAAATAGAAACATATGACACGAATCAAAATATACATATCAATGGATGTATACATCTAATAGTACACAGTACGACTAATTTCATGATAAATATTTCACAAAAAAGGTACAAGATTTAGTTCTCCATTTAAACCTGGAAATGTGGTGGCTTTCAGTGAGTAAATCCAGAAAGATTCTCTTTGTAATAACTTCTTAACCCTATCACCTCCTCTTATGGACTTGGGGATATGTTCAATACCACTTATCTTGAGTGTATTTGGGCTACCATGGTTTGTATCCCTGTAATGAATGGCCATAGGGTATAGAGGATTACAGACTCGAATGGCATTTTTATGTTCTGATAGTCTTATCTTTAGTTTTCTAGTAGTCATCCCTATATAAAAACATCCACATGGACACTCTAACCTATAGATCACAAATGAGGTATTACAATTGATAAAAGATCTTATTTTCAGTTCGGAGCCAGAGGTTACGTCTCTAAATGTTTTAGTACTGATCATATTATCGCAGTGATTACAGTCGCCACAGCTATTATTATACTACGCCCAAAATGGAAGCAAAAACACTATTTTCATGTGTATGAATCTTTAAATGCAAATAAGCTCCCCACCCCAATTTTCAGAAGAGGGCTGTGCCTTTACCACTTGAGCCTTGGATATTCTGGCAACAACAAAACGGGAGAAACCGTATGGGGCCGTTTCCACATAATGTGTTTTTGCATTACACATCGCTGTTTTTCTAACATGCGCTAGATGTTTTTTTTCTCCCATTCGGGTTATACAACATCGTAACCTACCCAATTCCCCATGTAGGCCGTGTAGTCCTTCGTGTCATGTGGGGACATTGAGGACAGTACTTATCATGGGAATAGGCCGATTCAGCTGGTCTTTTTGAGCTTTTTCTTTTATTTAAAAAAAAAAAAGCTCACAGCGGTGCAAACCAAAATTAGCGTTGGGGAAGCGCTCTTTCTCCTATATGGAGCTCTGCTTTGGGAAAGACACGGGTTTACTGTTAGGGACAAGACATCACATGGGATTACCACCAGGGAATCACTATATTAGTGCACTTTGCCCAAGTATATGGGCTGACCTAAAAAGAGCATGCATCTCGAGTACTTGGCCTGGCGTCAAATTGTAAGCTAGGAACAGCCAGTCGTCGAGGTATTTGAGAATGCAAATGCCCATTTGCCTTAACAGGGCAAGGGTAGCCTTTGCGACTTTCATGAAGACATGAGGTGACGGACAGCCCGAAAGGGAGGACCTTGTACTGGTATGCCTGACCCTTGAAAGCGAACCGGAGAAACGTTTGGTGTCGAGGAAAAATCTAGACATGGAAATACGTATACTTCAGGTCTGTTGCTGTGAACCAATCCTGTTGGCGAACGCATGTCAGAATGCATTTCTGCGTTAAAATCTTATACGGGAGCTTGTGCTGGGCTTGTTTTAAAAGTCCAGGTCTAAGATTGGTCACAACCCACTGCCTTTCTTTGGTACAATAAAGTAAGGGCTGTCGAAACCCTTCATCTCGGCTGGAGGGACAAACTTGCATGAGCGGCACTAGAGGAATGATCATTTTTTAGGTACCTGCAGTTGGGGCGGTGAAGCGGAGTGTTGACTGTGAGTCCGGGCTGTAGCAGAGCTGATGTGGCAGCCGCAGGCGGACACCCTCGGCGATGAGCAGACGACCTTGTGGCCTGTACTCCTGGGATGGCGCTCCTGGACCACCGTGGTGGACATCGCCTGGCTAAGAGCCTGCGCCATAACCTGCATCGCTCGGAGAGTGAAGTCGATTGCAGTTCCTGCATCAATCCTGGCTCAGGACTACCCTCGTGCAGCTCTTTTAGAGCTTTGGCCTGATGGACCTGCAGGATACCCATGGGATGCAGGGCGGAGGCAGCCTGTCCAGCTGCACTGTAAGCCTTCGCCGTTAGAGACAAAGTGAACTTATAGGCCATGGACGGGAGTCTGGGAAGATTCCATCCGGCAACGATGCCATTGTCATGTTCTCGCAATGAGGACATGTGCCATCCACAAATGCTGTCTCAGTGTGGGTGAGACCCAAACACTTGAGAACGTCTGAGGCTAAAAGATATCGACTGCATCCAGAAACCCAGGTAGAATGGCATCTTTAAAAAGACGCTCTAAGTCTGTGTTTGCTCTTTTAGAGGAAAGCTACTTTTTATGTTCCTAAAGTGCCCGGGGGAACTCTCTCTGCACTTATCCTTGGAGACAGGATATCAGGACATCAGGAGACAATGCTTGGAGACAGACCGAAAAGTGGCTTAACACTAGCAACTCTCTTCCCCGAGAGGTGAATAAAATTAGCTCATGTAGAGAGATGACACTCACTCAGCTCCGAAGAACAAATCTGAATGAGTGATGCACGCCGTCTCCCTTTTATACTTGTATGTGCGAGGGAGTGGCATGCAAATTTCACTTGCCAATTCTATTTGGCCTTTTTTCAAAGTATCAGAGGTGTTTGGGGCTCCCAAGTGCAGTCATCAACACCACATCGAAGTGACTGACAGATAGGGAACAACGTTGGTCCTTTGTCAAGTTTGTCCTCGGCTGCCTGTGAAGTTGGCCCTGATGTCTCCTGTTGGTGCAATCCCTGGCAGAACCTTATCTGAGAGGCTTCTGGCTGTTCACTGGTGCATAGAGAGAAGCTGATACCAGATTGCCACTAGATATGGGAAATCCCAGACTGCTGCAGTCTGTTTTCTGTTGTAGATTGCAGAGAAGCAAGGTTAAAAGGTTCTCTTTGAATAGAACAGTTTGGGAATCTCAAAGTTTCAAACCCATGGAGGAATTATGCTCAACCAATTGGGCGCAAAATAACTGCAGTTTATCTCAAGTGTTACAAAGTTTTTCCTGTCAGTGGGCTGGTGTGTTTCCAGTCCCCTGTAACTTTATTTCTTCTGTGGTACAGAAAAAGAGATGTTTTGTTGAATGTTCAGGCTGCTTTTTAAAACATTGAGATAATTGGCCTTACTAATCGGCCAAATTTCCTTCTGTGAAACACACAAAAAATTATAGTTTGAAAAATGTCTTAGTGTTTTGTTAGTACAAAGAAAGTGAACGAGGTACAATATTGTTTGGACTCCACTGATTTTCAAAATATATTCTTTGGTGATTAACAGAAGAAACAACATTTCGATTTCTGAGAAACACTTGCTATTTGAAAAAAATCCAAACAAACATACTTCATTGCTCTGCCCCCAAAATGCAATGCAATAGTGGATGTCTCTTTATTATAAAATAATCTATCAGCAAATAATGCTTCAATGACACTCAAAACTGTTACTATATCTAACATTACAACAAAAGCATATCTTGGTTCTGTGAAACAGCAAAGCCAATATTTCTCCAGTATGGAGCAGAAACAATGCAACCTCTCCGCCTGTTTTCAGGCCTTCCTGCTTAAGTCTCTCCAGAGCTTAAACGCTTTCCTAATATTAACGCAGGTCCGAAAGCTCTTGCCTGATCATAACCCTTCTTTTTCCAGTGATATTGTACTCTCTTTAAGTTTACTTAAGTGGCCTTTTTTCATTTAACTTATCTGGAAATACTTTTTTAAACTATACTTTTCATTTGAAGTACACCACAGGCGCACATTCAATACAATTAAGCACACTTCTTTTTCACAAGAGATCAATTAAAAAAAATACCATGAAAGTATCTTAAGAGTAGTCCATATCATACTCTTTTAAAGCAAATTATCATATTTTGTAATTCAAGAAAAAAAGACATATGGGTTTGGAATGATAGGAGAGTGAGTAAATCATACATGCCACTCCCTCCGTCTCCGCCGCTTTCAAAACATGTCTCCGTTATATTGTCATTTTCTACTCGTCTGGCACTTTGCAACAACACAACCTTTCTTCTGTGACTCTCAGCGTGTTTCCTATAACGACGTCTGACTTTACATTTTATGTGGCGTGACACTAAGTCACATAAACCATGCGAAATCTGATCCAAGTGGTCAGACTGAAACAGATTTCTAGAAATGTGATTTTAATAAGATTTCAAACCACATATGAATGTAGCTCGAAACAGATTTTAAAAATCAATTTTGTTGTTGCGGTTCACACTTGCTAAATCTGATCGGATTTTAATCGGATATGCACAAAAAAAACGGATTTGGACTTGGGCTGCACGATTAATCGAAATGAAACCGAATGCGATTTGGCAAAGGCTCACAGAATCTCCAAATATACACTGCAGAAGTAAATAACACATCATTCCAGGAAATCCCATATGGGCATCATACTATCTGTTGCTGAATAAATAAATATAGCTGCGTCGCACAGTAAAGAACTTATCTGAAGCAGCAGAGAGGAGCAGCAACTGGCTGTGGTTGAGACGGAAAGATTCTAGCTGGCTGACACGCTACGGTTTCGTAGAATTCTCGAAGAGTCTGTTGGTTTATTTGTATAGTTTGCATAGTAATTACAGTTATTACGTTCCTGTGTATAATGCACCTTTTTCAAATGCACGTTATAAGCGACTCAAACTCACAGTGCTTTTAGATAGAGCATCATTTACTATTGATCACAGAGCCGTGCTTCACTGACAAGCTGCGCATAAAAAATAATCGCAGCCTTTGCTAATAATCGCAATACGCCAAATCAGTTTAAGTGCGATTTCATGTTAATTTTTTGCGAGCAATCGTGAAGCCCTAATTTGGACTGACAGTCTGAACAAGGCTATATACATTTGTGTACTTTAGTTAAAGGGATTGTTCACCCAAAATTATAATTCTGTCATCATTTACTCACCCCCAAGTTGTTCCAAACCTGTATAAATTGAATTACTGTCCAAAATACAACCTAGCTTACACGTTTTAAGCTGTTTTGGAAAGACAGAGCAACTGTAATGGAGCCAGGGTCCAAAATGAACTTTTTGGCTCACCTGCCACAGGGACTGGTAGATGAAAAAATCCACCAGCCAAGCATATTTTCTACCGGCCAAAATAACAAACAGCCTTTTTGTGTCACATATACATTCATTTATATATAGGCTATATTAAAAAAAATTTGTCATTATATTTCTGGTCTATTATTTTCCATTTTTACTTTTATTTACACACATATTACACAATTTAAATAATTAAATTACACACATTAAAATAATATTTTTCTGGTGGTGCCTATGAAAATAGTTCTGTACAAATGAAATGTATAAATTGTATATTTAATAAAATATATGCAATAATAATATAGGCTATTATAATTATTTCAAACAAATATTTAGTTTTACTCTGCCGATTTTACTCCATTTACGATGATCCGATCAGTAACTGAAGGACTGGAAATATCAGTTGTTTTAACCATTCATTAAAATTATTGGATGTGTACGCGTTGTGTGATAATCCTGGCAGCTAGGACATCCCAAAAGATTTGTCAACACAGAAAACATTTAATCACTGGATAGGTTTTTTCGTTTATTTACAGTAAAGTGTTGTTTATGCATAGACTGTAAAATGTCAACTCAGCTGAATGTCCAGAACGCTTTTCAGAGAAGATAGGGTAGCTATTTTAGCACAATTCACACCCAGTGGTAATTCAGGGAAAAAAAATATCCGAATGCTCCACATGAAACTATGGTCTTCCGACCTATTACCATCGTGTCGATTTATTTTGATTAATATGTGCCAGGGAGAGAGAGCAAGACAGCGCTTAGGAGACGGTGAAGCCTTGTTTATACTTTCGCCTGGCTCCGAAGAGAAAGAGTTCTCTCTCTCTCTCTCTCTCTCTCTCTCTGGTCGTTCTTCAGTTGCGCCCTGTCACGCGTACAGCAGTTCGTCTACATTACTCACCGATCAAATAAGACTATGGCGGTACAAGAATTCGCTTTGGAGCAGGAGCGTCGATTAGAGGACTCGTTAACGTCGAGGGCATACAATATCGATGGCTCATAAAACTTAAAGCGGTTCTCGAGTGGAACCGGTTTTCAATTCCCAGGGTTGCCAACTTTGGGACTTTGGCTGGAGTGAGACTGTAAAATTTCAGTGCGCGCACGGAGAAATTTTTTGGTAACCCTAATTTTAAAAATGTCAGTCCTTGTTTATAAACCCTGATTTATGCAACAACAACAAAAAATAGAATGGAACCGTTTTTTTTTTTCAAAATGTACAATTAATTTATTGATTGCACTATAAAAATAAATAAAGATAGAGGTCATTAAATAACAAACATGTAAAACAACAACATCTAAACAATAAGAAATCTCAAAACAAAAGGGACACATAATAGTTAATCCACCTCCCCAGAAAACCACAACACACAAGTTTCACAAATTACAATTAGGCCTGTTATATACAGTATGCCACAGTGGCCGTTTGGCCTGATAACTGCCTCTGCAAGAGCTCTGTATCTGAAGCAGGGTTCGATCCGTTCATGAACAATCCGTTCATTGTGTCTGTCACGTGACAAATTAACGAAAGACTCGGAAGGTAAAGTAATTATTTGTTCCCTGTAAATTATTTTTGACTGCATTATAATGATTTCTTAATTCAGAATATGATCAAGATTGCGTAGGTGCATGTGTTCGGGGAATTTGGCTGTTAAAAGTAAGTATAACTTTTAAAGCCCTTTAAATGAACGAAATGACTCGAAAAAAAGATTTGTTCATTTTAATGAACGAGGTCAAACAAGCGAGTCAGTAAAATGATCCGAACTTCCCATCACAGGGTGCCATCAAGTGACAGTGTGTGGTGTCAGTCTTGTTTAGGCCAATAACTGAAAAGGTTCGCTCAGCATCCGCATCTGAGTGTGGCAGGCTCAACACAGTCTGGCCAACCTTTGATAATTTTAAAATGCCACTTGCCCGATTTGCCAAAACGTAATTTGTACCATGAGGCTATTTTTATTGAGCAATAGCTAGCCCACATAACGCACGTCAGACAACGTTTGCAACTATAGTTGAAATCTGTACTCTCGGCACACAGACTGATAAGGCTACGTCACTAGTGACAAGGCACACCATTTTATTATCTGCTTACCTTGATTGTCATCCAAACTTTCAAACGTGCATCAGTGGGCTCCGACTCTGAACCTATGCTCTGAACTCTCTCTGAACTTTTCACACGCAACTGACGTATCAGGTGCAAGGTTTTCAGAGAATCAACGATCCGAGAATACTGCTGTGAGAACGTTAAAGGCAGATGTTACAGCTGTGGGCCTTAAACTCCTCTCCTGTCATTAATACGCTGTGGTCTAGTCATCAACAGAAAATTAACGGATTGAGAGGGGAGAAAAAAGGATTTTGGCGTGACATTTCGTGCGTGTGCGTGAGAGCGTGAGATTAATGCTGAAAGCGTGAGTGTCACGCCAGATGCGTGAGAGTTGGCAACCCTGAATTCCCATCCCGCAAACACAACAACTCCGTCATGTCCGTAGCCATCATGCCAGATATTTTATTACAAAATGCAATTGTAATAAACATTTTATTACATTACTATTTTGGTATGAACATTCACCCGCCAGTGGGGTGGATAGCCTTTGAGATTTACTCGCCAAACGGAAAATCTACCCGCATTTGGCGCTTGGCGGGTGTTAATTTCGGACCTGAATGGAGCCGACTAAAAATCTAATTTCCTGTTTCCTGTTAGTTAAAGGGTCATTCCACCCATTTCAACATTAATCTTTATTGAAAGTGGGTTATATATGTAGTCGAAATGTAAAAGAAATTTTGAATTTGGTGCCCTGTTGACCGAGAAAAGACAGAAAATAACTTTAGGGCACATTTGTATGTAAGACAACAACTCCCACAATGCACCACATTGCACAGCTCCGCAAGCCACTCCCACTAATCCAGAACAGCGCGCAAACATCAGAGAAATCACTCTTCCGTCTACAAGACTAGCTGCCAAAAGAGTTTAAAATTAATTTCACACAAAATGTCTAGTTAGTTGGCTGTGGCGAGGGACGTGAGAGGACGGCGCGAGTGATAATGAATGAGAGGACGGCGTGAGTGATAATGAATGAGAGGACGGCGCGAGTGATAATGAATGACACCTGTGAGACGCAGCGGTCTCATATCTCTCACGGAGGAGCGGAAGCACAAAAGGAACAGGCCTGATTTTATGTTTTGTTTCTGTTGTGTGTGGCCAGCTGGCTTATACTTTTGTTTTGTATTTGTATTATTTTACTATTAAAATGTTGACTGAACATCCAGGTATCATGCAATAATTCACCATATAGAAAGAAATACAAACGAGGAGTAATTCGCTAATGAGTTTGCCAATGTAACTGAGTTCGTTGTTGTGGGAAGAAGAAGGCGGGAACCGGCGAACATTTAAACATTTTAATAGTAAAATAATACAAATACAAAACAAAAGTATAAGCCAGCTGGCCACACACAACAGAAACAAAACATAAAATCAGGCCTGTTCCTTTTGTGCTTCCGCTCCTCCGTGAGAGATATGAGACCGCTGCGTCTCACAGGTGTCATTCATTATCACTCGCGCCGTCCTCTCATTCATTATCACGTAACAGAACAGAACATATGCGGTGCGACACTAGGATGGTTCACATCACAACACAAACGTCCGTGTGCTCGTCTGATTCAGAGATTTCGTCCAGGAGAAATTGCTATCGTTGAAATTCTCTGCAGCAGACGGACTCTATCTGTGTCCGTAGCGCACAGCGAGAGCACAGGCACCAGCAGTCCGCCCAGCTCGAGCCCGTCCGGGCTCCTCGTCCGCGACAGGCAGCCGCCTCCTGTTCCTCCATCAGCCTCAGCTGCTCTTCACTATATTGCGGCTCGTAAAGATAGCCACGAACAGCGGATTCGAGCAGCAGAATTTCAAAATCCTCTACTTCCATATCATGTTTAGTTTCTTCCATATCGTGTTTAGTTTCTTCCGTCATTGTCATAACTTCCTATCTCCACAGCGCTTGTTAGCTTAGCTTATAAACAAGATGGCTGATATTGATTTCAGTATCTACAAGTGAAGTCCCACCCACTGATCTGTGATAGCTCTGTTAGCGCATTAGGTCCAACCTATGGGCGGGTTTGAAAGGGTGGGGACTAGTGCTTGTAGTCTTTAGAGAAATCCACCCTTCTTACACTTCCTCCTACAATGACGTAAAATGACGATTTTTGCGTCATTGTAGGAGGAAGTGAAAAAGGTAAATAGCAGATTTCTCTCGTCTCAGGGGAAAATGAGAGAGTGTTGCACGACCATTCAATAGTATGACTTGGTTTCTAACAATGGAAAGCTTAATGCAAATGGGTGGAGTGTCCCTTTAATATTATATTTTAAAGTGTAAAGGCTTTGCACATAACTTTCTCTGATGTGTGGATAAACTTGATACCTTATGAACTGTCATTAAGCATTTGCATAATCTGTCATTTTTATTGCCTTAAAAAACTGCTTATTTGACTAACTTGTATTGTCACATTCACCACTCATTTGAATCTCCATGAACTGCGAAGGTTAATGTTAAGGAAAGCAATGGTAATCTGTCTAAATGAGGCACTTGGCATGGCATCTCATATATTAACTTACATAATTTGCCAGTTTTTCCTTCATCAAAAGCCTTCATTGTGTTGAGAATGAAACCTATGTTGTACCTATTTAACCATGATGTACTTGATAGTTATGTTCACAGGGAAGGACATTCTCATTCGAGAGAGCATTTGATTGGACAAAAGTATTTGTTAGTCCAACTTGAGTCATCAATATTTTTGGTCAGTTTTCCAGAAAGAGAAACTTGTCGAATTGAAATGCATGTGTTGAGGTCAATGAACTATACGATTGTTTTAAATGTTTTTCAAGGTAAAAAGTTGACAAATAATGATTTATTTTTTGGGAGCCGGACCACATCACATTGTACAACCTTGTCTTGTTATAAAAAAAAATTATATTATGTTATATTTCAAGAGGCTTATTGATCTTGACACTCAGTCCTCTCTATTAGGGGTGGGAACCACAGGGTAGTACCTCACAATACTTTACGATACCATCACTATACAGCAATTCTGCGATAATCAATATATTGCTAGACAATCATCCTATAATGATACATCACAATATCTGTATAACTATGAAGACAAAATGAAAAGGCAGTTTCTGTATATCGCGTAGGCTACTCTTTGTCGATTTTGTTTGTCCCCCATCAATGGTACGAAAGCCGAAGTGCATCCAGACTTTTGAACTTAAACTGTGGCTGGGGCATCTATTATTTTACTAACACTGCTGTCCGCCATCCCGTTAAAAACCCCTTATTCTTAGGCTTGTTAACTTATGTTCACGTTTCCCTCATTCATGCTTTGAGTGCCACCTCGAGGAGCCATCAAATAGTGACGCTGGGAGCAGGGAAATCTGTTTAGAGCGCCTTATTTTATTAATTAAAATATTGACATTTGGCGCCAGCGTAATGATTCTCATATCGGATGAAGGACAACGATATATCGCCCTATCGATATTTTGTCCCACCCCTACTCTCTATGATATAATTACTTCTTTAATGTTTCTGCTAGTTTCTTTGTTGGTTGCACTTCATGACTTTGATTAAAATGTATAATATTAATAGACACTAAAGCGTTGGTTTGATTCATTTTTTCCCCAAATATATATATATATATGATTCCACCAAATCAGGGTAAAATGACACAGCTTTTTAAATATCTGAACGTACACTCTAAACATCAGTCAATCAGGCATTATATTATTATATTATATTATATTATTTTATTACATTATATTATTTTTTCATATTATGACAATCAAGCACTTTTTAACTATAGAACTTTTATTAGAAACTCTCAAGCTCTCAGTCAGTCAGTGTTTAGCGTGTGACTTATACTTAGCCCTACAACACACACAATGGCGAGTAAGAATAATAATTTAAATAATTTAAAGACATTTAGTCGCCCAGAGGGAAGATTTTGTTGCACATGCGAGTGATTTACTCGCATTGAAGAGTTGTTTGAATAAATTAATTTATTCGGATAGAAAAAAGATAAATCATATCATTGACCCATGAAAAGTAAATTTTTCAACTTTTAGGAGTACAGGATGGCCTCAAGGCTAATGGGCTACAAAACTCCAATTCTGATTTATAAATATTTTGAGATTTTATCAATCATTTTTAACTAGCAATCACACTGTTGGTTATTTGCTGTCCAAATGGTTTGTCTACACCACCTTCCACTCGCATTGGAAGTAACATTTTAATGAAAAGCTCATTGTAATTACAATTAAACTGTGCAAATATTACATTAATAACATAGTAATGGCCATAACCAAATCCTTGCAATGTGAAGCCGCACATAAAATGTTCTTCAGGAAGGCTTAAACCAGTTGCTTTCACTCTGATAGAACCCACTAGGGTGTTTATTGAGCTAATGCAGTATCCGCTCTGTTTGAAGAGTTTTGCGCGGACCCAATGTCCTCCGCCCCAGAGACCAGTGCCATCAGTCTGCAATGTCACGCACAAGCGCTCACTCCAATTAGCATGTAGCGCTCCCACTCTCATTATGTTCTGCTGAATCAGGACCTCAATCAAACTACAGTCAATATTGGAAAACGGACAGGTGGCTCTTCTAGCCTCTACGGAGCTTTTGCCTTCCTACGAACGAGGCAGAGCACATAGGGAGATTTACCAGGAGATTTACCCTCTCTGCCTACACTTGGATGTCAAAAGATGTGAATGACATAAGTAGCTCATTTCAAGGAAAAATGAGCAGATGCTGGATTGTTTATGTGGGGGAGTCTGACAAAATTGGCATAGAATATTGAAAATCACAAGTATCAAGAGCTATCCTCCAGCTTCAATCAAAAGTTGTTATATGTACACTGTTTGACTGCAATATGTTATTCCCGTAACAGGAGCAGTTCACACAAAAATGAAAAGTCATGAGTCATCATACACTCAGACACATGTTGTGATTGTGAAATTTGTTTTGAAAGGTGGAATTTTGACGAATGTCTTTTTTCCATATAATAAGAGCGAATGGAGATGGATGCGGCTTTGCTCGAAAAACACATACAAAGCACCATAGAAGTATCCTAAATGGTCCATACGTCTTGTGTGCCTATCTCCAAGTTTTCTGAAGCTATTTAGTAGCATTCTGTGGTGAATATACCAAATATGAACAGTTCTGTAGCCCTTGAATCAAATACGTTGCATTTAGACAGTGTCCTCATATTGTTGGGCCTATTATTTCAGATGTAGCTTTCTGAAGAGTGTGAAGAGTTCCAGAAGAGCTTGAATAACGTTAGATCCGTAAGTCCATCGCTAACCAAAATAGCATCATACCATATTAAGCTAATGGTTACAGTAGGTGCTGTGATGTGATTTGATAAAGGCTGAAAATTGTCTGGTCAGATGTAAAGCAACTCCCCACTGTTCCTCCATTTTGTCTGTTTAAATAAATGCATATATCCCGTTTTAAAACTCTGTCTGATATAACTGTGTTAACAGGGATGTAAAGCACTTAAGTAATTGGTTGTTGTTACTGTAAGTGTAATTCTGAGGATTTTTAGATGAGCTTGATGAAATTGAGTTCTAAACATGGCCTCTTGGTTTTATCTGTCTATTTCTAAAGCTAAGAAAAATGTTTGAAGCAGAAAAAATATCTATCTATCTTATGTTTATCATTTACTTCGGTTTTATCATTTGCTTATGTTTTATCATTTAGATCTTAAATATAATTTAATCAAATGTAGCCTAATCACCATGTTTTAATAAATAATTATTATCATTTGAAATATATGTTAAATGCTTTTCTTTTATTAATCTTTATGCCTCAAATGTAGCTGATTGATTGGGGCGAACTTTTGTAGCTTGCTGTTTAGAGGAGGGCAAAAATCTATACGTTTCCGATAGACGGACCACAAATGCTCGAATGTCTCAGAATAAAGTGATAAACGAAGGTTATCTTAGCTAAACATCTTGCAGTGTACGGGCTAACACCTCAGAGTGTGAAAACATGAAAACTAGATATGTCTGTGTCTCGTGTGTCTGCTTCGATGCGATATACTATGATAAGAGGAACTTAGCTTTGTTCCTATAAGCAGCTGTATAATACGGAGATCAATTTGTGTACAGGTCAGTCTTACCTTGCACTCAGACCTGTCTTTTCAAAGAGAAATCTCTCAAACAACTTGCTTATCTTTAGGCATGAATATTATACTCTGAATATTTTAACTGTTCATTTATGGTTCTTAATTAAACTTTTAATCCTGATTATGGATGAATTAATTTTACTCTTCATTTATTATTTGACTGTCTGCTGTTAAGAAATCATCTGAAATCATTACTTAATCATCTGACTGGATCTCCTCGCCGCATCAGTTTACTTTTTACTAGGGGTGTGACGATGCTCTTATAGCTGACGAGACGATACATGATTCACAATATTGGGTTACTTTAACGCATGAGGCAATATTCTAACACCATCTTCAATGCAAAACAATGAATGCAGGTGTATTTAGAAATGCTTTAGCTAATCTAGTGCTGTCACTAACGATTATTTTAGTAATTGAGTATAATCAATTGGTTATTTTGATGATTAATTGAGTAATCGGATAATTTAGTGGTAATAAAAATAGAACAATAGCATTTAAAATGAAATACAATGAGGCAATAATAAATAGGGATGCACAATATATTTTGGCCATTGTATCTGTATATTTGCCGATACAGGTTCATTTTACATTACTGGTCCAATATCTTAAAAGTTGTAATATTATGTTTATGTTGTGTAAATATCTGATTTATCTCATGCGTTTTGTTGAGTTAAATAATCCACTAGCAATGCACTTCAGTTTACTGGTGTAGTGCAGTGCACTTAGTTCTAAGAGCAATGCACAACATTTATAACTATAATTGAGACTATCTTATACATACAATTATAGAGAGTGAGCTGTGAATTGATTAATCTCATTTATGATGCATTTCGTTGAGTTCATTAACCTGCTAACAAAGCCCTTCAGTTTCCCGGTGTTCATTTAGCTCTTCAGCCTCAGCGCATGCAGCTCAATGCCATTATTTGAAACGGTAATATTCATTTTAGATGTTTCTTTAAAAAAAAAAATGCATTATTATTAATATCTCGCACTCTTTGCAATATTGTTTAATTAAAATCATTTCATGAACCGTCTGTGCGGAGGCTATTCAATTTTATTTATCCATGGCATATGCATTTTGATTCTTTATATGCAAGTAATGTTGTCCAATGACTTGTTTGCATTATTTAGGCATTGTTTTATTTTTTTAAGGCAATATTTTTTTTATATACACTCACCTAAAGGATTATTAGGAACACCTGTTCAATTTCTTATTAATGCAATTATATAATCAACCAATCACATTGCAGTTGCTTCAATGAATTTAGGGGTGTGGTCCTGGTCAAGACAATCTCCTGAACTCCAAACTGAATGTCAGAATGGAAAAGAAAGGTGATTTAAGCAATTTTGAGCGTGGCGTGGTTGTTGGTGCCAGACGGGCCGGCCTGAGTATTTCACAATCTGCTCAGTTACTGGGATTTTCACGCACAACCATTTCTAGGGTTTACAAAGAATGGTGTGAAAAGGGAAAAACATCCAGTATGCGGCAGTCCTGTGGGCGAAAATGCCTTGTTGATGCTAGAGGTCAGAGGAGAATGGGCCGACTGATTCAAGCTGATAGAAGAGCAACTTTGACTGAAATAACCACTCGTTACAACCGAGGTATGCAGCAAAGCATTTGTGAAGCCACAACACGCACAACCTTGAGGCGGATGGGCTACAACAGCAGAAGACCCCACCGGGTACCACTCATCTCCACTACAAATAGGAAAAAGAGGCTACAATTTGCAAGAGCTCGATTTGTGTTGAGACAATCAGATGGTAGAGTCAGAATTTGGCGTAAACAGAATGAGAACATGGATCCATCATGCCTTGTTACCACTGTGCAGACTGGTGGTGGTGGTGTAATGGTGTGGGGGATGTTTTCTTGGCACACTTTAGGCCCCTTAGTGCCAATCGGGCATCGTTTAAATGCCACGGCCTACCTGAGCATTGTTTCTGACCATGTCCATCCCTTTATGGCCACCATGTACCCATCCTCTGATGGCTACTTCCAGCAGGATAATGCACCATGTCACAAAGCTCGAATAATTTCAAAATGGTTTCTTGAACATGACAATGAGTTCACTGTACTAAAATGACCCCCACAGTCACCAGATCTCAACCCAATAGAGCATCTTTGGGATGTGGTGGAACTGGAGCTTCATGCCCTGGATGTGCATCCCACAAATCTCCATCAACTGCAAGATGCTACCCTATCAATATGGGCCAACATTTCTAAAGAATGCTTTCAGCACCTTGTTGAATCAATGCCACGTAGAATTAAGGCAGTTCTGAAGGCGATAGGGGGTCAAACACAGTATTAGTGTGGTGTTCCTAATAATCCTTTAGGTGAGTGTATATAAGGACACTTGGCCATAGTAGTGTAAAATTCATTTTAAAACTAGGCTACTGTACATGTTGATTTATGTTGAAATGCTTGGGACATGGCTTTTTAATGATGGAAATTTTGTTTTTGTAATCAGGCTCTCATAAATTGTAAAAAAAAAATTGTATTTAGATTTATCAGCTTTCAAATATAAAGAACTATCGGTTATCATATCGGCCGAAATCTTCATATCGGTGCATCCCTAATAATAAATAGTTCAAAAGCATGTAATCATATGGTTTTATTTAACAACACCGTTAAAATACATAATATAATATATATGTTAAACATAATCAACTTATGTACATTACGAATTATAACAAATGCTTGCAGAGGGTGCCAGCGGCCTGGTGAATGTTGTTGTTACACTTTACAGCCTGATCAAATCCTTGTTTAACATTGGCCAAACAACATTTAATTCCAATGTCCTCTTAATCTTTAATATTTGGCCACTTCTTCACGATAGAAATGCAACAGCCACTGTAATTTCTTGAAAAAGAACATGTGGACAGAACATGCAAACTCAGAGCGAGGGTGCGATGAACAACAATTCTCATATTTAAATTCTCCTGGGTTAGGGTTAGGGTTACAAATATGCTGCACGTTGCGTTCCCAGATGAATGTTATGTAAGGCCTGCTAAATCGATCCAATGGCGGTACTCGATTACAGGTGAAGGTTTCACACGTGTTCCGTCTTTCCCATGGCAAAGTGATTTTCAATTAAATGCAACACATTTTATCTTATGTATTAACTCGTTTCATCTGACTCCATAAAATGAAAAAGGTTTAACAATGATATCTGTGCATCATTAAATACACGTTAATGTTTGACTATTCCTTTTAACTCTAATGAAAATAAAGTCAAAGTCTGTTAGAATAATCAAATATAACAATTTATTGTTACTAAACAATAATCATTATTCACATTAAACCCATATAAATTCTTGTGTGAGTGTGGGTGATCTCTGCAAGAGTGGGGGATGTGGGGAAGGAATGTAGATTAGGATGATTCAGAGGTGAGACCTCTAGTCTCGGGTGGGGCCTTCACAAGAGTGAGCCCAAATGCTACTATGCAGTGGGTTCTTTGTCTTCTCAAGAAGTGGTCGTTCCCTATAACCAGTTTTCCAGTCTTACAGTTATAAGCAACCAAAACTCTCAGCATATGCATAGATGGACTTTGTAAAATGAGCTGCTGCGACGGGCTCCACGTATGTAAAATGATAACAGTGCAACACTTCGCAATGAAACACAAAGCATGCCAGAATATGCGTTTTCTAAATGCACGTTATTTGAAACCCAAACAAACCGCAAGGTTTTGCCACAAACTCGACTCCGTTATGCTGTTATCTCGAGACGAGAAATAGATCTTGTTACACCCCTACTTTTTTTAAATACTTAAGTACAATTAAATGTGATGTGGATACTTTTTACATTCACTTAAATTCTGCACTATTGGCCCAGACGACAAAAACTTTACATTTTATATACTTGCATCTCATAAAAGTTTGTTTTGTAAACTTTTAAGAGTACATTAACTTAAAGATGACCTCAAAAATAAATGGACTAAAAGCCTCAAAGCCCCATTTCATTTCATGGCTTTCTTAAGTCTATTGTTAAAAACCTGCCTTGTTCCTGCACTGCTGGATAATTAGTTTTTTGGGAGTGCAAGCTCAGGGTTGTGGGAGATGTGCTAGTGCAGGGATTCAGGCTAATCCATGCAGTGTTCTGGAAAGATCCAGAACCCCCATTTATAGTTTTAATTTCAGACAGAATCGCATTATATCTTACCATTTAAGATTGGCCCAAATCTCCTGATGAAAGAGAGGCAGAATGGGCCTGTTCGACTTTGGATGAATTTCATTTAACTTGATAGTTTATAACGCTAGTTCGCTGCCCTGATTATATATTTGAAATGGTGTCATTTGTGTCACTCCTGGAGATATTTGCATATGGATGTAATTCTCATTCTGTATTAAAAGTATCATTTGCATAATAATCACTCTCTCTTTCCATCTTCTTGCAGTATGTACCGCTTGCGGGCACTGACGGCTGCATCCTTCGGGATGATGCAGTTGTCAAGAAGGCATCATACCGGTGCCTTCCGTTCCCATCAGCGGCGTAGACTGATGTTGGCCGCCCTGGCGGGGGTGACGGGCATCTCAGCCAGCGCTGGACTATTGTGGACGAGGTATGGACCACTGTGGACACCTAGGCTATCTCACCATATACTTGTCCACTAATATGTTGGGATGCACGATATATCACTCGATTTTTTAAGACGGTTCACCGCTTTTTAGGAAAATTAACCATGGTTTTGGGATCCGTTTACCTTAGTTTTCCGACAAATATCACGATTAAATGATGGATAACATCGTATCTATAATGTAGAAGAAAATTACAAAAAACATACCATTTTGAAACGTCCTGTGAAATCCGTACTTGCAAAGTCTTTGCATGACATCCATTCTGCACTGTCCTTTCGTTCGTTAACATTGTCAGGGTCTGAATCGAGCTTGAATTGTTTTGACATTGACTCCATCCTTATTCATATATACATTAGCGAATAAATCACAGTTATGGAGGGGCGGGACATTTCCAGAACACGCGGTGCCAATCACAACACGCTAGGCCAGCTAACCAATCACAGCACATTTCGTATTTCGGAAGGAGGAGCTTAATCGAAATTGGTGTGTTCAAGCCATACTGGGGAGAGAGGTTCTGTTATATTGTAAAGTGTGTGAAAAATGTTTTTTGAACAATCATGCATAAAAACATTCTAGTACACCCCAAAAACAAAATCAAGACTTCTTAAAATGGCATAAGACCCCATTAAAGTTAATCTTTAATAGAATTGATAATTGAATTGCTCTGTTCTTAAATACACTAGATCTTAAAACGAGTATCCATTTTTCAAACTGCTGTGTTTCCTAAATTCACTTGTAGCACTTAAAACTATACATTTTATTTTAAGTGTCCTTTGTTTTTTTAATTATTATTATTTTTTAGATAGTTTACTATGGAATTTTAATATTAGCCAAATATCAGTTATCAGACATAACATCGCTTTATCAGTATAGGCCATAATTTTAGTATTTGGTGGTGCATCCAGAGAAATATGACTGTAAAATGTTCATTATTTAGTGAGATTCACCAGTTGTTGGAGAAGTCTTCCTATGAATGGCTACCATATAGCTATATTAAACTGGGATAGGAGAAAGTGTTGTAATAGAAGTGTCCTTATGGAGGGCATATCTGCAGAGATTCATCTGCAGTCTGGGTGAAGGCCAGTCCAATGCAGGGTGTGTGTGTATGAATAGAGGAGCTGATATGTCAGCAAAATAGAGGAATGCATCTGGGACGTGATCTATAGAATGAAGGAGTTATGGGACAAGGTGGCATTTCAGTTCTCAGTCTGTGCAGTCATTTTCCCTGTGTCACATTATATTGAGTTATTATACACACCTTCAAACACACGTCCCATCAACACAACGGCAGGCCTTTTTTCCAATTGCTGCTTTGTGTCCTGAAGATATTGACCTCCTTGCACTCTTCATTTACTTTTAGTATGAGGCACACATCTAGAGATAAACACACAGACAGCTTGACAACATTTGGTTCCCATGTGTAATGCTGAGTAAACTAGATTTTTACATTCTTGAAGAAAAAATGAGAGGTGTTTACCTACGCAAAACTCAAAACCATCATGTCAGGGTGTTGCTAAGGTGTTCAGAGTGGTTTTTAGCACATTGCTATGTGGTTGCTAGGGTGTTCTGGGTTGTTGCTAGCTGGCCCAAGTCAAAATTGCTTCAGTTTAATCAATGCTATTTTATTATATATATATATATATATATATAAGCAGGGCCGTAGCTAGAGGATTCGGGGCCCCCTGAAAAAATATTGATGTGCGCCCCTACCACCCTCCCCAATATCATATACTGTACAGAAGATGGTGATGTTGTTGTAAAACCTTTATTTTAAAAGTTCAATGTTTATATAAAAATTACAACTAATAAAAACTTACAAAAAGCAAGAAATTGTTAAATAATAATAAAACCAATTTTAAAAATTCTGTCTGTTATAATTCATAAATCAAAAAGTAAACACTTAAAATTGACAAGAATGCAGTCTAATTAAAAAAATAAAACCATTTATTGTCTTATTTTTTAATAAAGATAATATGGAACTGGTAATATTATTAAATAAAGCGAATACATTTATTCATCCAAGTGCAGTGTGTTGTATTCTCGATGTATTAAATATCATCAGCCGGCAGGTCAGATGCATAATACAATGCTTCGTGACTTGTGAATTTAGACCACGTAATCATTCGGTCGATTGTGGCGCGCACCTATAATAAAAAATGACTGTACACGGCAGACTGTAGACGGAAGTTTTCTAATTCCCAGCGAAATAACAATATATAACCGGTCTTTAAGAACGTCTTGGTCGACTGGGATACAACCACTCTCCTTGCCTCCCTCTCCGTCTTTTCCTGGCATTTCTGGTTCCCTGATTTGTGTTTTCTTTTCCCCAACATTTTTCAGTCAGTCAGTCTCCTGCTCTTCCACCAAGTTCATCGTTAACTGCAGGCTGCCGCAACAATGATTGGTTCTGTTCACGAGCTGGGGTGGGGCTTACAATTTTATTGGGTCCATCTGATGTTTGTCACTGACTCTGACTGAATAATTAATAAATACTTTAGGTCAGACTAAACCATTTTTATGGAGGTAAGAGAAGCAGATATTTGGAAAAATATTTACCCAAATTGCACGTTTTTTTGTGGTTTTCATTTAAATCTCAGGCACACAACTAATATAAATATTAGAATTATTCATACAACAGCCTAAATAGTAAAACTGCCGGATTTTGTGGGGCCCCCTGGGCAGCGGGGGCCCCTATGATTGTCACCACCTTTCACCCCACTAGCGACGGCCCTGTATATAAGTGTGATTGCAGAAAAGGAATGGTATGAGGATACATGACAAAAACTGTGGACAGTTTGCTAGATTACGGATTAAGGCCTTGGATTAAGGCACAGTTTGCTAGATTAAACTACTGGTTAAATTTGTAATCATTTAGAATAATTAATGTTTTTGAAAGAAGTCTCTTATGCTCACCAAGGCTGCATTTATTTGATCAAAGTACAGTAAAAACAGTAATATTGTGAAATATTATTACAATTTAAAAGAACTGCTTTCTATTTTAATATATTTTAAAATGGAATTTATTTTTGTGATGCAAAGCTGAATTTTCAGCATCAGTACTCCAGTCTTCAGTGTCCTCCAGAAATCTTTAATATGATGATGTGGTGCTCAGTTTGTTATTAATGGTTCTTGTTATATATCAATGTTGAAAATGTTTTTGCTGCTTAATATTTTTGTGAATTCTTCTCAGGATTCTTAAAAGAACAGCATTTTTCTTTTGTAACATTATAAAAGTCTTTACTTTTGGCCAGTTTAATGCATCCTTGATGGATAAAAGTATTTCTTTCTTTCTTTCTTTCTTTATAAAATCCCAAACTTTTGAATTGTAGTGCATCCACAAAAAGATTAAGCAGCAAAAACATTGATAACATCACCATTGATCATTTCAACACTGATAATAGTATCGTAATAAATTATTCTTGAACAGCAAATCATCATATTATTATGATTTCTAAAGGATCGTAGGACACTGAAAAATTAAGTAATGATGCTGAAAATTCAGCTTTGCTTCACAGTAATAAATTACATTTTAAAATAGAAAACAGTTATTTTAAATTGTAATATTTCACAATATTGCAGTTTTGAATGTATTTTTGATCAAACAAATGCAGCCTTAATGAGCGGAAGAGGCTATTTAAGATGTACAGTATTACTACTGTATATTTTCAGTGTGACTGATCTGCATATCTCTCCTGCCTGGCAGAGCATATGCTGAAGCAGCTTCTTCAGTGAAGCATGAGGAGCAGATGCAGGAGGAGCCGCCTCTGAATGATGTGGTGCAGGACGAGGTCTCAGACGGCGCTCTCGAGTCCAGTGGCGGGGATGAGGAAGATGAGGCGGGCTCAGATGGGAAGAAAAAGAAACAGAGAGTCGGCTTCCGTGACCGCAAGGTGATCAATGCACGTGCACATCATCTCAATCGCATCATGATGAGGTCAGTGCCATCCAGTCATCATCTGATGATCCGTCTGACTTCACCATGTGCAGATGAAATGTGAAGCCGTCACGTCTAATCAACATGCAAATCCACAGTCGTAACATCAACCGGGTTTCATCCGAAATGCCAGCAGTGGGAATGTGGCAGAGCGACAATAGCAGAGTTAATGAATTGCAGCTGACTTTAACTGTGGGGAAATTGTGATATTAAAGCACTTGCTGTGGGACTTGCTGATTAAAGGGAAAGAGGAAAAAGGATAAGAGAAAATGGGGAAATAAATGACAGTTGTTTTTCTCAGTAGTTGATTTGTTTCCTTTAAAGGGGGCACAAAAAAGACTTTTACTAATAGAGTTTGACAGTATTCAATATCGCCAGACTTTATACACACACGCACGCACACACACACACAACTTGTGTCTTTTACAAATATACATTTTATGTGAAAGCAAAGTGACAGTGAGTAATAGCATTCACACAATAGATTACAGTCCATTGAGAACGTTGTGAATCCATTGATATCAATAGAGGAACAGTGCGCTGTAAATGCGAGGGAACACTGTGGTCCAATTCGCTGTATTCCAACCTGATTCAAATTTACAACGCATAAACAAGCTTACACATTCTTTTCTATAAAAAGATCAGTTAGAGAGTTCTAGTGGAAAGCGATCATAGTGTATAACACACCATGAAAATAAACATGTTCTTAACTTATTTTTAGTATCTAACTCAATCACTGGCAAATGAAATCTAAAAGTTTATTAGCTAATGGCTAATAACAGACATTATTTAGTTGCCTAGCACAAAATTTAGTTGCATATGCAAGTGATGTACTCGCAATGTGGAGGGTTGTAAAAGTCACCATGAAATCAAAATGGACAATTCTTTTTTTCTTTTTTTTTTTGCTTGTTCAGACTCTGATTGGTGGATTTTTCTTTATGGCATCATGGGTAATGTAGTTCTCTTACGAGAGGTTCTCTCGTATTGCGTAAGCTAGCTTACGCTACGGGAAAGATTCATCTTTGCTGAGATATTGAAGCCAAAAAATTATTTCATAATTTGTATCCATACACAACGCAGTTCCTCTGCGGCAGACCTAGAGCGGGCTAGCTAGCAGCTCATTGGTTCGCTCAGAGAGAACTGCTTAAGCCTATGGGAGAGCGGGGCTGAACCCGCTTCCAATGAGAGGCGCCCGCGCGCTCATTGCGTCATGGCCCGCCAGAATGGGCGTGGCCATGGTGTATATAACAGTCTCTCCCAGGCTTATATGTTGATTCATTTCATCTTCAGCGAGCTACACGCTTCTGCTGTCCTGAGAAAAGCCGCCGTCGTGGAAAAGGCACCTTCTAGCGAGCATCTAGGAGTCTGAGGAAGCCGGCCGTCTTCGCCACCTTCAGCCGTCCTGCAAGCTAAGCCATCCGACGGATTCATATCCTTACCAAAAATCTTCTTGTATTGTGTGTGTGTGTATCTAAAAGAGCAGCGAGCGTCTTTTTTAAGATGCCTCGCACACCTGCGGCTCATGCCGCGTCCCTCTCAGCGCCAGAGCCCGCCTTCTTCTGCGCTCTCTGCCTGGGACTGGGACACGCAGAGCTTTCTCTCGCCAACGGCGGATGTTTCCTCTGCGATTGGGCTTCTGTTGTTGACCCTGCGGGCTCGACTCGAAGCGTTACGCCGCCTCCCCCTCTCACCGCCTACGAGCGCTGAATGGGGGACGAGCCGCTTACAGCTGTGCCAACCGCGGCTAGCTTTCTTTACTTTACAAGAGAGCTAGCCCGGCCGTCACCGGTAAGTGGGTTTATCGTGCGTTAAGTTCCGTCGAGGCCGAACTAGTCACTGCTATCACACCCTCTTATCTGCTCGCGCTATTAAGCCTGTGTCTTCCCCCTAGATCAGTGGTGAAGCACAAAGCCTTTCGCGCCAGAGACCCGTGTTCGATTCCGGTTCTCGCAGATAATTTGTTATGCAGCTCTGAGCTCTCGGCTAGCTTTCTTACGTTACAGAAAGCGGCCGCGCTCTCCCGCCTGCATATAACGCTATATAAAGCGTCTATAGTGTATCAGTTCCGCTGAGGCCGAACCTGTTTCTGCTATCACGCCCTCTTATCTGCTCGCGCTGTTATGTTTGTGTCTTTACCCCTGGCTCAGTGGTGGAACACAAAGCTTTTCGCGCCAGAGATCCGTGTTCGATTCCGGCTCTCGCAGATAATCTTTATGCAGCTCTGAGCTCGCGCCCAGCTCTCTTACGTGACAGAAAGCGGCCGCGCTCTCCCGCGCTCATGAGAAACGTTCTCATTTCCGAGCATAAAGCTGGGCAAATGGGTTATAGTGTGTTAGTTCCGCTGAGGCCGAACCTGTTACTGCTATCACGCCCTCTTATCTGCTCGCGCTACTGTGCTTGTGTCATTACCCCTGTGAGTGGTGTATCACAAAGCTTTTCGCGCCAGAGACCCGCGTTCGATTCCGGCTCTCGCAGATAATTTTATATGCCGTCACAAGTCCAGTCTCTGCAGGCTAAAAATAGTCTCGTGCCCGCTTGCAGCGCTCACGTTTCTAACACGCACTTGCACGCGCCGCGCTTCACAAGTGCAGCCGATTTCAGGCTATATATATATCCCGCTGCAGGCCACTCACGTGACCAGCCTCAGCTGAGAAAAGGACGGCTATTTCTCACCATGGCTGAACCGCCATCAAGGTTTCGCCCTCTGTCAGTCCCCGTTCACACGGCTACTGCAGCAGTGTACACCGCCATCAACAAGCCGGTCTCTTTCCCGCTTGCATGTGCACAAACGCCGTTTTCACCGCGTCCCAGTGAAACAACCCAGAGATATCTCAAAAAGAGCATAAAAGCCTCACGGGTAGAAAAATCTCCCGCTGCGGCCGGACCGCCGTCAAAGCTTCGCCCTCTGCCAGTCCCCGTTATTTCGCCGACTGCTGTAGTGTTGACCGCCACAAACAAGCCGGTGTCCCAGCCCGCTTGCGAGCGACAAAAGGCTGTTTTTGCGGCTACCCAGAGAAATCTCAAAAAGAGAAAATTTGCCAGTTGTGTACAAAAAGTGCCCACAATCATGTGCTCACCGATACACACAAGCATAACATATCCCGTGTCTCTATCAGAGCCCCATCACATGAAACGGGCAGAGCCCGCTCTAAACATCAGAGAACATAAACACGCCCACGAGCCTGTGCGCGTGTCCCCTCTCTGCTCGCTCTGTTACACGGCCCATAGACTCCTCTCTGAGTGCAAGTCCCGTTGCCACACACATTCAAAGCGTGCCCACACACTGTGTCCAGCCCGCTATGTGCAGCAATCAGGGCAATATAGCCATTCGGCCACTAGCCGCATGCTTCAAAGCGCGGGAAGCCATTCCAGGCATCTCCCCGTGGGTGCTAAGCATTATAAAGAACGGCTATCTGCTGCAGTTTCGCCGCCGCCCGCCTCGTGCACGCGCGCAGCTCGAATCTACTGTCAGCCCGCTGGCCGCCGGCACGCTCCGCTCAGAAATTGCGACGCTGTTGCAAAAGGGCGCTATAGAGAGAGTCCCGCCATCTATGACCGAGTCGGGGTTTTACGGCCGTTATTTTCTGGTGCCCAAGAAAGACGGCGGCCTCAGACCGATTTTAGATCTCAGGTCTTTGAACAAAGCGCTCATGAAGAGACCGTTCAAGATGCTCACTACCAGGAAACTCCTCGCGCAGGTGCGCCAGGGGGACTGGTTCATCTCTCTAGACCTGAAAGACGCCTATGTTCAGATCCAGATAAATCCCCGTCACAGGCCATTCTTACGTTTCGCCTTCGAGGGTCATGTTTATCAATATGCCGTTCTCCCGTTCGGCTTATCTCTGGCGCCCCGTACATTCACGAAGTGCATGGACGCGGCGCTCGCCCCCCTGCAAAGCCAGGGGCTGCGCATTCTGAATTATCTGGACGACTGGCTGATTTTGGCCCAATCACAAACGGAGCTTCTGTCGCACCGCGCAGTTCTCCTCAACCATCTGGAAGCGCTGGGTCTCTCTGTCAACTGGTCAAAGAGCTCCCTTCTCCCCAGTCAATCGATTTCCTTCCTAGGAATAGATTTGAACTCGGTCACGATGACGGCTCGCCTGTCTACACAGCGCGCGCGCAGTGTTCAGCGCCTAGCCTCCTCGTTTCAGATGGACGCCCGCACTCCTCTGAAAGCTTTTCAGAGGATGCTGGGTTACATGGCCTCAGCCTCCGCTGTACTTCAGCTGGGCCTTCTGCACATGCGCCCGCTTCAGCTCTGGTTAAACAGCCGTGTACCCCACCGCGCGTGGAACACGGGCCGCCAGCTGATCAAGGTTACGCAGACATGTCTCACGGCACTGCAGCCATGGACAGTAGCAGAATGGTTTCGCCAGGGCGTCACGATGGGGACTTCTTCCTGCCGAAAAGTCATCTCGACAGATGCATCCAACACGGGTTGGGGTGCAGTCTGCGAGGGCTCACCGGCCTTCGGCCACTGGTCGACTCAGGAAAGCCCTTTACACATAAACTGTCTGGAAATGCTTGCGGTCGAGAACGCGCTCTCGCGCTTTCTCTCGCTCATTCGGGGACACCACGTCCTGATCCGTTCGGACAACAGGGCGGTGGTCTCCTATCTCAACCGTCAGGGCGGTGTCAGATCCAGAAATCTCTGCCTACTGACACACCGCATTCTAGTTTGGTCTCAGAGCCGCCTGCTCTCGCTCAGAGCGACGCATGTGCCGGGCCATCTCAGACATACTGTCCAGGGACCTCATCTCCACGGGAGAATGGTCCCTGAACGCACAAACGGTCCAACTACTGTGGCAGCTATTCGGCAGAGCAGAAGTAGACCTCTTCGCGTCAGAAGAGAACGCTCACTGCCCAATATATTTTTCGAGGAGCGAGGACGCGCTAGCCCAGGAATGGCCTCGCCGCCCGCTCTATGCATTCCCTCCGATCGCTCTGTTACCACAGGTAATTCAGAGGATCAGGGACGCACGCCACTCGGTGCTCCTCATAGCCCCGCGTTGGGAGAGTCAGAATTGGGTTCCGGAGCTCACGCAGCTGTCACAGACAGCCCCGTGGCCCATCCCAGTCAGAGCAGATCTCCTCTCTCAAGCTCGCGGCACGATCTGGCACCCCCATCCACAGCGCTGGGCGCTACATGCATGGGTGATCAACGACTATTCGTCGATTTGCCAGAGGGCGTAAGAAACACTATCATACAGGCTAGAGCACCTTCCACGAGAAGGCTCTATGCGTCTAAATGGTCTGTGTTCTCTAAATGGTGCACCGTAAAACAGCTGGACCCACGGTCATGCGAGGTGCCGTCTTTGCTAATGTTCCTTCAAGAGATGCTGGACAAGGGCAGGTCCCCCTCCACTCTCAAGGTTTACGTGGCAGCCGGCGCAGCGTTCGCTGAACCCCGACGCGCTCAGTCCCTGGGCAAAGACGAGTTAGTCATCCGCTTCCTCAGAGGAGCTAAGAGGATGAACCCTCCGCGGCCCCCGTCGGTTCCTATTTGGGATCTTTCCATAGTCCTCGAAGCTATGAAAGCACCCCCGTTCGAACCGCTCGAGTCTGTGGACCTAAAATACCTCTCGCTCAAAACCGTTTTTCTGACGGCGCTGTCCTCAGTAAAACGCGTAGGGGACCTTCACGCGCTCTCATCCAGCGCCGCATGTCTTGAGTTTGGGCGAATGACTCGGTTGTCATTCTCAAACCTAGGCATGGCTATGTCCCAAAAGCGATTGGCACCCCGTTCAGGGCGCAGATTATCTCCCTATCGGCTCTGCCTGCATCCGATAGCGAGCGCGACGCCAATCTCCTCTGCCCGGTGCGGGCTCTGAGGTTGTACACGACGCGCGCTGCCGCGTTCAGGCGCGCTGAGCAGCTTTTCGTGTCGTTTGGGGGGCGCACCAAAGGTCTGGCCGCCTCCAAACAGACACTGTCTAGATGGATAGTGGACGCGATTGCCTCTGCTTACGCATCTAAATGCCTGCCATGCCCTCTGGGCATCAGGGCGCACTCCACTAGAGGCATGGCCTCATCGTGGGCATGGTCCTGTGGAATTTCCATTCATGACATCTGTGCGGCCGCGGGATGGGCCTCCCCGTCCACTTTTTGTCAGATTTTACAACTTGGAAGTCCCCGCCTTGCAGGCAAAATTACTAGCTGTCTAACGACCAGCTCTCTAAGAAGCTGCATTTCTGAGAGTCCCTCACAACCGGTTCGCCCTTTGTGCTCTCCTTAAATGCTTTTACACTTCATGTGCCGCTCTGCTGGCCCTATACATGCTTATGTGTACTTTTCATGTGCCCGCTCTGCCGGCCTCATAGTACATTCACTCCACGTTAAAAATCCCCCGGTAGATCCCTGGGATTTCATGTGTGGTTTCTTAGCGCGCACGGCGTTGACCAGGTGTTCCCGTAGCGTAAGCTAGCTTACGCAATACGAGAGAACCTCTCGTAAGAGAACGAATCGGTTACCTAACGTAACCTCGGTTCTCTCTAGAAGAGGGAACGAGTATTGCGTTCCCTGCCGTGCTTGCGCTACTAGCGTTTCGCTTCACGCTGAAATAAATCAACATATAAGCCTGGGAGAGACTGTTATATACACCATGGCCACGCCCATTCTGGCGGGCCATGACGCAATGAGCGCGCGGGCGCCTCTCATTGGAAGCGGGTTCAGCCCCGCTCTCCCATAGGCTTAAGCAGTTCTCTCTGAGCGAACCAATGAGCTGCTAGCTAGCCCGCTCTAGGTCTGCCGCAGAGGAACTGCGTTGTGTATGGATACAAATTATGAAATAATTTTTTGGCTTCAATATCTCAGCAAAGATGAATCTTTCCCGTAGCGTAAGCTAGCTTACGCAATACTCGTTCCCTCTTCTAGAGAGAACCGAGGTTACGTTAGGTAACCGATTCGTTTTTCACCATGAATTCTGCTGTAAAACACGATTATTTTAAAACTAAGTTGAAATAATGCAGGCTGGTGGCTTCAACAGAAACAAAATGCTGTTGATTAACAACCTCGTAGCTCACAGTAGGGTTGTCTTTAAGTTATTGTTAAAAATCTGTTTCCCTATGGAGAATTTACTCCTGGAACCCGATTGATGCAATCTATAGCAAACCATAATGTTCCAAAAATCCAATAAATTCCTGATGGACAAAATCAAGTCCCACGCTACATTTATTTTCTCATTCAAGAATTCGTTTCACTTAGAACTTTTGTTTCATGCTGACTAAAAAAATCTTAAAGGGATGGTTCACCAAAAAAATGATGCAGAGAACCAGCGAGGATTGTTCTCGCATGTTACACAGGCAAGTTTGAGCTTCCAAAAGAACCATTTACAGTAGGTTAAATCTTGTGTGTCAGGCAAGTATGGTTGAGATTCCATTGACCATATTGTATGTGCTCTATCTACGTGCATGTATCACTGTTTATATTGCATACAATCCTAAACTAAGTCTTTTCATTATACAAAGAGATCATATCCTTTCAAAATACTTAGATTAAACCACTAGATTCAGATAGATTATGTTTGCTGCCAGTTTTTGAAGCATGAAAAATTTGGGTAAATGGACTGGAGGTACAGAAATCTATTAAAGATATCTTCATTTGTGTTTTGAAAAGTAATAAAAGGTTTTTGGGTTTGGATACTAATGAAGGTGAGGAAATGATGACAGAAAAATAGCAATCCTGTTTATATAACAGTTCTGTGTACAAGAACATTTGACTTCATAAGTGGATACTACAAGAGTGTACAACATATTCCCTTATAAAACGGTTAGTTCCAATCCTTGATTCTGATTGGTCAATAGCTGTGTTTTATTCACGATAAAACACGGCTATGACCGCTTCACCCAACTGTTCTATGTATCACTACACAACACCCCTAGCAACCACTCTTGGCAACTTAAACACGTTTGATCTCATTGACATTGCTCATTGAAGCTCTCGTAGAGTATTGTGAGAGATCGAGTAAGCGAGTGTACCTGCATTTACAGTAGACATAGCATTTTCCTTCAGGTCAGTCCTTTATTCATAATAAAAAAATCTGTTTGAATGTCCGCTGCGATATCTTGTCCTTTTAACAGTTAAGGGGTTTTCCCATGCCCTATAGTCATCTGTCAGTTACGTCTTCCTTCTCCGCGATCACAATTTGAGTCCTTTCAATATAAAAGTCTTCTCTACTGACTGACTCAATCATAAAGACATCTATTGGTGAAATAAGCCTCTCGTACCTTATTGCTTACTTAAAGGGTTAGTTCACCCAAAAATGAAAATTAAGTCATTAATTACTCACCCTCATGCTGTACCAACCCCGTAAGACCTTCGTTCGACTTCGGAACACAAATGAAGATATTTTTGATTAAATGTGACAGCTGGATCACTCCTCCATAGGCTGCCTAAGGGAATGACACCGGACGGCCCAGAAAGTCAATGAAGAAAATGTTTAAATATTCCATGTCACAACAGTGGCTCAACTATAAGTTTATCAAGCGACAGAGATTTCCACGACGCACGCGCGAGAACTTAACTGAAGTAGTTGAAGGAGATCGCAATTCTCGCGCATGCGTCGTGGAAATCTCTTGAAGTCTCGTTTCAGGCCTACAAGGAAGAAAAGGAATAGTCGAATAAAGTCGTTATTTTTGTTTGTTTTTTCGCACAAAAAGTATTCTCGTCGCTTGATAAACTTATAGTTGAGCCACTGTTGCGACATGGAATATTTAAACATTTTCTTTAATGACTTTCTGGGCCGTCAAGTTTCATTCCCTTAGGCAGCCCATGGAGGAGTGATCAACATCTCAGATTTAATCATAAATATCTTCATTTGAGTTCCGAAGACGAACGAAGGCCTTACGGGGTTGGTACAGCATGGGGGTGAGTAATTAATGACTTAATTTTCATTTTTGGGTGAACTACCCCTTTAAAACTGATGCTGTACTGGAGGACACAGTCAGAGAGCAATCAGAACTGTCCAGTGGCACCACTGTTATTTGTGTTTGCTCAACGTTTTGTAGATGCTTGTTTTTATTTGATTATGATTTTGATTCTGCCGTATGCTGTAAAGCACTATGTAGGCCCTGCTGAAGATGGATCCATTCACCACCACAATTAGGTTTGGCTTTTACACATCTTTGTCGGATCATGGCTGTTCAATAATTGGATTTCTCAACATGGCTACTTAGGCGATGTCTTGTGTTTTTTGTGTGTATGTGTCCTTTAAAAAAAGGAGAGAATTTGTCAGGATGATTTATTTTTGCTACCCTGCGTCTTAAAATAGCGAGACGCGGCAGCAGTGCTTCAGACCTTTTTAGTTAGAACCTAAT
Organism: Tiaroga cobitis; assembly: GCA_030578255.1. Taxonomy (NCBI): domain Eukaryota; kingdom Metazoa; phylum Chordata; class Actinopteri; order Cypriniformes; family Leuciscidae; genus Tiaroga; species Tiaroga cobitis. Next base: position 10,257,890 of record CM060603.1, on the reverse strand, counting down.
CTTCACAAGCTGAGAAAAGGGGAGAGAAATGTAGGTATTCTCTGACATATGGATGCAGTATTAAAATAAACAGCATACATCAAACCAGCAGCACATTAAAAGCGAAGTTGATTTGTTGTAGGATGGTGGGGCTCTGCCTTTGATGGATGAGGCCATTCATCACGTAGCGGGGTACATTAAATGGCTGTCTCTGTTTACGCGAGCTCTGCCCTCCAGGCCATTTCTCCAACCAATAGGCCTCATTCATGAAATGCAAACCAAACTAATTTGTGTGTAGATCATTTGTGGACTAGGAGGTGTATAAACATACACAGGTGCAACAGCAGAAATGTGTAGTGGTAGAGTTGTGCGATTACCATCGTAACTAAGGAAGTGCGATGTGCGCGATTTCGATTTTAAGCACAATTTTGAAACGATATTTCCTCACACACATACTTGTCTGTATAATTTTTGGAAGCCTGCTTTATTGACGATATTTGCAGGCACCATATCTTTGAATAAATCATACGTGACGGCGTCGGTTATTTCTTTATGCCTTTTAGAACACTTTTCGTATGTTGTGCAGCTCGCAAATACCTCTATTATTGATTTTTGTTCACCTGGGGGCGGGATTCACAAAACATTCTTAAAATTAAATGTATAAAATTCTTCTCAACTGCCAGTGTCTTTATATTTTTTTACTTAAATGGCCATGAAACCCCAAAAACATTTTTTGAGATGTGAACAGATATGTACATCACTGTAAACACTAACAGAACTTGGTCATTTTTGTGCTCTTTAGAGCAATTTAGTTCTTTAGGTTGAAAAGCAAAGTCTAAGCGACATCACAGAATCTGAGGTAGAAGCGTGCATCCGGAGTGTGTGATTGGCCGCTGGGGCTGGAGAGGCACGATTCTACGTCATCTACATCATTCACGATTCTGAGCACCTCTCCGCATTTATTCATGAGAACGAACAGTTTTAATCCAATCACTTTTTCACAATTTCATATACTCTAGTGTTCTAAACATGAACCAGCAGCACCGTGTATGCACATATATTTAATCACGTTGTCTTCAAGTGAAATATGTGCAAATGAGGACACTGATACTAATACGTCTGATCTTGAACGCAATGACACAATGAATTGTTCTGATAGATAGAAGTAGATACAGAAAATTCAAAGAACAATGGACAAAAACTTAACTATGCTCTTCCTGTGTTAAACTGATGTGTTCATGACACTTTAAGAAAATGAAAAAAGATAATATTTTGTATTCCCTAAAACTTTTCTTAAGAATGTTCTTATCTTTTTTTCTTAAGATTGTTCTTAGGTTAAAATTGAGGAAGTATTCATATTCCCGAAAAGAATGTTCTTAAAAATCATCGAAAATAACTTTTTAAAGTTAGGATAACCTCCAACCTGTCTTATGTTTAATGAATTTGAGATGTTTCAAATATTAAGCATTACAATAACACTCGCTAGCTAAATATAGTATTTTCTCCTTATTATAGCATCTCCTTGAGACAGGCTCTTATAGAGTAACTATTTTAACTTGACACGGTGCGTTAAAAACACTTTGCGGTCTGATTAACTCCTGCAAAACCAGTCGCGACGAAAATAGTCTTTACGCTTATGATATCTACAGTAATCTGCAGGCAAAGACGGGCGTTGAAGTGTTTTTCAGTCAGCTAGTCTTCAGCAATAAGCCTTTTTCAATCAAATAACACCAAAGCCTGTCATTTTCTTAAGAAAATATTCGAGAACTTCTTAGGAATTTTTTAAGAATTGCACTTAGGAACGTTCTTACAAACTTCTTAGAATTTACCTTAAGAATTTACTTAACTTATTTCTTAAGAAGATTTTCGTGAATCCGGCCCCTGGTACGAAATGTGCCATTTTTTTTCTAAGTAAACACACACTATACGGACGTCTTTTACCATTGCACATCTCGCGCTCAAGTTCAAGTTCAACTTTTAAAAATCTTATTTCTAGACCTGTATCTTGTGTTTTTAACTGCAAAAAAAAAAAAAAAAACACGTTCTGTGGCCCCTACTCTGTTTTGCCACAACTATAGTTTGAAATTTTAGTCTTGCAAATATACTTGCTCTATGATACATCATCTCTACTGCATTCAAAATATTCCCAAACCATGGATTTTTTTTTTGGCCAAGTTCTTATCCTGCCCTGATTTTACCTTACCTGTTTCTGTGCTTTCTTCCATGTCGTAACAGTAAACCTCTGTTCTGTTCTCGCACTAGATTCACACACTAAGAGGTTTAGAAATCGCACATGCTCACGTCACAATTTTATTACGATTAATCACACGGCCCTAGTCGTAACCATATTTGCACAGGTACAAAGAGTGTATAAGGAGGCTGACCACTCATAAAAATGTATGGTATATATATATATTTTTTTAATTCCAACATAAATACCTTAATACTAAGATTTTGTTAAAACTGCCCACCCCTAATAAAAAAAAATTGTTATAATAGTTTTATGCGTGATTTATGCTGAAATTAATTCCATGCTTATTTCATAAATGAGGACCTCTGTTTATTTTTTGACATGCGCTTTGTGTTGTGTTTTGGTGTGTTTTCAGACTTATCTGGGTCATTTTGAGGGTTCCCATCAAAATCCGATTAATTTTAAAGTGCCAGCACTCTGAAATTGGAATATTATAAGAAGAAACTAATAAGCAAATGCTTTTTGATGGGTGCCAATCATTCTATCTCATCCCTGTCCCCTCCTCCATCCCTGTCCCAAAAAACATCTCACTCAAAACTCCCATCTTGTTTGAATCAGTTTCAAAGTAGAACCATTTCTTTCTGAAGGAGTATCGATCCATTTAGTCCGTGTATCTAGATTTTAGCTGACAATGGATGTCTCGTCACATTCTGTAGATTTAAAGTCTTCTTAAGTTTGATGCTTTGTTTGAGATGAACTTTTAATCTTTAGCTGAATTGATGTTTTCTGTAATGGATATTTTCCTTTGTCCTAATTAAAGTTTGGGCCGTGGCTCCATTAACAGCCGACAGAAAAATAATAATGGAGATTAATGCATTCCAATGCATGCATTTTTCCAGTTGTATCACATTATGTTAACATTATGAAAGGCTATAGTGTTTTTTATCCAAAGATTCATAGATGGCGTTCAGTAAATCAATCTTAGATTGATTCCCCCGAAAAGTGTAAACATTGTGTTTCTGTGGTTCTATCAAAACATTACTCAGTTTCTTTGAGGATCTGTTCTGCCTGACACAGCAACATTGACTCCAGTGTCAGGAGGTTGTTTCAGGGGCATCTGTTAGTCAAGTCATCTTCATTTATATAGCGCTTTTAACAATGGATTGTTCCAAAGCAGCTTTACAGAGATAAACATATAATTTAAGGTAACAGAGATTGTTTTGGCTTTATAGCGTTTCTTGAATAATGTTATTTCCAGCTAAAGTTAGTTTTGATTGATTCAACTCCATTGAAATGATCATTTGTTATTAATTAGATATTCAATAGGTCAAGAAACCTATATGAAAACTTGGCGTTTGGTGTTTAAACGACACATTTGTGTTTTTCTTATTATAGATTTTTAAGTTCAAGGTTCTTTAGTTTTCGCATACATATTACATACATATTACATGCATATGATGTAATGTAGTGAAATGTGTTTCTCTAGTTTCTCATCCCACAGTGCAAAAACAACAAAACAGCAAAGTAATTAAAAAAAAAAACGCACACATAATGAATATATCATCTCAAATATATCAAGAATGACATGAATAAATGACCATTTTCCACCCTTCTGCTATACCCTTTAAGACAAACATGTAAAGTAAATTCCCTTTTTGCATATGAAATGAGGAAAGTTACAAGTTTCCACACAAATAATAATAATTCCTCTTTACAATTTTAGTATTACATCATCACAGATTCATAAAATAATCAGACTAAAATGATCAGGAAACTTGTAAAAAATCTACTTCAGCCGTTTGTTTCTTATGTTGGAATCCTTCAGAAGGAACTGCAGAGCAGCCGGTGCTACACAACCAGAAACGGCATGAAGTTTGACAGCATTTTACTGTTTTATTGTTAGTTCTACTGCTGTTTAGCAATACCCTACAGCCCCCATAATTATGCTCCTAAGATACCTTGTTGTAACCAATTTTTTAAAACCACAACACATGTATCCTTGGCACGTAATACTATTTGTATGACGCATTATGTCGCTTCTTTTGTAGAGGGTTCGCAATCACTTATGTGATTCCATTTCCTTAGCAAGGCATAAGTTTGAGACAGACCGCGTTTCATAGGACAGTGAGCTCTCAAAAGATCAAGGAAAGTGTTTCTTATGTGTATGTGTGTGTGTGATGTATGGCTCTAGTCAAGTCAAGTCATCTTCATTTATATAGCGCTTTTAACAATGGATTGTTTCAAAGCAGCTTTACAGAGATAAACATATAATTTAAGGTAACAGATTGTTTTGGCTTTATAGCGGTTCTTGAATAATGTTACTTCCAGCTAAAGTTAACTTTGATTGATTCACCTCCATTGAAATGATCAGACTTTAAACGTGAACCTGTGACCTCTAGGTATGTCCTTGCTTTGGTACTTGTGTGTACTTTTTCTCCAGCCTTTCTTGGTGTGCCAATGTCAGCTGGAATCACTGCCAGCCCACTGTTGGTGCCAGCACCAGTCAAATGTCCTCGATAGTCAGTCATAATGTTTCAATAGATAAATGAGGACATTTGGCCCTCACATAGCCAAACCTGTGCGTGCGCACACACACACACACACACACACACACACACACACACAAGCCTCTTTCTGTATGAATGATGTCATGCAGATGGCAGTTATGATGCAAAGAGTGACCTTTTGTGAACGTTGTGTACAATTGCTCTCATTAAAAAGACAGCATGCATTGTCCTATTATTATTATTATTATTATAGACATCCACCGCCTTCAATTTCTGCCTGGATCAGTTTGCAGCTTTTTCATTTATTGTTAGAGCTTCTTATGTGGAAGACAGATGGTCACACAGCAATCGCTCATTGTATGTGTTTATTGTATGATATCAAATGAAATTCTCTGTAAATGCAAAGTTATGCCAACTCATGTAAACATGAGCAGTAATATTTCAGAACCAAATATTAAGATCACTTTAAACGAAAAACTACATTTGCATTTTCAGAAGGAAATATCAGTACTTGCAAGGCAGCAACAGGAAAGTGTAGTTCGGGTTGTAGGTTTTGGTTTTTGTGTAAATCACCTTTACACAAGATAAATTCCCACTCTACAGATAAAGCGTTGTGAATTCCGGCTCGCGTACCCCGAAGTGATAAAATAAAACAAAATTCTGTATCAAAATTTATAGGCAAGAAAAGTAGTTTGTTTAGGCTGGGTTGTATGAATTATAAACCTGCGCACATATTTTAAAAAGCACATAACTATAGAATCCATTCTGAATGAGCATGTGAACGCCGTCAGCGTTAATCACAGGTTCGCGTTTAAAGTCTGATCATTTCGACGGAGGTGAATCAATCAAAGTTAACTTTAGCTGGAAATAACATTATTCAAGAACCGCTATAATGCCAAAACAATCTGTTACCTTAAATTATATGTTTATCTCTGTAAAGCTGCTTTGAAACAATCCATTGTTAAAAGCGCTATATAAATGAAGATGACTTGACTTGACACAAGGCTTTGGACGAGTTGCTTTGCAGTTGTCATAATTCAGCGCATTTCTTGTTTTCTGCCAAATTTATGTTTGCAAATTAAGAGCAAATCTAAGAGCAAATAAAAAAAAAAGATATTTTAGGAATGTTTTGACTATTTTTGTAATGAAAGTCAGTGGGCTCCAAAACCCTTTAAATTGTATTATATGAAAAAAAAAAATTCTAAATATCTTTTGTTTCACAGAAATAAGTCAACATCGCTCAAACTTTATAATTGGAGTGTGTTCACAGCAAAACTGAGTGCAACTGAATAAAACTGAAGGCAAAGGTCTCTGAATGTGTTTTTAAATTTTTTAAATATTTTTAGCTTGACATGGCGTGTTAAAAATACGTTATTTAAGGTGCAAAATCTTGAAGTAACGGTGAGTCGCAACGAAATGATGTCCATGATCTGACACAAGTATTAACAAAAAATTAAAAATCAGTTGTAGTGCGCAGTGACCTCTTGAATCTCAGTGTTTGACAAGTACAGTTTCACATTTCAAATATCACTTACTGCACATCATGCTTTCAGGCAGGATCCTGAACTCCAAATCCTCATCATTTCATCTTGCAATTACAATCACTTCTCTTGTCTAATAGCGGCATGCAAACTGAAAATCAATTATCATAGAAATGACATAAATTTGCATACAGTAGGCTGCATAATGAGTCGCAAAATTGGCATTTGCTAAAGACGGCCAGATAGAGGAAAAGGAAACATCAACTAAGGCTGGATGAGAATGATGGAACTGACCTCTATTACTGCTCATTTTGATGATCTTTGATTAAAAAAAAAATACAGACATAACCATCACACTAAGAGACACAAACTGCAATAATTGCTCTTATTAATGAGGCAAACAGTTAATTTGCCTCAATTAATGGCTGTCAATCAATTAAACATTTGAATGGAATGAGTTACATGATATGCTGAATAAATATCCCCAAATTTATCCCCATTTAATAGACATCACAAAAAAGTGGCATTAGAGGTAAATATAGTGTTTCATATCATTGATTCAATTTGTCAGTCTGTCCAAGGTGGTTGATCACATGATGTAACGTTGTTAATTGACAGCTGTAGTCTGAAAATGTCCAGTTTATGTATCTGAAATATTTTTTACACATTTTCCACCGAAATTACCTGGAACAATTTTTCACAGGAACTTTTTTTCCCCCAGACCTGTTGCTTTCTGCGTTTCCACCGCTGTCTAAAGTACCGTGAAGATTAGGAAAATTAGTCTGGGGAGGTAGGACTGCACGCACCGCAACAGATTTTTAAAAATGGTGGTTGAAATGAAATTCTGCGTCAACCAATCAAAATGCGGCATAAACTCAACCGATCGGCATGAACTCAACCGATGTTCAGCGTCCCACCCCCGAAAGTTCCTGAACTTTGAAAAAGTACTACCTCGCAAGGAGGGACTTTCTGAGGAGGACATTTTTTCCCGGAACTTCATTTAGACCCTGGTTCCCGCGGTCGAAAGACACGGAGTACCACCCCAAAGTTCCTAGTTCCTGGGGAAAGTTCCTGCGGTGGAAACGCTGCTATTTTTTTTACTTTGTTCAATAGCCAACCTGCAATGGATGATTTTTCAGTTATATTTGCCATGTCTTCAGGCTATGCTTCAGGCTATGAATTACTTTTAGGCCCCGATCACACCTAACATGTTTTTCAAGTTCGAAAACGCGAGGCACACAGCACTGCCAATTGGTCCCGATCACACAGAACTGGCAGTGCACTGCGTTTTTTATGTTGCTAAGCAACCACAGAGTCAGCTGTCCTGTCAATCTAATCGCGAGCGCTCTAAAAAAAAACGCTATGACGTCGGGTGCTTTTTCCGCTCAAAGTGTCTTTTTTTTTCAACTGCAAAAACGCGAGAAGCAGCAGGCGGTAAAACGCGAGGTGGCTGGGTCGCATAAACAGTGCGCAGAACGCTCACTGCCATAGGAAAACAATTGAAAAAAGGCACCTGGGGGCCCTGGGGCTTTAACTCTTGGGGGCCCCATGCTGCATGCACACCTATACAAAAATGCATACTATTGCCTATATATATAGACCAATGAGTGTGGATCATTTTCACCTCACGAATAACAGTGAGGGGTCGAAATTAACGTGACTTGGGGCAAAAACGCCACCAAAATGGTTAAAAATGTCCCCGAAAATCAATTTATGGGTGCATTTTCTTGTTTATATTTATAGTTAAGCAATATCACATGAGCAAAAATGCTGTTTTCCCGAATATCAGCATGATTGAAAATGTGAAATATACTTTACAACAATTCAGTAAACAAGAAGTTAATATTAAATTACTTACATTTTAGGCACAATATTGTCTCTTTTTGCTTTATCTTGACAATGAAAATAGTTTCAAACAAAGCCACAGCAGCAACACACAGTGGTTTCTTTCCCAAATGAATTTGAGTCAAAAAGAAAAAAAAAGAAGCAGCAAAGTACTTGCGCCACTACAACTGAATTTTTATTCAAATTCATTCATTATTATGAATCATTCCAATCCTATATGAGAGAGACTGGACATTATCGGAGGGTAAATGCACCACAACTATACAGTGTGATGAGAATGGCAATATAGCATTTGGTTGTGCTATAAAGTTACTTGGATGAAATAGCATACTTTTTTATGTAGCATACAATTAAAAAAAAAATACCTGAAATGCTGTCACCCTGGTACAAATGTAGTTTATTTAGTAGAAAATTAATCCTTTAGGCGCCAGAGGTTTTTTCCATAAAAGTTCGATTTTGACATCTTAATTTCACAAGGCTATATCTTAAAAGTGAAAAAAGATAGAGACTTTCTGTAAATTAGAGAAATATTAAGGATGACCCAAAGTTTATTTGGGGATTACATTTTTCCATCTAATTTGCATATGACGTCATATGGTGGCAGAAATCTTGGATTATAGAAGTTTCATGAAAAGTCACATGTTTAAATGATCAAATGCAGCATATCTTTCCCCCCAAAATGTCCATCACCTTCTGTATGCTATATTGCACAATACTGAATGCTCAGGTATATAGGAAGTAGCAAACAAACTGTGTAAATAATTACTAATAAATGGTAGAACAAACCGTATGCATGTACTGCCAGTGGTTGGCCTTTTGCTGTAAAGATTTTCCATTTACTACATACAGTAAGCACTCTGATTCCATGTATGGGGCACATATATATTATTCATATGACACACAAACACAAGTAGACAAGACCTGTTTAGTTCAAAAGATCACTCGCGACGGCAAGGCACATATCATGAGTGAGATGATACGAGCAGCGCGAGCGCGGCCAGATCTGCCTCGCGCGCGCGCCGGGTATGCACATTCATTGCGACTCCCCACCCTGCCTTCACGTTGCCCCCTAACTGTACTATGAATACTTCGACCTCGTCTAACATACCCAGTGATAACAGACAAAGTCTCCACCACAATACTGTCGCCGCGATTACGGAGAGGCTCTGATAAAATGCCTCACTTGCACACTAGCTCCGCTTTTGAGCGCACTGATTCAATGCGCTCTAACTCGAACATTTTGTACAGAAGCATGACGTTTTTTTTGAGTCTGAGATGAAGTATGACATGTCTGCCATCCAGTGGAGGGGAGGTCGAACGAAATTTGACACCCAATTTGGCAAAATCGGCCCTTTTATTCAGTGCCGCATCTTGTCGAGTAAACTCGACCGTGGCGCCTAGAGGGTTAAGACAAAAGGAAAAAATTAAGTAGTTCCCAGAATTGATTTTGTTTGTGTTTGATAAGTGTGTTTTTCTGTTTGTTTGAGACAGGTGATGGAGTATGAGAACCGGATCAGAGCTTACTCCACCCCAGACAAGATATTTCGCTACTTTGCCACCCTGAAGATCATCAGTGAGCACGGAGATGCCGAGGTGTACATGACGCCACAGGACTTTGTGCGCTCCATCACACCCAATGAGAAACAGCCAGAGAGTGAGTTTTCAGTCTTTCTTGATCGGGGTTGGGCAAAATTCAGAATTGGATATTGTAATTGACCACATCAGAAAGGATGTTGAATTGGAATGACAGGAAGAAAAATTTACAGAATTGAAAAGAAAGTCAACAGTCAAACAACAGAGAATCTTTTATTATTAATTAACAAAGTTATTTTGAGCAGTGAAGCACTGAAATTTATTTAGCTGAAAATGAATTTTCAGGTTCGGCTAAAGCATTTTTGAAAATGAAGTAAAGAAGGACTACACGCCTGTGCACATATATATTCAAACGCGCATACCTATAACACTATATAACTATAACTAAACACGTGATGCGCATGTGCACTTTAATCTTCTTTAACCGGAGAGGAGCAACTGTGTCTAAAGTTGAAACTGGAAAAGAGAGAGTCAAAAGTTTCTCGCAATATCGAGTAGGGCTGTAACGATACGCGATATAAAATCGAAATCGCGATACTCAGGTCCACGATCCTGTATCGCGATGTGAGAAGGCAGAATCGCGATCACACCCCTTCCAACTCCCAGAGTTATCCTTCCTGTCCAGAACCAGGGCTCGAATTTCGGCGCGGGTATTGCGCATAATTCTAATCATCCCCGCAGGTCTCCCATTTATAATGCGGGAAATTCCCGCAATCGTAATCCACACAGATAATAAAATCAAATCATTCTTTTAACAACTATCTGCCAGACGCAATTTCACAAACAGCGTGAGTGTTCAGCGGTGCCGCGCGCGTCTTCTATCTCTTCTCTCATAATGTGTTGTGCAAGGCAGGCGCTGCATGCGGCGATAATACACACTCGCCTTTTGGAGTCGGGACCATAGACTGTAAAAGTCTTTTTAAGTCTTACCAGTTTAAACATTCAAGCAATTTTACACTAATCAGTGCTCGCGCGCTCTCTGAGAGATTATTTTCTATGCGCACATTCATAGAAAATCCGCCTCAAAAACAGCTGGCCAGTAACTATTTTTCGCGGATTATATTGCTTTAACACGCAAAATTGTCAATTTCGGTCTTTGTGAGTAGGCTATACTCTAAACATAGTCGGTTTTGTCTTTAATAGGCATAAAACGCATGCCAGTATAATGAACACAGGATCCGTGCACTAGCTCTTAAAGTGACGGAAGCCATATGTGTCTGTCATTAATTTTGTTGTCAAAAAAACAAAAGACGGCTTTAAGTTAAAGGAATCAGGATTAATAGCCTATGCATTTAATTTATTCAGGACTAAAATACTACCCAGTGTTATTTTCCATTTGATTACTTTATTCAGTTTCTGTATGTGAATACTAGTGTTAGACCTATTCAAAAACTTTTCTCTTTAATTGTCTTTATTTGTATCTTTATTCTATTGTATTTATTTGGCTACTTTTTTCAATTTAATTAAACAATTTAAATCAAGCTTCCTTGTGATGTGTAAATTCTTAACAACAATATTACCCCATTGTAAAAATGCAATGAGCGTAAACATTTAGGCAAGATAAATGTAATAATTTTGTATGGAAAAAATTTTCTTCTCTCAAAATCTCTTTTTTTCACCACAAGCCCCGCCCCCTCAAGCCCCGCCCCCGTGATAGAATCGCGATACGAATCGAATCGTGGGTCAAAAATCGTGATACGAATCGAATCGTAGGTTTGGTGTATCGTTACAGCCCTAATATCGAGTGCTTCTAAGCTATCTAGGATGCTGACTGCTGAGGAGATGAAACTGATCAGGAAAATTATTAATAAAGCAATCTTTAGAGGCAGAAGTGATTGTTCTAACATTTTTGTAACACAGAGTCAGCTTTGCAACCTTGGCTAGATGGAGTATACGCGAGACTAGATAATGATCTGAGATGTCATCGCTCTGCTGTAGAATTTCAACGGCATCAACATTGATGCCATGTGACAATATTAGATCTAGAGTATGATTACGACAATGAGTAGGTCCTGACACCTGTTGTCTAACTCCAATAGAGTTCAGAAAGTCTTTAAATGCCAATCCCAATGCATCTTTTTTGTTATCTACATGTATGTTAAAATCACCAACAATTAGGACTTTATCTGTAGCCAGTACTATCTCTGATAGAAAGTCAGCAAATTCTTTGATAAAGTATTTATGTTGCCCTGGTGGCCTGTATACAGTTGCCAGCACAAATCTCAAACATGATTTATCATTTACACTAAATAGTGTTACATTAAGCACAAACACTTCAAAATAATTATATTTAAAACAACACTTCTCAGTAATTCTGAAGATATTACTATAAATTACAGCAACACCTCCCCCTTTGCTTTTCAGACAAGGCTCATGTTTATAACAGTAATCTTGGGGGTGGACTCATTTAAAGTAATGTAATCGTCTGGTTTTAGCCAGGTTTCTGTCAAACACAGCACGTCTAGGTTATAATCTGTAATCATATCATTAACAATAAGTGCTTTTGAAGTAAGGGATCGAACATTCAGCAACCGGAGCTTTATCATTTGTTCATCTGTATTATATCTGTTTTTTATTTGTTGAACATCAATTACATTTTTACCCTTAAATGGGTTTGGGAGTTTTTTGTATTACCTAATTCGGGGAACAGACACAGTCTCTATATGACGATTTCTAGGTGAAACAGTCTCTATGTAATGGGATTTATCTGACCTCAGTGACGTGAGACAGCTAGCAGACAGTCGGTTTAGCCAGTCTTGTCTGCTTCCTGACCTAAGCCCCAACTCATGTTTGAGCTCTAAGACTATGTGCCATATTACTAGAGAGAAGAGCGGCACCATCCCAGCAGGGATGAATACCATCTCTTTTCAACAGGTCAGGTCTGCCCCAAAAACTCGTCCAATTGTCTATGAATTCTATATTATTTTGCGGACACCACTTCGACAGCCAGCCATTGAGTAAGGACAGTCTACTAAGTATCTCATCACTCCGGCGAACATGGAGGCCAGAGCAAATTACAGTGCCTGACATCGTACTTGCGAGTTCACACACTTCTTTAACGTTAATTTTAGTGATCTCCAACTGGCGGAGTTGAACATCATTAGGCAAACATGTTACTATGGTGGCTGGTGTCTCTATTTTCACGTTCTGTGTAATAGAATCGCCAATAACTAGGGCATATTCAACAGGATTCTCAGTGGGTGTTTCACTGAGGGGGGAGAACCGGGTTAATGTTGTAATCGGAACGGAAGAGCAGTGTTTTGTCCCGCGACTACAGTGTCTCACGGTCACCCAGTTGCCCTGCTGCACAGGCTCTTCAGCCGGAACCGAACAATGTACAGTGTTCACTAAGCTAGTCGCATCCAAAGCAGTATCTAAGGCCCTTGAACTCTTACTATCCTTAATTAAAGTTTGGATGTGTGTCTCTAGTTCTGAAAAGTTCTCCTTTAGCCTGACTGTCTCCCTGCATTTTTCGCATTTAAATCCCACATTACTGACAGAGAAGGCTATGCTATACATGTGACACGAAGTGCAAGTGACATTACTCACTGTGTTTGTTGACTGATCCTACTCACCACAGTTATTTGATAGACTCGTAAAAGGCGCTAGTGCGCACGGTAAAAAAAAAAAAAAAAAAACGGTAAGCACAGATGACAGGTTAACAGGCTAACGAGATACTAGCGTGTTGTGCTAGCGATAATGATTTAGATAAAAGCTAGCAATGTCAGATTAATGTGATAGGCAATATTAGACTGTCTAATATATGTTGATGAGTAAGTTAAATTTAGCAAATAAAAACAACAAGGAATGATTGTAAATAGAGATTCAAAACAGAAAGCTTTACGGAGCTCACAGACACAAACCAGCAGCAAGGCAGACAGGAGCAATCGATCAAGGCAGGAGCAATCGATCCGCAGCAAAGCACTTAATGGTGCGTTCACACCGGACGCGAATAGTGCGTCAGGCGTGAGTAATTTCAATGATAAGTCAATGCAAAGACGTGTTATGCGCGTAAAAAATGCCTGCGGCGCAAATGAGGCGTAGAGCGCGGCTCGGTAGACGCGAATACGCCACAATTTAGTTAGTGCTATTTGTGCATTCACACGTTTGACGCGAATTCGCGCCTGCCGCCCGAGTTGAAAAATCTGGACTTTGGCGTCAATTCGCGCCCCGTTAACCAATCAGGAGCTTAGCTGCTTGCTGCTGTCACGTGGTGAAGTGTCTGGATGCCTCAATAAATTATTTTGTAATATGACTAAATGCCTGGTGTGGTTCTAATGCACAACAAAGCACTATTTTATCACTTAAAAATGTATTTCAATATACGAGACATGTTATTTATTCCATATCTAGATTATATGAAATATTATGATGTAAAGACAACCAACATACATGTGCATAAGTTCGTGTCTGGACGTGAGAGAGTAAAAATCATAGGACAGGTTAATAACTTTTGGAGGCTGGCTCTATTTATCATCAAAACAAAAATAAATGACAGATTAGGTGGATGAGGGCGAGGATGATCCTCGCTCCAATGCGGGACAACAGCTCATCAAACTGGGCGCGGGACAGGCGGAAGTACCGCTGACAGCGGCCGTCATCCAGGCGCAGCTCCTGGAGCGAGCAAATGTGAAACTCGCCAAACGGTTTAGCTCCGAAGGGTCCGGTGGACACAAATATGATCCCCACGCCGCTGTTCTCCTCTCCAGAGCAAATACAGAGCGGTGACTCTCTCGATGAATGCTCGATCAACATAAAAAAGATGGCCGCCAACAGGTTTCGATTCCGACGCGCTTAAATTTCGCCTTCAAACTTTTGTTTTTGAATTAACACAAAGTGGTCAAGCGTCAAACTAGACACGTTAGACGCGAATTGGACGCGCTATTTGCGTCCGGTGTGAACGCACAGTAAGAAAGGTTATTCTTCTGGTCATGAAGAATAACTTTTCTGTTCTATTAGATTTCTAACTGAAGTACTCAACAGTATAAAAGCTTGTAGCTAAAGATCAAACATTTAAGTAACTATGATCGGTGAGCAGCAATCAAGCGTATAATGGTTACATACAATACATACGACTACACTTAAACAAAGAATACATATATACAGAATAATGAGAAGTAAAGAAAGAAAGAAAGAAAGAAAGAAAGAAAGAAAGAAAGAAAGAAAGAAAGAAAGAAAGAAAGAAAGAAAGAAAGAAAGAAGATCAAAGAATGGCAAATATCGCAAACAGTTAACCTTTGAGAGCCAGCAAAGAATCAAAACACCTTACTGCAGAGGTAAACAATCTTAACGCATCTAAATATCGCTAGAAATAATACTTGCATGGATCTTTGGTGCTGAGCTAGAATGCATATGTGTGTGTGTAGATCCTCATTGCGTGGTTCGTGAGCCTGAAGCGTTATTTTAGGTGAAATGGGTGAAATCACCTTATTTTGGGTGAAATGTCCAATTGTAGTTAGGAATTTTTAGCGGGAGAGTTTCTTTGTCTCCCTCTGACAGCCTAATTTGCGTGTTTTATGATGGTGTCAGAATTGGTCATGTGTACTCCAAAGGATGGTAAAAAATAGTATAATACATTTTATCGTAACATACTATCATCGTTAATTAAGGCGCAACGAGAGGAGTATTTCGATACCAAGGAAGGTATGGCTGGAAGATATGAAAGTAGAGATATAGAATATAAGCACTAAGAGTTTAATTAACACAACTAAAAAGTCTTAACTAGGTTAATATAAGGTAGGGGACATACATACACACAGGAATATATCATATTCATTGTGGGATGCCTTAATTATGAGTTAAATGGAAAGAATGTCTGCGTATATTTATATTGACTGCGTTTCTCCAATGTCCGTGCCACATGGCCTTTCGTGCCTGTCGTGGGAGGGAAGTGGAGTTGATTAAGATCTTTTTGAACCTCGCAAATGAGCTTGGAGGTGTTTCTGTTTAGCCTCTGCCAGGCCACTAAAGTGACAATGGGGCAATTTGATCCAGACTCATCGGCACTAGGCCTGTGATTTACATGAAGTAGTCCAAAAAGGTTAAAAGCTTTCTGAAGCTTAGAACTGAATCGGTCATCGTGATCCAGTCCAGACGCTAAATGTCATGTCTGTTTCATGCACACAATGTAAATAAGTTACAACAGGTAAAGATGTGTGGATGCTAAGGCTGGGTTGACAATATCGATTTGTTGTTTTATCGATCTTCCTTTTGCTATGGTGTTTTCAGTTGATGCATGAACAAAAAAATTTAACTAAACATTATTTGTAGCACACCTCTGATCCAATAAGTTTTGTTACTTCTGATATGAAACTAAGTCTTAGCTAATTTCTAACAAAATTCAAACAATAAATAGTTTGATACTCTTGTGATAGATCGCTGTATCTGCCTCAGTTCAAGCTGCAGCGCAGAGCTCACATGAGTCAATCATCTCTTACGCTTTACCACTAGTTATGTCATGAAATAAAATGAATGAACATGAGAAATTTTCTGAAATTTATCATGGCTTATGTAATCACACAATCAGTGTGTTTCAAATGTGGAAAGACGTCAATTAAAAGAATACCATGGAACACAGTGAAGACAGTCATCAACAAGTGGAGAAAGTATGGCACAACAGTGAACATTATCAAAATAGATTGTCCCTCCAAAATTGATGAGAAGACAAAGAGAAAAAAGGTCATGGAGGCTGTCAAGAGGCCTACAGCAACATTGGGGAAGTCGTGGCCTAATGGTAAGAGAGTCAGACTGGTAACCCGGTTTGATTCTCAATACCGGCAGGAAATGCCTGAGGTGCCCTTGAGCAAGGCATCTAACCTCCAATCACTCCCCTGGCGCCACAGGTCCGTGTGTGTTCATGGTTTAGCAGTGTGTTCACTACCCACTACTCCTAATGTGTACATGCACTCACTGGCCACTTTATTACGTAACACCAGTTCAACTGCTCGTTAACACAAAGGAGGACTTCTGTGATCTACTTCAGGCGGTCGTAGACACCATCACTTTGGAGAGAGCACCCTCTAAGGCCACGTTCACACCGCAAGTCCTAATGCTCAATTCTGATTTTTTGCTCAGATCCGATTTTTTGATTGGCTGTTCACATTACCTTTTAAAATGTGACCTATATCTGATTGCAGTGTGAACTGTTTGAGGTTTCAAACTAACCGGCATGCGCAAAAGAACAATAACGACATCAGACGCAGCAAGCGGTTGCATTAAAGTTCGGAGGTTATGGAGGAAGTAAGCATATTCGCATTTATTTCATAATGGTTGTGAATGGAACCCCCCCCCGAGACAGACTTCCGCGCACTCACCAGAAGGCGTTTTTTCTAGACAGACTTTGTTAAATATTTTCACCTACATCCGAAAACAAACGAGCACAATTTGAAAGAGTCCAATTTTCATTAAGCTGTAATTTGGCATGAACCAATCACTGAATAGATTTCCTTATTTAAGAATATTCTCAGATACATTCGCATTGAATTCATAATTTTCAGGAGAATACATTATGATGTTGAACGAAATGAAAGATGAACACCTTCTCCAACATGTCTTAATTACAAAAATTATATTCCATATTTATGTTAACATAATATAATTTTATTTTTTATTTAATCTATGTCGATTATATGAAAAGTGAATACCATGACTAAGATAGGATCATAAGATGGGTCAGACATGATTTTGACCACTTTATTAAGTTTTGTTTTGTAGAAAGCCTTTCATTAAATTAAATTTCGTTTTGTATAAATTGTATCTTAATTTTAATCACTGTTTCATTAACTAATTGCCTGGAATTATACAAATATAGCAGACATATAATCAGGACGATGTGGAAGCGACGGTGCGATCTCTTGCGCGTGAACTGGAGCTCGTCTCATAAATAAACCGAAACTCGTGCGCCCATCGGAGACGGAGTTCACTGCTGATATTCTGAGGATACAACATAGCCAATAGGCTATACTAGGGACTTTAGCCTTGAAATATCTTTGCTGCATGCGCAGTCTCCTTCCTAGAACAGCCAAGAGCTTTCTAGCCTCGCGGCAGCAGCGCCTTGCATCGCTCATAGACCTTAAAACTGATCAAAAAATTCAAAAAACGAAAATTTATCAAAAAACGTTGGTGCGGATGGATGGCGGACAGATGATGAGTTTTGTGCTGCGGTTCCGTTGCGGATGAAATAATAATAGCCCATCCGCGCATCTCTAATACGAATGTAATGCTGTGTCATGGAACATTGTGCTCCCCAACTCGCGAAAGGGAAAAACCTTGAATCCATGTAAGACACACTATCATTAGAAATAATCCATGGCATTAGAATTAATGAATCCATATCATTAGACACAACGTGCATACGTGTTTTTTGCGGTGATGACGGTGACGAGCTCAGACCCGCGGTTGGAGTCACGTGACCGCGGTATTGCGGTAATGCGGTAACCGTCCCAGCCCTAACTGTCTGTGTCTGTTGTGTCTAGGGCTTCGCCGGTGCATAATTGTGACAAATGTCGACGTAGATTGATGTAAAAGTCGCATCAAATCCGCCTTGATTGTTCACACTGCGGCTGCATTGAAAAAAATCAGATCTGGGTCTGATTCAGGACCACATATGTATGTGGTCTAAATCTGATTTGAAAAAATCAGATCTGGGCTAGATTTGAATGTTCACACTACCTCTGAAGAAGTCTGACCTGGTCACTTGACCCCAAAAAAATCAGATTTGGGCCACTTTTGCCTGCAGTGTGAACGGGGCCTAAGAGGCGCGCTTACACTCTGAAGGGGAACCTGTTCATTTAGTGGCGTTCTTCTCACCGGGAAGACCCCGGAGATCCCCGATCAGAGCTGTGCTTTCCCTCCTGCAGGAAGGGCTGGAGCAAAGGCTGTCTCCCGCCACCCTGAAAGTGTATGTTGCCGCACTAAAATTGCCAGCTAAATCCTCCTCGCCCTCACCACGTACCTTCCTGGGATCTCTCATTGGTGCTTATGGCATTACAGAGAGCACCCTTCGAACCGCTAATAAGACCGTGCTCCTGACTTCGCTGGCTTCCATCAAGAGGGTAGGGAACCTACAAGCATTTTTCGGTCAACCAATCGGAATTCGGGCCGGCCAACTCTCACGTTATTCTGAGACCCAGACCCGGATATGTGTCCAAGGTTCCCACCACTCCTTTCAGGGACCAGGGGGTGACCCTGCAAGCGCTGCCCCTGGAGGAGGCGGACCCTGCCCTTGCTTTGCTCTGTCCCGTCCATTCTTTGTGCCTGTACGTGGACATAGCGCAGAGCTTTAGGATCTCAGACCAGCTCTTTGTCTGTTACGGAGGCCAGCATAAGGAAAAGGCTGTCTCTAAGCAGAGGATGGCCCACTGGATAGTAGGGCTGTGCCGGTAAACTTGACAACCACACCACCGCGGTTGTAAAGCGCCATCGCGGTGGCTGAGTACCCACTGGCGGTGGTCTGCCAAAACACATTTTTTTGTATGTGAATGCTGTTTTACATGAATATCATGACAGGAGAAAAGCACAAAGCTCTGTTTACAAAAGAAATAATAGGTTAGCAATTAAATGTTACATCGCAGCCATGGAAACGTTTGGATTCATGACGAAGGATAGAGTTGTGCATGAGCCCATAAATTTAAGCTTTGTCGGCTTTGTATTCTATTTTGCGATCTGGTCACCCGATTATCAGCGAATTTAACAATATTCTATTAGTTATTCCACTGGACATGGAATCTCTTGTTTCTTTTCCCAAATCTTCACTCACGTCTCACCCATTTTTGCAGGGGATCATAACGTTTCTTCCTTTGGTTCGCTTTTTATTAGTCCTAATATATTTGCATTCTTTACTGTGGTAAAGTAGAAAAACGCTATAGGAAAGGTAGTATACCTTTTTACTTGCACGTCAAATTATTTTTAACACAGTTTGTGCTTGTTATTATACTTGGTAAGGCGTGTCAAGATTATTTGCAAAGCGCGTTTCACACCCGTGGGTGATTTTTAGTTTAGCTTTCTCTGGCAGTGCAAAATCTTAAATGCTTAAATGTCTTGCCCTTGTGGAAGATAAAATTCACACTTCAGAGCTTTTACAACAATTAGAAAACACATGAAGATTTTAGAAAAGAGATCGATGGTCTCTTTACTGCTCGTGTCCCACATCCCTCTCAAAGCGCAGAGCGGTAGGCCATTTCATGCGTCTTTGTGTGGAAATATAAAACGTTTTAAAACATATAAAATGTTTTTTAAATATTTAACTTTTATTATATTATTTAAGTTAATTGCCTATTATTTACTGATATTTATTTCAATGCTTTTTACAGGCTCTAGTGTGATGTTTCATTGATTGAAGTGCTCAAATAAACACTCATGTCTGTTAGGAAATGGATGTTTGAGCCTCGTTTATTATTATTATTTTATTTCAAAATGTATTTACTTGAGGTGTGTGTGTGTATATGTGTATGTGTGTGTATATATATATATATATATATATACACACACATATACATATACACACACAAATATATACATATACACACACACATATACATATACACACACAAATAAAATAATAATAATAAACGAGGCTCAAACATCTATAACATATATATATATATATATATATATATATATATATATATATATATATATATATATATATATATATATATATATATACACACTGGTCCATTACCACCGCGGTGGTATAAAACTGCCACCATCACAGCCCTACTGGATAGTGGATGCAATCGTCTTGGCTTGTGGAAGCCAAAATATAGCGCTCTTTACTGCATGACATGCTAACTTGCATTTTTTCTTGCCAACAGTGGAAACAACTTAAAATACTTTGTCATTTTTGGTCATACAGATAAGAGTAATGCATCATTCAATCAACTGTAAAGGGTATTAACTCACAATAACAAGAAAATGTTGTGCCTTTTCTACATGCTCCGTGAACTGGAGCGTGTCGCATAAATGAACTTTAGCGTATACTTAACCCTCTGAGGTCTAAGGATTTTTGGGGTCCTTGAGGTGTTCTGACATGCTCTGACATTTGTGCTTTTTTCAGTTATTTATAAACATGTTAATGGCAAAGGTGTACATTCACTCAATATAGCACAAACTGGGCTACCTGAATTTCTCAGCAACAATTATGAAACATGTTTGTATTTTTGAGAGAATGTTGCTTATGCATGGTTATTGAAAAAACTAAAACTTAAAGTGTCTGAAATAAGGCCACAAAATACATACTAAATATGTGTCCACAAGACTTGTGACTAATCAGTGTTGTTGCCTAGAATTTTTGCTTCAAAATGATATGAAAATCATCCTGCCTAATCATTTACACAAACACATACACTGATTTAAATTTTATTAGAGACCTTTGGTTTGGAAAGGCAATATGCGTGGAGGCGTGTTCACACCTGAGAAGACAAAGGCCGGATAATGTGCCGCATAATGAGCTGCATATTAATTAGCCCTTTCACACAGGTGTGTCACAGGATCCCAAAGAATGCAAGGACAAAAGAAATGATCTATATAGCCTATACATATTTTACAATTAGAAATTGTAACCAATTACAAATAGGTTACAATTACAACAAAAATTACAATTTTAACAATATTTCAAGTGTATTTCTTTGTAAAAAACTATACATTTTATACGTATTAAAAAATGGTAAGGATTCATTAGTTTGAATATTGGAACAAACACTATAATAACATCTTAGTTGATAATTCAATATACCTACTTTATTTTTGACAAAACATCATACTATAGTATATTTAACTATGAGCAGAAATTGGTGAACAAAAGCGTACCTATTTAATGTGACAGTAGTCTTTTTTTTTACAGTCAAAACTTTATAATCTATCCAAAACTAATCACAAAATCGTGTCTAAATATTCATATTTAGTCTGTAATATATTGTGTATGATATATTAGTATATACATGTGAATTTGCAGCTTGTTGCTTATTCAGACATTTTATTTCAACATATTTCAGTCTATTTTTACTCATCTTAGTAGGCTATAGCAATATAGTTTGTATGTGTTGTTCATGTAAACACAACGTTTACTAATGTAGGTGCGAGAGTGAATGAACGGCACAGACACGCGCTGTATAACTGTAGTAAACAAAGCGCGCGCGCCTTTGCCGTTCACTCATCATTTAGCCTACACACAGACACGCAATTCATATTTAAACAGTCTTTTTGCGGTTTACAGTCCGACAAATTCAATATCACGATTAGAACAACGCACTAGAATAAATGACTTACTACATCAGCTGGATCCGTTGCTCCTCGAAATGAAACTACCAGCACTTCTGGTACATTTTCCAGGATTAGATAGTATTATTCCTCACAGCGAAAGGATACGCTGTGTCCACAGCTGTACAAGATACTTACTAAACACGATGTGTTTTATAATCCAGCTGGTGGGCGTTGGCATGTTTGAACGGCTCGTCTTAGATCATTTGCGTTTGAATAGCGCGCGCTCTCCGTGGGCGTGGCACATTAACGCGTAATTAGGTGTAATGAGCTGGACAGAAAAATACTGACATCTCTCTCTTTTCATACAGATTACATAAGCTAAGAATATTTGTTTTTTTATATAAATTAACTCATTTAAAAGAAGAGAGTTCAAGCTTCATTATGGAAAAACACTCGTGCCTGTATGACAAGTATTCGCGGAATTAAAAATAATCTTAGGACGCGTTTCAGAATGGACTTCACTGACAGAGAGAAGGCAGAACGCGCATCATGTTTGTTTTTCTTTATTTGGCGAAAAGCACAACACTTTGTTTTTATTGTGAGTATCCACAAAAAAAATAGACACTTATCAGGATCTAATGATGTACAACACTTAATATGTTAGATCAAAATCAACAGAGTATTTTGAGTTTCTTTTGCACTGATAAGAAAAAAGCGAGACTATCGCGCCGGCGCGATAGCCGACCTCAGAGGGTTAACTCACAGACATGAAAAAATATATCTATGGAAAGCCTGAAATGTCTACTTTTAAACGAAACCAATTCAAATTTAAAATAAATACTCAATGCTTATGTAATCTGTATGAAATGTGCATTTCTCTCTATATATATATACTGCGGAGATGGCGAGTCAGCATCGTAAACTTGATCTTTGCAGCCAAAACTGACACAGAAAACACTAGTTTATTAATAAATATTTAAAATGTGTCTATTTTTTTCCTTACACATTCATAATCATTGCAGCAAGCTTTATCCTTGCACTTGAGCACGGAATTGGCTATATTATGCCTATATATATTAAACGGCCGTTATGGTTTAGTATTCTCCTCGGTATATATTTAAGTAATTAAATTTATATAATCGTGCGATTAGTCGACTAATGGCTTAAATTAACAACTGCTAGTCAACTAGAAAAATCTTTAGTCTGGTGCAGCCCGACTCCAAAGTCATGTAACTTCATGCTGAGCTTCTTTCTGTATCTGTAAATAGCTCTAAGTCATAAATACACCAATAGCCACTAGCGGACTGTGGAGCAGACTGACTTTCTCAATCATTTCCTGTGCTCTAATCTGAGTCTAATGTTCCTCTGAGGGCTGAGGCTATGAAATGTGGTTACTCTAAGTCATGGGGTTTTGACCTGACATCATCTTATTGTAGCAGTGAAACAAACTGAAAACTATCGCTGTCGTGTGAAATTTAAACTGTTGTTACTATTTTAACCCCCATCAACCTCCGGGGACTGACAGGGTCATGCTTTTCAGCCAAACCTTGGCTACATTCCACTTTAAATATATATGCCCTTCACTCGCTGACTTGCCTGCGTCTCATGAACTCTCATATACATTGCTTGCATTCTGCTAGTGTCCACTAGTGTCTTAAGGGAATGGCCTAAGCCCTTGATCACTTGAAACCCGCTATGAAGATTATTTATAATCAGTGGGGGTAGATTTAGCGCCATCTTCTGTAATGTCACAATCAACATTGCATTGTGGGAGATGGAGCTGCCTGAAGCGTGCATATGAGTTTGCTCACTCCCTTTGTCAAATCTGATAGTTTTAGGGTCTGTCAGCAGAAACTTCCTTCACACGCAGGGTTTCCACCGAGGGGAAGTGCTTGGAGAGGTTTGTGAGTGTATGTCTAAAATGAAGTGGAACGCAGCCCACAACATGAAGCACTAAACAACTGTATTGGCTTTTTTTGACATATTCTATCATATTCTGACATATTTTATGTAGTAACCATCAAGATACACTAAATAACTTTTTTTAGGCAGAGGATTCAGTTAAAAGTGTAAATAGTGTTGGATGCTATGTGTGCTTAAATAGTGGTAGATGAAAACTATCACTAACTGTAATGGAAAGGTGACATTTTAAAAGAATCTGGGTCTTCTCGGGTACATTTAGTAAAAGCACATTTATCTAAAATTACCCAAGATCCGAGGCTACTAATACTAATATTACACCCAACCCGTGTCCAAGGCACTTTTCAAGGTTTTCGACGTGAACCTTATTTTCGTGAAAACTGAAACTAAGACTAAAACTATTGGTCAAAAAACATTTTCGTAAACTGAAATCAAATAGAAATTTTAACACAAATGAAAAACTAAACGAAACTAACAACAGTTACTGAAAAACGAACTGAAATAAAATAATAATTAGCAAAAATAAATAATCATTTTCGTAATTAATAAGCTCTTATCCTGTACCGGAAAATCAAGTTTTTCCTTTCCACTGTGCTACTTTATTTTTCAATGTAAACACGCGCTAGACGGACATGTTTGACCAACGCCGTCTCGACTCAATGTTCTAAAAACGCGCCACTCAAGTTAAAATAAGTTCAACTTTCAAAATACGTGTCTCGAGACCTTGCGCTTTTTACACATTTCACTGCCCGCGTCTCGCTTTTTCAAAGCAAGACCACTTTCTGTGTGAAGCAGCCCTAATAAATGTCCAAATAAGTATTTCCATCATGTATAGACCTTATGCAAATACAGCTGTACATTAATTCCAAGTAAGAGAACCATCTCATGTGAAACTAAACAAGATAACACGCATAATAGACAGGACACCACACTGAGCAGAAAACTGAAAAAACAAATAGCATGTCTAGCCCATAAATAGATGTACATTTGTCTGAGTAGAAGTAAACTAAATTTCTGGTCTGAATAGAACACATGAATATGAGTAGAACTATGAGTATATTATATTAAAAGAGCATAAATGGATCAATACAATAATAATGTTTGAAAGAATTAATCATAATAATCATACGCATGTTTTTTTTCTTATACACAACATGTTTCATCTTTAATATGAATGAGTAATTTTTACTTTTAAGTTGCATTTGTTTGTTTCTTTGTTCAATCTCAAACAATTATTTTATTTTTTTATTATTAAGAGGTTTGCACAAGAGTTAACCGTAAACTGAAAACATTGAACTTTGCTGAAATGAAATGTCTTTAAATGGGAGTGCTCTGTTGGAACCGAAAAACTAAACTAAAACTAACAAAACCATTAATGAGACTAACGAAAACTAAACTGAAATTTATAGGAAGTTTGAAAATTATATTAAAATAAAAACTAATTTAAAAATGCAAAACTATAATAACCGTGGACCTGCTCGGGTCTCGGGTTGGACCTCCAAGTGGAAGACCTCTAAATGAGAGATCCGCCTTTCAGTTAAAAGAGAAACACATGCACATTAGCTAGACCAACCTGAGGAAATACAGCTTTTTAGCACAATTTGAGCTAAAGAAGCTATTCATTTTTGTGTGTGTGTGTGTGTGTGTGTCAGATTTCATTGAAATATGTTGCTGAACTATAAGCTTAGCCTGCAGTTTTTCTCCATTGAAGCAGACAGGAGACGTGTGACTGGAAAACCACTAAGGGTGCTCCGATTGATCGGTCGCCGATCACAATCGGCCGATAATTGCTTTGGGATGTGTGATCGGCGGTCTCTATAAAGGCCGATCCAGAAAAGCCGATCAGATGACGCAAAACTCGCGAGAAAATTTTTTATGCCCTTGTAAAAATCGGTAAAAATGGCTTCAGCAGTCTGGCAATTCTACAAGGTGTTTGAAAAAGCAATTCACTAGCAATCCATCTGCAATGTGTGTACCACGCCGCTGTCTGCTTGTCAAACAGTGCAGCCTCTCTGATCAATCCGTAAAATTACCGGAAAGAATAGAGTCCGTCCGCAACGGCGATAGATAGATGAAGCGCGTGTCCGAGTAAAGACTGCGCGAGCTACAGAGAACACTGTATCCACTGATCGCCGCGGCAACGAGCGCTCAGGTTGAGTTCAAAAACTCATAATATATATGAAGCCATACTATAGTATAATGTAAGATAGAAATTAATATTTAAGTCATTAAATTCAAGTTCACGTAAACTTTTCCCTCCGCTGTCAGTCATTCTCCATTCAGCGTTCAAACAGCGCGTCGTCAGTCATTCTCCATTCAGCATTCAAACAGCATAGCGCGTCGCGTTCGGCAACGATGCAACTCTCTCCAAGATGATTAAATGTTAATATTATTATACTTGATCTGTAGATAAAGCTCTATAGTTTCGCATAAATTGACTATCTTGCTGTAGTAGTACCTTAATCATGATTCATGTTCCTTTCTACCGTGTCTAGATCACAACACTGGAGAGCACTGTCATTGTTGTTCACGCGTACAGTAACTGAAATTTAAAACTGTTAAAAGAAAAGGCTGAATAAACTATTGCATAGATAGATACTGTATAATACACTATGCATTGATATGTATTTCCTTTGTGCTTAGAACTTTTCAATGCGGACTCGAAGAGCAGCGCGCTGTGACTCATGTTGCCTCAAGCGCATCATTCAGCGCTCGGGATGCGCATAAGCGCTGTGTGCAGCACTCTATTGGAGTCTTTCATAATCATATCATAATACTTTTGCGCAATGAAAGATTATTAATAGCATTTTTTGTTCTGTTCTGTCCTATCTATCATATGTTGCTGCCTCATTAAACAGCTGTGCTATACATTTGTGCTATATTTATTTTCTTAATTTTATAGTAGACTATAAAATAATTGGGCCCCGGGGGGAGCATGCCCCCGGACCCCCCTAGAGGGGTAATATCCTTCTCACCTTTTTCACCCCTGACCCGTTTTCATGTCTGATAAATACACAGGTCATAAAATTCATGATACATTGTCTTCTCTTAAATGTAATACTTAATGTACATTGTTGTTAAATATAGTTTAATAATAATGCTACATGATAAATAGAAGGCTTCAAATAGACCCTGTAATCGGTGATCGGTATCGGTATCGGGTGATACAGCTTCCAGTAATCGGTGATCGGCCCCAAAAATCCTGATCGGAGCACCCCTAAAAACCACTGCCTGGGGCATTACCAAGATGAATTGGCTTTGGTTTTATTCATTAGACGGTCAATTTTAAATAATTTCATCATATTATCTGTCATCTTAGTTCCCCATGGTTCCCCATTCCACCCCTCACATGATACCGGAGTCCATGACAGCTGAGCTAGGAAAATAGCTGTTGCGTGTAAAGAGATGGCAAACCACGCAGAGGCTTTTATAGGAGGGAATGCCACAGTGAAGCCCAGCTCGTTGAGTGAGTGCGCGTGTGACGTTGCTTGGTAAATGAATTAGCATGGTAGAATGAAAGACTCAGTCACTCTCACCCAGAGGCAGAGCTGATGCAAGAGATTTGATCACTGGCCATGAATAACCGATAGAAGTGCTGATGGCTGCAAATGTGTGTATTTGCATGTGTAAATGCATTTGCACTTTGCGTTCAGAGCCAAAAGACCATTTTCAGACCAGTCTGCATTATACATAACGATTTGTCATCTTGGACAGTAAATGTTAGATATATGAATTAGATTATGGACTGTTATGAGGTCACACATTTTGGTACTCTATAGCCTTAGACGTTTTCACTCCTGGCGCGTTTGGAGCGTTTGTTTCAGAACCTGGTGTGATCACACCAAAACAGTCACTCAGAGATCGCCCGAATAAGGTGGTTGCGGTTCGCTTGTGGTGAAAAAGCAATCCGACCCAACGGTCCAACAAATCAGGCTACATCATAGTATAGGATAGGTAGTTACTAAATGTGTAACGGTACACAAACTTGACGGTTCGGTACGTACCTCAGTTTTGAAGTCATGGTTCGGTGCAGCAGGGGGGAGAAACCTAAACATAAAATTGCTGCTTCTTTTATCTTTTAAACTGTTTTTTTTTTAAACAAATGTTTCTGTGTGTTTAAATAAATTCAGTTATAATTTAAGTTTTAGCTAATCTTAGCTAATGCTGTAAACTATATAGGGAGCCCTTACTAACACATTACTATTATATTAAAGGTTACAATTAACAACAGAGACCAAATTATTAAATTCAGTTGCTTTTTATTTTTAGATATAATAATCAACAATCCAAAAAAAAACATGTACATTGCACATAAGGCTGGTTTTGCATTAACTTCTAAATCTAATTATTAAGATAGTTTTTAAAAAAAGTCATTTTTAAAATATAATAATTTACACAGTGGCTGTCTTGTTTTAATGACAAATGTATTAAATAATCAAGATTAACTTACTAACAGGTTAAGTAAGGGATAATGTACATCCAGCCGGTTGTTATCTCAGAATATAAACCCCCGACAGGCAGACGAGGACCCCGGCGTGAAGCGGATGAAACGAGAGGGCGAGTCCACGATACTGGATGGCATAATTAAGTAACTGTACACAAAATATTGATTTGACTGAGTTTTAATATTTTATTAGCTCACCAAATGCGAAACTAGCAAGCGTATAGCGCTGCTGACTTCCGTAACCCGGATGAGTCTGTGTTATCTGTTTTCAGCGGTTGTTATCTGGAAATAACATACCGCTGGATGGCGCGATTGACCAATCAGAATCAAGCATTCCACAGAGTCTGGTAATAAGTAAGGAATAATTGATGACGGGCCGTTGACTTATTAGACAAATAATGCATACCCGCGTCGTGCCAAGGTCATGGGTTCGATTCCCAGGGAAAGCAAGAACTGATAAGAATGTTAATGTGTACCTTGAAATGCAAGGTAAGTCGCTTTGGTTAAAAGCGTCTGCCAAATGCATAAATGTAATACTTTATCTATACAAAATACATTTTTCTTGTTATGAATTGTATCCTAATTTCAGTTATTACAGTTAACTACGCGAAGTGATATGGATCTGTAATGCGGTCAAGATCTGCCTGGAACTGCTTTAGTTGTGCGTTTCCCTGAACGTTCGGTTAAAGCGTCTACGGGACAAACAGGATTCCACCATATCTTTATGTACACAATAATAAACTTTTACATTGTAATCCTTTCATTTTTAATATTTGGCATGTTTGTGTGTTGCTGCGCATCCCTGTGTGTGTAATAAGCAGAGTGTACGCGTGTTGTGGACCCGCCTATAGGCTCATATTACTAATGCGCCCATTAAATAAAATAAAAAATATTGACTTAGAGATTCGTTCAATGGTGCAGTCTATTTCAGTTGCTTCAAAATAGCAACGCGCCAACAATGCGCCTGAACACACCTCGTTTTCAGACCAACAGCCCATTTGCGAATAAATAAGCACAAAAATGCATTTGCTATCCAAACAACGTGGCGTAGGACGTGAAAATGATATCTGCGTCAGGCTGAAACTTGCAAAAAACACTTGCGTCGTGCCTGGACCTGGTCGCGTGTGATAGGGCCCAATGACTTGAATACACTACATCTCTGGTGAGCGTGTTTTAATTTTTGGATTAAAATTTTGAAATATTTATGTCTTTGGGGCTCATAAAGTTACAGGGGGGTACAAGTGTCATGATATCATAATGATGAAAACAGAAGGGTGAAATCCTTGAAAAGAAAACCATGTTGAGTAGAGTTTGAATAATCAATAATTATTATTATTACATCGTATATAATATTTTTTCGAAACCTTTCTTTAAAGTAATGAATTAATTTAATGAAATGTATTATTTATGAATTAGTAATGAATGAAATAACATAGTTTTGACATTAAAAATATATTGAAATAAACTTTTTGAAAATAAGGATTAAGATGCATACCTCATGCATTCAAGGTGCAAAAGGACATTTATTATATCATTTATTATTTTTCACTTGATGTCTAGACCGCATGACATTTTTAGTCTTTTTCTTTTTTTTTTTTTAAAACCATATGTACTCAACATACAAAGATTACATTTATAAGAACTTGGCACTTTTTAAACAAATTCAAATTTTCTTGGTCTTTGATGCTTATTTGTCACCCACAGAAAAGCATCCCCTTAAATATTGTTCTCCATTACATAACACACACACACGCGCGCACACACACACACACACAAACACACACACACACACACACACACACACACACACACAAAGGCTTTTTAGCACTTATGTACAAGACAGTAGAGGACATAACCCTGACCAAACTTGAGCCTGGATCCCAGCAAGCCAGAAGAAGTGCACTTCCTTCTGTTCCACGGTCTGACAGCTTGGTGCTCCTGTAATGTAATACATTCAGATGTGCTTTAATCACAGGACTGTGTCAGTAAGACCATGCTAAGAAAAATGGCCACTATTAAAGCAAAGTGGATAGTAAATTTGCACTTTAAGCACAAATTTGACACTGCAATCACTAAATGAAAGTATTCACTGTTCACTTGTAAGCGGCAGTACTGGCTGTCTTTTCCTCTTTATCCTCTTTTGTTGGACTCTAAATGATGGCAGTGTCCAGCTCTGTGTCCATACAGCCCACCTCAGCAGTCCTCTAAGACCCACGACACACACCTCACCTCCACAGCTTTTTAATCGCTTTGTCCTGCTCTCTTCTTGTCCAGCTCCTTATTTCTTTTCCTTTTATTATAAGCATTGGTGTACCAGCATTGTGGTGGGCGGTATGATCAAAATTTCACCCAGAAATTATCAGTAATTTATCACAGTAACAGTATATATGACAGTATAGTCATTTTAGCTGGGCTTATATATAAATAACCATCTTTTTATATAATAAAAATAATTAAACAGATTAATAACGGAAGGTTCTTTATTATTTTGGTTACACTTTACAATAAGGTCTCGTTAGTTAACATTAGTTGATGCATTAACTAACATGAAATAACAATAGTGGTCGAAATAGGTACTGCATTCAAATTCAAAATATTGGAGATGGTCGTTTCTCCCGCCTGCTCCTCAGACTGGACGGCGCTCACACGCGTTGCCAGTTTGAGCACACGTAACAGGAACAAGCGCAATGTACAATGAAAATCACCAACGTGCAGTGTCACAGACCAAAACAATAACAAACATTCCAGCCTGGAAACACACATTTCAAAGTAAAATAACTGGCTGTAGAAGTGTTTTTCAGAAACACTTATGTGAACTTATGATAAACGAGTATGTGAACTTAGCATGTTTCCTCAATATATACAAACATATTATGGTATTTTTATGCTTTAGTTGAATAAAAAAGTTGCATACCTTTACCTAGCCTTCTTTGTAAAGTGTTACCCTTATGCTATTATTTTATTTGGAACTTAATGAAGTCGGACATCAAAACACTTTCAAATGATATAACTTAGAGTTAAAAACCAAGCAAAAATGAAAACAAATATTATAAAACAGATTAAATTCTGAGGCTACTTCTGATTGGTTG
The DNA here is from genome assembly GCA_030578255.1 of Tiaroga cobitis. NCBI lineage: Eukaryota > Metazoa > Chordata > Actinopteri > Cypriniformes > Leuciscidae > Tiaroga > Tiaroga cobitis. The sequence goes on along the minus strand of CM060603.1, from coordinate 10,226,640 downwards.
GGACATGTTTGAAGCCATTGTAAAATAGCCATATTCACACACACATTACTACACATTATTGAAGTCTGTAGAGCGTTCCAAGTGTCTGAGACCACTATTTTTCTAATTTAATGTGAAATTTGTCATTACAAATGATAATAATCTGAGTCAAAGGTTTATTTAAAAAAACAAACAAACAAACAAACGTATTTCATTTCAAAACACCACTTAATAACGTAAAACTCTTGACTTATTTATGGACGTGTCCCGATCTATATTTTTACATCACTTCATGTCTCTTCATCATTCTCAAGTGTAAATAACACGGTCCTGCCTGCTGCGCTAATACATAGTAAATGATATTACAAAGTCTCTACATCACCCATTGCCCCTTGTATACCAGCACACCACCCAGCCCTATTATTATCTCTCTTCTTCCATTTACATTTATGCGTTAGGCAGATGCTTTTATCCAAAGTGACTTTTATTTATTTCAAGAGTTTATGTTCACACCCATATTTCTTGGGAATCGAACCCATTGACATTGCTCTAGACTCAGGAATACTGAAACGGTACATTGAATTACATGTACACCACAGGTTAAAAGTTTGGAATAATTCTGATTTTGTTAATGTTGTTTAAAGGATTATCTCATGCTCACCCAGGCTGCATTTATTTGATTTTAATATTTGTTCAAATGTAATCTGTCGTTTATCTGTGATGGCAAAGCTGAATTTTCAGCAGCCATTACTCCTGTCTTCAGTTTTCTTATAGAGTGGGAAACGCCACAAATTAGTGCGAAACGCTTCATCCGTTCTCCTCTTAGCCAAATGCCCTGTGACAGTGATTACAAAGAACAGTTTCACCAGCTTTATTAGTTTAGTGCCTCGTTGAGTCCAGACAAAGTGTTCTCCTTTTTCCCCCTCGTTGTTATCCTGACTTGCCAAAGACATAAACATGGAAGCATAGTGAATAAGTAATTGTTTGCGGGAAGAGTTCTTGAATTATGTGTGGCACCCATTATGATAAAGTCTCCGTTTTCACTGAGCCAATTTGTCATTTATGATAAACACGAAGGTTTGATGTATTTATAACAGAGACCGTCTGACATCCAGACCGAGAAATGCTGACTGTTTGACTAAAGCGTGTTTGCGTGGAGATTCTGTTAGCTGGCATTGATCTAGTTGTGGGATACACCTGCACAAGCAGTCATTCAGATAGTCATCTCTCGCTGTAAAGTATGTTTCTTTCTCTTTTCACAGACCCACGGCATGCCATTTAAGTTAGTTTAAAGAGTTGGGCTTTTCTTTAGGGAGAGAAGAGTGGTTGTGAAGAAGAGAGGGAGTGTGGAAGTGAACATAAAATTCATTATTCATCTGGCTGCGAGGAAAGCTCTTCCATAATTCATCCTGTTTCAGCAGCAGAATTAGAGAGATACACTCAGCTCAAAGGCCATCCAGGCTTCAAACAGGAGTTAGGCCCGGTTCAATCCTAATCTCTGTCGTGACATCACACGTCACTCAAATGTTTCGTGTAAAGAGGTTGCACCCGCAGAGACCCCCACCTTGACTAACTAGGGGTGAACAGCTAGTGCTGGAGTTATGATCAATACAAATATAAATGAATAGTTTGAGTCAATGGTTTATTTAAAGGACCCCTGACATGGGGTTATTTTATTATTTTAGAATGTTTCCTGGGTTGCCCTTATAATGTTAGTATGTTTTTTTTAGTAGTGCTGTAGCGGCACGTCAATGACGTCGAGGCTTCGACGTCGAAATTACGTCGACGTCTTATTTTTGAGTCGACAGTCGACACTAGGGCTGTGAATCTTTGGGTAGGCAGCGAATCGATTCGATTCACGATTCATCGGTTTTCGATTCAAGAACGATTTTTGCAAATTCAGAAAGATTCGATTCAATGCGATTCACATTAAAATTCGATGCGATTCGATTAATTCGATTCGATTCTTCGTTTTTTTTATATGCATTCATAGGATTATTTAAATGCTTCCCCCAATGGGTCTTAGTCAGGGTGTGAGTTATACAGCTGCCTTCGGGGGTCAGAGTTGGAACAAAAAAAAAAACATTGTTAACGTTAGTTCATGATAGTTTTTAATGAATCTATTATTATAAAAAATATTTCCAAAGCCTATAAATTAGCATTTGTAGAAATGTAAACCAAGATTTAAAAAGGCTTTAAAAGTATTGTTAGTTCATCATGCTAACTATTTTTTTAGGATAGTGTTAATGGATACACAACCTTAAAGTGTTCCTGGTACATTAAACATCCTTCCATTGTGAGACTAAAAATACCATGAACTTTCCCAACTAAACCTTAACTAACTTTTCCTCATGGAATAGCTACTCTTTGTTCTCTTTATACTGAACATTTTCCTTGTGCTTCTGAAAGAAAACGCGCCGGGTGTCTAAGCTTGTGCTATATTAACGATTACGAATTCAACTTTAATGCGCATCTGATTGATGGATAAACCACGCGCTCTTATTTCAGTGTAATTAATGTTGTAGTTATTTCATCAGTTTTCTTCGTACATTCAGTTTAACGACATTAAATTACATTCATTCATTATTCATGATTAATCGGAAGCGTGTGCATTTTAGACACCTACGTTTTCTCTTTTCATGGAATAAATGCGCACCCTTGAATATGTGGGGTTTTACATTAACTGCTCAGGACGGGTATGACCTATTTCCGTAAAACTTCAGTATCTTATCTTAAAGAAAATAACGGCGACGCTTCCACGCAACAAACGCGTTATTTCATAGCAGTGCCCGCACAATGATATGGCAGCTTTATCAATGGCTTGCTTTCTCGATAGAGATATGTCATCTGCTCATGTGAACACCAGTGGCTGTCCTGAGGAGAGCTCAAACATGGACTGCTCAAAGTAGATGAGAGCTATATGGGACCGAGCGCAAGCGAAATCCAGTGAAAGATGGTAAAGAGTGCAGCCAGTATGTGAAGGAGAGCTGTGAGGACGCGAAATGACACCGCACAACACCTCATTAATTCGCGCATGTAGTCATTTAATGTTTATATGTTTTAAAGCACTGAATCGCTATATCGCAAATTATTCGATTCTTAGCATTTTAAATCGAATATTGACCGAAATAAACAATTCACGATTTAAAATACATGTTTCAGGATCGATGCATATGCATCATCAGGATTTGTAATCGATGCATCGAGAAAACGAATGAATCGTTACACCCCTAGTCGACACTTCTTTATTTTTTTTTATTTTTTTTTGCACCGTTCCCGGCAGTACTGCTCGCCACAGTAAACAAACCCTTAAAAAAAACTTTGCAATTTAGACGCGCACACTGGGTGCCGGTGCGGTGAGACGTACATGCTCGGGCAGATTCGGCTTGAAGTTGTTCATCCTCGCGCTGTTACAAAAAAAAAACGTGCACACAGCCAAGCGAAATGGTCTTGCGCACCCAACGCGTCATTTTTGCCGCGCGCACCTTCGCGCTCGTGCGGACGCGTCGAGTAGGCTCCGTGTCAGCGTGCGCTCTGATCGGTAAAGGGGCACAGACCTCTCCCGAATCATCTCCAGCACTCAGCCTCTGAAGCACCACTAACTCCGCCTCCGTTTCCCTAGTAAGCTGATATTAGTATTTAAACATTCTCTAGGATACAAAATGTTTGTAAATATTTTAATAATGCGGTTTTGGTGGTTATAGAGTTCTAATGACGGTGTAAAATACATAACATTAGTCGTTAGCCAGCTTATAGTATCATGATTCAGTACACTAGTTCGTAGGCTATTTATTTTAGACACATTATGTTTTTTTATTAATCGAGCAGCAGAAAAATAATCGGTATATTAATCGCGCAATTAGCCGTTAGATTAGTCGACTAATCGATAAAATAATCGCCCGACTAATCGTTTAATTAATAATCGTTTACCCCAGCCCTATTTTTTAGATCAAAAAAAGTCATAATTTAGAAATAAAAGGCATTTTTCCTAGCCTGATTTTAGCCTCTGATTTGAACGCTCTGTTTGAAGGGGCGTGTCTGCTGTGGGGTTCAGTGGAACCGCCCACTGCTGTGATTGGCTGACATGCTTGCATATGAAATAGCTACATATTACATGTGAAACTCTCTCGAATACTTTTACTACAGCTATTATACGTTTTTACTATTACAGCTATCGAGATGAACGAATCGTGAGAAGTTTTTAAAGTATTTAGATCTATTCCCATCACATAAAATGTGTGCCGTGATGAGCATTGAGCAAGCAGACGACAGTCTGTTGATCGCGAGAATGAAGATCTTATTATTGCAACGCAGTTTCTGCACTCTCTCTAATGCTTTCACCAATGCAAACACGATGATGTACATGCAGTAAGAGCTTCGTTGTGCAGTGTAACGTAACGTGCGTCAACATTGATTTCATAACGAGTTGTCCGGATAAACTGGCGCTGTGTGGAAAGATTGTTATTTGACCGCTTTCTGTATATAATTTGTTCACAATTTAAATAAGATTATTTTCATCCTACTAAAAGAAACGAGGTGAAGTTGATATTTTAGTCACTGGCTTGACTTACTGATAAGTCATAAATAGTATTGAACGATTTTGAGAGAAAGATTACCTTGTCTGAACTTGAACAATTAGGCTACACATCAGAAATTGTTGCTTGGTAGCTCGATCGATTTATTTTCAGACGTTCATCGAGGCCATCTCTGTGTTGGCCCAAGTTGAGGAAACAGTCGTCGGTGAAATGTTTGGACCATACAAAACTAGGAAGGAAGTTGTGTCGGCGCATTTCCAGAGAAAATTAAATTAACCCATTGTTTCCTCAGAGGCTCGGATGAAGGAACTAAAAAATACTTTTGTGTTCAGTTGTACATCCGAACACTGATCAACTGCCATGCTTCGCTCGTTTGCAAGCCATGATATCCCTCGAGGAAAAACTCAAATCGCGCTCGCGCGTTCGTACTTCCTAGCTCATTTTCTCATGGGCGAGCCAAATTAGACAGTAAAGACACTTATAATGTAAAAAAAAAAGAGATCTGTTTAATAAATGCTGATAATATTGAACTTTTTATGCATCAAAGAATCCTGAATAAAATTGATCACGCTTTCTGCATTAATATCAAGCAGCACAAATGTTTCAGCATGGATAACAACAAGAAATGTGATTATTAGCATATTAGAATAATTTTTGAAGGATCATGTTTTTTATCAACATTTTATTAATATGGAAAATAAGGGTTTTTTAAATTGTAATAATATTTCACAATATTACTGTTTTACTGTATTTTTGATCAAATGATTGCACGAAACTTCTTCTATTCCGTAGACTTCCATTTGTAAATGTATTACTTTAAACGCAATCTTTTACAAGTGTCAATTATTTTCAGTGTTAATCGATCTTAGCTTGTATTGAACCCGGAAGTTCCTTTAATGGATTGTACAATGGATGAAGTCTTGGCTCATGAAGCTGACCCTAGATCACCAGACTCTGTCACGTTGGGCTCTGTACTGCATTCAGTTACACAAGATTAATGGAGAAATGATTCGGAGCTGAACGACTATGACATTTATTTGGAACTTCTGGAACATGGAAATGAGCCTTTAATAGCTTATATTAATCATTCGTACACGTCAGTAATCGCCCAGTTTCTTTAGTGACATCTATAAATGTAAATGACTACTGGGATTCAAAGATGCTTATACAAATAAGCTTGTTTAAGTGTGATAAAATCTCTTTAAATTCTAGTGAAGTTGCCTATTTAGTCAGCATTCTGGAACGTTCTCGCAGCGAAAGCCGTTCTAAGAGGTAGACAGCAAGATCATGCATTTTGACCACAAAATGATCCCAGAGTGTATTGGGACAAACTCAAAAATCATCCATCATTTGGTGCTCAAGAAACATTTTTTATATGAAAACGGTTGTGCTGCTTAATATTATTGTGCAAACCATGATCTTTTTTCTTTTCAGTATCCTTTGTTGGATAGAAATTCCAATGAACAACATTTATTTGGAATACAAATATTTTGTAAAGTCTTTAAAGAGATACTCCACTTTTTTTGGAAATAGGCTCATTTTACAACTCCCCCAGAGTTAAACTGTTGAGTTTTACCGCTTTTGAATCCATTCAGCCGATCTCCGGTTCTGGCGGTACCATTTTTAGCATAGCTTAGCATACATCATTGAAGTGGACAAGACCATTAGCATTTCTCAAAAAAAAATGAGCAAAGAGTTTCAATATTTTTCCTATTTAAAACTTGACTCTTCTGTAGTTACATCTGAAGTAGTAAGTTCATCTGAAGGTCTGTAGTAAGACCGACGGAAAATGTAAAGTTGCGATTTTCTAGGCTGATATGGCTAGGAACTATACTCTCATTCCTGCGTAATAATCAAGAAACTTTACTGCCGAACCATGAGTGCAGCAGGCGCAGGCACTTAGTCCCGGTCACGTTGGAAGTTACCGAACTGGGGAATATTTTCAGGCGCTGCGTCATATCATTACGCCTGCTGCACTCATGGTACAGCAGTAAAGTTTCTTGATTCTTACGCAGAAATGAGAGTATAGTTCCTAGCCATATCAGCCTAGAAAATCGCAACTTTACATTTTCCGTCGGTCTTACTGCACGATGTAACTACAGAAGAGTCAAGTTTTAAATAGGAAAAATATCGAAACTCTTTGCTCATTTTTTTTTTTAGAAATGCTAATGGTCTTGTCCACTTCAATGATGTATGCTAAGCTATGCTAAAAGTGGTACCGCCAGAACCGGAGATCGGCTGAATGGATTCAAAAACGGTAAAACTCAACAGTTTAACTCTGGGGGAGTTGTAAAATGAGCCTATTTCCAAAAAAAGTGGAGTATCCCTTTAATGTCACTTTTGATCAATTTAATGCATCCTTGGTGAATAAAATTCCACAAACCTATGTTTTCAACATTGATAATAATGTTTCTTGAGCAGAAAATCTGCATAATGATTTCTGAAGGATCATGTGACTGGAGGAATGATGTTGAAAATTCAGCTTTCCATCAGGAATAAATTACATTTTATATTCAAAAATATATTCAGAACCGTTATTTTAAATTGTAATAATATTTCACAATCGTCCTGTTTTTGCTACATTTGATCAAATAAATGCATCCTTGGTGAGCATAAGAGACTTATATATAAATAAATAAATAAAAATACGTCATTATTGCAAACTTTTGATCGGAAGTTTACTTAAATTTTGTTCAGTGTGATTTAAAATTGCCTATTTTATCCAATATTTGCTATGTTTTGTAGGAGAGCCACCGTGTTTGACTGTTTCTCTCTCTGTGTCTCTGTCTCTTATAGACCTTGGTCTGGATCAGTTTGTGGTGAAACGCTATGATGGAAAGGTAAGCAGCGAGATCTGTGTGCGTGTGCATATGTGGGCGAGTGAGTGGGAACCGAATAGTTACTTTGCCATTGTGCAGCTCGACAGGATGACGCAGGATGGAGACGTCTGTTCTCATTCACTCTTCATGAAAATCTTTCACTCTCTCTCCACAGAAACTCATCCACAGCTCAATCGTGAGCATGCTTTAAAACATTCTCTCTTGTACAATCTAAAAACCTCGTCACACGCTTGAAATAATTTGCATGAAAAGTTGTACATACATTGTCGTCAGGGACATTTGTTGTCATTATATTGCCATGGTTTCTTTGTCATTTAAAAAAGACTAATCGGCCTTCTGGTTAATGTGGTATCCTGTTGTTTTTAATGTCTCTAGACTAACCTCTTTACACACACTTCTGTCTGTCTTACATGTCTATCCTTGCCTCAGATGCTCTGTTTAGTCCTTTTTTTTGTTCTTGTTGCGTCCTGTAGCCCTAGAAAGCCACAGATATAGTCATTTTGGTCAAAACCAATCATTCATTATAGAGATGGTTGATAACAAATGGAATTTCCAATGTTATAAATAATGTAGTCAATTTAAAATAAAGTAGTCAAGTTCAATTCACATTTATTTGTATAGCGCTTTTCACAATACATATCGTATCAAAACAACTTTACAAAAAAATGCATGTGTTTACATTACAATTTAAAATGATCTGTTATCAGAGGTGACTGTCCAAGTAATGTCCATATTGCAGAAATGTGCAGTTCTAAGATGATACAAATCATGCAATTAGACTAAAAACGGAAAACTTTTCATTTAAACGACAGCGGCATTTTGGGCGCCTAAAAAAGCTAAATTTTCTAGTTTGAAATTGACAAAGGTAGTTATCGTCCCAGTGTTAAGTGTACAAAAACACGAATTTGTGGAAACAGTAACGTGATGCACATGCTTTTTACATGTTCAGTCTATATGCGCATAGTGTTTCTTTACAGAGTGCCATCGCCAACCACAAACCTGGCAGCAGAATACAGCGTTTCTAGTCGTATTTTTTGCGAATCCGTGTGAACAGGGATCGTTTTGACAGTATTGTCGTCTGTACTTTTCCATTTTTAGTACATTGTTGTCGTGTAAACTTGTCGTGTAGACCGCCTGGTTTATGTTGTTTAGTGCTGGTCTGGCATTCGGATTGGGAATCGAAAATCGATTCCGATTCTGGAATCGGGTGCTTATTATAAAATTTTAATTTCGATTCTGCTTATCAATTCTAGTGTGAACATTTGAATGTAATTGTAAACCATTCAAGTGCAAGACACAAATGAGAACTCAATTCGGCACTCGCGCGCTATTTTCTGTGCTGGGCACATCCACTGAGCGTACACAAAAATCTGCCTCTCATATAGTGCACGAATACTGAATTGAGTTCTCTTTTGGGTCTTCTTGAAAACTTTGTCAAATATCCTCTCAAACACAGTTGGTTATGTCTTAAGTTAAAGGTGCAATCAGTAAAAATTTGGAGTATCTATTAACAGAAATGCAAAATGACATCCATAACTATGTTTTCAGTGGTGTATAAAGAACTTACTTAATAAACCGTAATGTTTTTATTACCTTAGAATGAGACATTTATATCTACATAACCGCGGGAATCCCCTTCTATGAAGGTCGACATATTGTGACGTCATGTTTCTACCGTAGCCGAACGCGCACAAACAGCGCTACAGAGCGCGTTTCGTCACTACCTTGAAAGAGAAGCCGCAGAAACCTAGAAGCTAGCCATAAACACCGTGAGCAGTGACTTGTCAGTGGTGTAAAATATGTAGTTGGATTGTTTCATATAAGTTAGTTCTCCAACGCTGTGTTATGGCTTTGCTATGTGGGGATACATGTGCTGGTTACGTTCGTGAGACAGCTGATTAGTACTCTTGTCATTGACCATAAAACAGTAACGTTACAGGAATCACCAACCCGTCGATCTTGGAAGCATTTTAAGTCGATCGCGAAGAGTTTTCAAAATCAGAGAAAAAAAGCTCATTGTGTGTAGTAAATGGTGTCTAGGGGATGCGGAGGCGGGCGCTGTTATAATCATGTCATTTTTGCTGCGCGCACCTTTGGGCTCATGCGGACGTGTCGAATATAAACAAGGCTTTACGCTTTAACCAGCTCAGGCACAGTAACAGCTCATATTAGCCAGCTAAACTTTTACTAGCAGCTACCCTGTTAGAAAAATATATAGTTGCCTAGTTTAATGTGGTTCTTCTCCCTCGCTGTATTAGGGGTTTAGACAATCAGCTGATTACTATTATTATATTATAGACCCTTGATCCTCACCTGACTATGGCTTTGAAAACGTTATCCATGGTGTGGTTTATAATGGACTGTGGTAGAGAAACAGTGACAATGTTACACACTCTTGGCTTACTCTGGCTATTCTCTGCTGTCTCAGACGACGACATGTTTGTCCCGTTTTAGCCACCGTAGCTTCTTCGAAAGGGAGGGGTGAGCAGTGGGCTGAGCCCTTAGTGCAAACTCGCAACCGAACCGCTAGATGCCGCTAAAAATCACACACTGCACCTTTAACATAAACAGTTGAGAAAGAGAAAACACATGTATATCAGTATATAGTATCCATGCATTGTCTTAAAGTGACAGCAGTCTAATAAACCTGCTGTCTGTGTAGTTACTGTGAATCAAAGAACAAAAGAAAAAGAAAATCCATCGCTGATCTTGACTGAATAACTTATGTAACTTTATAAACTAGATTATTCTAGTTTATTAGTTAGTTGTTCTTTAGGCTGCTGATTTTTGTTCATGGTATTCAGCTGCAACAGAATGTTTTGCAAAAAGACGGAGATAAATATGTTTATCTTTTTTTTTTATCCATATTGGAATTGAAACTGGGAATCGTTAAGAATCAGAATCGATAAGCAGAATCAGAATTGGAATTGGAATCGGAATCACTAAAACACCCAACCCTAACCAGCATAGCCTTGCTATTCGCCAAAAAAATGTTCAGCTGAAGCTTGTTTGTCCCAACTAGGGTATTTAAAGAAATAGTTCACCCAAAAATGAAAATCAGTGTCAGTGAATTTTTGGTCAAGCTGTTCAACTATTGTGTGACTTCAGAAGTCTTAGCGCATGGACTTTGTATGGTGTTTTTTGTGCTTTTTGGAGCTTAGCTGTGTAAATCACCACTCATTTTGATTATATGGAAAACAGAAGATCAGAAACCCTGAGATCCAGACTTGTGTTTGATGGAAGAAAGATAATAGGGTGAATAAATTATGGCAAAATTTCATACTTGGGTGAACTATTATTTTAACTAACTAACCACCAACGGCAAACCGAGTCAACCATCTAACATTATGGTTAGACTAGTCCCTTAATATCACAAGCATTCATCCTGGTCTCAGCTGAGGTTTTCTTCAGGGCTGTATGTGGTTTCAGGTCCCATTTTCCTTGTAGAGGAAACAGTCTCCTGTCTCCAAAGTCATTAAGAGGGAACATTTTTCAAATGACCCAGTCAGAGAGCAGCTGTTACGGTACTGGTGCACCTTGAACTGGCTGATCTCTGGACTGGGTTAGGTCACCTAATGTCTGTGTGTAATGTTTGTGCTGTTCACACGCACACTTTATCTAGGCATATTTGTTTTCGACATTAGTAGTATTGAGTTGGTGAATCATTCTCAGTCAGATGGTGATAAATCACTCTTCAGTTTGGCAATGAAGTCTCACAGCTAACAGCACCAGGTTTTTTTTTTTACCATCATCTGTACGCAAGATGCATAGCGATTCAGTACACTGAAACACGCTCAATTGCTCTGTAATTACGCATGATTGTTTTTTGATTAAGATCAGCTTTTTTGTTTCATTTTCCTGCACAGCTGAGAAAGTGAAGGAAGTAGCTCTTGGTCAGTTGCTCAAGAATACAATGCTTTTTAGAGTGGGTTTAATTTCTGCCATTCAAATGGAATTGGAAAAATAAAACCCGTTTTAAACTGGTCTCCTAAGAAAATACTGTTGATAGTCCCGCCCCCAAACCCACATCATTGGTTGATCCTTTCCCACCTTACAACTGTGACAACCCTGTTTACCATAGTTACCACAGTTATTATTAGCACAATACTGTGGCTACCACTCCAAACAAAAAGATTGTGTAAGCTTGTATTGTCTGAAAGAGATCACATAAGTAATTGCAGTTTTATGGTAGTTACAATAATTGTAGTAACTATTGCAGTTTATGCGAACCATGCTAAAAACCTGCCCGTTGTACATCAGTCTGTAAAGATACATACGTTAACATGTCTTAGATCTATAGCTTTTTTTGTGTGTGTGTTTACCAGCTAAATTCTATTTCCACATTGTGTGAAATAGGCCCTCTTTCCATTTCCATTTCCCTCCATCTCTTTTTCGTTCTCGAATTGTTTTTCTGGGGATTGTCGGCCAGCGTGCAGCCTGAGGGATGTGGACTAGGCTACGTCTTGTGATTTTTCATTTCCATATTTCTGTCAAATCTCGTGCCTGGTTTGCTCCATACGGGCTCACGGCAGGACTGCTGGATCCCCTCTCCCTCTCTTCTTCTTACACACTTCCTCATGTCGCCAATGCCACTAAATCTTGGATGCCAATAACGAAATTCCAGGAAGGGTATTTTTTTGCAGTTAACGCATGGGTGCACTATGCTAATAAACACTCTTGTGTAATTGTTTTGCTTTCTGCAAATGTGTGAACACACCAGCACTTTTAACCTTCTTGTTCGTCATCCATCAACAGTATTTTGCAGGTCATCGCAGCTGGTGCTTTGCAAGTGCGACTTTCACATCTAAAACGGGTTGCGTGTGTGTGTGTGAGAGAGAGAATGTGTGTGTTCCACTCAGCCCACTTTAATGCGCACAGGTGTTTTGCAAACACTATTTATGTTTTCCAACAAAATGACATCAGTGTTGGGGAAGATACTTTGAAACTGTAGTTTATCACGTTACGAGTACAGTTACAGCTACAACTACAATCCAAGCTGCTCTTATCTATATGATATACCTATCAAGAAATGTATTACCGTATTAAAATGTCACTTAGCATGTGGCAATGTATGAAGCACAGGTCACAAGGGTGTCACTTTCAAACCAAACAGCTGGTCAATGAGACATTAAACCCATTGCAAAATTTGCATGGGGAAGTCTTTCACACTCATGCGAAATTTGGGATCACGTGGATTCCTTAAATTAAAATGAATGGATTTTGCCTGCAACGGTGACCTGACCTTAGGCTGCAAAGTCAAATTTGGCGTAAACATTGCTTGTTAACTACTGTCACACTACTAACTTACAGTAGTAGTGTACAGAAATGAGAATCACTAGTTTCATGATTCTGGTTCAGATTCTGAAATATCAGATTATTTTGAGTTTGAATTTTGAAATTGACTTTTAAAATATCTGGGTGGTTGACGTGAACTCAAATCCAAAGTGTAAAAAAAAAAAAATTCTTAAAATGTATGTCAAATGACATAACTATTTTGCTTAATATGTGAAAAACGCAAAACTGAATGTGTCCCGTTCTTATTCCTCATTTATTTCGCATTTTATTCACTTTTTTTGTGTGGTAGTCCCACATATTGTCCACCGGTGTGACAACACTTTTAATGTTAATATTTAATTCAGAGATTGTGTGACAGATAAGACAAATATGCACAATACTTATCAATTTGTCCTAACTATATTCCCACATCAAAAGTAACCAATAAAAATTCACAATCATGTTTTTATCCTACTATAAGATGTACACATAGGGACTTTGCCCAAACTTCTGGATTATATTCATTATAATTAGTATAAAACCTAATGAAGCTTCATTTCATCCTTATATGTGCATAGTGATGATATCATTATTATACTATTCAACACTTTTTACATTCATTTGTGCATTAAAATGCCTTTTTCACTTATAATTCAGTTTGTCACACCACAGGACATTCCGTCACACCATTGGACAACAAGAATTGTTTCTTTTTTTAAGAAATGCCTTTACATAAAAAGGCAGGAAAAATGGTCTGTGCAACCTTTATAGTCTTTATTCTAAAATATTAAAACCACTTTACAGTCTAAAAACATTGAATTATAAGATTAAATGGCTCTGAAGGAAAGAAATGTCGGATACGTTTTGAAGTAACACCACAGACATAATATTGCATAAAAGGTTTAACGATTAAAAGTTTGAGGAAAATAATGAAATTCATCATGAGTAGGATTACAAGAAGTAATTGCTCTGATAAAAGGACATTTAGACAAAAACTGCATTAACAAATATAATTAAAACTACCTGCAACATGTTTCTCACTTTCTCAAGAATTGTCTGCACAATGGATTGTGTTGCAATCACAATGTTTGAATTTGTTTTCAATAAAGAATAAAAAAATCTGAAAATCATTAGTGAATAAAACATTCAACAACAAAAAATTCTGAACATCTACTGAATAAATAATGTATCCACAAACTTATTTAATACAAAACATATATATATATATATAAAAAAATAGTGAATAAATCTCTCTCTGCTTCTTGCCCTGTATTCTGCCTTCTATATTCTCCAGTTCTTCCTTGCTGCTCTCTTTCCCCTCTCTGGGAGATCTCCTATTCTTAGTCTGGTTTTGCACTGAATGTTTTTTAAATGGGTCTGCTGTTTCTTTTGAAGGAACTCTGCTCTTCGAACTGGGTCTGCATCTCTGCGCGGTCTATAAACTAAAGACGCTGCTTTTCAGCAGCAGTTAATCTGGCCATACCTGACAAGAGAGATACAATTATATGATTACTGGGGTCCTATGTGTTTTATTAAAAATACAACATTACTGGTATATTGTCTGTGGAGAAGTAGTCCAAACAGATTTCCCCCTTTTCTTCAAGGGGCGACATCCATTGATGTAACATCACAGACATGAATTTGAGGAACACTACTTTTTTCTTAGATTTTACAAAATAAGTTTTTTTTTAAAACAATTTATTAAAATTGTACATGTTAAAGAAAGTCTAGATTCACAATATAACCACTTTTTTTTTGGTTAAAAATGTTATATAATTGTAATTACATTCCATGATATCTCTCTGTCTGAGGTATAGAGGGGACATGCATATTTTGTTACAATTGCAATCTCTCAAACTCAATTAAATATGTATTTTAAAACTAAAATTTATCTGTTAATTGTCCACAAATTGTGTTTATCATACAGAATACAAAAATGCTAATATTTTAGAATAGAATAGAATAGAAAAGAAAAACTTCATCAATCCCCAAGGGGAAATTGCAGTGTTGCTGCAGAAATTGATTGGAATTGAGAATTGATTGGTATTTAAACTGTTGTAAAGTAGAGGGACACCACTTGCCACCACAAATGAAGAATGAGCCACCCCAATAGAGCCTACATCCACTGGTGTGACAGCCATTTCCACCAGTGTGACGCTGATTTCATGTCACACTATAGGACAGCGCTGTCACACCAGTGGACGTTTTCAAGATCAAGGCCAGTTTGCGGCCTAGCTATATGAGAGACAGTCTTCAATCCTGACTAACAGTGTTAAGGTTTACATTATTTTCAATAGTCAATCAATATAAATTGATGAACATTTTCAGATCAATACTTAAATTACGTCACACCAAAGGACTGCATAATGGGTCCCATTTCCAGCTGTGCACAGAAATAGCTATATTATCAAAATATTTGAGACAGAATTCACCTTGTGTGCAGTCCATGTGCTCCAGTGAGGTCTACTGTACTTCCTGAATGAAGAATGGCCCCTCTCAGTAATAGGGTGCCCAATTTGATGCCCATTTTATATCTACAGAATGGCGTCACACCAGGTGGACACCAGTTTTGCGGACAAAATGTAATCTGTCATAATTATTCTAAATGGGGTTTTTAAGACTTATAACCTTTAGTTTCATTAAGTAAACACTTCTATAATATCTATTCAAGTAGTGTAATGTATTTAGACTTATTTTTCATTAATTAATTAAAGTAGTTTTAAGATAAGGAACGCTACCCCGGACAGTCACGCCAGTGGACAAATGTCATGTTTAAAACAAAATATTTACATATTTGAATTATAATGCTCATTAATTACAGATGTATTAGTTCTGGAAGATTAAACTGTATATAAAAACAGATATTTTAATTAAATATTATACATTTTTATTTATATTTGTCACTATGGACACAAAAATGGAGCGTCACGTCAACCACCCATCTGCTCTTTTTAATTCAGCCCAATTCATATTTAGACCAATTCAAACCAATAACACATGAGTTCGAGACCAGATTTATCAGTCTTTTTTTGCATTAAATGTTTCCCAACCAGAGTAGCATCATTACTTGTATCCAATTACTCCCCAACGCTGATATGTATTTATCTGTATGAACATATAACTGTATATCTGTGTTCAATCTCTTTTAACACATGAAATCATTGTTCCTCCAGGCATCAAGATGTCCTACATTTTGTTTTTATTTAAGGATATGACAGTTTTTGTTGCGTTTGTTGTGACTGTTATTAATTTGTGCTCTTCCGGCTCTTCCTGTGTCCATCTAACCAATAAACCCCATCATTCTCTTCTCTGCCATCTTTTTACTTCTCCATCCCCCTTTCCGTGCGCCCTTCCCTCTCTGCAGGACTTCTGGCAGGTATGGGGCGAGTGCCAAGCTGCATGGGACTGCGTGTGTGTGTGTGTATGCGGGATTTAGCCTCTGTAGCGGGTCTACTGAAAATGTCACTAGACCTCCTAATCCATCTCTCTGTCTCTCTCGCTCTCTCTCCCTCTCCTTCTTCTCCTTGAGTTGTCAGAGAGAAAATCCACATAAGTTCCCAGATTTGGAGCTCTGGCCAAACAATGCATTAAAAGGCTCTACATTTCATTAAAAGTCACTGGATGGGTAATAAACCCCGGCCAGAAGAGCAGAAGAGCTTTAGCTCAGCAGAAAAGAGAGATTTGAATAGTATGATACAGCAAAGGAGGAGTGAAGTTATTGACAGTGCATTTTCCAGGAGAGCTGAGTTGAGAGGCTAATAGTGTTTGTGCTACTGGGGCGAATATCACGCTGGATCAGATATCTTATGGCCAGATGATAGTTGTAGCATTTGGGGTGTTTTCTGTTACACCAAGGCTGCATTTATTTGATCAAACATACATAAACTGTAATATTGTTATGATTTAAAATAACAGTTTTCCATTTCAATATTTTTTTTAAATGTCATTTATTCCTGTGACGGCAAAGCTGAATTTTTAGCATCATTACAGTTAGTCTTCAGTTTCACATGATCCTTCAGAAATCATTCTAATATGCTGATTTGCTGCTCAAGAAACATTTCTTATTATATCTAGTGTATGTTGAAATTTTTTGAATGGATTCTTTAATGGATGGAAAGTTTAAAAAAAAAGATGTGAAATATAATTTTGTATGTCACAATGCAAAGTCTTTACTGTCACATTTTGATCAATTTAATGCATCCTTGCTCAATAAAAAAATATTTTAAAAATTCAATCCACATAAACATCACCACATGGACTACCGTTTTCAACAGTTTAAACAGTTTTTGTTTTAAAGTTTTTCTTTAGTATGCAGTGGCATGTTTTTGATATCTAAAACTAGGCGTACTTTTTGGACAGTGTATTTATTTGCCATGCTTGCAAATGCTTACAGCTGTTTGTTCTGTGGTGATTGTGGCACCAAACTGATTTTAAAAAATGACCGAATGATTTAAAGAATCTGTTAGTGGTATTGCCAGGATGTTTCTATATTGGTAGTTTCTATGGTGTTCTGGGTGGTTACTAGGTGGTCGCTTACTAGACTAAATCAAAAAGAGCCCTTTATTACATTCAGATCTGTAGATTAGGCTCAGCTCCCTCCCTCAATGTATGTCTATTTTTATGCCAGTTTATCATCAGCTAGATGAAAACCATGTAGAAGCATGCTTTTAAAAAAGTATTAGCTCACCTCTCCCCATTAAGCCACTCAATTAAAGATATATTTAAAGTCTGTAGCACAAACACTAATGCACCAAAGTTGTATACCTTACGGAATTATCCAAATCTCTAACATCAAGCATGAGTACGCTTGCTTTAGCAAACACTACTAATGACTGTTACCCAACAACTTCCCCAATCACTCCCCTCCTCTGCCGTTGTTTGATCAAACTGGTAGTCCAAGTCCATTGGTTGAACCAGAAGCTGGCATGTCAAACAGTTTGAAACCGCCACAATATTTACACAATTAGTCAGGCTTACTTACAGGCTCTGCATATTAAACTGATAGTTTCACATTGACAAATGACATGCTTCACCTTTAAGACTTTGTGTTATTGGAAAGTGGGCGGTGGTGACCTTTGCTCAATGTTTAGATCACACACACACACACAGCATGTTCAGACCAATCCAGACAGAAAACCACAAATATGCACACTGACACATCACTGTGCGTCACACCCCAGTTTGCACAGGACCTGCCCGGGACATCAAGGCAGTGCTAAAGGACTTTGAATTAATCTGAATTGATCTTGAAGATTCTGCCACTCCATTCTGCTGACGGTTTCTGCTTTGAATTAATCTGAATTGATCTTGAAGATTCTGCCACTCCATTCTTCCCCCCCCCCCCCCCCCCACACACACACACACACACACACGCAATCAAGGTCTAGCGTGTGCACATGTGCAGTAGAGTCTGTTATGGAATAGCATTGAGGGAGGCCAGCTGCTGTCTCTCCCTGCTGAATTATTGAGCGTAGGTAGAGACTCTTCTTTGTGTGCTGCACAGAGAAAGCAAGAGTGTGTGTTCTGTGCATGCATGTGCAAATGCTCATGTGCATGAATAATGCAGCACTGGTGATCAGACCAGTCAGCCATAGACCTTAGTCAGGATAATGCCATTTTAATTTCCAACGGGAATAAAAATGAGGCTGTGAGGGTTTGGAAGTACAGTGTGTTCAATGGATCGTACTTGTATCTACCAGCATGGCAATTGTTCAGCTTGAGAAACATTTTTCAAGTTCATTAGACAAAAACTCCATAAAACAATTTGAGTTTTGAAAGTTATTCGATATTTATAGAGTGCAAGCCGTTGTACATTTTTCACAGCCTCGTTTTCATCGGTGTAAAATCCAATATGCCGTCCACCCTGACTCAGGTCTGGTAGATCCAGATCTTCAGATATCATGCAAGTGTGTATAAGTAGGGGATCTATGAAGGTAAAATGATGTCATAATGAATTGCATGCGCAGGGTAAGATTTGTGAAAGTGTGCATAAGATTGCAAGCGTAAATTAAATTTGCGTGTGCAAGAGAAGATTTGTAAGCGTGTAAATCGCATATCAAGTGTAAGAAAAAAATATTTGCAGCATTTTACTGTTATTGGTAAGTGTAATACATGTATTGTGAAACTGCAGCTTCATGCTAACGCAAAATAAATAGGATCTGTATTCTTCTGACTTCCATTTTTCCGCGCTTACACTTTTGGCACGGTTTTTGCGCACAAATGCGCCCAAAAGCATTGCAAGCCTGTGAACAGATATTTGCAACCGAAAACAACAGAGTCAGGGACTGCAAAACAGATTGATCGCGTAAAATCAAACTTTGTGTAAATAAATCAACTGTTGCAAATGTCTAAATGACTTATTGTGTACATGCGGCAAAAAAGGTCCCCGAAATAACCCGATTTGTACAGTTGCGTCTTTCTTTTACCCGGGCTTCCAATTTTGGCACGATTCTCTCACTGAATGAGTTTTGCAAGCGCGAAGAGGAGGGCGGGTCCACCTTCATTATGCAGCCAATCAGATGAGCTTCTCGCTGACACTCGATTTACTCTTATCTGATTGGTTCAATAAACACGTCGGTCTTCAGAACGCATATTTATCTTCATTTGGCTCATTCTCGTTACTTTTAATGCAAACATACATGTTAAATAAATACATAAATCATGATTGTTTAATAACCTGTGCACCATTAGGTGGATTATTTGAGTAAATACTGAATTCCGAGCGGTGTTATTGGATTTAAATTTTATATATTATAAGCCTATCTGTTACACCACTGAGCTGATGTTAAACTTTACAACAAACAAACAAACAAACAAAAAGAAAACATTGAATACCCATTTTTTAATACCGAATAATACCATTCTGATGCAGTGTTTTTCACATCATGTCTCTGTTCATGGTATTTAACATATATTTTTAAATATTGTCTTTGTCACAATTCTGATTACTTTCGTGTGACTGATCAAGCTATTATGTTGCTAGTATAATGAAATGCTTTCTCTGTGTCCAGATTTGACTGTAGCTAATGAAAAACTGATTAATTTCTGATAAATCTGAAACTGATAAATTCAACTTTAACAAAAAGTAGTCTTTAATAATAATTATACATATATATATATATATATATATATATATATATATATATACATATATACATTATATATATATATATATATATATATATATATATATATATATATATATATATATATATATATATATATATATATATATATATATATATATATATATATATATATATATATATACACCCCCATGCAAAATCAAATGCAAAGCAACTAATTATGTCTGAATAAAAACCCAGCAGCCAGGGAATACACAGCATATGTGTTTATATATAGGGCTATACAGCAATTTAGTGGTTACACGATGGCATTGCAGGTGATAAATGGTGCATAATTTAGAAATGACCTTAAAATACATGTTAAAGGGAAAAATATATTATTATAACTAATTTTAGTAAAATAATAATAATAATTCTGGAATCGCCCACGATTAATTGACAGGTGAAATGATGCATGCTGTACAAAAAGGCCTACATTCAGCAACATCAACATTACAAACAAATCTGGCCTGCTGAGGAGGATGATGATGAGCAGGATCACAGTCTATGAGCAGGATACATGCACTGAATATACAGAAATTTTCTTTCTTAACACACCAGCTCTAAATTCAGTATTTACTCAAATAATCCACCTAATGGTGCACAGGTTATTAAACAATCATGATTTATGTATTTATTTAACATGTATGTTTGCATTAAAAGTAACGAGAATGAGCCAAATGAAGATAAATATGCGTTCTGAAGACTGACGTGTTTATTGAACCAATCAGATAAGAGTAAATCGCGTGTCAGCGAGAAGCTCATCTGATTGGCTGCATAATGAAGGTGGACCCGCCCTCCTCTTCGCGCTTGCAAAACTCATTCAGTGAGAGAATCGTGCCAAAATTGGAAGCGCGGGTAAAAGAAAGACGCAACTGTACAAATCGGGTTATTTCGGGGACCTTTTTTGCCGCATGTACACAATAAGTAATTTAGACATTTGCAACAGTTGATTTATTTACACAAAGTTTGATTTTACGCGATCAATCTGTTTTCCAGTCCCTGACTCTGTTGTTTTCGGTTGCAAATATCTGTTCACAGGCTTGCAATGCTTTTGGGCGCATTTGTGCGCAAAAACCGTGCCAAAAGTGTAAGCGCGGAAAAATGGAAGTCAGAAGAATACAGATCCTATTTATTTTGCGTTAGCATGAAGCTGCAGTTTCACAATACATGTATTACACTTACCAATAACAGTAAAATGCTGCAAATATTTTTTTCTTACACTTGATATGCGATTTACACGCTTACAAATCTTCTCTTGCACACGCAAATTTAATTTAAGCTTGCAATCTTATGCACACTTTCACAAATCTTACCCTGCGCATGCAATTCATTATGACATCATTTTACCTTCATAGGGATCATTCACCCATAGTTGCGTTCTTCTTTGCCTACATTTTGCCATTGCTGTTAATTTGTCAAGTGTAGTGTTGTTGTCATGATAAAAAAACAATACCAGTAAATTTCACAATTTAAACCCAAATGGATACCACAGCAAAAAATAATAAACACACTCCTTGATTATAAACAATAAATATTAACAAATTAAATGAAACTTGTATAGAACCTTTAAATATTTAAACATTTAAACAAATATTGCTTGAAATATTTGAACTATTAATCACGTAAACGCCTAAAAATAAAATTGACAAAGTCAATTGAAAGCAATAGAGTAAATGTTTTTCACATTATTATTAAAGTTTATTAAGGTAAACAGTCAAAACTATTTCCAAGCATTAGAAGAAATCAATCAAGAGAACAAAAATACAATGTTCATATACAACATCATTTATAATATAATAATAATAATAAAACTATCGACGTAAATCTTCGTAACTAAATTTGACTAGGTTATATTATAAAAAAAGATTATAAATAATATTAAGATACAATTATATTATAAATTACACTTATATAATATTCGAATTAGGTTACACTGTATTTTAAGAAGTACATTTACCAGAATATATATATATATATATATATATTATATTATATTATATTATGAACTATAATAATTATAGCAAAACTTCTTGTTATTACAAATATATTTTACAAAACTGACAGAAACGGGGATCTAAAACAGAGCATTCACAGAAGCATGTTGGCTATAATGATCTATTTTTTAGTTTATGAACTAGCCTACAAGTCTTGCTAGCCAATCTTGAGATTACTAGTTGTTGTTGTTGTTGTTGTTGTTATTGTTGTAGGCACACACCAGTTTTTTGGCAGCTGACTTAACTTTGTATATTCAGCACTCAGGTTTTGAATTGACTTGATTGTAGACTGACTAGTATTTATTTATCGTACATATTGACTTGACACTAAAGTACTGTATACAGTTTACATAATGAGTCTGGAATAATGGGTTTAAATGATCAATATTCTAATTTATTTGTATAGTTTCAGTTCAGTGGCTAATTGAATTGCCTCAGTATATTATTTGGAAGTAAATTATTGCTGCTGTTGAATCACAGCCTCGTTACATAGTACCTGTTACTTGTCATTGAACAGTCAAGAAGAAACAATCACAATCAGTTGTGATTACTGAAATAGGATTTTTTTTTTATCATTTGATAAAAATTTCAGGGGAGAATGATAATTTGTGTAATTAATAAAGTAAGATGAGAAATGTCTTTAGATTTGAGGATTGGACTCAGTCAGTATACGCCCTCTAGAGGAAGGTTCTCACAGGAAAGAGTTATCATGTAGATCTAGCAAGACTTGGCAAGAACAAGTATGGGTCAACAGAAAAAAATCTACAGAAAAATATATATAAATATTTCGCATAAAAAGTTTTTTTTAGGACCGTTAAGATTTGTTTGGATTGTGAAAATTTCGTATCATATTATGTTCATTATGTTTTCGATGTTGTTGCACTGCCTTTTTGCTGACTTTAAGAAAAACATAATATATACATTTTTTCTGTAAAATAGTAAAGCGTTACTGTGATGTCCGGTTGCATTTAGGTGCAAATTATGTTTTATTCTCATAAATCTCAATAGTCCTTAAAATTTTTTTTTTTTTTTTTTTTTTTTTTTTTTTGATGAAAAGTTTAATGTGTTATTTCTTTTACTTTTGATTCTGGAATGAATTGTTAACAGTATCTGATCTCTGGCAACTCAAAAAGACAAATGTTCCTCTCTCTCTCTCTCTCTCTCTCTCTCTCTCTCTCTCTCTCTCTCTCTCTCTCTCTGTGTGAGAAGCGGAGACCTGTGCCTGTGCTTTAGATCTCTGTGCATGCCCTGCGCTGAATGCCTGTGATTGACTGGCTGCAGGACAGGCTGCTAGTGGGACGGGGTACAGCTGGGCTTTATAAAGCACCCCCTGCCTGCACTCGGTGACACCACACTTTACCCTGGATCCAGGAACACATGCTCCCTTCGTCTAATCTCTCCTCAATGGGCCTATACCTGCATGAGCACCAAGCACACAGCATGAGTTGACTAACTTTGGGTCAGAGGTCATGTTATTTTGGACAATCCCTGAAACACTTGTGGGTATGGTGAACATGACGGATGGGCGGGAGGGGGTGGAGTCTGCTATGTGAAGCTGATGGGGCTGTCACCATGGAAACCAGTCTGATGTTCAGTGGTTGACCCTATTTTGACCTTTAGGTACAGTAGGGGCCTTCCATGAACAATATTGAAGAAGTGTAAATACATGTACACTTTATTCTACATTTGATCCATTTAAAATGGATAGTTCACACAATAAATGATGTGATCATTTAGTCATCCGCCTCAAACATTTTATTTCTTCTCTGGAACACAAAAAGGAGAATTTTTGAAGAATGTGCATGCTGCTCTTTTCCATAAAATGACGGTGTAAAATAGCACCATAAAAAAACTCCTAAAAGTAGTCCATATGACGTCCTCTGAAGCCGTATGATGCATTTGTGTGTGGAACAGACCAAAGGTTAGGCTTACCATAGCACTCAGATCTCTTTTGTACTTTCAAACATTTAAATCTTGTCCAGTTGCAAGACTTGCAAGAATCAGTCAAACCTGCAGTGATGCGTCTTGATGTGGCAAGTGCAAGTGGGATTTGAGAACCAGGATGGGGTTTTTTTTTTGAGAAATACTTAGCTTTGCACGGGGAAAGGTGCAAAATGTATCTCACGACTTCAGAAGACTTAGAATATTGCACAACCTGTTTGTACTACTTTTATGGGGGTTCGGGTCGGGTCACTTTTTGGAGCTCGACAGCATCCTGATTCCCTTCACTTTTCTGTTCCATTGAAAAAAGATACTTTAGACAGACTATAATTTATTACATTTCTTTTCTTATTTCTGTTTTTACCACGGTGGTTTTTACATCCCTAGTCTGGAATGATGGATTGAAATGATCAGCCGCCTTATTTAACTGTGTTCTTTTAATTCATTGGACATAGTATATACCTTTTATGGGGGGCATGTGCAATTTATGAATGAATGAGTGTAGTGGGTCTAGGGTACAGTGACCTTTTTCTAAAGTCTATTTTCTTTCTTTCTTTTTTTTTGTAATTATTTTTTATATTTTTGTTATTGATGGGCTGCAGGAAAGGCCATAACTTTTTGGAAGTGGGATGTATATCAGTAAAAAGATGATGTCGTTCTTATTTTGAATCTGATTTATTGTTGATAGAAATGAACATTGTGTGGTTTGTGTTTAACTGCAGCAGTTCATAATGAATCGTCTCATGAACATGACGACCGATTAGCAATGCTTGAATCAAACTCACTCAGAATTCAGGCCATTTCTTTCCCTTTTTTAAAAATGATTTCCCAGCATGTGTCTATTTCTAATGGTGTCTCAAGAGAAGGCACAATTTACTGTGTTAATCCTTTTACATGTACCACAGAAACTTTATGCACTCTTGTATTTATCTACATTGCATTCCAAAGGCCCTGATAATACTTCAAGCAAAATCGAAGACAAGAATCTGATGACATTTCAGACAAAATCAGCCCAAAACAAAGTTCATTTGGAGTTCGTTTCAGGAGTTCAAAACAGCTGTCTTAAAGGATTAGTTCGCTTAATAATGAAAACTCTGTCATCATTTACTCACTCTCAAGTTGATTCAAACCTGTATGAATTTCTTTCTTCTGCTGAGCACAAAGGAAGATATGCTGTGGAATGTCTGTAACCAGACAGTTGATGTACTTCATTGACTTTTAAGTCGATATTTTAAGTCAATGGGGTCCACCAACTGTCTGGTTACCGACATTCCACAACATATCTTTCTTTAGTTCAGTCCGTCGAGGTGAAATGTGAGTAAAAACATGAAAGCACTGGAGAGCTGTAGAAATTGAAGTTGTAATTCAGCTTGCTTTAAGGCAAAACGTACTATATAAATAAACGTGACTTGACTGGAGTGCAGAATAGCAGAGCTCATGCAAACATATCGTCGTTGCTATGATCAGATGCTTTCTAAACTGCTGTGTTTGTTATTGAGAGGAAAGTAGCATAGAATATCTGGACCTAACACAAAGTACTGTGGGATGTTGGTGCCATAACTCGGTTCACTCCCTGTGGTTGGCAGTATAAAGCTTCCCTGTGTTGTAGGAAACTGGTACCTGTCAAGTGATTCCAAAATCCCACTTTCAGACACTGAAAGATCTTATTTCCAGCACTACCTTCATACAGCAAATTTCTCTGCACATCTCCATTAAAATATCAGAAGGGGAATAGGAAAGGGAAAAAGTTGAATACAAGAGGCAGAACGTCAATAGTAATGGGCCATTCTTATGCTTCATTGACTGTTTTTAAAAACTCAAACTTTTGTTGGGAAAAAGGAGCTAACTGTATTTCCATCTAGCCTACTTCATGGACAACTGATGATCCTCATGACTCCTGCGTAGTGTAGTGTCAATTCCGTTGTGCGAGAAAAAACAAGATGTTGAAATGTTCCCTCTCTTCAACTAACATTTCAATCGTTCTAAAGCTCTGCAGTGAAACTTTCTTTTGGTAAGAACTTTTGGAGAACTCCTGAGGAACTAAGGGCCTTTTCCAAAAAGGAAGAAAACTTCTCCAACTTTTCCAAAAAGAAAGAAACAAGCAGTTATATACTCACAGTGAAGTTCTTTTTCATTCTTGACCGTCTTGAGAGCACCGTTTATATGATTATGCAAATATGTGTAACATGATTTCCTCTCAATAACAAAATAAAAATGACAGTGGTGAGAAAACAGCAGTTAAGAAAGTATCTGATGCAATGTGGAAATGTTTGAATGAGCTCTGCAATTCACAGGAACTCCAGTCATGTCACGTCACAGTTATTTATAGAACTTTATGCAATAGATTGCTTAAAAGCAAGCAGCTTTACAGTATTAACCATGAATTAATTATTGGTTTCAGTGTCTCTATCAATTAGAATTACAAGTCTTTGAAGCAGCTCTCTGGTGTGTTCAAGTTTTTACTCGTGGACGTCTGATCTTGATGGACTGAGCTGAAGAAATGAAGCAGAGAAGATTTCCACATCAGAGAAGGCGGAGCCTCAGAGCCACACCTACCTTTTACGTAATCGCCATGGACCAATGGCAGTTCAAAGGTGTTTACCAGCCACATCGAACTTTTCTGGAAAGTTCACTTTAGCAAGCT
The DNA here is from genome assembly GCA_030578255.1 of Tiaroga cobitis. Classification (NCBI taxonomy): domain Eukaryota; kingdom Metazoa; phylum Chordata; class Actinopteri; order Cypriniformes; family Leuciscidae; genus Tiaroga; species Tiaroga cobitis. The sequence goes on along the minus strand of CM060603.1, from coordinate 10,200,306 downwards.
GCTTGGAACTCCTGAAACAAACTCCAAATGAACATCGTTTTGTCCTGGTTACGTTCAAAATGACAAGTTTGTTCTTCGATTCAACTTGGCGTGAATCAGGGCCTTAACAGGACTGTGCTCGAGGACCTGCCCAGTCTTTCCACAGGCCTGGTTGGTAGTGCTCGGACAGGATTACTGGTCTGTGCTCATGCTCTCTGTCCTTTCCACATAAATGCCGGAACTGGAAATTAATCAGGCTGTCTTTTCAAGAAAGGAGCCTCAAGTGAAATGATTGTAACCTTTTAAAGGGGACCTATTATGCCGCTTTTTACAAGATGTAATATACGTCTCAGGCTTCCCCAGAATGTGTCTGTGAGGTTTAAGCTACAAATACCCCAAAGATACCCCATTTATTTCAAAAACATGCTGTTTTAGTGCATGTATCTATAAATGCAAATGAGCTGCTGCTTCCCACACACTATCCAGAAGAGGGCGGAGCCTTTACATCTCGTGCCTTGGATACTCTGACAAAAACGAACATTTTAAAGCCGTATTAGTTTAAACTTCTGATATATGGTTTTCTGAGCGCACACATCCGAAGCATCCGCACAGAAAGCTGGATGTTAGCTGGAGCTTCCTGTGAGTATTAAACTAAGTTCTCTTTCATGTCTTATTGCACTTAAACTATCAAATACACACAAGGTCTGTGTCTGAATGTAAACAACAGGGAAAGAAATCACGCGTGTATATTAGATCTGTGTATTAAAGTGACAGCAGAGTAATATACAGTAACTACAGCTGTAAATGCTGTTGATATGAACCAAACAAAAGAAAAACGCACACTGCAGACACATAATTTTGTTCAAAAACAATATAAAAGTGAATTTTGCATATTAGGTCTCCTTCAAATGAAAGTTAAATATGGGAGGGTCAAGAATCTCAGACATATTGAGTAGAAACTTTAACATTTATTTGCTATGATGCCTCTTATTATGGCATGCCTGGTTACCCTGACACTCTCATATGGATTCCTGAACAATTCCCAATTGAAAGTAATCCAGCGTAACTTGTAAGGGAACCACAATTTATAAGGACAAGTGATATCCTGCAAGCATGCATTTTAAGTTACTAGAGAGACTTAAGTTTCTAGTACTAGTTTCCTAACACTTTAAAGACTGGAGATGCAATATGTGTAGCACATTTTTCACTTCATTATTGGTGCAAATTTAATTGGTAATAGTACGTTTATGTTGTGCAGGGTTCCAGACTGCGACCAAATTGGTCGCAAATGCGACCATTTTTTGAGAATGTGCGAGTTAAAATGCTATGTGGTCGCATTTGTGCGAGTGGACGCTTGAGCAACAGAACGCCGTTGTATCAGCTGCTGCAGTCCGTAACTTATGTTCAAAATGAACGAGTAGGCTACATCATGAATCCATTTTCCAAACCGTGTTTTTGACTTATTCTGAATCACTACGGTACGCCTATAATAAGTGTTTATATTCGGACTATTTTATCCCGGGGTGGACTCGGCTGCGGAGTAGCCCAGTGCCTGCGTGACTCGCCATAGACATTAACGGAGAGAAGAAGCTCCGGCTACAATGTTCTTCCACAAGACACGTGCAGTTTATTTATTGACGAACGCAGACGTCACGCGCAATGCAGACTGATGGTGAAACGCGCCAATTACGAATTCACAAATTAAGGCATATAAAAATGATAAAAATGGTCTCACGAAACACAGAGCCCCTTCCTCCTAGTCCTACGTCTTTTCAGCGGTTATATTTTCCTCTGTCGAGCGATTACTCTCGATCGCTCGACAGAGGAAAGGGAAATTATTATAAAATGCAGAAGGTAAGGAGTGTGAGATTTCTGCTTTTAGTTACAACTATAAACTTTGATAACGAAAACTCTGTATCAGTTTATTATAATACTCTAATCTTTTAAAATGTAATGCATACATTTGAATGTTTAATGATTTTTAAAAGATAGCAAGATGATAATAGACAGATAGATAGATAGATAGATAGATAGATAGATAGATAGATAGATAGATAGATAGATAGATAGATAGATAGATAGATAGATAGATAGATAGATAGATAGATAGAATATGATTCAAATGTAAATAGATAGATTGTATATAATTCAAATGTAAAATGCTTAAAATTACAGATTAAAATTACTGTCCAAAATCCATGAAAATCCTGAAATTTGGCAATGATAATTAATATATTACAGACAGGTATTTCTGCTGCAACCCAGAAAGCCTTTGCTAGCCTTGGTCCATTAAAACCACTATTCATCAGCATGCATTGATTAATCCCATGACATGTAGCAAAAAAAAAAAAAAAAGGTGCGACCAAATCATATGCTGGTGCGACCAACTGAGAAAGTTGGTAGCACCAGTGCAACCAGTGGAAAAGTTAGTCTGGAGCCCTGTTGTGGATATGTCTGATTAATATCATATAAGATGTGTTTGAGTAAGCTAATTAGCAAAGTGGTTCAAACTGCTGTTCAGCTCTTTCAGCTCAAGTGTGTCAATGCCCAACGTACTGTTGTTGGATCAGCTGAATCAACTCTTTCTGGATTTTCTTTCCTCTACAAACATTATTAGTTCATTACTAATTTAATATATAACTTAACTACCCTATACATTAATATTTAATATACAACTTTCTTCATTTATTTACATCAGCTGTATGGTTTAATTAAAATAGTTTAAAGGGGAATTGTTTTTTTTGTTTTTTTCCTTTAGTGTGTAATATAACTGTCTATGCATTTAAACCATCTGCAAAGTTACAAAGCACAAAGTCCATGCCAAACGGAGTGAATCTCTCTAACAGAAAACACCTGCTTTAAATGCCTTGTCAGTCCTGCCATTATTTTCAGTGATTTACTGTGAGTTTATCACTTTGTCAAAACCACATTTACGTTGACATTTTAAATGCTATTCCTCAGCATTATAACCACAACCTTTTGTTGCAAAGGAGGTTTGGGTCGATCAGGTGTTCTTCTTGACTGTCATTATCGAACTCGGGCTCGAACTGAAACAGCAAAACTGACGCCACAGTTAGTGTAGTTACAGTAGTATTTACAGCACCTCATGAAGCCTCCGGGCCTGATACTTGGCAGTTATGGTAATGGGCGTTACAAACCGGACGCACACTCTAAGTGGTAGACCAATTACAACAGAACAGACTTGGACTGGCTGACTGGGAGTGGCAGAAGGTGGGGTTTAAAGAGACCAAAATTAAAACAGAGCGTTCATACAGAGGGTGAAAACAGGTGCCGCAATACTGTAAATCATAATAAAATGAACTTTTTTTTTAACATTAAATCATTTAAACATATTCTAGAACAGTGTTTCCTTACCCTTGTCCTGGAGTAGGGGAGCGCGGGGCACAACCTAACGCGGGGTTAAATTTAACACGGACCTTTTACATAGTTAGTCGGGATCAAGCCGGTTGTGTTTCCGCTCTTTTTCTCGCGCTGGCAGAAGACGGTCTCCCGCAAATTTGTGGAAAGTTTTGATAAGATTTCATGAAGATGCTGGACAAAGAGTGTTTTGACACCATGCAAGTAAATTTTTTCATCATAGGTTTTTTTCGGTTTCTGAGTTGGGTGTGTACGTCACCAAATCTAACTTTATATTGCCTTAATTACTGTCTTGTTGGCTAAAACATAGCACCGTTTTGAAACATGTCAGCAAATCCTAGCAACTGTTAGCTAGGCTTAAAATATGTTTTACACAGCGGGGTTAGATGTAGCACAGTGTTACAAACAAGCCGCCAAGTGTACAATGATAATCAAATGAAAACAGGGAGCCACACAACTTCTAGGTTTGAGTATTTATTTATATATTTAACTTTGTTGGACTTTCACAAACAATGTTTTAATTTAAATTTTTTTTTTTGTTTGTTTACTATGCATTGATCACTTGTTTCTTTTTTAAAAATATAGCCTGGTTTTAATGCAATAAACCCTTTAATTTTTTATCTTAAGCTCGTTTTTATCATTATTACTGTTATCAATAATAATAATTTTACATGCAGCTGCCACACATAAATGTAATTCAATTGCAATTACAATATTTGATGATTTTATTTATTTATTTATGGATTGCTTGCAAAACTGTGCAGCCCTTTTCTATGTCTCTATCCATGATATTGATCCATAATAGAAGGATGATTGGATGAGGTATGGATATCTATCTATACAGATATACAGACAATATCAAACTATACAGATAAAATAGTACTGAATTATATGTTACACACAAGTGTTACAACTAACCCCTCTGTCTGTTACAATTAACCCCGCATATGGGGTAGGTTGTAACATTTGCACTTCTGTCACTTTCAGTGCAACTGTACGAAAATGAAAAAAACTCCTAGAAGCTCCTAGAAAAAAACTTTAAGTGTTCATTTGTAGCAGAGATGTGTATGCTGCTTGTGTAAAAAAAAAGATGAATCTAACTTAATTATTTTTTTAATAATTGAGCCAAAACCAAAATGTGTTAGGTTGTGCCCCGCTCTCCCCTAGCCCCAACTCTAATCAAACGCACCTGATTCAACTCATCAGCTCATTAGTGGAGACTTCAAAACCTGAAAGGCTATGTAAAAAACGTGTACTGTTGAGGGGTACTCCGTGACCAGTGTTGGGAACCACTGTTCTAGTAAAATTATGAACCTGTAAATGAGCATAGTAGGCACTTTCATTATCTTAAAGCGACCCCTCTTTATTATCATTGATTAAAAAAACCTTCATCATCAAGCTCTTTTCTGTAATTTCATTGATTAAGATTAACAGCAAATGCTCCTTGTCTTAGAAGAAGTGGCCTTTGGAAAGCTCACATACTTTGCATCTCGAAACCAGAACCAAGTGTTATTTGGGTGGTTAAACCTGGAGAAAAAACTTGAATAAATCAGTATACAAGTCGATTTTTTTCCATTATGGGAATATCTCCTTTGTTTAAAAGAACTAGGGAAAAAATAGAGCAACAAATCCCCTAGGCCAGCAGTGAATAACTGTGTTGTTGATGTTTTTGTGTTAGCTATATTTGTCATATAAAATAGCATGATGTTCTATTCTAATCTAGTTATGCATTTAGTTTGAGTTTATTGCTTCTGCAGTGACCTTCAGCTGTCAGATATTTACTGTCTCAGGGGTGAGAGTTGCTAAAACAATCTCATAAAAATGAGCTTTAGGTGTCAGCTATTGCCCCGTAATAAAAAAAAAGTTCATTTAAGAATTCAAATCAAGTGTGGAGCAGCCTAGACAAAACCTTTCATGCCCAGTTTGATATGAGCACCAATGGGAGGTATGTGAGCTCTGAATATGTCTCCTGTTTCTCTGGCTGGAGATGACTGCTTAAAAGCTTTTCACAGCTCTGTTTCTTTCTCGTTTGCTTCACCACCCACATCCTTTCTTTCATTCAGATGACTGTCTGAGAAGGTTCACCTCCTCTCCATGCTCATGGCATCTCCGCACAAAGAGTGCGGCGTGATTTAAACACACGTCCTGCTGGGCGCCCTTTTATAGTGTTATGATACCACAGAATTTCAGATGATATTCTGAAAAAAATAAATATGGAGAAATTCCAATGAAATTTCACCATGAATTATATAGATTTTTGATATCACAGGTAAAAATGAATATGGAATTGAACACCTTTTCCCAAAAAAGTTGTCAGCCAGCATTTTTACTTTTTTTTCACAAAAGTTTCATGGCCCCCAGAATAATTTGTTGAACATACAAAATATCAAAAGAAAAAAAGAACGTTTGAAAAAGAAATGTCCTGGGTCGACATTTCATTCAGTAACATTAGGCAGTTTTTTTATTTTATTTTACATATGCATCTGCTTACATTTGCTATCGCTTGTTTCTACTTTTTTTTTTTTTTGGCCTATGTTTTTATCTAGAGATTCTGTACTCTTTCAGAAGATGTATTATAGTGCTCTCTACCATATAACAGTGGAAACACAGAAAGCCGGAAAATTACGTCAATGTCATGGGTAAAAGATAAATATATATAAAAAAAACATTATCATATGTTGACAATATGTCTACATTGAGATCGTGGATTACAGAGACTGTAGAACGGCTGTTAAAGTTTTGTACTGAAATGCCAGTGTGTTTGACACCCGCACTACTAATGTTGGGTAAGACTGCGTCTCTTGAGTGTCTCTGAAGGTGACAACAGGGACACACTGTGCCTGGAGCTTATTAGCCCACACAAACACACACACACACACATTTGCTTGCACATTTGCAACCGCCACACCTGCTAGCTGCTTGAGCGTATTCCCACTCTGACTAGTTTCAGAGCCGGTACAGAAATAATCTGTGTTTACTTTACCTTGTCCCTAATGCACACGCTTGACCCTCTATGTGGTCAAATTCAATGGTATGAAAACAATATGGTTGCTATGCAATTGCTAGGTGGTTGCTATGGCATTGCTTTGCATCTGCTAGGGTGTTCTGGGGCTGTGTCTGAAATCACATGCTATATGCACTTAAATAGTGCACTGTTTGCGGGGGGACAGACATTTTTAGTGGTAACCATAGTGGACATTATTGAGTGCAGTCATTACATCCCATAATAGACCTCAATAACGAGTATGCGACTGATGTACTCTGAACGTGTAGCTGCTACAGAATACCTGTACACTGTGAGCATCACGCTGAATAATTTCTCGCTCGTTTTCATTAACTCACGACCATTAAGCCTTTGAAATCTTTTTAACCGTTTGTATCACCCACCAGGTAAAATTTTGCTTAGTAATATCACACCTCTCCTCAACACAATTTGAGGTAGCATTCATGTCCACACCAAAAGTGGTGCAGATTTAATTAGTAAACAATAGTGTGCTATGCAGTCAGCTTTTAAATAAACCCTGAAAGGGTGATCAGGATTGGCTGAATAATTAAAATGCTACTTAATAAATGGACGTGAAATACTGATTCAAATAGACTTAATACTAACACATATTGGTGTGAATCACGCAAAAGTCAGAAGTTATTATTCACGGGCGTGTTTATCACCCAGTAGTTTATTCTGCAACCTAGAAGCATGGGGTAATAGGGAAGTTATGAAGATAAAGTGAGTAGCATGTGATTTCAACATGGCGGCCACCATGAGGATGGACCACCCTTATGTAGGATTATACAGCTTGTATTAGGCCAATGGTATTACTGGAATATTCACTTGATGTGAGTGGAAATCGTTTAAAATATTTTGGTCAAAATTACTGTTTATTTATTAAGATAGAGTAGTATTTGGTTGGTCATGTGATTTCAGCGGTTGAGTTCAAATTATTATATTATTTGGTGAGAAAGAGTGATACGAATGACAACTAGCACGGTGACATTATACAAAAATGTTTGACAGATATTTGCAGAATGTTGAAATTGGTATTTCAAAGACATGCAAAAATTCAGTGAAGGGGTTTAAGTAATGGCAGTAGCAATGCAGCGAACACCTCTAATAGGAGTTTTTGATTACTGATGCTACGGTGAATATGGAGGCATGTATCATGTGTTATCAGCTTGTATCATGTTGCCACAGAGGAAGAGTGGGAAGTATGTGTGGGACGCTGCATAAATGTGTGTTAGCATGAAGTGAAAAAGGCTGGAATTGGATGTATGTTATGGTGTGTTTGTACACACATGGGCCTGATTGTCTGCGCCAATGGTAAGGTTGTTTTAATCCGTTCTCTCTTCCCCACAACACACTGATGGGAACCACCCCAGACAGAGGTAACAATAAATCGGCAGAAAGCTGAACTCTGGCATTGGCATGCTATTTGTGTGTGTGCGTACAGTATTTGTGTTTGTACTTTCACACTTGAGGGTCCTAATAAATACATTTTCTGTGTCTTTCTATGTCAAAAACAGGTAGAAAACTGTGTTCACACCACTGTGGAGTCACCTTCGCACATGCTCATAAAATGTGAACCAGTTTACTGCAGAAATGACAAATACAGTGTGATCTTGCGATTTGGGAAGCCAAATCAGTGGTTTTCTGTGTTGTTGTTCAATATACGCATATCAGAGCTGGTTACCTAGACAACATTGTTGAGCATCATAGGCACCATTATCACATGCTGTTAGGTATGCACCTACGATGCTAAGAACTGCAGTTTAGATTGTCAACTCTTTTGATTTGAACATTTAAACACACATATGATTATGAAAATGTGCATAAGCCCTTGATTCAAATGCTTCTCTGATGACCAAGATGACCAAAATGTTGTTTAGGTAGAAACCCCTCTAAATTTGAGCATTTGCACATTCATATAATGCCCAAAAATGCTATTTAGGTTGGAAATCTACTTTAGTCAAACATTTGGCCTCAAATATGGTGCTCAAAAATGTTGTTATGCTAGACAATCCACTTGATTTAAACATTGAGAGAGATCTACGATGGCGACCCTCTTGATTTGATTGTTTGACCATGCCAAAAAATGCTGTCTAGGTAGGCAGCTCACTTGGTTTTGAAACACCCTATCTCATGTGCTGTTCTATAAGTGACACTTCTGAGATGTCTGCTTTAATGATCTTTTCATGTTGTTATCTCTTTTGCTTGTGTCTTGAATGACTGCATCACTTGCATGATTGTATTGTGCAGTGTTAGCATGCTAGTTCCCTTGTATCCGCTTCTCTGTTCAGACTCTGTGGAGCTCAGCTCTTAAACAGAACTCAGATGCACTATATTGTGCTCCAGAGAAGCATTGCTGACTCTCTCTCCTCTGTTTCTCTCTGGGCACCTACAGAAGATCTCTCAGGACAGGGAGAGGTTTGCAGACGAGGACAGCATTTTCTACACACTGGGGGAGTGTGGACTCATCTCTTTCTCTGACTACATCTTCCTCACAACCGTCCTCTCCAGTAAGTCTCTGAGTCTCTGTCTGTGTCTCTTTTATATCACTTTTTGTTTTGATAATACTGGCCACACACCTTAAAAACTTTAAGCCTGATTTTGGGCCCGATTTGCACACCCCAAACGATCGAAGGGCGTGGCCCGATTCGAGACTTGTCACAACTAAATTTTTGTCAAAAAATCCTCAATTGTGTGGTGTAATTAAGAGTATTTTACTCCTCGCGATTAAGTCGGAGCCTCCCCGATCCAATGTTTGATATTTACGACTCTTGATCGGGCTGCCTCCAACGGGATACCCACAATAGCCAATGAGAGTGAGCAAGCTTCAGGTCAGGTCAGGTCAAATATATTTATATAGCGCTTTTCACAATACAGATTGTATCAAAGCAGCTTCACAGTATCAATCAAAACAACTTAACAATGTTTGTTTATTACTGGAAAAAAGACATCCAAGTTTGGTAGAGCTGATCAATGGTATGATTGGTTAATTAATTTGAATATCCCCAACTGAGCAAGCCAAAGGCAACCGTGGCAAGGAACCGAAAAACTCCATCCAGTGACCTAAAGGTGTCCTAACACACCATCAGATGACCCAATGGAGAAAAAAAAACCTTGGGAGAACCCAGGCTCAGTCGGGGGCCAGTTCTCCTCTGGCGTTTATGAACTAGAGGCCGAATTTACAGTTACTGTAAGTTAAAAAAATTATATGAATGCCTGGCTAAATAGATGCGTCTTCAGTCTAGTTTTAAACTGGGAGAGCGAGTCTGAGCAACGAACAATATCAGGAAGGCTATTCCAGAGCTTCGGAGCTAAATGTGAAAATGCTCTGCCTCCTTTGGTGGATCTGGATATCCTAGGAATGACCAGAAGCCTCGAATTTAGTGATCTTAAAGAGCGCGATGGATTGTAGGGCGATAGAAGATCCGTTAAATAGACTGGAGCTAAACCATTTAGAGCTTTATAAGTCAAAAGCAATACCTTGTAATTAATACGGAACTTTATAGGTAACCAATGAAGTGATGATAAAGTCGGTGTTATATGATCATATTTTCTTGATCTAGTAAGAACTCTAGCGGCTGCATTTTGGACTAACTGTAGCTTGTTTATTGAAGATGCAGGACAACCAGCTAATAAAGCATTACACCAATCGGATGTTGCGTGCTTCTATAGCTAAAACATGGCAGTCACGAAAGTTGGAAATTGAGAAAGAAGGTCGACTTAAATATATGGCAACAGTACGAGTGCCTTTATAATGTGTGGTGCAAGAACCATCACAACAGGGCCAACAAGGAAAAGGCATGGGCCCATTTTGCAATGGAGTTGGATGAAACAAGCGAGTCCTCCTTATTTGTTTTTCTTCTGAAGTCAAGTTTTCTGTGAGATCTCGTGTCTGTGAGATCGTTTCTACAATCGGCAGGTGTGTGGTCTCTCGGTCTGGACACATCGTCTAGTGTGTCTGTGTGTGTGTCAATCAGTTGAAACTGTCTCTGTGTCTATGGTTTTAAAATCGGTTAAGATTTAGTGTGTCCCAGGCCTAACCAATACAATGTTTTTGGACTTAATACTGACACCTATTGGTGTGGATGCATCTTTACACAAAAGTGTCCACTTACTGATTTTATAATAGAAGTATTCACCGGCGTGTTTGTCAACTAGTAGTTCATTCCGCAACTAGAAGTGTCCAATAATAGGGGGGTTACAAAGATAAAGTGAGCAGAATTTGATTGGTCATTGTGATTTCAACATGGCAGCCACCATGAGGATGGACCACCCTTATTATACAGCTTTTATCAGACCGCTAATATACCGAAAACTTCACCTGACGTGAGTGGAGATCGTGGAGTGATATTTTGGTCAAAATTACTTTAATAATTTATTTAGTGTTGGAATGACATTTAAAGGCTATGGGAAGAAGCAGGCGGGAACTTGCGAACGTTAAACATATCTTTATTCCCAAAATAAACAAGCAACAAAAATAAAGTAAAGTGGCAGCCCCTTACGGATGACTGTCACTAAACTAAAACAAAAACAACATCATAAATGTCCCAGACCAGGGGCCGTATTCACAAAGCATTTTATCTTACCACTAGGAGTGCTCCTAAATCGCACTAAAAGATTTTAGCTAGGAGTTTTCTCTTAAAAGTTATTCACAACGTCTTTCAGACCTACTCTTAGCAAAGAAAAATGACAACTTTTGGCGTTATTGCATCCCTAGTTATGCCTGCAATGCAAAATTGTTCCCTCGCGATTGGAAGCTTCTGTAGCCGCCGCATACGCATTTCAAAACATCGCAACGTGAAATGCCACAAAAAGCGGTTTGTGAATAGGTCTTAGTGAGTTAAGAGTCCTCTCGACTTCTTTTAAGCTCTCCCAGGCTTAGGTGCTACTTTTAGGGCTAAAATGCTTCGTGAATTACTCTTAGTCAAAAAAATTAGGAGTCCTAAAGTTAGGAGTGACACGCCCATTATTTTTAGGAGTTGCTCCTAAATTCGCCAGTTAGGAGCTACTTTTAGCCTTAAAATTCTTTGTGAATACGGCCCCTGGTCTTCTATCGTGCTTCACTGTCGTCACTCCTCCTTTTATCCTTCCCGAGCTCCTCCATGAGACTGGAGACCTGTGTGGTGACGCTCATTAACGCTCACACCACCGGCCTTGCTCCGTTCCCCCGGCTCTCGGCCCCGCCCGGCTTGTCACAAGTGGAAAAATGATTGATAATTATATTTTTAACCAATAAAGGTGCAGTAAGCAATTTCTGGTAAACACAGTTGATATTTGAAATCACCAAAACAAACCCGCCCCAACCCAAAATTAACACACCCCAATCTTGATGCCTCCGCCCCCACATTCACGTACACAGGCAATGGCTATGGTGGAATCTGCTGCGCCTGCCGCCCGAGGGTATGATGTCATCAATATGTGAATGCAATTTGTGTTACTGTAAAAATTCAGGTCGAATCTTGTTATTTAGCTCCTCTACTCCTTCGACGGCAAAGTCATCCCTTCCATCTCAAAAAACAAACACTGTTTTCATGAGCAGCTCCCTACATATCACGGTAATCCAAGTAGGCTAGCTAATATATTACAAATGTGACAAGATTAAGGGGTCAAAGCAATCACTAAAAGGGGAAACCAAAAGAAAAAAACATATATTAGGGAGTATGTTATCTCACTTTTCAGACAATTAGGGAGCCGATGCTTGAATCGGGCGGTGGAGGAGGTTAAGATGTTCCAGGCTTATACTAATAATTAGGGCTGTAACGATACACCAAACCCACGATTCGATTCATATCACGATTTTTGACCCACGATTCGATTCGTATCGCGATTCTATCACGGGGGCGGGGCTTGAGGGGGCGGGGCTCCCTCAAAAGAGATTTTGAGAGAAGAAAAAAATTTTTCCAAACAAAATTATTACATTTATCTTGCCTAAATGTTTACGCTCATTGCATTTTTACAATGGGGTAATATTGTTGTTAAGAATTTACACATCACAAGGAAGCTTGATTTAAATTGTTTAATTAAATTGAAAAAAGTAGCACAAATAAATACAATAGAATAAAGATACAAATAAAGACAATTAAAGAGAAAAGTTTTTGAATAGGTCTAACACTAGTATTCACTTACAGAAACTGAATAAAGTAATCAAATGGAAAATAACACTGGGTAGTATTTTAGTCCTGAATAAATTAAATACATAGGCTATTAATCCTGATTCCTTTAACTTAAAGCCGTCTTTTGTTGTTTTGACAACAAAATTAATGACAGACACATATGGCTTCCGTCACTTTAAGAGCTAGTGCACGGATCCTGTGTTCATTATACTGGCATGCGTTTTATGCCTATTAAAGACAAAACCGACTATGTTTAGAGTATAGCCTACTCACAAAGACCGAAATTGACAATTTTGCGTGTTAAAGCAATATAATCCGCGAAAAATAGTTACTGGCCAGCTGTTTTTGAGGCGGATTTTCTATGAATGTGCGCATAGAAAATAATCTCTCAGAGAGCGCGCGAGCACTGATTAGTTTAAAATTGCTTGAATGTTTAAACTGGTAAGACTTAAAAAGACTTTTACAGTCTATGGTCCCGACTCCAAAACGCGAGTGTGTATTATCGCCGCATGCAGCGCCTGCCTTGCACAACACATTATGAGAGAAGAGATAGAAGACGCGCGCGGCACCGCTGAACACTCACGCTGTTTGTGAAATTGCGTCTGGAAGATAGTTGTTAAAAGAATGATTTGATTTTATTATCTGTGTGGATTACGATTGCGGGAATTTCCCGCATTATAAATGGGAGACCTGCGGGGATGATTAGAATTATGCGCAATACCCGCGCCGAAATTCGAGCCCTGGTTCTGGACAGGAAGGATAACTCTGGAGTTGGAAGGGGTGTGATCGCGATTCTGCCTTCTCACATCGCGATACAGGATCGTGGACCTGAGTATCGCGATTTCGATTTTATATCGCGTATCGTTACAGCCCTACTAATAATGATACAATGAACAAACAAGCGAAGATCACACGAGTGTATTCAAGCAAAAGACAGCATATCTTAGTTCTGTGAGACACAGCAGAACCAACATTACTCGCGTATCGAGAAGAAAGAAAGCAGTTTTCAGGTCTCTCCAGCGCTGGAAAGCTTCTCCAATATTACCGCGGGTCCTACCTCTTGCCTGATCGTAACCCTTCTTTTTAAAGTTATATTCCCCTGGCCTTTTCCTCTTTTGTATTTTCTCCACCATCTCTCTTTCTATAGTTGTTTCTCCCCCATCATGACTGTATACGCCCCTTACTGCTGATTGGCTACCAGTGTATTTTGGTGCTCGGTCCGATTCACTATTCAAAAGCCTTTCTTTCTTTCTTTTTTTGCTTACTGCACCTTTTAAGAAATGCAGAAATAGCCATTATGTGTAAGTGAAAGTACATAGTGTCATACCTTTGGGTTGCAAATCCTCTGTTTCTTCTCTCTGCAGCTCCTCAGAGGAACTTTGAAATTGCTTTCAAGATGTTTGACTTGAATGGAGACGGAGAAGTCGACCTTGAGGAGTTTGAGCAAGTAAGTGAACACAAAAGACAGACCAAATTCGATTTTTGTGCATATCCTTTTGGAAGCCAATCATATTTAGCAAGTGTTAACAGTGTGATTTTTACAAATCTGTCAACCGACATTCATATGTGGTTTAAAATCCTATTCGAATCACATTTCTGGAAATTTGTTTTGACTACGATTTCGCATAGCTTTACTGTGTTTGTCACTTTTTTTACGCCACATAAACATGTTAGATGTTGTAGGAAACTTGCAGAAACAAGGTCGTGTTGTGAAGTAGGTCTGTCAAAATGGCTGAAAAACTAAATTGGAATTTTATACTTAAATATGACTAATATGAGAATTATGTTAGATTGAAAAAGCTTGTCTGGTCTCTTGAGGCCACAAGAGGGCGCAACGGGCAAAATATTAATGAATGCATTAAATTGTTAATGTCTTTGACTGTCTGTACAAAAAAAGTGCATAACATATAAGTTAACGTTTATAAATCAAATATAATTTTGTAAATTGCGTAAACAATTATGAGCAAAACGGCATAATTTATTTATGCATAGTTTAATACATTTACATTTATTCATTTAGCTGACGCTTTTATCCAAAGCGACTTACAATTGCTATATATGTCAGAGGTCGCACGCCTCTGGAGCAACTAGGGGTTAAGTGTCTTGCTCAGGGACACATTGGTGTCTCACAGTGGATTTGAACCCGGGTGTCTCACACCAAAGGCATGTGTCTTATCCACTGCGCCATCACCACCCCGTCTCTAATACAAAGAGCCGTACTGTTTTGTGTTTAAAAACATGAGATGCAATGGAATGAAAGTCTTTTTTTTGAAAAGTTGAACTTCTTTTAACTTTACATGGCTTTCTAAACAAGCGGCTCTTGGGCGAGACGCGAGTGCAAAGGTCAAATCTATCACATTTTCATAGAAAGCAATGAAAAAGCAGCGCAGAAAATGCATTGTGTGAACGGCCTGGTTACGGCTTTAACGTAACCAATATCTTTTCTATTTCTGCAATGTTTTGAACAACGCACGCAGCAGCGGCGCATCCAGTGGGTTCAACTGGATAGGCTAAGAAAAACAGTCAAACGCAACAACTCTTACTTGATCATCGCATCTTGTGCGCCACTGATACGGCTGCCTGACACACATCCTAAAATTCGAATGCATCGTTTTTGCATTTGAATGTGTATTTTAAATTTGACGAGTATTCGAAATTTTACCTTTAGTTTTTATCGGGGTACAACTTTGTACCTTATTTAGGCTACTGCTAAATGTTCATTGTAGTACTGTAGAGGTACACATCACTACTCTAAGGCACTAATATGTACCTTTTAGAGGTTGATAAGGTTGACAAAGTTGTTCCTTTACGTGTACTGCCTCAGTGACAAGCTCTTGTACCCCTAAAGGTTTTTTGCACATATTTTTCTGACAGTGTAAAGGCCGTTTGTGTATTTTGGTTGCAGTTTTCAGCTGTTTATTTTGTTTTCGCTTCACCACTCAGGCCACATTTGCCTTTCGTTTGCAAAGTCACTATGAGTCATTCACCTGGTAGTATCAGGTCTTTCAGTTTCCCGAAGCATTCTGAGTACATGCAGTACCCATTGGTAAACACACTGTATTGGTGCTCAACCGAGCAAATATACGAAGCCGCATCACAGGGAATACACTTAATGCTCTTGTCCATGGATGGGGACCTCCAGTAATCAGTGCATTGATCTACATCTGAGATCAGCCAAGAGGTGGACATTCAAACCACAACAGATGCAATAGGTCAGAGGATTGTATAGTGCCTGTTTGTCAGCCCGGGTTTCAAGAAGCTTGGTTGGGAATAGATATATAGGAACCAAAGTGATTTTCTTTTTCATGAAGTTGCTTCACAAAATCAAATGGAGCTCGTTATCCTAAATGTTGGCTATTTAAATGTTGCCAATTAATATAGAATGTGCAGTCACATGTGCAGTGTGTTCATCACAGATCATCCAGGTTAGGGCTATTCATTTTTAGGGAACACATTCTTCTAGTTACAGTCAGTTACAGTCTTTTAATATGCTAAGGGAATATATCAGTCTAAAACTGCTTGATCTTTAGGAGCATTTCAGCTCTCTTGGAGTGACTGATTTAAAGGAGAACTCCGGCGCAAAATGAACCTTTGGTCTAATAAAACATTGGTACCTAGTCAACCGTTCTCTGAGATTTGTTTTCATGATAATCGAATGTAAAGAGTTTTATCTCTAAAAACTGTTTAGCGTATAACGCTAGTAATGGGGGCATTTAATAAGTAAAAATAAATCCTCATTCTTTCTCTTATTCTCCTCCTCTTCTTTGTCCTTCTTGTCCTTCACATCCTTCTCCTTCCTCTGCTTCTCCGTCTCTTTCTGAGTCGGCTGCATCACTCTCTCTCTTCTCTCTACTGATAGTCAGTGTGGTGTGTGTTCTGGTGCGCTCTGGCCATCAGTGTACCATACAAGGAGATAAGGAGATTTTCCTCAAGTGTTATGTGAGGAGTGGCAAAAATGCTCTGTAAATGTAATGAATTACTGACATGAATTATTATTTCTGTTTTTTCAGGTTCAGAGTATCATTCGTTCTCAGACCAGTATGGGCATGAGACACAGAGATCGCTCCACCACAGGAAACACTCTGAAAACAGGAGGCTGCAGTTCAGCTCTCACCACATACTTTTTCGGGGCTGACCTGAAGGGCAAACTCACCATCGGCAGTTTCCTGGAGTTTCAGAGGAAATTACAGCACGATGTGCTTAAACTCGAGGTATGGCACAGAAGATGGAGAAGTGCAGATTACATATGAGAGATGACAGGGAAATAAATTGAAGTTGAAAATTGTCAGCCAATGTCACCAATGGAAGCTTAGAATCCTGCATAAGTTACTACTGAAAGAAAGAAAAAACAAACGAATGAACAAACGATAGCGAGAAAGAAAACAATACTCACAAGACACCTAAAGGTGATAAAAGATTGATTTCACTTAAAATGACTTATTTATAACATATTTTCATTATACGAGTCATCTGCCACCCTGCTCTTTAGATATTGGTCAATGGAAAAACCAGGTCAACCACTCTTGGAGGTACTTTAGTGTAAACTATAATACTACCATGGTAGATGTCCAGAAAACTTGCTTGATAAAAAAAAAGAAAGACGATTTGTAATGTAGGAGTCAGTGAGGGCTTGAGAGCAGTTGGCAGCAGTGTGGCGTGAGTGACACTGAATGTGATGTAACCTCCTTAGGGTCTGACAGAGTGTCAGTGTTTCAGGCAGCCTCTGTCACAGACACCTCTCTCTCTCTCTCTCTCTCTCTCTCTCTCTCTCTCTCTCTCTCTCTCTCTCTCGTTATCTGGTCTTTGAGATGTGCTGAGGCTGCAGTTCTCTGTTCTGTCAGTTATTCCTCAATCTCTCCCTCCTTCTATGTTAACAGCTCCCACCCACAGGACAGCCTCACCTCAGTGGACTGAGCATTTATATCCAAGATTACAGAAAGCAGAGATGAGACTTTTCTATCTCACAGTCCTGAAAATCACTAATAATGAAGTGGAAAAGTCTTTTGCTGTGTGTGCCTTTTAAAGAAATATTTAGCAGCCGTTCTTTTTTGGTGCGTGTTGAAATGGGAGCCGATCCAGTGTTGGAAAGTTATATCTCTTATGTTTTCTAACGAGTGTTCACTGTTATCAGTTGTAGAAATTTATAACAGCATGTTCACATTCATGATGGTTGTGTAGTAGATAATAGCCAAACTTGTATTTAAATGAATGTAATGGTCAAACCCTAATGCATTCCAACCAGAGAGAGCTGTTCAACTTTTGCTGTCAGCTACTTTAAACCCTCCAACTCGTGACCTGGCACAGCTGTGCCCACGCTTAAGTATTCAGTCGAACATGAATTGTAAATGATATTGACTAGCTGATCACAAGATTCACTTCTAAAGCAATTACTCAGCGTTCCCCCTATGTGTGTGTGTGTGTGTGTGTGTAGTTTGAGAGGAATGATCCGGTGGACGGCAGGATCACAGAGAAGCAGTTTGGAGGGATGCTGCTGGCCTACAGTGGAGTTCAGTCTCGCAAACTCAAACTGATGCAGAAGAACCTCAAAAGAATGTTCAAGGATGCTCAGGTGGGCGAGACACCAGTCTGACAAAGTTGTGTGTGTGTGTGTATGAAGTGTCACTGTAAGAAGAGCACAGTGATTCCTCACTCTCTCCTTCAACTGTCAATGTGTCTGAGTGCCTGTGTCTGCGATATTTTCTCTCTTCTTTTTCCCATTCTCTCTTTTTAAAAATATACACGCGTCCTAACCTGATATCATGTGACAACTTTTGAGAGTCAAGTCATTTCTCTGTCCCTGCTGAGAGAAGAAAGAATTAACAAAATTACAGCCAATTTGAAATTATTGGTCAAAAATACAGTAATATTGTGAAATATTATTACAATTTAAAATAACTGTTTATTATTTGAATATATTTTAAAATGTAATTTATACCTGTGATTACAAAGCTGAATTTTCAGCATCTTTACTCCAGTCTTCAGTGTCACATGGTCTTCTGAAATCATTCTAATATACTAATAAAATTGTTATTGTGCTGCTTAGTATTTTTGTGGGAACTTGGAAGTTTCAGGAAGTAAATTTTCAATATAAAGTCTAAACTCGTTTTTTTTAAATCAATTTAATGCATCCTTGCTGAAGAAAAGTATGAATCTCTTTCAAAAAAACTCAATTCAAATTCAATTTTTACATTTGTCCAGTTTAAAGCACATCCACTACAGCCAAACACATTCAGACAGACGTGTCTGGGCATTGTGTCGTGCTTTGTGATGTTTTTTGAACGTCCTGCTATGGTGTTGTGTTTTTAACAGCTTTTAAAGTAAAAAAATTAATTCTAGTAACATTAAAAACTTCCAGACCCCTGTATGCTGTTCCGTTCGTTCTCTGTCCAGCTGTTCACATAACTGCCCCCTTAAAACACTTTTGTGTGGACTTTGGGAGTTTGGTATGACAGCTGACTTTTTTTTTTCACAATTGCGAGAAATGAAGTCTGAATTGCGAGATATAAACTCGCCATTAAACAAGGGAACTGTGACTTTTTATCTCATAATTCAGACTTAATTGCTTGCAATTGCGCGTTTGTTATTTTCTCAGAATTGTAAGATAAAAAGTCGCAATTACCTTTTTAATTTTTTTATTCCATGGGGAAACTTCCATAGTTTTGGTGTTCGGAAAATTACAGTATGTTTCTTTTTTTAATAGTAGACAACGACCTCCCCACCATTTCAAGGCTCAAGTAAAGTTTGATTCCTCATTATATGATATGAATATGCATTAGAGGTCAGTAGCCTTTTTGACCCTGAAGTGCCGTTTTAATTTTCTTATGCCCCAGGGTTAATTTAGATTTTTTTCTTGTTAATCAATGTCTTTAGATGTTCACAGAGGTAAATGGATCAGTCACATGGATAATTGAACCCCATAGACTGATTTTTAGCTCAGATTTGAATACTTGGTAAACGAGTAAGAATGCATTGGGATACAGTTTAAATGGCTCATCATATTCTCTGAAATGTTTGTCTGTCTTCAGTATGATTGTTGTTTCGTCAGGCCTAAAATTATCATGAGAGCACTCCGGCACGCTGGATTATGAAGAGCTTTCTCTCTGTAGAGCTGTTTTGTGTTTGTGTGTCGCTCAAACGCTCTCATTCTGTAATTTTATGCTCTTATTAAAAGGATATTAAAACAATATGTACAGGCTCTGTGCTCATTGCAAACACAGCATGTTTTCCTCAGCTCTATTTGAGAGAGCTAATGTCATTTGACTTTCATTTCACTCTCTCAACGGTCTTTACTAACTGAGCTGTATGACCAGATTTGTCATAAAAGAATTCAATGTAATGAATTAGTTTGGTCGTGGGAGTCATTTTGGCATTCTCCATTTCTCTCTCGCACACAGGGCATCACGTTTGAGGAAGTGGAGAACTTCTTTACCTTCCTGAAGAACGTCAACGATGTCGACACTGCATTGAGTTTCTACCACATGGCGGGCGCCTCTATAGATAAAGGTACAAACACACACACACACACACACACACACACACACACACACACACACACTAATACATGATCCCTCAGCCAATTCCTTGTAATCCTTTAGTTTGGAAGCGGGCAGAAGTTGACTGAAGCAATCAAGTGCAGCTTGAGATTTCCAGATTTCCAGAGGGTCGGTTTGTGGTCATGTCGCTGACTCTGAATCTACTACAAGACTACTTTGCAATGCAAAAATTCCCATTTGTAATTTCCATATTGCATCAGCTCATCCTGGTCTCCTCCCTCTCGCTTATTCCTACCATTAGCAGAGCCACTCAGCCAGATGTGTCCCATTTCACTGCAGCTGGTGCTCTTCCTTTAATAATCTTCTCTTTTAAATACAAATTACCTGGATTTTCAGGCAATCCAAAAAAGTCTCTAAAGTATCATTAGTTGTCCTTTCCATTTAAATTGGAAAATTGGACAGTTGAAGACTGAAAAAATGTTGCCTGGTCTGATAAGTCTCGATTTCTGTTGAGACATTCAGATGGTAGAGTCAGAATTTGGCGTAAACAGAATGAGAACATGGATCCATCATGCCTTGTTACCACTGTGCAGGCTGGTGGTGGTGGTGTAATGGTGTGGGGGATGTTTTCTTGGCACACTTTAGGCCCCTTAGTGCCAATTGGGCATCGTTTAAATGCCACGGCCTACCTGAGCATTGTTTCTGACCATGTCCATCCCTTTATGGCCACCATGTACCCATCCTCTGATGAATACTTCCAGCAGGATAATGCACCATGTCACAAAGCTCGAATCATTTTAAGTTGGTTTCTTGAAAATGACAATGAGTTCACTGTACTAAAATGGCCCCCACAGTCACCAGATCTCAACCCAATAGAGCATCTTTGGGATGTGGTGGAACGGGAGCTTGGTGCCCTGGATGTGCATCCCACAAATCTCCATCAACTGCAAGATGCTACCCTATCAATATGGGCCAACATTTCTAAAGAATGCTTTCAGCACCTTGTTGAATCAATGCCACGTAGAATTAAGGCAGTTCTGAAGGCGAAAGAGGGTCAAACACAGTATTAGTGTGGTGTTCCTAATAATCCTTTAGGTGAGTGTATATATACAGTATATGTACCCAAATGAATCCGTCTCAATAAGACCAGTAATGCTGACTTTAATAAACATCCAGTACTGCAGTGTCTACTCTTCAGCACATCACTTCCCTCCGTACACACACTTCCTCACAGTCCTTATCTCAGGATTGGATTCCTCTCGTGCAGAATGATGTCTCTCGATAACCTCTCTTACATTTCTCTGAAGTCTAGCCCCCTGACACTCAGATACTCTGAATCACTGATCCTTATGAAGACATAAGGGGCTTTTTATCAGCTTGTTATCTTCAGAATGGCTCTTTTCTCTTCTGTATGTTGATGTCAAGGCTGTGTCTGGAAGGCTGGCCACTGTTAGCCTGACTCTGATGGATGTCTTTTGCCTTATCTAGTTCAAACTTCAAACTTCCTGGTCCTGGGTCCACTAATGTCCTTCTCTTTTCTTCCCAACAGGCCATTTTCTCACTCTTCCACCAGGATGTGCAAAACGACACATTCTTAATTATGAAAATTGTTTATTAATAGTAGGTTGTCTGTTTGATTAGATTTGACTAGTCCACAGGTCTTCAACATGCAGGTCTGTAAAAGCAGTTAGTTTCCTGCCAAGGTAGCATTTGCCAAGTTTTTTTGTCTAATATTTATATTATATTCATTATTTATTTAATGAAAATAATTTAATTATTTAGCCCCTGCTGGTAGATTGTAAATGACATGCTCTGGACGCTTCACATTCATGTGTATACCCAGTGATGGTCATGTCTAGATATATACTGGCCTTTGATGATAATGTAATATTATTTGGTTGAAAAATTACACAACTTTGTTCCTAAACCTAGTAAGCATCCTACTTGCTCTTCTACCTTTTATTCTAATTCAGTTGGAAACTCATAATTAACGGATTTGGTATATTCTGAACAAGTGCATGAAAAACAATACTGGAAATTCAATACAAGAAACATTAAAGGAATAACATAACACTCAAAAAATAAATATACTTGACACACAGTCCAATTTAATCAGTGTTATTTTAGTTTGTTATATTATACTGTTATGGTATGTATTCAGATTTTGAATTAGCTTTTATTTTTGTTTTCTAAAATAAATTTGCTTTTTATTTTTTATTTTTTAATATTTCTGTTTAGCTTTGAATTTTTTTATTTAAATTTTCATTTAGTTTTTTATTATTATTTTAGTACTTCAACTTGTTTTATTTCATTTCAGAATTTCACATTTTCGTTTAAGTTTTTAATGTTATATTTTTCTACTTTATACATTTGTTTATTTAATGAAAATTATATATATATATATAGTATACATTTTTCCATCTTTCTTGGTATTGATTGAATTATATAATTATATATGATGATGTCTTAGAATGTTTATATCTAAAATAGCAAATTTAACTTTGTCAAATATCAAAATTGGAATGTCGCATAAAACATTTGCAAATAAAGCAGCAAATGTTGTTCAAGAGAACAAAATGGTCACTTCCTTAGAAATTGGCACAAAATATCTGTAATAAGAATGGAAGTTGCTGCATTTGGGGAAGCAACTGTGGCTCTTTTATGCTATATCATAAATGACTTGCATCTCAGAGTGCATTTTTATAACTTTTTATATGATATGTCAAAATGCACATAAAATAGATGGATGGAAACAGCTTATGATGCCTTAAGATGCTGCTTATGAAGGCAGCTCAGGTTTTGGACCAGAGCTAAAATGCCTCTGCTTCCTGACAGATATCAGTGACATGTGTCGGGAGAAATCACTCCGGTCTCAGTGACAGCGCTAGACTCTGTCAACAGCAAAAAGACTTGTATAAGAAATACTGTCCGTCAGACATATTGCAAACTCATATTAGCTGACAATTCTTGACAGTCAGAGTAATTATCATTATGATGCGAGTAAATAATGACATGATTCATCTGATAATCTGCCCCTCCTTCTCAAGCTCTAAATGACATTAATAAGGGGTGGACACATCTCCAGTTCATCCTCCTCTTCTGTTTCTATCCATCTTTTTCTTCTCCTATTTGGTGAGATGTCCTCAGCAGGGAATGAGTGTCCAGTATTGATTACTCGAGGTCAGGCACACAGTTCTGTCTTCATTCATCCCTGTTCTCTCCCTCTCTCCTCAGCCACCATGAAGCAGGTGGCCCGCACTGTGGCCAAGGTAGAGCTGTCCGACCATGTGTGTGACGTGGTGTTCGCACTGTTCGACTGTGACGGTGAGTGTGTGTGTGCTTATCAGGTTCCTCTTTGAATATCATTTCTTGAGACTGAGGACGAGTACTAGTACCTTCTTTACTGATATACTATAAATTCTAGTAATAACATCACACTATGTTTAATCACGTCAGCATTATTAAAAATAAATGCATTTAGTCTTTAATGTTTTAAATATTACAATCATATTAGTCATCATATCATATCAGTGTGTTTTGATTTTGAGTTTCAGTTAGTTTTAATTGTTCATAAATAGTTATTTTTGTTTGTGTCTTGTCAAATTGGGTGTTGTGTTGGTTTCAGCGTTGCCAAGTCCTTTTAAATTGGTGCCGCAGGTTGATTTCTTCCCCAGTGGTTTAAAGGAGCTCTAACCTATTGGGCTAGTTTTGATGTGCAGACCTGGCAACCCTGTTTTTTTGTCTGTGTTTGATTTTGTTTCGTGCTTTTGTTGTGGGGTTTTCTTTTGTTCTTTTGGTTTGTGTTTTTCTTTTGTTTTACTTAGTTTTTTGTTTTGTTGTTTTGTTTTGTGTTTGGTTTTGTATTTTAATTTTTGTTTTGTGCTTTGATTTGTTGCGTTTTGTTTTGTGTTAGTTTTTGTTTTGTGATTTAGTTTTGTTTGATTTTTTTTTTTTTTTTTTTTTTTGTGGTTTCTTTAAAAAAAATTTTTTTGCTTTATGTTTGGATTTGTTTTGCGTTTTGGCTTGATACGTTTTGTGATTTGCGTTTGTGTTGGGTTTTAATTTTGTTCGTTTTGGGGTTTGGTTTGTTGCGTTTTCGTTTTGTTTTGTGTTTTCGTTTTGTTTTCTGGTTTGTTATGTTTTGCTCTTGTTTTGTGTTTGATTTTTTGTTTTTGCTTTGTTTTTGTTGTTTAGATTTTTTCTGTTTTGCTTTTGTTTTGTGTTTGGTTTTCTCTTATTTTTTATGCTTCGTCACACAGAATATACTGATAGGCTTTTATTCTGGATTTATTTGTTTTGCTTTTGTTTGTCTTTAACAATGAAATAACTCCAATGTGGACCACTCTATTTCTCTTTGTGTAATGGTATTTATGCAACAAATGTTGTAAATGAGTTTTACAGTATCATATTTTAGCATGGGAGTATTTTAACAAGTACAAACGTATGTGCACAGCATCGGACCCGCTGAGTCGGTACTTTGAATTCTGCTGAGGGTTGATAAGCATATGGAGTTGAGTGGCACTGACGGTGATAATTACCCATCATATTTCTCTCTCACACTCTATTTCATTTGCACTTTTTTTAGGAAATGGGGAGCTGAGTAATAAGGAGTTTATTGCCATCATGAAACAGCGGCTGATGCGTGGGCTGGAGAAGCCCAAGGATATGGGTTTCACCCGGCTGGTGCGCGCCATGTGGAAGTGTGCCCAGGATACCGCCTGGGACTTTGCCATGCCGAAACAGCAGTAACGTCACCTCATGTTACACTCCACATGGGGTTTAATTAATCATTAAAGGATCAACTACTTTGGAAGGCACATCTGATAACAAGCATGCTAGTGCTCGTGCATTCAGCGCTTCTGTGCCCACCTTCAACTCAACATCCAGACAGAGCTTGCTATCTTGTATTTATATCTTGCTGTTTGCAAGTTTTGGAGTTGGATGCACAATTCTACATACACTAGAATTATGGCATGTAAAAACAACAGTGAGAGGTCATCCTCGAGTGCCATGATTTGCTATCTGAAATGAATGTTGGGACTTACTCAGATAATTCATATCATATATATTCAACTTTGATTTTTAAAACATTCATCGTCACTTCCTAAGCAATAAGCTCCCTATTTTGCACTCCTGTTCTCAAAGGTCTCTGTGTCCCAGTCTTCACTTCAGAACTGAATTATTCGCAATTTCCATTGTACTATAAACCGCATTATTTTGAAAATCTCATTGTTAAATGACTTTAAGAGTGATGCTGAAAGAAGAATACTATTAAAACATTTTACAGTACTGAATTTATGGTGCATTTATGTGTGTTATTTAATCAAATAAATGGGTTTGAGGATGTTTAATGGCTTAAATTCCTCCAAACGAAAAAAGAGAGACGAAGGTGTCTCGAGTACATCCACTTATAAATACTTGGACACACAAAATTGTTGTTTACGAGATCACCCCTGACACACCAATGTTCACTAAATACTTAATTTATGTAACTTCTTAATATAGCATGTATGCTAACATCAAATCAAAATATGTGAAAAACACCTTTTTTAGCTTCAGGTTCTAAAGGGTTAATCGGCATTTTACAATGATTTTGAATGCGGCTCATCCAATCAGAGCTTATGTTCAAATAAACCATGTATTTAGGACAAAATAATAAATAAAACTTAACTCTTTCCTCGCCATTGATGGAAATTTTCCATTACGGCTTTCCGTGTTTTCACTGTCATACAATAGGTGGCGCTGTTATGGTGCCTTCACGTGCTATGGTATTTATGGTAAATACCAAAAGCCAACATGTAAAATGCGCATGAACACCCCCTCATGTGGTATTTTCCACTGGGCAACTCGTAGAATATTTTGATACACGAGTTGCCGAGATGAGATTACTTTTTCAAAATGGCGGAGAGCAACGCGAGAGTCGTGAATGGTAAAAATATGTAGGCTACTATTCATGATCTAGATAATATACAGCATATTATTTACCGTTTAAGTTTTGATAAATCATCTTCTTGCTGTAGCAGATGACTTAAGCAATCTAAAAAAGTTTTAGCTAAATAACAGGTCTGGATCTCCATCTTTTTACCACATTACGACAACAAAAGCACGTGAACGCAACACACTGGTAAATACCAGCTCACAAGTGGAAAATATATGTTCCATAGCACGTGAACGCACCATTAGACCTCTTCTGAAAGAGTTCTGAATCTACAGATCAAAAGACATGAAGACCAAGCAGAAACAAGCGTTAGCATGTAAGCAGATGCATATGTAAAATAACACGATCATCAACATTAAACTGCACATAAATCAAAACTGCCTAACGTTATTGTATGAAATGTCGACCCAGGACGAGGTATAGGACTGTACACACGTTAGTGCTGTTATGGACTTGATCTACTCCATCTGTGTTTTGATTATCGTTCTGAATCCGATCTGGATGTAGTCTTTAACAAAAACACGATTTTCTCAGCTTTTTGCTCAAAATGTTGCTTTTTTTTAATGAAACTTACCCACATTCAAGTGTTGATAAAAACGAATGCATGAAGCTAGAATAAAACCGGTTTGTTTTTTAGTTTTTTGGTCTGTTCTTTCAATTGATAGATTGCATCTTCAGATATTCGTCTGAACAAAATATTCTGGGGGCCATGGAATTTTGGGGGCGCTGGCTAGCAAATTCTTTCAAAAGCGCTGGCAGGGAAAGAGTTAAAATATATATATATTTGCTACTGGATATATTTTGCGTTCAAAGACTAATGGGGAAATATTCCATCGTTAGATCCTAATGCAGACCATGACATGATGATAAACTCAGTTCAGTAGACTGCATATTTTTATTAATGAATAGAAACCATGATTCAAGAAGACACTTAGAGGTGAAAGTGAGGTGTTTGAGAGAGAGATGTGGGGTTGACTCGTGTTGTATTAATGCAGTATTCTGCAGATGTGTCCACCAGCTCTCACACTTAATGAAGCGGTGGTTAAAAAAAAAGGTCAACTTCGAAAAGTTTAAGCCTTCGTTCTTATGCAGTTGCATAAACTATTAAGATAATAATAATAATAAATATAGCTGTAAGCCGCAATTAACGGGGTTCAAGCGTTTTAAGACCTTCGTGGACACTATGCTGTTAAGGTCTAGGCCAACCAGAAATGTAGGGCTGACAGCCTGACACCATAACATATCCATGATGGAGAATATGCTAAAACACATTCACAAAACAATGAAAGGCTGAAATGTTTACTCCTCTGTAAAACACCATTTTCAGCTTTCACATTACTCATAAGCACAATTTTCAAAACTAATGTTTCAATAGATATAAAGTGATGGATTTGGATAAAATATGATTGTAAATGTTATAATAGTGATTTTATCATTTCTAAATATGAATTATAGAAACACATTAGTAAGTAGTAAGAAAAAAAGACTATTATAACCAGCCGAGGACCAGTCGTTAGCTTGCTTTCATTTAAATGTGTCTGTTTTAAAAGTGTCAGTTTGTCTCCACTAAAGCAAGGCACATTTTCCATGTTAACTCCATTAAACATGCTTACACACACACGATTTGTTGTAGATATAGACATTTGAAATAAACGATAGTTAAATAAATGCTTATTTCAGGCCTCCCATTTAAAATATAATTTTCAGGTGTCAATGCAATCATATTGTGATATTGCAAAATATGATGCATAAAATGAACAATTGAAGAGGTACATTTTGACAAAGTCATTTGTAATGTTATTTGAATGATTTTATAACGTTTAAATATCATTTCAAATGCAAATAATTATTTTACAGAGCAGAATGAGTGCTCTCCTCTGCTACTGTGTGGTGGTTTTGTGTTTTAGATATAGATATTTAACCCCTTTGCAAAGATCGCAGATGGCCCCAGATCATTGTTGTTAAACATTCACTGCATTTTAAAACATCACACTTACTTGATCTGGACAAACTTGAGTACCATTGGAAAGATTAAAGACTCCAGCTTTGATATTTGACCTCTGTTTATGATAAAACGTGCAGTGACATTCATTTCTTAATTTATGTCAGGATTGCAAAATAATCAATCTGTAATGTATGATATTTGAAATAGAATATCAACACTCATATGAATTCACTCATATCTACTGCGGTTTATTTGTGTTCACATTAAGGTATTCTGGGTGGTTGCTAGGCAGTTTCTAAGGTATTGTGGGTGGTTGCTAGTGTGTTCTGGGTGGTTACTAGGCAGTTGCTCAGGTGTTGTAGTTGGTTGCTAGGGTATTTTGGTGAGTTGCTAGGGCGTTTCTAGGCGGTCGCTAGGGTGTTCAGGGCGTTGCTATGGTTTATTTGATGGTTGCTATGGTGTTAGGTGGTTGGTAGTTGAGATGGTTACTATGGAGTTTTTACATAGTTCTTAAAATCTTTAGTAACGAGTGCCTTTAGTACGGTGTCCGTTAGGGCACTTAATTCAAAAGTGTGCATTTTTGGAGAAATGTTGATTTATTACCACGTTTGCAAAATATTTTGTCATACAGAATACCCTTTCTATTTATTTCCCACTGAACTATGCGATCTGAAGAGCTGAAAGAGCGTTCGGAGTGAGCTCTGTCTCTCTTCTTCCTAATTTGCATCAGTTTATGACTTGTCGCACGTTCATTTGATCTCTACAGCTGTCAATCATTGCACGTGAGTCAACCTAACCATAATCCTGCCCTTTACATGACGCTGTCCAGTACAGCCCTGTGCTCTGTGAAGAACGAACCAAAGAAACATTTCTACACTTGAAATAAGAAGTTAATAAACACACAAATAAGATGGTTGATGGATTGGGTGATTTTCATATTTCAGTATTTTCATATGAATAAAGAATGTTTACATTATACATTCTAGCGATTGAGGACACCGATTACCTCATTTCAATTAATTTGATAAAAAAAAACAGTTATGAGTACTCTGAACTTATTTTAATTGAGTCCACTAGAACAAGGATATTTCTTAATACACAATTAAAGGTGCAGTGTGTGATTTTTAGCGACATCTAGCGGTTCGGTTGCGAGTTTGCACTAAGGGCTCAGCCCACTGCTCACCCCTCCCTTTCGAAGAAGCTACGGTGGCTAAAACGGGACAAACATGTCGTCGTCTGAGACAGCAGAGAATAGCCAGAGTAAGCCAAGAGTGTGTTTGTAACATTGTCACTGTTTCTCTACCACAGTCCATTATAAACCACATCATGGATAACGTTTTCAAAGCCATAGTCAGGTGAGGATCAAGGGTCTATAATATAATAATAGTAATCAGCTGATTGTCTAAACCCATAATACAGCGAGGGAGAAGAACCACATTAAACTAGGCAACTATATATTTTTCTAACAGGGTAGCTGCTAGTAAAAGTTTAGCTGGCTAATATGAGCTGTTACTGTGGCTGAGCTGGTTAAAGCCTTGTTTATATTTGACACGTCCGCATGAGCCTAGTGGTGCACCGGAGTAAAGATAGTTTGCGGTTTGATTTTCAGTTTTCGTTTCGCTGTGGTCCCGCAGTGCGGTGTCGTGGACATGCAAATAATATCTCATGTCGTTATTCATGATTTGTGAATTTGTGTAACGGTGTTTCTCCGGGTCAAAACTTTTTTTTTTTTTTTTTTTATTGGGTATAGCTCCAAAAGTCGGTCACTTAGGAGTCTGAACCCAGTGTCACCTTGACATGCTCGTTTTGTGAATTTTTTCACAGCAAAGCTCTTGTCTGTAAAACGTTCGCTAAGTCCAGTAGACAGGAATGTGGAAAATAGGCGTTTTTCATGTTTAAACAATGGATATTAACAATTTATAATAAACACACACACTGCTGGATTACAAAAACACTTGTTTTAGATTGAACCTGATTTGTGAAAACTTTCACAGATCAGTTTGGGTCAGTTAACCCTTCCCTGAGTGGTTAACTAGGTCATTCTGATTTGTGAAAACTTTCACAGATCAGTTTGGGTCAGTTAACCCTTCAGTGAGTGGTTAACTAGGTCATTCTGATTTGTGAAACCTTTCAGAGGTCAGTTTGGGTCAGATAACCTTTCCCTGGTTGGTTAACTTGGTCATTCTGATTTGTGAAACCTTTCACAGATCAATTTGGGCCAGTTAACCCTTCCCTGAGTGGTTAACTTGGTCATTCTGATTTGTGAAACCTTTCAGAGGTAGGTTTGGGTCAGATAACCTTTCCCTGGTTGGTTAACTAGGTCATTCTGATTTGTGAAACCTTTCACAGATCAGTCTGGGTCAGTTAACCCTTCCCTGAGTGGTTAACTAGGTCATTCTGATTTGTGAAAACTTTCACAGATCAGTTTGGGGCAGTTAACCCTTCCCTGAGTGGTTAACTAGGTCATTCTGATTTGTGAAAACTTTCACAGATCAGTTTGGACCAGTTAACCCTTCCCTGGGTGGTTAAATTGGTCATTCTGATTTGTGAAACCTTTCACAGATCAGTTTGGGTCAGTTAACCCTTCCCTGAGTGGTTAACTTGGTCATTCTGATTTGTGAAACCTTTCACAGATCAGTTTGGGTCAGTTAACCCTTCCCTGAGTGGTTTTCTAGGTCATTCTGATTTTTGAAAACTTTCACAGATCAGTTTGGGTCAGTTAACCCTTCCCTGAGTGGTTATCTAGGTGATTCTGATTTGTGAAAACTTTCACAGATCAGTTTGGGTCAGTTAACCCTTCCCTGAGTGGTTAACTAGGTCATTCTGATTTGTGAAAACTTTCACAGATCAGTTTGGACCAGTTAACCCTTCCCTGAGTGGTTAACTTGGTCATTCTGATTTGTGAAACCTTTCACAGATCAGTTTGGGTCAGTTAACCCTTCCCTGAGTGGTTAACTAGGTCATTCTGATTTGTGAAAACTTTCACAGATCAGTCTGGGTCAGTTAACCCTTCCCTGAGTGGTTAACTTGGTCATTCTGATTTGTGAAAACTTTCACAGATCCGTCTGGGTCAGTTAACCCTTCCCTGAGTGGTTAACTTGGTCATTCTGATTTGTGAAACCTTTCAGAGGTCAGTTTGGGTCAGTTAACCCCTCCCTGAGTGGTTAACAAGGTCATTCTGATTTGTGAAAACTTTCACAGATCAGTTTGGGTCAGTTAACCCTTCCCTGAGTGGTTTTCACAAATCAGAATGACCTAGTTAACCACTCAGGGAAGGGTTAACTGACCCAGACGGATCTGTGAAAGTTTTCACAAATCAGAATGACCTAGTTAACCACTCAGGGAAGGGTTAACTGACCCAAACTGATCTGTGAAAGTTTTCACAAATCAGAATGACCTAGTTAACCACTCAGGGAAGGGTTAACTGACCCAAACTGACCTCTGAAAGGTTTCACAAATCAGAATGACCTAGTTAACCACTCAGGGAAGGGTTAACTGACCCAAACTGACCTCTGAAATGTTTCACAAATCAGAATGACCTAGTTAACCACTCAGGGAAGGGTTAACTGACCCAAACTGATCTGTGAAAGTTTTCACAAATCAGAATGACCTAGATAACCACTCAGGGAATGGTTGACTGACCCAAACTGATCTGTGAAAGTTTTCACAAATCAGAATGACCCAGTTACCGACTCAGGGAAGGGTTAACTGACTCAAACTGACCTCTGAAAGGTTTCACAAATCAGAATGACCTAGTTAACCACTCAGGGAAGGGTTGACTGACCCAAACTGATCTGTGAAAGTTTTCACAAATCAGAATGACCTAGTTAACCACTCAGGGAGGGGTTAACTGACCCAAACTGACCTCTGAAAGGTTTCACAAATCAGAATGACCTAGTTAACCACTCAGGGGAGGGTTAACTGACCCAAACTGATCTGTGAAAGTTTTCACAAATCAGAATGACCTAGTTAACCACTCAGGGAAGGGTTAACTGCCCCAAACTGATCTGTGAAAGTTTTCACAAATCAGAATGACCTAGTTAACCACTCAGGGAAGGGTTAACTGACCCAGACTGATCTGTGAAAGGTTTCACAAATCAGATTGACCTAGTTAACCAACCAGGGAAAGGTTATCTGACCCAAACTTACCTCTGAAAAGTTTCACAAATCAGAATGACCAAGTTAACCACTCAGGGAAGGGTTAACTGGCCCAAACTGATCTGTGAAAGGTTTTCACAAATCAGAATGACCTAGTTAACCAACCAGGGAAGGGTTATCTGACCCAAACTGACCTCTGAAAGGTTTCACAAATCAGAATGACCAAGTTAACCACTCGGGGAAGGGTTAACTGACCCACACTGATCTGTGAAAGGTTTCACAAATCAGAATGACCAAGTTAACCATTTAGGGAAGGGTTAACTGACCCAAACTGATCTGTGAAAGTTTTCACAAATCAGGTTCAATCTAAAACAAGTGTTTTTGTAATCCAGCAGTGTGTGTGTTTATTATAAATTGATAATATCCATTGTTTAAACATGAAAAACGCCTTTTTTTCCACATTCCTGTCTACCGGACTTAGCGAACGTTTTACAGACAAGAGCTTTGCTGTGAAAAAATTCACAAATCGAGCATGTCAAGGTGACACTGGGTCACTTCAGACTCCTAAGTGACCGACTTTTGGAGCTATAACGTACCCAATTAAAAAAAAAAAGAATAAAAAAAAAAAAAGATTTTGACCCGGAGCAACACCGTTACACAAATTCACAAATCATGAATAACGACATGAGATATTATTTGCATGTCCACGACACCGCACTGCGGGACCACAGCGAAACGAAAGCTGAAAATCAAACCGCAAACTATCTTTACTCCGGTCAAAGGTGCGCGCGGCAAAAATGACATGATTATAACAGCGCGCGCGCCTCCGCATCCCCTAGACACCATTTACTACACACAATAGGCTTTTTTCTCTCCAAGATCGACGGGTTGGTGATTCCTGTAACGTTACTGTTTTATGGTCAATGACAAGAGTACTAATCAGCTGTCTCACGAACGTAACCAGCACATGTATCCCCACATAGCAAAGCCATAACATAGCGAGGGAGAACTAAGTTACATGAAACAATCCTACATATTTTACACCACTGACAAGTCACTACTCACGGTGTTTATGGCTAGCTTCTAGGTTTCTGCGGCTTCTCTTTCAAGGTATGAACGAAACGCGCTCTGTAGCGCTGTTTGTGCGCGTTCGGCTACGGTAGAAATATGACGTCACAATATATCGACCTTCATAGAAGGGGATTCCCGCGCCTATGTAGATATAAATGCCTCATTCTAAGCTTATAAAAACATTACAGTTCTTTATACACCACTGAAAACATAGTTATGGATGTCATTTTGCATTTCTGCTAATAGATACTCAAAATTTTTACTGATTGCACCTTTAAACTTCACTGCATTCAAATATTTTATATAACTGAAACTTCACTATATTGAGTAAAACCACTGAAAATACAAACTTTAAATGAACTCAAGAGTGCTTGCAGTTACTGGTAGATCACAACATCACACACAGTCAATCATATTTAAACACCAATAACTTAAGCTAACTCATAACATTTGAGGACACCACCGACTAACTTACCTTAATTCATTCATTTTTAATTCAATTCAATTCAAATTTATTTGCATAGCGCCTTTCACAATACATATTGTTTCAAAGCAGCTTTACAGAAAGTGCATTTCAGAAATGTACATAGAAAAATACAGTTAGTTAATCATGTATTAATTTAGGGCATAACATCGCCGGCGTCGAGTCGTCTCTTCACAGGCGTTTAGTCATCTCGTCGCAGGTGTTGGGGCATCTGAAGTCTCCGTGAGAGGCTGGATACAAACTGGATTTAAGAAACCAATAGTTATGAGTAGGCTACTCTGTAGTCATTTCAGTTGAGGTCACTAAAAGAAGATAAACATTGCAGTCAAGAAATTAAGTGATTAAACTGATTCATTAAGTGATGATTGGGCATTAGTGAAGAGCACCAGCTGCTAACAAGCAGAATCATTAAAGGAACGAGAAATAACGAAAGAGAAACACAGAACCAACAACTGACTTCATCCACAGCCTTAGATAAAATCCACTGAAGATAAAAGAAAATCTGTGAAGATCTCAGCAGAGGAGGATTAAACCAATCCACAAACAGCATTACCAGCTTCACTTATTACTTACCAGTTTGACTTTATTTCTGTCACGCGTCTACAGAAGTTGTTATTGAGAATTAACAGATGTTTAGATGTTCATTGAAGTTACCAGGAAGGAGATCAGCGTTTGCTTTAGTTGGGCTCTTGACCCTTGGATGTATAATATCAGTTTTTCTCTGGCTGCTATGTTTAAAACACACTTGTTCTGGCACAAATGCCAAAAGAAAATATAATCTGGTGTTGGTGGTTGTGATTTGATGATAAAACTCACAATTTAGTGACTTGATTCACTGAACTTATCCAGTGCCTAATCTCTGATTAAACAGGAGATATATTGTTAGTTTTATTTTATTAATTACAGTAAAAATGTGATACTGTAAGATCTATTGTTGTGACAATCTTAAAAACCTCTGTGGTATTATGCTGACTCACACAGAGATCAAGAATCAGCATATGAATCTCAACGATGGTGACATTAACAGTTTCATGTCGCAATGCATGCTGGGTACCAGCACAGGAACTCACCCAGACTCCCAGCATGCATTGTAGCATGAATACTTTTATCACCATTGCTGAGATTTATATGCTGATTCTTGATGTCTGTGTGAGTCTAAGTGATGCCATAGATGATAATCTTTTTGATAATCAAATTGTTTGTTAAATAATAATTCATTACATTTATATAGAGCTTTTCTGGGCACTCAAAGCGCTTCACATGGAAGGGAGAATCTCCTCAACCACCACCAATGTGCAGCATCCACTTGGATGATGCGACGGCAGCCATAGTGCGCCAGAACGCCCACCACACACCAGCTTACTGGTGGAGAGGAGACAGAGTGATGAAGCCAATCAGTGTATATATATATATATATATATATATATATATATATATATATATATATATATATATATATATATATATATATATATAGATATAGATATAGATATAGATATATAGGGATGATTAGGAGGCCATGATGGACAGAGGCCAAGGGGCAAATTCGGCCAGGATGCCGGGGTTACACCCCTACTCTTTCGAAAGACATCCTGGGATTTTTAATGACCACAGAGAGTCAGGACCTCGGTTTAACATCTCATCCGAAGGACGGTGCTCTTTGATAGTATAGTGTCCCCGTCACTATACTGGGGCGTTAGGACCCACACAGACCTACAGGGTGAGCGCCCCCTGCTGGCCTCACTAACACCTCTTCCAGCAGCAACCTGGTTTTCTCAGAAGGTGGGAGACCTTCAGGTACTAACCAGGCTCAGCCCTGCTTAGCTTCAGTGGGCAACCAGTCTTGGGCTACAGGGTGATATGGCTGCTGGCATAAATCTTTCACTTTATCTCTTTGTCACAAAACTGCTGGCTCTTATGTTGTAGAATCACAGTTTTACTATAATGAATAAAACTAATAATACATAACCTGCTTCAGAAAAGAAAGCTATTAGTTTGACATTACGTTTCAGCTGTTATTTTGTCTATGGAGCAAATGACATGAATATTGTGTGTATGTGTGAAAAACAACGTGATTACAGAGGCATAAAACAAGTTAGCGCCAACTAGAGGCCGATTTCTTTCAAAATTCTTACAGAACTCTAGAGCCACGAGTCGAACATGCTCACTAAGTTTCGTTACGATCAGCCTTTGGTAACCTTGTCTGATAGCTACTCAAATTTCATTGGCGGCCATGTTTTTCGAGATACGCCAATGTCCTCATAGACTATCATGGCACCTCGTACAAAGACAGCGCATGCCAATTTTCAAGTCATTTGGGCTAATGGTTGGGTGGTTATAGACATTTTTATATTTTTTGGCACCACCAAGTGGCCAATCGTCACGATTTTTTTCAAGTGACCTCAGATTGAGCTCATACACGTGTCCCGAGTTTGGTGAAAATATCTAGTTCCGTTCATGAGTTATAGCCATCTTTGTAAAAGTGGCCGCTGACACCCCTAGTTACCATGCAGCAAAATTTCGAATTTTTCTTGATAATTATTGACAATCAGACTCCACCGAATCTTGCTGCACTGGTTTGGTTCCGATCGGGCCAAAAGCCGCGGACTAGTGCGCAAAAGTACTTTTTTCACAAAATTACCCAAAATTGAGCCTACACCTAACGGTATAGGAGTTATGGGCCATTTTGTACCTTTGACCGCTGTAGCGCCCGCGTCAGGCCGATCGGGACGGGCCTTGGTGATGTTGTAGGCGGTGTGAGTACTACCAGCCCTCAAAGTTTCAAGTCTCTACGAACACGGTTTGGTCTGCCCGATCACTTTTAGGGGAGAATGCTGATCCTTGGAAAAATGAACAATAACAATATTTCAGCGCTGCACGCTTGAACCCCTAATAAAAAATAACTAGTCTGATCAACTAGCAGTTAAAGAAGGGGTAAACTTACATTTTGGAATCAAGTTAGGCTGACCTAAGTTAGTAGAAAACATTAAAAAAGCAGACTTCTGGGTCTTTACCTTGAATTATTAGTCCCACTCTGTCACTGACTAGATATGTTAAAAAATAATGTAGGCCTGGTAACATAAGACATTTGGCATTATCAGGACCCACAAATATTCCGACATTGCATTACCGGTATTATAAATTATATTCAACATTACATTTATAGTAGTTTAATCTAGTACTGGCACTAAAACTCTGTAAACCTGAATTTTTTTCTCACAATTTAATTTTAGGTGAACTATCCACGATACATATTGTTACATTTTTGCATTGCGATATATTGTGACTCGCCCAAGAGATACAAAATGTTTAATAATTCACACATAAAATTAATGTTACATTTTGTAATGTTCCAATAAAGCAACTGAGTTTCTCAAAGTCTGAGCTTTATTAACATCAAGCTTTTGACTGTAACTTACATGCAAACACACAATGTGACTCCTAACTCCCGACCAGCGTTCTCCCTTGGTTGTCTGTAACTTGACTTTTTAACAAACACCCGGTCGCCACCTAATGGACTAAAGACACATTACCTATAACAACGATACAAACTGTTTTATATCACACATTTCTACTATTTGATGATTTAAAGTTTTGTTAATTGATATTTCATTGTCAATCCTGTTAGATAAATATTAAGATTTAGTAGGCTAAGTAAAGTTAGTTGTCGTAAATGTAGTGCTGGGCGATAAACGATCGATATATCGAGTTCGCGATGAAATTTACGTCGATAACGATAGGCTCTGGATATTTTTACTCGATATGGATTTATATAACCATCACACAGCAGAAATAAATATGACAACAGCTAGTCAGTAACTTGCATGTCGCTAATCATTATTCAAATATTTATGTCTCTATGTGGATGAACGGCACGGTTTCCTCCGATACACTCACACACATGTGGCGCTCGCGGTGTTTCCAGCATCTGCGTCTCAATATGTGGACATGAACTCATTCCAGAGCGGCTTTGAGAGCTTTTCACTGTTTCATTTTAGAAAAACTACCGTCAAATTTGCACTTAAACTGAAATGACAACCCGTCAAAATAAAAATCCGGTTTAGCTTGAAGAATTGACAAATATATCAACTAGGCCTACTGTTTAGTAAAATGTACTTCTCAAAGTAATAATAATATTAGGAATATCATAATTTTATAACATGGGTAAAAAAATATATTGTCACTTCTGTTGCGCATCCTCTTATTTGACCAAATAAAACTGAGTAATCAAATGAAAATATAACAATTTACAACAACTGTTTATATACGTTTGTATTAGAATGCCAAACTGTATTTAGTTGACAATAAAATGGACATCATGGGGACCTAAATTAAAAGGTAAATCTGTAAAGTTTAATTCTGAACAAACAACTTTACATTCATTCTCAAGGTCTAACAAATATGCAGAAAGCATTTCCTTCTCCATTAATGGTAAATTAATATTGTAATATAAATAATATCATACGGGGGGGGATTCTTTTTCTGACCATATCCCCCAGCCCTACATGAATGTCTCTTGTAGTTAATGCAACATGTATTTAATGATACTGATCCTTCTTTGACAATGTTGAATAAACCTAAGCTTTATTTCCAGACAGACACCACAGTTTGGAGAGTCAGATGTTGATTCATAAATCTGATAGATTCAGTAAACAATTCTTCAAACCAATACAGGCCCATCCACTTTATCATTTAATATCTGGTCCCAAATTAACTAGACCCTACTGAGTGAATCTTTTAGGCTAAACTCACAGCTACGGTTACTTGCACCTCTGTTACCCACTCGTCACACATTGCTTTAAATTTTCATTTAGGATGGATTAAATCTGTTTATCAGCAAACATTTTGACAAACAAAACAAGTTCTGTCACGAGCTCAGCCATGTCATAACAGTTGATAAAAAAAAAGACAGTTGAGTTTAATAAAAAAAAGACAGTTGAGTTTCATACAAATTTTATTACGGTTACAAGACTGATTATAAGAGAGACCAAATTACGAAATCCTGCGTAACAGAAGTGAAACCATAAAATATCAAAACTAAAATCGAATGAGGATGACTGATGGCGGTCTTCCAGTGGTCCGTTGAACAGAAGTAGGCGGAGTCATTACATGGCTTCTTCAAATGAGACGATCACCAGGCTCAAAATACATGGAAAGGCTCAAAACGTAACCATAACAATGACATTTCTTTAAGACGCATAATAAAAAAAGAAAATCTCTCCATTATTTCTACAATTACCTGTTAGAACAACCATTCATAATTTGTCAACCAACTTCAAGAAACATTTACAGTAAAGCCAAAATGATTTGACAAGCTAATCAAGACTTTCTATTGCAAAACTTATGAAACGATGCCACCACGTGGTCACCATGTCTAACTGCATGAAGGACTGAGTGTAGAAGATCATGAAACCGTACACTTCCCCAACCGCCTCTATTCCTGCCTTCACCTCAGTACTGATGGCAGAACAGCGGCGGAAGGGTAGATGGGTAAGAACAGCGCTTGTTAGAGCCGATACAGCAAACAATGGGAGATACAGGCGGGAGAGCTCATTTAAATGGAATCAAAGTTCATTTAGATTGTGATCTCATTCATTCACTGTCGAATTTTATTGAGTTCACTGTGGTGGAGATGGCACCGCCAACGTAACTGCCACGCTTCTTCTTGGTCTTTTCATGCCGGAAAGATTTGCCCTTGGTGAATTTAAGCACATTGTTGGCTTTCTGCCCCCAGTCTCCGTTGGCGCCCATCTTGAAGTAAATAATCAAAGAGTCAAACAAATGAAACAAAGGACTACACATGCACGAGGACAATTCCTTACAGTAAATATTGGCCTAATACGCATTCACATGTTTATAAATCTCACCTTTGCGTCAAATGAATTGTCTGCCAGTCGGGGGTCCACATCAATTTCCTCGTCTCTTACTCTACGGAAAGGAGCATTGGTTTCCTTTACAAGCCACACAACCGAGAAACAAACAGAAAATGCATTTAAGCAGAAGTGCATAACCAAACAGTCGTGACAATATGGCTGTGTGGCGCTTCCTAGTGTGCGAACGGAGAATTTCCCTCTGCTAAAAGCCAATTTAATAATAATCATTTGAAAAAATGTGTTTGACAAAATGTGTTTTACCAGTTTTAAAACTCGTCCACCAGACAAAAGTGTAATTCTTTCTGAAGACTTGGTCTAAACTTCTCAAATCATATTAGAGCTGCACCATAAATCAGTAAAAGATCGCGATCTTATTCCTAAATGGCCACGATGCCATGTCTATTATGCCCGTTTCACATCGCGTGATTTGCCGCTGCCCATGTTAATGAATGATGCGTGTCCACTGGTGGAAGTTGAGCTTGTGTAAAGCTGAACTTCCTGAAAACGCTCGCTCTGCTTCTCGCCAGTGGACTGTGAGAGGTGCGACCGATCCATTCATTGATATGGGCAGTGACAAAACACGTGCTGCTGACGCGTGTCGTGTGAAACGGTTGAAAACTAAGACTTTGGTTAAGCTTTGAAAGTACGATCATCACACTGCAACATTCAAATCCGCGTTCGTGCTGCCGCTGATCTGCACAAAGCAGCTGCTATGTGAATGTACAGTATGAGGCACAAACAGTATTTTCAACCACACAGTGTTATTTTTGTGTTACAAACATTTAAATAATGGCATAAAAGTGTACTGGGATAAAAAAAGTGTGTTGACACATTGTATTGCTTATAGTTACACCAGTAGGTGGCGACAAACAAAAAGTGTTTGTCATTAAATCATTCATAGATTTATTCACAAAAACTCATTTATCCAATAACGAAACAAGTCTTGATGAATGAGAGGTTGTTTTCAAATTATTTTTATTTCGTACAAATTAATACATCTTGTAAACTACAGGTTCTGACAAAACAGTCATGGCTTTAGTCTATTTAAATAATATTTTGTTTATTTAGTTTTCTTCAGAATCGTGGGAGAATCGCAATCTCCATTTCTCACAAAAGAAATCGTGATTCAATTTAATTCCGAATCATGCAGCTCTAATACATGTGGATTACTTTGAGGCTTCAAAAGTTCGGTTTTGGTGGAACGGACTTTGAAAAATCTCTCAGATTTCATATTACTGAAGCCGATATACTACTGTTTGTCACATGTTTCCAGGAATCAGAATCCTCAACCCCTGGGTGTTTGAATATGCACTGAGCCAACACGCACACAAACACGGGCATTTACCTTCTGTTTGGTTCTGGGGAAGGTCTGAGGTGTGGATGTGGTGACTTTTTTATTCGTGGGTGTTGTCTTGCTCTGTGTGCCTGTGATCAGGAGGAAGAGAGACAAAAAAAACAAATGGGAGTGCTTTAAAATGAAGGTTAAATAATTTAGAATAAAAACTTACATATCAACAGTTTTACACTGACATTAACTGCGTCCAGCCACATCAGTGTCCTAACCAGGCACAAGATGGAGCAAACATAATTTGCTGTGTATGTTTTTTAGAATATCACATTGTTATCACAATATCACACCTACTCGGTGTTGTAGGCGAAATTGTTGAAAGTTTAGATTTTTTTGTGTTTATGTAATACATAACACTCTCTGATAAAGGTAATAAGAACCGGCCTGAGAGCCAGTAACACACGTTTGCATCAGATTATACCGTTTGTTGCAGAAGTGACCGGAGTCTTGGTTTCCTCTTCCTCAGACGAGTCCTCAGAAGAGCTGCTGGCTTTGGCTTTAGCAGCCTGTGCTTTTTTAGCGGGTGGAGTTTTGACAGCCGGTGTTTTAGACGGCTCCTCTTCATCAGAACTGCTGTCATCCGAGGATGAAGACTCTGCTGTCTTTTTGGTCTGCGTCTTCGCTGCAGAGGTGGGGGTTTGTTTCGCAGGCTTCCCATTGGCGACTGCAGGCTTGGCGGGAGTCTTCTTCACTTCCGTCTCAGAGTCTGAGCTGTCTGATGAATCTGAGCAACTGCTCTCGGCTTTCTTCACAGCTGGCTTCGCGACTCCCTTCACGACTGGTTTAGCTGCTGCTGCTTTGGGCGTCACAGTAGCCTTTACTTTCTTCTCGTCTTCACTGGAACTGTCGTCTTCACTGCTGCTGGACTTGGCTGTGGTCTTACTGGCTGGAGCCGGTGGTTTAGCAGCAGAGGCAGGGCTCTTAGCAGTCGCTGCTGGTTTCGGGGTCTTAGCAGCTGGAGTCTCGGCCTCTGAATCAGAGCTGTCAGTCTCAGAGTCAGAACTGCTCCCGGCTGGTTTAGCTGCAGGTTTCGCTGGGGTAGCGGGTTTGGATACCGGTGTGGTGGCGGCTTTCTTCTGTGGTTCCTCATCTGATGAGCTGTCTGAATCTGAACTGCTTTCAGCGGGTTTAGCTGCAGGGGTAGATTTGGCTGAGGTAGCCATAGGTTTAGGTTTGGATACAGGTGTGGTGGTGGCTTTCTTTTGAGGTTCCTCTTCATCTGAAGAACTGTCCGAGTCTGAGCTGCTCTCTGCTGGTTTATTGGTTGGTTTGGCTGGGGCAGGTTTGGATACCCGTGTGGTGGCAGGTTTCTTCTGAGTGCTCAAAGGCTTGGATGTGACTGCTGGTTTAGCTGGTGCCTCATCTTCAGAACTGTCCGAATCTGTGGGAGGTAAAACAGATCTATAAGCTAATACAATCTTGATCATCAGCACTCACTCTGGATCTCTTTACTTATACTCGCATCATTCCAAACCTGAATGAACAACTATGATGAAACAAATGTTAGTTGATCTATTCCAAATAATGGCAAAAAAATTTAAAACAGGCAGTTGAGATTTGCTATAAATTAACACGAGTACTGCATCAGAGCATGTGAGCGGAGTGGAGCGGGAACGAGCAGGCGAATCTTGGACGGAGCGCAGAGCGGCATTTTTAAAAGGACGGAGCGTCACCCTATTTCCCGCTCCAATTTCGCTCCGCTCACACCACGAGTCGGACTCCACGTCTTTTCCCCGCCTGGCTAAAGAAGCTCGCATTGTGTTCAGCATCCCAAGCGGGTCAGCGAGCGCAGAGAGGGTTTTCTCCGCAACCACCGCATGAGTCTGAAGCCTCAGACATTGTCCAAACTTGTGTTCTTGAAGGTGAACTCAAAAAAAAAAGAGAAAGAAAATGAATTGCTTTCCTTATCTACAGTTCTTTTAAGTTTGACAACATAAGCCAATTTAAATTGTAATCCAGGTGCACTCTGCGCAAAAGTTCAGTTATACGAATGTTGGCCTAATAGTTAATTTAGCCTACTTTTAAAACTTCGATGTAGGCTAGCCTACAGCAGGCCTATAGCCTGTATATTTTATTTATATAATTAGGCCCATTGATTAGTTTAATTTTGCAGCACTTTTTTTGTACAATTGATAAGCCAAATTTTAATTTTAATCGTGCGTTCTGTGCAAAAGTTTAGTTATCAAAATGTTGGCCTAATAGTTCATTTACTTTTAAAACGTTTATGTAGGCCTATATTTTGTTATATTTGTTTATATCATTTTTATATATATTATTAGGCCCATTTATTCGTTTAATTTTACAGCAGTTTGTGTGTACAATGGATAGGCTATCATTTAAATTGTAATCGTGCGCGTTGCGCAAAAATTCAGTTATCAAAATTCTAGCCTAATAGTTCATTTACTTTTAAAACTTATGTATATTTTTGTTTATATCATTTTTATTCATATTATTAGGTCAATTTATTCATTTAATTTTACAGGACTTTTTGTATAGGCTATATTTCTTACAT
Organism: Tiaroga cobitis; assembly: GCA_030578255.1. Lineage (NCBI taxonomy): Eukaryota > Metazoa > Chordata > Actinopteri > Cypriniformes > Leuciscidae > Tiaroga > Tiaroga cobitis. Next base: position 10,157,070 of record CM060603.1, on the reverse strand, counting down.
AGGCTAGGCCTAATTTATAATTTGAAATAAAACATTTCTATTTGGAAAATGTTGTTGTTGGTCTTTAGTTCTGTGGGAGGTAAGTCGTGTGGTCTAAGGTAAAGTGAAGTAGCCTACGTTCAGATTTTTTTCCTTTTTTGGAGCGAGCGGGGGGCGATTTGAGTGGAGCGTGAAGCAAACTGCGTGGAGCGCTGAGCGATAATGAGCGGAGCGGCCTGATGTGGCTTTGAGCGGCGGGGTGAACAGTTCCGTGAGCGAGGAGCTGAGATTCTCACCGCTCCACTCCGCTCATATGCTCTGTACTGCATGGAAGAAAAAAGTGGCTAGATATAATTTATCCAATTTTAGTATATGAAACTGTATGATATCTTACATTTTTTGCGATGATATAAGCAATAACAAAAGTTATTATATAGTATATATTCCTTTACACACGTCTACTGTATGCAGGGTATGTACAGATACTGTCAAATCAAATTCCAGGATTTTTATGGATTTTAAGCACTGCTTTTTTGGGGTTTTTTTAAGCACTACAATCATAGATCTCACTTATCAAACAATATCTTTCAGATTATAAAAAAAGTAAATACATAAATAAGAATATCCTAATAAAACGTATGCCCAATTTCTCAGACAAGGCTTAAGCTAGTCCCAGACTAAAATGCATGTTTGGACTGTTTTAACTGATGCAACTTTACACTAATACACTAATTACACAACACTAATACGTATTAAATTATGTGCCATTGTTGTGTCTCAAGATGCACACCAGTAGTGTTTTTTCTTCTTCTAAGGAACGCTTTTAAAAGCTACTTAATGTCCAAATTGAAGTTTGAACCAAGACCTAATCCTGGATTCATCTAAGCCCTGTATGCAATGACTGTGCTGAGTAATGGTATGGTTATGGGAACATTAACAAAGCCCTAGCATTTACAATGAATAAGGGCAAAATGGGTATAAACTTCCTATACAGTTTTTTTTAATAAGATGTAATAGCAGAAGAAAACAACAGGCTTTACTTGTAAAAATGTAAAGCATTTAGTTACATTTCAATCTAAGGATTTGCTTGCCCAAAATATTTTAGATTTTCTGTTTTTTACTCAAATTAGATATACGGTATCCAAAATACAACTTGTTTAATATATATTAAATACTCTTATTGTTCAATAACTAATCATTTATATTATAATGTTGACGTACTTGGTATTGAGAAACTGATGTCTGATGGGGGTATATCAACGACTTCAGTGCAGGTTATATAGTTGCGCCAGTAGGTGGCGGCAAGAGACTGACTTTAAGGCGGCTTTTACACTGGGCTCGTTTGTTGCGGTCCGAGCCCGAGCGCGTTTGTTCCCGGCGCCCCCCGCAGCGTTGGTCTGGTTTCACACTCAACTTGATTCTATCGAACCTTGGTGCGTTTGCATGCATATTACGTCATCGCAAACGTGCACGGCGCATGATAGAAAACAGAACGTGGGTCAATATTGTGTTTTTTATTAATTCGCTGCTATTATGCACAGTTGAGTGAACGATACAGGTTTACTGTGCGTGTGTCACATAAGGTGGCCTTCTGCTGCTTGCAAACAGACTCTTTTGAGGAGACGGTGGATTTCCAAATTTGGTGCCCTGATTCCACGTGCAATGCACGAATACACTGCAGGCTCACTCTCACTCGTATCCAAGGTAAACCATCAACACTATCATCCCTTACAAGTGTTTTATTTAACTGAATACATCGCAATAAGCGAAAACGCATGCGCAGGTCACTTTACTTCCTGAACAAGTGCGTAGGCCTGTCACGATAACAAATTTTTCTGGACGATAAATTGTCCAAGAAATAATTGCGATAAACGATAATATTGTCGTTCCGAGACCATTTACATCTAAAATAATGATAATGGCATAATAATGCAGGTACACCTTTTCGAAGATCAATAAACTATTTCTAAAGAATATTTAACACTGAAAATGGAAAACATTTTAGATATCCACAATAAATGAACAAAACAACCAAAAACAATAAAAGCAATCAATGGACTCTGTCTCTGTTAGCAAATAATGCACTTGAATAAATACCAAAAACAATAAATAAAATGGATGAAAACAAACCCGACCCTACCCTATGATAAATTATTTGTTAATAAAGCATTAACACACAAACCACTGTTAATTTAACATCAAATCAAGCAGCTACTGTGTGCATGGTCTGGCATGACTGAATGCGCGCAAAGTGCACTCCCTTAATAATTTCTAAAAAGCTGACAGTTCATCGCGATCTCACACATCTCTGTTATTACATTAAAGCTGACTGCACAATGAATCTTTCATAATATCCACACTTTGTTATAATTAGAGGATTTGCCAGTATACAGAATTCAGCACTGAACAAAAAGTCTGTTTTGAGCGGTGAGGGGAGTCTATCTGAATGCTTCTGATAGCCCATTGCGTTCAAGAAATCAACACATGTCTGTGATTGGCTACATCGCTCAACGCTGCAAACATGTTATGAATAGAAACTCTGGCCTGTAAATCGTTTTTATTTTGTTTTAGTTGTTCTTGTTGCTTTTCTGCAACAGATGAATAAAAATATATTAGTTTTTATATGTTTTATTCATAGATATTTCTAGTTTGCGGGAGTCCCGCGAATCGTTTTATTCTCCCGCAACTCACACACACACACACACACACACACACACACACACAGAGTGAGTGCATTACCGCCCGCGCCCGCGCTCGGCCATCAAGTCTAGTGTCGCGCCGCACTCTATCGCGAGTGCACGTCTCTAGATCAAGGGCCCGAGGATAGTGTCGGGAAATATCGGCCCGCGGGACGGGTCGGGTCAAGTTCGGGCTGAGAATCTAAGCTCTAGTTCACGCTAAGGAACCGAGAGTTGTCATCCAGTCTCTTTGGTAGAGAAAGAGAGAGAAAGAGAGACAAGGAAAACAAACAAGCATGCAAATGGAAATTATCGCGACCGGAAAAATTAGAGCAAATTTTTTTTTATCGTGCGATTAATTGATTTATTGACTATCGCGACAGGCCTACAAGTGCGCACACGAGTCCGTGCTGCTTTCACATTCACGCGAACCGCTGCACGGTTCGGGAGCAACCGAACTCAGACCACCTCCTCCGGGTAGTCTCGGGTTCAGTACCCCAGTGCGCACCCGGGTCCCATGACAGCGTTCACATTAGCGATTTTTCGTGCGAACCGTGCCCCGTTCCGAACTAAACTGCCAGTGTGAAAGCCCCCTGAGAGCGAGTAAGTAGACCATGCATTAAAAAATAAAAAGCCGATTCATTCTGGAACGAAGCAAGGTTGTAAACAAAGAAATTATTATTTTAGCTTTGAACGACACCTTAAAGGGTTAGTTCACCCAAAAATGAAAATTAAGTCATTAATTACTCACCCCCATGCTGTACCAACCCCGTAAGACCTTCGTTCGTCTTCGGAACACAAATGAAGATATTTTTGATTAAATGTGACAGCTGGATCACTCCTCCATAGGCTCCCTAAGGGATTGAAACCTGACGGCCCAGAAAGTCAATGAAGAAAATGTTTAAATATTCCATGTCACAACAGTGGCTCAACTATAAGTTTATCAAGCACGAGAATACTTTGTGCGAAAAAACTAACAAAAATAACGACTTTATTCGACTATTCCTTTTCTTCCTTGTAGGCCTGAAACGAGACTTCAAGAGATTTCCACGACGCGCACGCGCGAGAACTTAACTGAAGTAGTTGAAGGAGATCGCAATTCTCGCGCATGCGTCGTGGAAATCTCTTGAAGTCTCGTTTCAGGCCTACAAGGAAGAAGGAAGAAAAGGAATAGTCGAATAAAGTTGTTATTTTTGTTAGTTTTTTCGCACAAAAAGTATTCTCGTCGCTTGATAAACTTATAGTTGAGCCACTGTTGTGACATGGAATATTTAAACATTTTCTTCATTGACTTTCTGGGCCGTCAGGTTTCAATCCCTTAGGGAGCCCATGGAGGAGTGATCCAGCTGTCACATTTAATCAAAAATATCTTCATTTGTGTTCCGAAGACGAACGAAGGTCTTACGGGGTTGGTACAGCATGGGGGTGAGTAATTAATGACTTAATTTTCATTTTTGGGTGAACTAACCCCCTTTAAGGCGCAACCGCCAAGCAAGGCGGGGTGAAGCTGAATCAGACGCTTCACAAAGAGATCAATTCATTGACCAGTGCTGTCCCAATCATGGGAAATCCCCTTAACCATTGAAGGGATACCATGACAAAGATCTTTTTTCTCATTTAAATTGATTTCTCTTCATGAATATATGATACCTGGAAATATATGAGCAACTTCACACTCATAGCCAAGCGAAATGGCTCAATATTAGTGGTGCAACGGATCATCATTGATCCGTTCGGATCAATATCTTCGGTTCGGCACACATGATCCGCGGATTGATTTATGAAAAAAAATAATAATAATTGTACGCATGTTCAGTCCACACATATCTCCACAGCGTGGTCATGGCGAGCGGAGGAACGGAGGAGCTTGAACGCCCCGCGTCATTTAAATCCCCTGTATGGGAGCATTTTGGCTTCCCTGTCAAATATAATGATGAAGGAAAGAGGTTAGTGGATAAAACCGTGACGGTGTGTGCAGTAGGGTGGCCATACGTCTGGATTTTGGCCGGACAGTCCGGAGTTGCGCTGAATTGGCCTAAAAAAAAAATTACTTATAAAAATTCTGCATATTGATAGCGGCTCCCTGATGCCTGCAAATTAGTTCAAATCTCCCGGAATCTAGAGCGCGCATGCGAGACAGAACATACTGCGCTCCAAACCGTGTAGCGCGCACACGGCAGAGAGCGAGAGAGCAAGAGAGCGAGAGACCTTGCGTGTGTGCGCATGTAAGACCAGAGGCCTGTTTCGTGGCCTGTTTCGGTAAGTCAACCCCCCAATATCTCTAAAAAATAAGATATTATGCCTTGTGCACTTTAAGTTGATTTTATATATTTTAATTTAATAATTTAAAAGTGTTAATAAACAAAAAGACAAAACTTATGTTTATTTGTCTTGTCTTTTTTGCTGATCCGAAAAATGATCCGATCCGTGACTCTGATCCGAGAAACAATCCGAACCGTGAGTTTTTTTATCCATTGCACCCCTACTCAATATCTATATCAGACAGGCTGCAGCGTTAATTTAGTGTGGAAAGATTATATGCGTTTTTTTAATTAAACTAATTTTATATATATATATATATATAAAACTGGAAATAATGACGACAACAGACCTGAACTTGAGGAATCATCTTTCTTAGCAGTTGTTTGAGGAGCAGCTTTAGCAGGGGTTGCCTTTGGAGCTGCAGCTTTAGCAGGGGTTGCCTTTGGAGTTGCAGCTTTTGCAGGAGTTTTCTTTTGAGGAGCAGCTTTAGCAGGAGTTGTCTTTGGAGTTGCAGATTTAGCAGGGGTTGCCTTGGCCGGAGTAGGCTTTGTGGCCGGTTCGTCGTCTTCAGACTCTGAGCTGGATGAAGAAGATTCTTTTGCAGCAGGCGTGACTTTAGCCGGCGTTTTCTTGGCGGGCGCAGGTTTAACTGGGACAACTTTAGCTGCTGGTTTCTTGGCCTCTTCATCGTCAGAGTCTTCAGAGCTAGAAGATTCGTCTGCAGCTGGAGTGACTTTAGCGGGTACGGCTTTAGCTTGAGTGACTTTAGCAGGTGTAGATTTGGCAGATGCAGCTTTTGCAGGTGTGACTTTGACAGCTGGCTTTGCTGCTTCGTCCTCTGAGCTTGAAGAATCTGAGCTTGAAGAGTCCTTTTTCTGAGCAGGAGCAACCTTTGTAGGAGGCTTCTTAACTGGGGCTGCTTTCACAGGCACAGGTTTGACTGCTGGCTTCTTTGCTTCATCCTCTGAGCTTGAATCTGAGAAAAAGAAAGTTCATTAGCACTCAAGAGACACAGAGGGGAAAAAACAAACCCCCAATAGTGACTTGGTGGTGATAATCTGCAGAGAGTGACGTACCAGAGCTGTCAGAACTGGAGTCCTTCTTAGCAGAAGCTTTGGGAGTCACAGTCTTAACTGCGGCTGCTTGGAAAAAGGATAGGAAAAGGAAATTATATTTTGCTTGAAGAACTTACACCTATATTTGGACATCTTAAGCAAGCACATTTTCTAACCAATTCCTATGATAGTAACATTAAAGAATTATATTTAAACTATAAAGTCTTTGTACATCATGGCAGTTTTTTTATAATGCCTTTAAAAACGGCCTTTTTTGTTCAAATGTACTAGGACTGGCGATACGGCCAAAAAAATTAAATCGCGACTTTTTCAGAACGATTGACCGATTCACGATTTCAATTTAGATTTTTTTTATGTTTAACTAGTTAGGGTTAACTCAATTATAATAATATTATTATTAACTGTATTATTGTTAACTCAATGCAACAATTATAACACCCCTGAGCAAAAATCATGTAATGCATGGCCTCTCATAGCTTATTGCTGTAATAAGTTTTACAGGACACTAGGGCTGTGCAATTAATCAAAACCGAGTTTTGATTTCGGCTTCCAAGGACTTTGAAAATACTATAATCGAGATAAAACTATTATTGTGTATTAAAAAGAGTTATTAAAAGCGTGAATGAGAACTCGTGCTGTTCCTCAGGCAGTTTTCTGTGTGTGCGAACTCCGAGAGGGAGCACAACACGGGCAAGCAAAGCGAACTTTGAGCTTCGGCTGCGCGCCTAAATGCCCGGCTTTGCAAGTATTCACGTAAACCCAGTCAATTATGTCTTAAGTTAGTCTTAATACAGTTGTGCATCCAGTGTGTAACAGTGTGTTGGAACCGTGCATTCGGTCTTAAAGTTACAGCAGCCAAAAATATTCTTGCTGTCTGCGTCATTAATGTTAACAAACAAAAACAACAACAAAAAAAAGAAAAATCACTCACTGCTCTTGACGGAAGGACTTTAATAAGAATCAAAACAAGTTTAATACTTACAGTAAAGACTATGTTTTTTATTTATTTTACATTTGATTACGTATTCATTTCTGTAGCAGGCTGTTAGCTGAACACTTAAAGACTTGCATAAAAAAAACCAAAGCACTGTTTGTTATTTTTTTTATCTTGTTTTTCTATGGTATTTTTCCTATTGTTTGTAATTTGCTTTTATTGCATTACTGATGGTTTACTTATTTTCAATAATGATTTTTTTTCTTACACCTGCATTACTTTGCCTAGTATTCTGCTCTGGTATCGAAATTACAATGTAGATGTCATAGTAACCTTATTTCCAGCAAATATATACTTACATATTTATAATATATATCACCCTCGTAAAAAATATATATTACTATAAGGATTTGGTCACATGGCCAGCTCACAATCGAGTTAAATAATAGTGATTATAATACTGACCAAAATAATCGTGATTATGATTTTTGGCTTAGTCGAGCAGCCCTACAGGACACCTCAAACTCTTACCGGGGACTTTGACTGGAGCACGAGTTGTCAGTGCTGCAGGGGGCGGGACGGCACTGAATTGTCCTGTGAATATAGATGCTTAATTTCACATTGGTGTCCTCCTTTTCAGAAAATCATTTTTGCCTCGTATAAGGTGCACTAAGGTTTTTTTGACAAATGTTTAAATAAAGTACGTTCATGACAGACTCTAGTCATATACTGTCTTGAAAAGCCGTTTAATGTTATGTTGAGATGCTGCACCCATGGTGTCCAAGATCACTGTAATATTGGTGATATAAGCCAAAAAAAACCTCTTTTAGTGCACCTTTAAGACGGATGTGAAAGAAAAGCAGTAATACCAGTCTTGACTTTCTTAGTAGGAGGGGCATCTTCCTCGTCTGAGGATGACTCCTCACTGCTGGACTCTGCAGGGGCCGCAGGTTTGGCAGGAGGGGTCTTCACTGGGACTGCTGCTTTTACTGCTTTCTGTGATAAAGTGAAAGGAATATCAATCCCAAATCATCAACAAAAAAACAAAACAAATGGTATATAAATATGGAACTGTGAAATTTGTGAAAGTTTCTTCACTTTCACATTAGCGTCTAAAGTACATAAATCATGGTTTATAAGACTAGTTTATTCTAAATAAAATTTCCTAATGTGAATATTAAACCTCAGAAAAACTGCTATTTAAATACAAAGTCCCCGGTATGTTAGCCAAAATAAAAAGGAATTGTTCCAATCTCATTTTATTACATTTTAAATAGGGATGTGCGATATCACGATTACGATCTGCTTTTGAAGAAATATCGTAGTATCGCGCTACAGTGCATTCTATCAGTTGCAGTTCTGGCGCCTCCGTCTCAACATACTGTACAACGCGACGTATATTCACACGCAGAGGTAAGAGTTACACACGCGGGATACTGCAATTCACAAAAGTTAATTATTTGCATGTGCTTTAAAGCCTTGCCGGTTAAACTTTTCATTCGCGTGCTGATGCGTTGTTCTAACATGCGCTTTCCTGAGCGCATACACCCGAAGCGCACATGCACTAAAAGCCTGTCAAACAACGCCTGGTTACTAAGTAACCAAGTTATCTTTCGAGTCTTATTGCGCTAATACTGTCAAATACACACAAGGTTTACATTAACACAGTAGGTTGTGTCTAAAGTGAAAGCAAACATTTAAGAGAAAATCGAGTGTGTGCTTTCATATGCGTGTATATTAGATGCGTGCAGGTCTTAAAGAGACAGTACCCCAATAGTAAACATGCTGCCGCTTGTCCTTAAAGGGACAGTTCACCCAAATATGAAAATTCTGTCCTTATTTACTCGCTCTAATGTTGTTCCAAACCTTTATTAATTTCTCTCTTGTGCTGAACACAAAAGATGATATTTTGAAGAATGTGTGTAACCAAACAGCTGCTGTTCCCCATTGACTTACATTAACATAGTAGGAAAAAATATATTATGGAAGTCTCTGGGGACCAGCAACTGTTTGGTTACCCACATTCTTCAAAACAACTTATTTTCAACTGAAGAAAGAAACTTATTCGGGTTTAAAACAACTTGAGAGGGTAAATGATGGCAATCTTTATTTTTGGGTGAACTATCCCTTTAATGTTAATAAAACAAACAAACAAAAACAGAAAATCACTCACTGCTCTTAACTTAAGTCTACGTAGTGTTTTATTTTTATATTTGTTCTTAATTTATCTTAATCTTTCTTAAATGTTACTGTTAAACACACCTACTGTAGCTGAAAATATAAAGCACTGTTTATTTCATTTGTAGATTATGTTGTGTGTAATGTGTATCTTTGTTCTTATCTTTTAATAGCAAAGAAAATAATGACAAAGATTTTTATTTTTGTCACTTTGGCCAAAATGTCTGCCATTCTTTTTTCTTTTATATTTTGTTTCCTTGTAAGGCTAGGTTTTTAAAATAGGGACATTAGCTTGGCTGTAATGCTCAGTCACTTGCAAAAATAGTAAAACCATCATGAAAAAGAATCATGATTAAATCGTGAATCATGATTTTTCTGAAAATAATCGTGATATTAAATTTATGATATGGCAAAAATATCCTATGATCTAAAAATGTAACTATGTATTAAGTAATTAAAACAATTTGGCAAACAGAAAACATGGAATTTGGGGTAAAAAATAAAAAAAATAGTGAATTCTGCGGCATGATTATGTTGCATGTTAGTATGTTAAAAGACCTTAGCTGGAGCCTCGTCCTCAGATTCACTCGAGCTGTCCTCACTGCTGCTGCTGTCCTGCTTCTTCTGAGCTGCAGGTACAGGAGTGGACGCCGATTTAGGGGTCCCTGGCACAGGCTTGGCCCCTGGAGAGCACAGATCCCCACTTTGAACATGCAACTGACTGAGTAAGCCCCGAGTAATACACGGGTGTAGTAGTGATTGAGAATATGACCTCGTGCTTTAGCTCACCTTTAGCTGGAGTTTTGGCGGGCTCCTCCTCAGAGTCGGACTCTTCACTGCTGGAACTGGTGTCTTTCTTTCTGGTAGCTGCCGCTGGCTGAGTAGCAGGTTTCACAGCTGCAGGTTTCTGCACAACAATTCAACAAGCCGAGATTCAGGAAGAGGCATTCTAGCAGAGAAATCCCACACGCTCATGTAAACAACATCAACTTCCTGACCTTTGCTGCTGTTTTAGCCGGAGCTTCATCCTCAGAGTCACTGGAGTCAGAGCTGCTGCTCTTTTTAACAGCTACAGCTGCTGCTTTCTTTGGAGCAGGAGCTTTCACTGGAAACACACAATTCTTCATATCAGTGTACAATGTAGTGTTGAAAAACAACCATTCAAAAGTTTGGGGTCAGTAAGATTTTTTTTTTCCTTTGAAAGAAATTAACACTTATTCAACAAGGACATATTAAAGGGTTAGTTCACCCAAAAATGAAAATTAAGTCATCAATTACTCACCCCCATGCTGTACCAACCCCGTAAGGCCTTCGTTCGTCTTCGGAACACAAATGAAGATATTTATGATTAAATCTGAGAGGTGCATGACTGCTACATAGGCTCCCTAAGGGAATGACACCGGACGGCCCAGAAAGTCATTAAAGAAAATGTTTAAATATTCCATGTCGCAACAGTGGCTCAACTATAAGTTTATCAAGTTTAGTTGTAGGCCTGAAACGAGACTTCAAGAGATTTCCACGACGCATGCGCGAGAACTTAACTGAAGTAGTTGAAGGAGATCGCAATTCTCGCGCATGCGTCGTGGAAATCTCTCGAAGTCTCGTTTCAGGCCTACAAGGAAGAAAAGGAATAGTCGAATAAAGTCTTTATTTTTTCGCACAAAGTATTCTCGTCGCTTGATAAACTTATAGTTGAGCCACTGTTGCGACATGGAATATTTAAACATTTTCTTTAATGACTTTCTGGGCCGTCCGGTGTCATTCCCTTAGGCAGCCTATGGAGGAGTGATCAACCTCTCAGATTTAATCATAAATATCTTCATTTGTGTTCCGAAGACGAACAAAGGTCTTACGGGGTTGGTACAGCATGGGGGTGAGTAATTAATGACTTAATTTTCATTTTTGGGTGAACTAACCCTTTAAATTGATCAAGACATTTATAATGTTACAAAAGATTTCAATTTCAAATAAATGCTGTTCTTTCTATTCATAAAATAATCTTTAAATATTTTATATACATATGCAACACCTTTCCACAAAAACTATTAAGCCTAACAACTGTTATTACATTGATATGATATTTTGGCACCAAAACAACGGAGAATGATTTCTGAAGATCGTGTGACACTGAAGCAGTAATGATGCTGAAAATTCAGCTTTGCATCACAGGAATAAATTAAATTAACAGAATAGAAACCAGTTATTTTAAATTGTAATAATATTTCACTCACAATATTACTGTTTATACTGTATTTTTGATACAGTATACACAGCCTTTTGTGAGCGTAAGAACCAAAAACAGAGTACAGTTTGAAATCAAGAAATAAAAAATACTGGAACCCGAATTATGTTCATGAATATTTTCTTGAGACAGAACACTGCAAGAAAATACATTCATTTTCTACTCTGCAACAATTTTTATTGCCATGTTTTTCTCTGGCAGCACCAACAATACCAACATACAGTCCAACCAATTAAGTCTAATTTGTGAATCATTGGCCCCGTTTACACTGGTATTAAGATGTGTTTTGGTCGATCGGATCACAAGTAGGTGAGGGAGACACATACGTGTTTACACCTGGTGTTTTAATCTCTTTTGTCAACTTTCAAACAATTCTGTCCTGATTTATTTGAGGGGAGGGTCTATGGGCGGGTAAATGTATGGGATTTTTTAGATCTTTCGTTCTAATGGACAAAATAAGCTCACGTAATTTACATATGAATGTTCCCGGAGACGACGAAAAAACATACGGAGAGCAGCAGCTTTAGTTTCTGTTCTGACAGCCGCAAGACCAGCTGAACAAACTTCAAACCAAATTTGAGTCTTCAGCCGACAAAGTTTATATCCCGTCTGGCTAGCGCGTTTCCCATAATGTTCTCGCATTAGGTCAGTAGGCGGAGATTAGGCGTCTTTTGGGACACATGAGCGTTTACACGACGAAACCTCTGGAAGTGGTCGAAAGTGGAAAAGCTCAAGACATTTTAGACCTAAGGTTGGGTATCGAGAACCGGTTCCATTTTAGAACCAGTAACAAATTTCCAAAAACCGGGGATACAATAAGGCGCACACATTTCAATTCCTGACTTTGGGGCCAGTCACATATTGCATTTTTTGCGTGTGCAAATTCGTTATTTCAAATGTAGGCACGCAGCAAGCGCGCTCACAATAGAAGCGTGCGGCGGCGAGATGAAAACATCTTAACTTTACAGAATGCGCACCGCAGGTCATGTGACAAAAACCAACCGACCTTTCCGTAACATCGAAAGCTCAGCCGAACATCTGATCATGGCTGTACAGGGCAGGTTTTTATTGATCAAGCATTCAAAAGTTTGGTTAAGTTTTTCGAAAAAAGACGACAACATAGCAAAATGCAACATGCAAAAAGTCAATTTCACCCAAGGGAGGAAGCACATAAAATAGGATGAAGCATTTGCTTCAACACTGCATTAATTTAAAGGAACGAAAACGTGTTTGATTCGATGTCTCCCAGCCACAACGACGCACCAGACATATCTAAAATTAGCAACAGCAGCATCTCTCACTCAGATAAAAAACATACAGGTGAGCCAACATTCGGCTCCGATTTAGACATGCATAATTCAAGATAAACTGAGAATCTATTTGGTTTAAAATAATTTTTGTTTTGTTTAAAATGGAGATCATGACTACATCTACACACAATAACATGCTCCAGTCTATTTATATATAAAAAAATAATAATTTGATTCATTAATTCAAACACTTTTAAAACTAATTAATTCAGAGTCTCATTCATAAATACCTGTTTAATGATGACTCACCGTCTTTGAATTAATCTCTCGAGTCTTCTTGAATGATTAAATGAAAAAAATTGAACAGTCGAGTTTTGCCACCTACTGGAGTAATGTAATCAACAATCTTTATTTGAAGAGACTCCTTTCACTTTAGCTATTTTATTGGTTATTGCTTAATATTTGCACGAATAAAAGGTAGAAATGTTTATTCTTCAAGAATTTGCCCTTTGTTTTGTTTTTTAAATATTGGAATCGGAAACAAGAATAATTTATAATTAAAGAACCGGATTCGATAGGCAGAATCGGAATCGCTCAAATAGAAACCCAAACCGTAGCGTCCTCCACTTGTTATCCGATCGACCAAAACGCATCTCGATATGAGGTGAACAAGGCCATTAAGTGGAATCCTAATAAGAAACTTGTTAAGTCCCTATGAGAAAGATAACAAAGTGACAGACAGCTATGTACCTTGTACTGCTTTCTTGGCAGGAGCAGCTTCCTCTTCACTGCTGGAGTCTTCACTGCTTGAACTCTCTGCATCTTTCTTTGCTTTCTTGGCTGACGGGCCATTGACAGTCGCAGGGCCACTGGTGACCGCTTTACGCTTTTTGGTTTCTGGGGACCTTGAGGAAAGAAGTTGTAGTGATTACAACCCAACAGTGGAAATGACAGCAAAACGTCTCCGGTTACTATCGTAACCTCGGTTCCCTGAGAGGCGGGAACGAGACATTACGTCATACTGACGTATATGGGAACTCCTCCCTTCTCCATTTTCACTGAAATCTTATAGGATAACGCCAGCTGGAGACAGCTGGCCAATTGACGCAAAACATGCAAATGCTGACCGGTCCGCGGGCAGTATAAATAGCATGGACGCGACAATTACGTCAGAATCAAGACTGAACGCTAGCACAGCTGATCAAACGGCGAGCACGGCGGTTGACGTAATGTCTCGTTCCCGCCTCTCAGGGAACCGAGGTTACGATAGTAACCGGAGACGTTCCCTTTTAAGGCGGTAACTTCGACATTACGTCATACTGACGTATATGGGAACTGTATAGAATCCCGCCGTGAGCGCAGTGAAGATAAGCCCTGAACGGGGTCAAGCTACACTCCCACAGGAAACACAGTTCTAAGCCAGCAGCGCCGCTAGGAGCACTCAAACTCAGTGTTTCCGCTACATTCATTCTGCCGTGGCGGGCCGCCACACCTAAAATCATCCCGCCACGGCTGCAGCTTCAGCTCTGATATTGTAAAGCTAAAGGCATAAAAAACATTGTAAAGCACCATAAAGTTTTCGCACTATATTCCAACACTTCTAAAGTCATTCAATAGCATAATGTGAGGTAAAAATTAATATTTAAGTCTGTAAGTGAAAGTTTATGGAAACTCATCTCTCCTCAGTCATTCTCCATTCAGCATTCAAACAGCGCGTCGCGTTCGGTTACGACAGTAGGCCTAACACGACTACACTCTCTTCAAGATCAATGTTCCCATTATTATTCTTTATTTGTAGATAAAGGTCTATGGTTTGCATAAAATGACTTTATCTTGCTGGAGTTTATAGCGCTTTCTAAATCATATTCCTTTCTCCCGGGTGTCTGCTAGATTACAGCAGTGGAGTTGAGAGCACTATGAATTGTTCTTCATGCACACTGTAACTGAAATTTAAAACTGTTAAAAGAAAAGGCTAGATAAACTGTTGCATAGATATAATACATTAAGCATAGATGGATATAATCTCTTCGCTTTGTGCTTTGAACTTTTCAATGCGAAGTGCTGCGCGCTGTGACTTCGCGTTGCTTCAAGTGCATCATTCTGCGCACGGGATGCGCATAATCGCTTTGCCGCTCTTGTTGGAGCCTTTCATATTATAATACTTAGGGGAGGTTTCAACACCTGTGGCAAGGGGGCGTGGCCAATTGGAATATCACTCATGGGCCACGCCCCCTGGGGAAATGGGCCTGCCACCACGGCTGGAAAAAATCCTAGAGGAAACGCTGAAACTGATAGGCGAAACTAGACCAACGTCTGCTCCGGCTTTACCAAGTTGCGCATCCACTGCAATGAGGCGAAGGCTGCACTGGACAGGGCAGCACAACACCATAAGCACTCGAGCACAAGAGCTAACACAGTGTCGACGGCATAGCGGTGACAGCTGCATAACCTTAAGCCACACGCAGTTAACAGTACATTGGAAACTACTGCGTAATGTGGAAACAGCTATGTAACCTTATAGTCATAACACAGAGTTAGCAGCAATGGTAACTCTGCAATACAGACTACTGCACAGCTGGTGTAACAGTTTCATGAGTACATTGATAAAACTCACCGAACCCACGACGCTAAGGTGGTGCATCAAACTTGGAACCATGGCGAATGTGTTCTGAGAAGACAGCCAGCATCCCTAAATCCCGTAGGCATTATAGCAACCATTTAAAGCGTCGAATTCAGAGAGAAAGTCTCTGTATAAAACATCACGTCCCTAGTACCATCCACCAAGCATACAACCAGCTGGAAGACTGCTGCCTAGTGATCCACGTACATCCACAAATCCCTTACAGGGCCAACATCACTCTGAGCATCGGCATCATGCGAGGCTGAACTCAGCAGATAAGGCGGTCAGGGATCAACCTGTGCTCTGAACGGTGTAAGCGACTTCGGAACGTAGCTTGGTATCGGACTGAGAGTGACGCTGCAGTCATCAGGTCCGAGACAATGCGACACTATTCACTAGAATGAGCGTAAGTCTCCAAGTGCTTCGCTGGGGCGAGAGCCGGTGGTAAGGCCATCTCAGGGAGAGCTCCGTCTCAGCACTTGTCAGTGTGAAGTGTCTTGCTCAACTAAGGACCCAGCAGCGGACACACAAGTAGGTTCCACAGCTTGGGGCTGGGGTGCCACCTTGTAGAACATAGCCGATGTTCTATAGCCAATGTACAGAAGTGCACATCAACACATAACTGAATGTACATAAACACAGTGCCAGTGGCCGTAGCGACAACAACTGTGAATATACGCAGTTAGAAAATAGCCCCATAATAGCATAGCACCTCAGTAAGCACACAAACACAGTCGTAACTGTAGCTACAACTGTGAATATATGAGTTAGCACAGAAAAACCAGTTGCCCTGATAGGAACGGGGCAATATAACAGCGCAGCACATGCACGTACAGCATAGGTCGCTGTAGCCCCAACTTAATACACGCAGTTAGCTCAGTATTTAGGCACTGAAGGATACGGGGCTGCATGAACACATCCATTTGTAAATAAATGCAGCGCATGTCGCCGTATCGACGGAGACTGTGAATATGCACAGTTTGACTGGGATAGCTAGTTGCACTGAAGATACAGGGCAACATGGCAGCATAACACAAGTAAGTAAGGAATAGCGCATCCTTGCATGTACATAACGCAGCGTAAGACGCTGTAGCAACAGAAACTGTGTAGAGACAGAAACTAAGATGCATAGTTAGATTAGGATGGCTAGCAGCACTGAAGGAAACAGGGCAGCATTACAGCATAACACATCCGTTTATGTACATACATCCAGAACTGCGAATATGCACGGTTAGATTAGGATAGCTAGTTTTGCACTGAAGGAAACAGGGCAACAAAAAAGCAAAAACACATCCTTGTACGTGCCGTGTAGTCGCCATAGCGACAGAACAGAATATGCAGTTAGATAGGATAGCTGGATGTTGCACTGAAGGATAGAGG
This sequence comes from Tiaroga cobitis, assembly GCA_030578255.1. Classification (NCBI taxonomy): domain Eukaryota; kingdom Metazoa; phylum Chordata; class Actinopteri; order Cypriniformes; family Leuciscidae; genus Tiaroga; species Tiaroga cobitis. Next base: position 10,140,471 of record CM060603.1, on the reverse strand, counting down.
GCAACATAACAGCAATACCCATCAGTGTGCACATTTCAAACATCTGAGTGTATAATGCGGTGCAAGTCGACGAAGCGACCGAAACTGCATGAATATGCACAGTTCACATAATGGTCAGTTACGTTAGCAACATAACTGCATAACGCTTCAGTGTGGACACAGATGCCGCAAGTCGCCGTAGCGACAAAGTGTGACTATGCACAGTTAGATAGGATAGCTAGGTGCACTGAAGGATACAGGGCAACGCGATAGCATAGTCACATTAGTATGTACAAAAACACAGCATCAGAGGCATCGCGACATCGACTGTGAATACATAGTAAGTCAGAATAGCCGGTTGCACTGATGATACAGGGCAATATTTAGCGGCGTAAACATAGCACATCAGTGCGTAGCGTGTACACAGCGTCAGTTGCAACGCACAACAACTGTGTACTCAATCAGAATAGCCATTTGCACTGAAGGATACAGGGCAATGTATAACGGCATAAATCATAACACATTCAGTGTGTAGAGTGTACATAGACACGGCGTCAGTTGCATCACACGACAACTGTGAATATGCACTGCGTAGTAATCAGAATAGCCATTTGCACTGAAGGACACAGGGCAATATATAATGGCATAAACCATTACACAGTGAGTTGTATGTACGTAACACAGTGTCAGTTGCATCGCGCCACACTGTGAATACGCAGTTATCAGAATAGTTATTTGCACTGAAGGATACAGGGCAATATACAACGGCAAAATTCATAACACAGTGTGTAGTGTGTACATAAACACAGCGTCAGCTGCATCGCAAAATAACTGTGAATACATACTGCATAGTAATCAGAATAGCCATTTGCACTGAAAATTACAGGGCAATATATAATGGCATAAATCCCAACGCATAACGCTGTGTAGTATGTACGTAACAGCGCCAGTTGCATCGCACATAGTAATCAGAATAGCCATTTGCACTGAAGGATACAGGACAACAACGGCAAAATTCGTAACGCAGTGTACCGTGTGTACGTAACACAGCGTCAGTTGCATCGCACGACTGTGAATACGTAGTAATCGGAATAGCCATTTGCACTGAAGGATACAGGAACAGGGCAAAATATAATGGCATAAATCATACACATAACAGTGCGTAGTGTGTACGTAACACAGCGTCCGTTGCATCGCAACAACTGTGAATACGTAGTAATCAGAATAGCCAGTTGCACTGAAGGGTACAGGGCAATATCGTGGCATAAGCATAACACACACACATCAGTGTACATAAACACAGCGTCAGTGGCATCGCACAACTGTGAATCAGAATAGCCAGTTGCACTGAAGGATACAGGGCAATTTTTAGCGGCATGAACCATGAACACATAACGGTTTGTAGAGTGCACGTAAACACAGCGTCATTTCATCGTACAACAACTGTGAATACGTGGTAATCAGAATAGCCATTTGCACTGAAGAAACAGGGCAGCATATAACGGCGCGAATCTTAGCACATATCAGTGTGCAGTGTGAACATAAACACAGCGTCAGTGGCGTAGCGACAACACTGTGAATACGTGGTTAAATCAGAATGGCCAGTTGCACTGAGGGATACAGGGCAACATATAAGGGCATAACAGTTAAATCATAGCACATATCAGTGTGCAGTGTGTACATAAACACAGCGTCAGTGGCGTAGCGACAACAACTGTGAATACGTGGTTAAATCAGAATGGCCAGTTGCACTGAGGGATACAGGGCAACATATAAGGGCATAACAGTTAAATCATAGCACATATCAGTGTGCAGTGTGTACATAAACACAGCGTCAGTGGCGTAGCGACAACAACTGTGAATACGTGGTTAAATCAGAATGGCCAGTTGCACTGAGGGATACAGGGCAACATATAAGGGCATAACAGTTAAATCATAGCACATATCAGTGTGCAGTGTGTACATAAACACAGCGTCAGTGGCGTAGCGACAACAACTGTGAATACGTCGTTAATAGAATGGCCAGTTGCACTGAGGGATACAGGGCAATATATAAGGGCATAACAGTTAAATCATAGCACAAATCAGTGTGCAGTGTGTACATAAACACAGCGTCAGTGGCATAGCGACAACAACTGTGAATACGTGGTTAAATCAGAATGGCCAGTTGCACTGAGGGATACAGGGCAACATATAAGGGCATAACAGTTAAATCATAGCACATATCAGTGTGCAGTGTGTACATAAACACAGCGTCAGTGGCGTAGCGACAACAACTGTGAATACGTCGTTAATAGAATGGCCAGTTGCACTGAGGGATACAGGGCAATATATAAGGGCATAACAGTTAAATCATAGCACAAATCAGTGTGCAGTGTGTACATAAACACAGCGTCAGTGGCATAGCGACAACAACTGTGAATACGTGGTTAAATCAGAATGGCCAGTTGCACTGAGGGATACAGGGCAACATATAAGGGCATAACAGTTAAATCATAGCACATATCAGTGTGCAGTGTGTACATAAACACAGCGTCAGTGGCGTAGCGACAACAACTGTGAATACGTCGTTAATAGAATGGCCAGTTGCACTGAGGGATACAGGGCAATATATAATGATATAACAATATATAACGGCACAAATTATAGCACATATCAGTGAGCAGTGTGAACATAAACACAGCGTCAGTGGCGTAGCGACAACAACTGTGGATACGTGGTTAAATCAGAATGGCCAGTTGCACTGAAGGATACAGGGCAGCCTGACGACATAAGCTGTAGCTGTGCACCTCCATTACCAGAGCGGGGCGTCCTGGCGCGGCGCTCTCCGTGGCCTGTGTCGCCACATTACCGGTCCCGCCCTCTGCCAACGGTGAAGATCCGGTTCGTTCGGGTTCGAACCGTTTTGGCGGCTGTAGCCGAATTAGGCGGGACGAGGGTGCCGACGAAGAGAGACATCGAGGAAGGCTGGACCGTATAGAGATCAAAAGTTTCGGTGTAAAGTCTGGCCGCGGCGAGACTAAATTTTATATGCTGTGAGAGCTGGGATCGAACACGGGTCTCCCGTGCGACGGCTTTGGGTTTCGCCACTGAGACACAGGGGGAAATGCCCACTTTCGCGCCTTTAGACACAGAGCCATGGCCTTGCCTCGTCTCTCTGGATGCGTCTTTCGCATGACTTACCATAGGACGTCGTGAAGACAGAATCTTTCTTGAAGTAGCCTGGTTGTTTTTAGATACCGGGCTATTCAACTCTTCTTTGGGCGTGAGAGGGCCCACCAGCGGCCGCTGGCGGCAGTGGGCCTCATCCCAGCTGATGCCCGGGTTTATGAGGGCGCGCACTGGTAGACCGGCACATGCCTGTCGTCCGTGAGTGCGGCCTCGGTAGATCCTTGTTTGGGTAGAGCGAGTCAATACCGCACATATCTGGCATGTAGCAGCCATCGGATGCGAGGAGGAAACGTGGTGAGTAACCTCTATTGCAACTTCCACGATGGCTTCAGATAAGACTTCTAGCGTGAAGAAAGAGATTCTGACGTAATTGTCGCGTCCATGCTATTTATACTGCCCGCGGACCGGTCAGCATTTGCATGTTTTGCGTCAATTGGCCAGCTGTCTCCAGCTGGCGTTATCCTATAAGATTTCAGTGAAAATGGAGAAGGGAGGAGTTCCCATATACGTCAGTATGACGTAATGTCGAAGTTACCGCCTTGAAAGGGAACTACCGGCATGAGCAAGAGTGAGCTACAGCTGCCATACAACCAATTAAAAGACATCTTATACTTACTTCACCCAGAAATTGAAGATGTCCAGGAGACTGTCATCATTTTGGTCCTGAGGTTTCTGATGAGAGGAAACAGATAAGATTGAAAATGATAATACTTGTACAAGTTAAATACCCAAATGCTATATGCATGTATTTAAATGTAAAGTAGTAGAAACTCCAAATTTGAGGGGTGATCATCAGCAGCAGAGACACTCTAAAACTAAAAGACATTAAGAACTCTGTGGCTATATAAAACATTTTGTAAGAATAATGAATGCAGCATATGTCAATTTTGCATTCTTATTTATTTTTGTCACCTGTAATATTTTATAAATGTATTAGACCTACTCTTAATATAAATGTATTACTTAGTTTTGATATCCCAGGCTATATATGTTTTACTGTAAGGTCTGTGAAATGTTACACATTTACAGTTCGATTCCAACATTGTCCAACACTGAACCTGTTGCAAAAGTCTTAGGAGAATAGTGAAGAATATAATTAATTCTGGACTAAGAATAAAAATGTAAACGTATAAAACACTGCTGTAATGGCACAGGTTACAAATTATAAAACAACCGACAGAAATTAAATGTTTTAAAGCACATCCTATACAGCGGCTCGTAAACACGTGTTCAGCAGAAACTGCGTGTCAGTCCCACGCGTGTGCAGAACTACGCGCGCCGATCGACACATCACAGGACTACTGCCTCCACGCGCACAATGGCTTCAAAAAAACACGTGAAAGGCTCTTACCACTTTAGACTGCTTTATAAACTCTTTCGCAGCTTTGGCGAACTTATTCTCCACGAGAAAAGAGTACACATGCTGGTAGAGATCGCTGGGCACCTTGCCGTCTTGCGCCATCTTCGTTGCACTCATGTGGAGGAGGAGCGCGATTGGCTATTTCAACGTCAGGTGGAGCCGATGAAAATGGCGCACGATGAGTGCGTCATACTAATGTACGATTATAACATTTTCGACTTTTAGCTAGGACTTGCTAAATTCTTCATTCATGAATTCAGGTTTTTGAAACCCCACAACCTCCCCCTCCTTTAATCAACTTAAAATTCTTGCTTCCATCCCTCTGTACTCTCTCAGACGAAAAAGCTATTATAGGCTACTAAGGCCTTGTACTTAAAAAATATAAGCTAACAATCAGACAAAAGAAGGCATGTCGTAGATTGTGTACAATAATTTGTTTTTAATCATTTTGATCATGTTGATAATTTAGAGTCCTTAGGAATTCATGTTACAGAAGGCTTTACATGGTTAATAAGGTCTGAAAACAGTTTTATACATACAGTTTATTCCAACAGTGTAGCTTTTGTTTTGATATTTTTGAAACGTTTACCTATTTTCATTATTAGCCCATTTTTGTGCTTCATAGTTTAAAACTTGCTATAAACATGGGCAATAACGCAAGTAGACAAGATTTTATTTATATATTTGCATTAATTATTTTTATTTATTTTTTTGGGTGTAGCCTAATCGATTTCTCCCTCAAAGCCAATTCAAAGGTCACCACCAGGTATAAAGCATAATCCTAAACAATTGATAAAGTGGTGGAGAGGGGTTATGATTGGGGATTTAGATTTTCTATGAGACTCCGTTTTTTTTACTAGGAAAAGAGTTCAGTACGGCTATAAAGCTAAGAATGTATGGAAGAGATTTAGAGAGGGTTGGAACTTTTTACATTTTTAGGAGTTAGTTCGGATTCACGATTGACATTTTCAGATCATATCAGGAAAATGGAGGAAAAGGGGGAAAAAGTAATAAATGTGATGAGATGTCTGAACGGGAAGAGATTAGGGTGCAAGTAGATCATCATTGAAAAGAATATATGTGGCATTAATATGATCAGCTCTAGATTATGCAAGCATAGTAATTTGATGGGGATTTGGGGTGGTGATAAGGAATAGGTATCAATAGGAGAACATCTAATAAATTAGGGGTTTAAACAGTGGAAATGCTGGCAACGTTAATTGCATTACGATGGGTAGAAAAGACTGGACATAACAAAGTTTTGGTATGCTCAGATTCATCATCAGGTTTTAACAAACCTAAGGTCATTCAATTCAAGAAGTCGTCAAGGTATTCTGTTTGAAGTACTCCAGTCAGTAACAAGAATAGTAATTCAAGGTAGACAGGTAAAGTTGGGTTCTAGTATAGGGATAAGGGGGAATGAAAAGGCAGATGAATTAGCAAAAAGGGCGTTAACAAAAGGAAATATAGAAATGCAAGTTAGTATTAGCAAAGTAGACGTTAAAAGTGTGATATGGGAGAAAATAAATCAAAAGTGGCAAGAAAGGTGGGATGGAGATGGGAAATTCAAAGGGATGTTAAAAATTGTGATATCTAGGTTAAGATTGGGACTGATTCACACTCCGGAGCAGAAGGTGGCGGAAATGCACCAATAAGCTGGATGCCAACCGCCGTAAAATAGCAAGAAGAAGAAGAAGAAGAAGAAGAAGAAGAAGAAGAAGAAGAAAGCATGATCCTCCGATGCTGTAGGTGGCGCACTGCATCAACCTCCACATGTGTTTCCACAGTATCCTTGAAGAAGACACACATGCACTTCAGAGCAGTCTCTGACTGTGTGACAGATTTCCACCGAGAGAGACATTTGTCTTTTAGATAACCTCTCTATTCCCTCAGCACCGGGAGATGCCGCGTTATGAGCTGTCCGTGATCCTGAAGGCGATGCGGAGGCCGGAGACCGCGGCGGTGTTGCGGCGCACGGTGGAGACGCTGTTCGAGCGCGGCGCTGTGGTGCGGGGTCTGGAGAATCTCGGGGAACGCAGGCTGCCCTACAACATCTCCAAACACAACTGTCTCCACACGCACGGAGGATACTTCTCCGTGGACTTCCACGCCTCGCCGAAGATCCTCAGCGGGCTGTTAGATCACCTCGAACGAGACATTGACGTGCTGCGTCCGACTGTTCTCAAGAAAGACGTCGAGGTTTCCGAGGCGCAGTGCTGTGGCCTACAGAACGAGAAAGCAAAGAGTGCATCCCGTTAAATGTGAGAATCTTCATGTTTTCCTCATCTGTTTCTACTCCGAGGATTTGTGATAATCGGTTTAGATATTAAAATACTATAAAACTATGAATAAATTGTTAAAAATAAAGTAGTATTTGAACATTATTGGAGTTAAGGTCATGAACTCTACCCCACCTGTGTGGACTTAAGGAGAATTTAGTTAATCGCTACAAATCACAAGTTGAAACGCAAGTTGCCATAGTCTTTTCTTCACAGTTATCTGAAGCAGCACGAACAAGAGAAAACGTAGGGCCATTGGGAATTGATTGGATGGTTGTGGTTTTCTATTGCCCAGACAGCAACATAGTGTCTGCCCAGATCCGGCCCACATCTGGTACGCGTTGAATCCACATGTACAGTACCCGACACTTAGTTGCTGTCTGGGTGGTTGATCTTTTGTGAGTGACAGGTTGTCCCACCCTCGTGCCAGTAAACACATACTTATTTTGAATAAATAATTTGTCACATTTATATAGTGCTTTTTCTGGGTATTCAAAACGCTTTACATGGAAGGGGGAATCTCCTCAACCACCACCAATCTGCAGCATCCATCTGGATGATGCGACGGCAGCCATATTGCGCCAGAACGCCCACCACACACCAGCTTACTGGTGGAGAGGAGACGGAGTGATGAAGCCAATCAGTATACGGGGATGAGTAGGAGGCCATGATGGACAGGAATTTGGTCAGGATGCCAGTGTTACACCCCTATTCTTTTTCAAAGAACATCCTGCGATTTTTAATGACCACAGAGAGTCAGGACCTCGGTTTAATGTGTCAACCGAAGAACGGATATTACTAAGGCTTCACAAAAAGTACGTTCTTGAAAAGTACGTCTTACTATGAATGTGTAGTATGAATGTAATCCGGACATACTACATTTGCTATGTCATTATCTCGGAACCCACCAGCGTCAGTTGCATTGCTTCACAAATCCTCTCCTGTGGCCTCATGGGATAGTTAAGTGTCCATTGTATTGCACAGTTCAGAATCTCACCAGATGTAGTAGGACATCCGGTTACTTTTTTTTTTGACTACTCTTTTATGAGTACTGTGAGTTCAGACATACTACTTTTGTCACACACTGTTTTCGCCAATTATAAAGTAGGGAATTATGCAATTTCGGATGCGGCCGAGATGTCGTTGCAAGTGGGAGGCGAAGTTATTTAGATTACAAAGGGCACATGACTTAAAAAAGAAGCTGTGCACGGGTAAATCCTTTATAATAAATACTGCAATATTCCATAAGCAAGGATTAAGTTTGATTTTATTTAAAGTCATTGCAAAAATGATAAAGAGAAATTAAGTTAAGGTTAAAAAAATAAAAAAAGGTCAAGCGTTGTTGCTTTTCAGGTGCCACTTGGATTGATATGCAATGTAATCTGTGCCAAAGTGTTCAAATGCTTTTGGGTTCACAGTCACACTTCTGCTGTAGTTTCTGTGTCATTTTTGAATAAGACTGTGGTTGATCACATGTTCCACAAGTAAATTCCTGTCATTTCCCCCTAGGACTGTGAAGATCACCTCATCTGCTGGATTATGTGAACGGACAAGACAAGCTAGTAAATGCCAGCAGCCTTTTTATGGTTTTGCAGCAGTGCGTTTACTTCAGCTAACGATGTGTATTTCTGCAAAGAACTCTGTACATATGATCTTTTTGCAGGATCAATGTTGTTTTTGGAGTATTTAATTTTAGTATGACAGAATCTGCTTTAATAATTACATGCTCAGAAATAAATAATTCGAGATTCTTTATTTCAGTCTATAGCAGTCATTCTCTTTCACTAAGGGACACACATAAAGAACTACATTTAAGTGGAGTAGAGGAAAGCTATATAATAAATGATTTATCCTCAGCACACAGTCATGTGAGTTTGTTGTGCAAGACTCAAAAAAATCCATTCTACTTTTCCTTGTAGAGAATGTAAAAAAAAAAAAAGGTCAGCAGAGAAAAGATTTTAAAAAACACCAGTTAATGCATACAAAAGTTTTTAATCGATTCAAATGCAAATCAAACAAGGTGCTGAAATTAACAATACAAAGTTCTTTTTCTCAGTCTCTTATCAGATGGTTCATAACTCGAACTACTTGCTTTAATCTCGTTTTTGGTTGAGTAGTTAAGGTAGACATCTCTGCATGAGATAAAGAATGAATATAACTAATGTCATCAACATCAATTGAATAAACATCATTGAATAAATTGTCTAAAAATCTTATTATTAGGTTATACTATTCTAGTATTAGGTTAAAATTAAAGAGGTGTTTAATGCTACAAATGCGTCATAAGTTTGATTTATAATAAATGGGTTATATTTGATATAGCATTATTTTCGGACAAGCTGTTCCTAGTCAAAACATTTTTTGATAAAAAAAAATCTTATTAAATGAAGGGAAAAGCCACACAAAAGTGAATGTTCCAAGGGCACTTTGATGAAAACATGGTAACACCATGCATGGTATATATACTTTTTAAATTGTTGTATACATATGGTTTACATGGCACATATACTGTGTTACTACAGTAGATGTCCAACAAAACATGGCAATATAATGGTGATTTTGTAATTGTAGAAATGGCACTAGCAAATGGAAATTAAATGTAACATTAAACTACTGTTGGTCTTTCACACATTGGCCTTTTGTGACGATATGCACCAGCTGGTCATGTTATGGTTAACCCTAACCCACTCGATATGGGTTATGAATGAATTTGCCACTAAAATCTTTGGCTTTTTTAGCGAACATTAAACAAAACAATTCATGAAATAACAAAATACTGTACAAAAGTATCAAACCATTGTTTTAATTTTAAACCATTGTAAAATTGTGAACAATATGTGACATAAATGACACCAATACTTTGTGAAACTCACAAATAGGCTACTACAAAAAGACACAATTCAAGTGATCTTTTTTTTAATTCATTTATTTGTTGAATATTAACAGAAAAGCAGTCATAATTGAAAGATTTACAAACAAAGACTGAGATTACGTTGCATTTTCACATCGCATTCTACACAACATAACAAAAAAATAAGTAGGTAAGTTAAAGGAAAGAAAAACTATAAATAAATAAATGAATAAAAAGAATAGGAAAAGTATAGGAGTAGGAGTTTTTTAAATGTTTTTATTATATATAAGACAAAAATCCTCCAATAAAGAATACAAATTTAGGCTTTGGGACTTTTTATCCCTCTCAATGTCTCCAAATATATTAGAATATATTCCTCTTTAAAAAATAATAATCGCGGAGGATTTTTGAAAATTCGACATTTGTGTATGTAAGATTTAAGCAAAAGAAACAAATGATTTATAAGATATATTTTTATCCTTAATTAATTCCAACTGAATGCATCATTCCGGAATCCATGCACCACTGAAAAAACGATATTAACTGGCATATTTGACATACATTTAAATCCTTGACATTAAATCTTATTCTTAAAATGCTTCTTTTTTAGAGTTTATATGATTCACAATTTCAAAGTGCTCCTCTTTACATTTAGGGTTAACAGGAAATGAAAGTAAATCGGTTCTAATTTCACACATTTCTTTCTTCTCATAATCACGGAAATATGTTCTCTTTACAGGTCCTGGGAAACATTTTTGTAACTAAACAATTCCTCAAAAACGTGTTGGAGCATTTTCTATCACCAAAGCTTACATTTTCTATAAGATCGTATATTGCAGGCTACTATCACTGAATATTTCAAATGTTCCTTTACTCATTTAATCGTTGGCATTGGAATACGTTTGATGATTTTATCATACACTTTAAGGAGCAACTTAGATGAAACACAAAAAGCATCACGGCTCAATTATTCAATTATTATTGTCAGTTTGTCCACAAGGTCTCTGGTCATTTTCCCCCATAAAGCCACGCCCCAGTCACGCGGTCAGCTGACAGTGAGATCAGCATAAAGCCTCATCATCACACGACCTCGCGATTCACTGCAGCACAAACACCATCAGCAGACCCGGACCAGATACAAAACACGACAGTGCTGTTCGATAGAAGCGTTTCTGAAGACATGATGCTTCTCACGCTTCTCTTTGTCTCCACGGGTAATATATATTTGGGTTTTAGTGAGCTCTACATTATTGTGTGTATTCGTTCCTTGTAAGAAGTGTGTCATAACTGCAGTTAATGGCGGAGGAAGTGTTTGGTAAACATGTCATGTAGGTTAGCTACCGAAAGTCGAGCCCGCTTAAATGGAAATGTTTTCTTCGAATACACGTCCTAACTTATTCCTCTGTTCAAGAAAGCCAGAATAAAGAATCTTATCTAATAATGGCGATATTAATATTTTGTTCCCGTTTTGTTTATTGACGTGCTGTGCTAGCTGGCTAACGCTAACAGTTAGTTGTTTTAAAAAACAGACGTTCCGGTATTTTTTAAAAACCTATCCAAAATTATTTATTTGAGTTGACTTATCTGGTATGTGTATTTTTTTATACGCATGTAAGTTGTGTTTTTTGCGCAGTCAGATCTTTTTAACCTGTCTAAACTCGGACTGGTGAGTTTTAATTTTTATCTGCCGATTGTTTTGTCTCAAACCGATGTAAATGGGTTGGGTTTATTATAGTCACGAATGTATTACATTTTAATTTGCTCTCTTGTACTTGATGCGAATCATGTCCGCATTATGACTCATCACTTATTACGTTCGTCTCCTGCATGATCGATTTAAATGATTTCATCACCTTTATCTCTTTTGTTTTGAGCTCTGACAGACGACAGTGTCTGGATGTTGACACCGTACATGAGACTTGTTTATCAGCGTTGCCTTAATGCTGATGTACTCAGACTGTCTTTTAACCCGAAGTTTTCTTTAATCTGAGATCTGACCAGTTATATACGTTATCAGTTGCATCCAAGCAAGTCTTGTTGCTCGTCTGTTCTCACTCCCAGGTATCAGATCTGTGCTACACCAGTGGTTGCCACATCCTCTTCTGTGTTCCTCTTTAGGATTTCTGCTTGCAGTCACAATTTAACTTTTGATCTTTTTGCAGAGAGCTCTGAAAGTCTTTCATGCTATGTCTTTCATATATTTGTGGTCAAGTCAGCGCTTCTAGTTTGTGAAAAATGATTTTATTTAAAACCACACGTCTGTCAACCACAGAATGTTGTACTTCTCATTGACATGCAGTTTTCTCAGGAATTGCACAAGAGGAAGCAGGACGCTATTGGCCAAAAAGACCTGGAGCATGACTATTTATAAAAAGTTTAGTGTTATGGCATCTCGAGTATGTGACTGTTTGCTCTTGACTTCTCACTAGGATCACTTCCGCATTTCAGGTTATATATAATATGTATATATATATATTTTAATGTAACATCAAGTGTTTGTTTACTCAATCCATGATGTCCAATTTGCATTTCGCTTTTTGCAGTTCACTCCTTATTCCATGTACTCGGTCTCCATTAATATGAGCTCAAACTGCATGTATGCATTTATAAGAGAATTTGAAAAATGTTTAGTGTGGTTTCATGTCATTACTTGACATGTAATGTCAACTACACATTCACACAATGAGTCGAATCACACCAATCAGACTTTGGGTACTTGCCAAAATGCGTCTATAGCCAATACATTTTTTTTTTTAAGTCAGTTTAAGGATCACTCGTCGCTGTCATGTCCAAGTACACATCCCTATGAAAAACCCCACGGTTTGTTAAACCACCAGACTTTCACTTCTGCTCTGTAATTCATATCAGTTGTCAAAATCAAATCAGAAAAATATCTTTGTGAGGTGCAGACAGTACAGATTATGTGAAAGCGCCATGCAATAAACATATGGCCTAAGAACTGGCTGTCATACTGGGTATAATTCAAGTAATGCAAGTGTTTTGCCCTACACACCATAAAGTACTTACATTTTACCGGCACTTATGATCAATTTGGAAAATCGGGCTTTAATCACGCTTGCATAGACGGTTAAATCTTTTAGATGTGCAGCGCCAATCTGTGGACCAAAATGCCCACCCCTAGTTTTTCATTGGTAATGGTGTACTTGGTGCCTTTTGGTTTCTTTGTTTAAAAAGAGTTTAGTCCTTTGGGAATGTTTCCAAGTTTAAGTTGGGAGTACAAAGTATGATTTTTGCTGTCATGCATTTAAAAGAATGAATACAAATTCTCTCTTGGGAGAAATTGTGATCACGACTTGTATTGTGTGCGGAGTCGAGTGCTTTACAAGCTCCAGATAACTTTTAAACCGGTTAAAAAAATTCTGGGTTTTGACCAGTGTATAGGCTGTCCCTTATTGCCAAATCATACGCTATATATGCTAGATCAATGAATATGCTAGCCCAGTGACTTACACCCTACAGTTTATGCATACACTCGTGTGCACAAATACTTTCTAGTTGTCGTCATTACAGTAAAACACTAGTGTTAGTCATTTGTTAGTAGTGCACTTGCTGTTTCACATCTGGGTTGTCAACTTGTCCTTTGTACAGTCAGCTATAGAGGCTGAGCTGGCGGAAACAGAGATTGGATCATAAGACTGCTCACGCTCCTAGTTTTTGACAGTGCATGTGTCATATGTCAGATGATCTTGCCTACGAATTTCGGACTGGAGTCTGCAGGGTTTTTTTTCCCAATGGTGATTTCAGGAGTAGGAGGAATAATTCTTCAGATCCAAAGCTGCCAGTCTGATTGTGCAACTACAGTTCAGTTTCTGATCCGCTCGAAGTGGAAAGAAATCTGCTGTCACTGGCTTCACAGCCTGTTTATTCCTGATTTGAGACTGTTCATGTCATGGAAAGTTTTAAAGGAACTATAATTGGGCTTTGTACTTGGTGGAATCCGTATTAACTGGCTTGTTAAGTTCTGGGGACTTTCCTGGCACATGCTGTCAAAACTAATTAAAAAAAATAAAATCCAGAATTTTCAAATCCAGTTTCAGTTCTGTGAAGTAGTTTTGCTCTTACATCTTAAACTAGTCTCAATAGCAGTGTAGGCTCAGATATTCTGATTGTGAAAGCCTAAAGTTTGACTAACCTGTTATAGGTCACCTGGATGTAATTCTACCTGTCTACAAAGGTAAAGCGACAACACTATTAGAATACAAAACACAACTTTTCTTTCTGTTTTTTTTTTTTCATAATGTCCTAATTCTTGGCAGGCTAATCAGATAAGAAAAATATGGTACAGATAGAAGTGCTATTTGATGTTGCATGGGTCATCTCACGTCTGTGTCCATCGCAGCTGTTCTGAACACATCTGATGTTTTCTTGCTAGCTGTGGCGAGTCCCCTGTTGGGTACGGAGCAGTGTGCCCGCGGTCCCCCCTACTGGTGCCAGAATGTCAAGACTGCTTCTCTTTGTGATGCCGTCCAACACTGCCAACAGAATGTGTGGAACAAGCCTCAGATGGTGCGTTGACCTGATTCTCAGAAGCTCTTTAGTATGCCAGTGCATAATTCATGAGCACTAAGTGTATAAAACCTTTCTCGCAGAAAACTGTGCCATGTGATCTGTGCAAAGAGGTGTTGATGGTGGTGGAGCAGCTTTTGAAGGATAATGCCACAGAGGTATGTGAACATGATAACACTGGAGTTGAGTGCTTTTAATGGAGGGCAAAGTCTAAATTCTTGTGTTGAATCTAGAGCGAACTCCTCGGATACATGGAGAAGGCCTGTCAGCTGATCCCTGATGAGGGCCTGGCTGGCCAGTGCAAGGAGATTGTGGACAACTACTTCCCCATTCTCATGGGCATCATCCAAGGAGAGCTGGTGAGCTGAATACTTTCCTTCCCTTTTAACTGAGTAACAATTTCCCTTTTAGTTGATTTGTGATTCATACGTGGTGAGTGTTTAGTAACAGTACTTTCAATACCTCTTTCAAACGAGCTGCCTCTTTATGAGCAGAAAGACAAACGATTCATGCTGTTACAAACCTATTTGCTCAATCAAGCTCAAATTTTACTTCGGTTTTTACAGGTAAACGAGGCTCTGCGTACATTGCGCATGGCTCAAATTTCTTCACCAGAATATTCTGCGTGCATTCTGTTGTACACGCAGGTCACATATGCACATTGAATTTATGCACTAATCAGTTGTTCCACAAGGTGACAACACTTTCCTGGGACATTGGTTCACGGTAGAAAAAAGTGAAACTAAAGAGATGGAACAAAATACCAGAGACTTCATGCACACCCCAAATAAATGCAGTTGTTGCATAGTAGAATATTTGTTCTGTAATTATTCAAAAATATAATTTATTTTAACTATAAAAACAAATTAATTGTTATATTGTAGTGAATTTACATTTACATGAATGTAGTAACAAAGTCAGTAGCCTATATTTTAAATGTTATTTTTGATGGCTTTTTTTTTTTTAATGATGTAGGGCTTGTTTATCATTTTAATTTAGGGACCGTTTACATGACAGTTTAAAAAGTGTGTGTATATATATTTCAACTATTGCTTTGCATTACGATCATTGTATATTAAACTTAAAGGGATAGTTCACTCAAAAATGAAAATTAGCCCATGATCTACTCGCCCTCAAGTCATCCTAGGTGTTTATGACATTGGCTGTTTCTGTTTTGAAGTCCATGAAAGAGCTTCTATCCATCATAAAAGTATTCCATACGGGGGGGGGGGTTAAAGGCTTTCTGAAGTGAAGTAATGCATTTGTGTAAGAAAAATATTAATATTTAACACGTTACAAAGTAAAATTCCAGCTTCTGGACAAACGGCCATACGCAGTCTACTTGCGCCTAAAGGTCAACCTGTGACGTCAGAAGTAGCGTAAATATCAGCAGTAAGTTGCGCTTTACACTTAAGTAGAATCTGTATGTTCGTTTGGCCGGAAGCTAGTTATTTTACTTTCTAAAGTAAAAAAAAAAAAAAAAAAAGTTCTTACACAAACGCATAGCTTCGCTTCTATCACATGCAAAATCTCTGCGGTAAATTAAATTATTTTGGTTATCCACTCCAGATATGCACTTTTCAAAACGATATAATTGTAATATGTAACCCTAACATGACTAAGAAACGTAGCCTTAAAAAATATAAAGCTAAACATTAAATGTGCAAAAAAAAGTAAACTACTTGTATTTCCAAGTCGACGAGCAGCAGTATCTTTTAAGCGACTATTCGAATAGTCTCGCACATGCCGATAATTAAATGGCTGATAATTTCATCCATGGTAGTATCTCATTTGACTATTACATCAGACCTTTGAGTGCACCAATAGAGTAATTCTATTCATAACTACTTCATCAGAATGTTGATTGGCTTTTACAAAACCAAATCGAGAAGTTGCTCTAACAATGGAATCATTGTTCTCAACTGCAATAAAAGAATGGGGGAAAAATTAAAACCAAACGCATACATTTTCATGACTTCAAATCTAACTAAAGCTTTAGTGTGACTAGACTTTTAAATGCTAACCATCTTAGCAGCACTAGACCAAAGCAGCCTTTGTGTAATTGTCTCTTCCTTCCTGTTGAGCCTCCTCTGTCATTCAAAGCATCAGTCACAATCCTCTTTAAAGAATTGAAGCGGGTCAGTGTATTCAGCTTCAGATCCTATTTGAGTGTTTGTTTTACAATGCTTCTGTTGTCCTTCATCTTGCAGGATGACCCTGGTGTCGTGTGCGCTGCTATGGGCCTGTGTGTGTCCCAGCAGGCAGGTCTGGCTAAAGCCCAACTCATGTCCAACGAGATCCCTCAAGTGGACCTGAACCAGCATGAACTCAACCCCTTCCTGCTCAACATCCCCCAGCTGCTCTACCCCCAAGAGAAAGTCAAGGAGAGCACAAAACAGGTGAAGCTGTCACGCACGTGTTTTAATGGGGTAAAAAGCCATGGGGAATCTAAATGTTGAACTTGATGAATATTATGTAGTGTTGCCATGAATTTGTCATCCTGTATGTTCCCTAACTGGCTGTTTTTCTCTTCTGTGTGCAGATGACTGGAGATGTAGTGTGCAATGACTGCGTTACGTTCCTCACTGACACTCAGGAGGAGGCCAAGGCCAACGCCTCATTTATCAGCGCTCTGATCGCACAAGTGGAGAGCCAGTGTGAGCTTCTGGGACCTGGCATGTCTGACATGGTGCGAACATGAGCATTGAGTTTGTGTGCTCAACGTAAAGCTGCCATGCTTTGGTGTGCATTGCATGTCTGGTACATATCTTGCTTTCTTATCGTTTTTTTTTTTCTCTTTTTTTTTCAACAGTGCAAAGAGTACATCAGCCAGTATGGCCCACTGGTCTTTCAACAGCTCATGTCTATGGTAAGTCATTTAGCATTTTGCATAAAATGTCTTCTCATTTGTGTAGGCATTTCAGTAGTTTCATTCTTCACTACCAAAATGGAACTTGAGTTCCACTCTTGTGAAACACCACAGTGAGTTATAAAGGGGTCATGAGGAATCAAAATGTTAATTTACTTATCACAGTGTTCTATATAACTTCCAGTACTCTTTCTCCCCAGTGAAAGAGCATTTATTGAAAGTTGAATTAGTTTAAAAATTAAACTTTTGCAGATCTCTTGCAGGTGCACACATAAACATTACAGGGTAACACTTTACAATAGGGTTCCATTTGTTAACATTTAATTAACCCTTAAGAACTGAGACAACTGCCCGTGGCTTAAAAAAAACATTTGTTAAATGTTTAATAATTTAACCGCTAATCCAATCTGTATGCTTAAAGTCTTGTAAGAGGAGATTCTCAGTCGGACGGTCAGAGGCTCCGTAGTGAACGTGATTGATTGAATCAATACTGACGCAAAGAAACCCATGTGGTTTGTTCCTTTGATCCAAACGGGAACAATTGTTGATGCTTAGTCCTACCTCTGTCCCCAGATTGGTTGAAATATCTACTCAACCATAAACATAGGCTTTGGTCCTTTGCACCACCAGTTAGCATATTTCTTTGGAATTTTTACTGACGCAAAGTGAAAGTAGTTGCGTGTGTGCATGCATATTTGAGTCCATGAAAACAAACCCAAAATAACAGATTTGCATGAGCGCATTCTGACAAAGCATAACATATATTTCAGTGCCTCATCCAGTGTGTAAAGCAGTTTATACTTGTTTTTGCTCTACACAATGTCCGAGTAGAATTGCGTTCGGAGAGAACTGAAACAGCCAAGAGTTCTGTTTCGTATATGTTAATACTTGTATAGTTTGTGAATTTTATTTTTGTTGCACATGAGTTTTTACAATTGTTTACACTACTCGCTGCACTGTTTGTTTATTGTTCATTTTCAGATTTTTATGACACATTGGTTCAGTGTTCTATTAGAATCTTTGTTATATAATAATAATTTACTTTTACTTTCTGACCTTTTGGACACATTTACTTTTACTTTTTGGACACATACATTGTCAGTAAATTAAAAAAAAAACTAGTTTTTCAGTGAAACGCCTATAATAATGTTGTAATAAATGGCTATAACTTGTTAAGGGATTGTTACATGTACACAATTTAATCTGGAATATCCAAGTATAACTTTCTAGGCAAAAGTGCAAACTTTAGGAGGTTCTGTTTGAGGAGTTAAAAAAAAAAGAGCATTTTCTGCCGTTTTTCTTAAATCTGGTAATTTCATCTATTCCCAGACAAAATAAATGTAAAATTGGTCATTTAAATAAAATAGATTGAAACTTCAAGTTCTCCTGTTTAAAATGATATATGGCACTGACTGCTATAATGGGTTCGAAAAACAAAGTACAGGCGAGTCAGGTGCCCCAAAAATGTTCTAGGTCTTTAAGGGTTAACATGAACTAACAATGACTACCTCTAAAGCATTGATAATCATAGTTGATGTTAATTTCCTCATTTATGAACACATTAGCAGATACAACTTTTGATAAGTCATAATTAATGGACCTAAGCTAACCTGATCAATGAAGAGTTATTTTTATTAACTAATGGTCACAAAGGTTAATAAATGTACTGAAACGATTTTATTGCTCATTGTTCGTAAATGCATTAAACAACATTTAACTAATGGAAACTTGTTGTAAAGCGTTACCCATTTCAGCAAAGTGCATGCAACATTCAGAAGCTTGGCCGAAATTGATGACGATTATTATTTTGTCACGGTATAATGCAGAATTTACGACTAGGCTGATACTGAGTGGGATAAAAACTGTTGGGATTTAGTCTACAATGCAAAGAGGATGTTTCTATTAAAGGCACAAGCAGCAAAAAGCATCCTGGTCAAAGAGAGGGTGGAAAATGGTCGTGGAAATTAATTCTGACTGCTGCATAAATGACTAGCTTTTATAAGTGGACCACAGGGGGAAAACACTATTAAAATATGACCCCTTTAATTTGTAAAGCTTGTTGGAAATGAACAAAGCTGCTTATGTTCCCTTTTCCTGTTTAAACACTCTGCTTGTCAGCCGGCTTAATCCACATCTCTAATCACTTGTCTTTTTTTTTTTTTCCCCATTCTTTACTCCCTTTTTTTTTTTTTCTACTTGTGGTTTTGTTTGCTCTGGTCTTCAGGAGCAGGTAGGTTTCTCTGAGCTGCTAGTCTCATCCTAGCTTGTCTTTTAATCTGTCCTGTGGCTAATCACCTGTGCTGTTTTGTAATCCAAGTGACCATTGCTAATCTGTGTTGTTGGGTAGAATAACCACTCACACGCTCTTAAAATAGCGCTAAACTTGAGGGTTTGATTGTAGGTGTAATACCAGAGTGATCTTCCATTATCATAACATTTGTCACCCATAAAACACTATCTGTGAGTAGGGTTGGGAACTATGTACTGGTTCTTATTCAGTAACTTTAATTCATAAAGGCTCTGTCTACATTCTTCACCAGAACGATGGAAGCGAGCGACACTAAAATTCTTAACCATTGGTCGTGCACATCCGCCATGTTTGCAGTTTATCACTTTATTTGTGTTTGTAGTTCTGAACTTAATCCTCCAAATCACAATGGGTTGTGGGCAATATTAGAGTATGCACATATCCACACTTAAGAGTTTAGTACAAATTAATTGTAAACACTGATCGTTTTACCATAAATTCTAGGATGGATAATCTGCACATTTGGGTGCAGGGGCAATTTATGTTTGAATTGGTCTTGCATTGACTCCCTCAGTGACCGAATCGGTCTGAACGCATCTTGACTTGGGGCCTGTCCCAAAACCTACACTTACAGTATTTACACCTCTCTTTTCATGTATTTCTGGTATTTGGCCAGTGTTCAAGTGGGTGTGCAGGACTCTTGATTTACTTGATCACTATAAGTGTCCCATCAGATAAAGTTTTTACAGAGCTGTATTTACACATTTAGATTTTTAATACTGTAAATATCTGAACAGTCATCAATAGGTAATAGGCAATTTATTAATTGTGGTGCTTTTTAATTAAAAAAATCCACTGCAAACATTTTAAATGCATACTCCTCTCTTACCAATAAAATGTGGAAAACTTTAGGTTTAATACCAAATTAAATGTAATATCTAATTGAAATTACACTGCAAAGTTTTCCTCAATCTCACGATATCGGGTCATGTGAGTTCTTAAACATGATGCGCTCTGCAGTGGTATTAGATATAGTGTGGTGTTAAGGGCACAGAGTTGAGTTTTATCAGACATGAGATGACATGCACACACCAGTAAGTGCACAAAACTGTCCCAAGTGGCTAAGACCACAAGTGTGGGTGTTGGGAAAGGCCATTGAAGTAAGTTGCGTTTGTGCCCAACTACTAAAAGAATTGTTAACTCAATCATTAGAGAACTGATTAACCGTTATTAACTTAACCACATGAGTTGAATGAACAAGTTGGTTCATCAGATCACACTTGCGCATATGTATGCGTGGTAGTCCCCAGGCTGTCAGGGTGATGTGGGAGACTGACTAACTGATTACCCATGATCCTGCTCCACATGCCCACAGAGGTGTGTTCCAATGGATGCTGCATGATGCCATCCTGATGTTGTATAAGCATATCAGTTAGTGCATGCCTGAGATGTTGCTCATGTTGACCCAACATGGTGACATGTAACTCAATGAATGTGTCTCTACCATTCCTCCAGCAACCTAAGGATATCTGCGCTCGTGTTGGCTTCTGCCCCGTTAAGAAGTCCTCTGTGCGCATGGAGAAGCTGATGCCTGCCAAATCCATCACTGCTGTCAAGATGTTTCCTGCAACCAAACTTGAAATGCCTGTCCTAAGCAAGCCTGCTAAGGTACAAAATATAGCTTCTGCATTCTTAACAAGTAGGTAACATCCCCACATATGTTAGGATTTTTTTCTTCAATTTTGAAAAGAAATTAAAGTTGTTGGCAATAAATGTGAGCTCTAAATATTCAAATCAAACTCAATTGGGGAAGCTGTGTAAAACTGCAGGATATTTTCTTGATGCACATGCATTTGTTTTGACAGAATCTGGTGCGAGTGCGTGACTCCCCTCAGTGTGCCCTCTGTGAGTTTGTGATGAAGGAACTTGAGGGCATGATTGAGGGTCAGACATCTGAGGTATGAAGCCAACATTGACAATCCGTTATTTCGATGCTACTACAAATAACGGAGAGTACCAGTAGAATGCATGGAAATAAATTGGGCATTGAAACACCAGTGAGATTAAAGGATGACAGAATTTATATTTTTGGTTGGAGTATCCCTTTACTCACCCTCAAGTTGTTGCAAACCTGTATGAGTTTCTTTCTTTTGCTGAACACAAAGGAAGATATTTTGAAGAACGATTGGAACTTTGGCACCCTTGACTTCCATAGTAGAAAAAAAAAAAAACTATGAAAGTGAATTGTGCCAAAGTTCCAATCGTTCTTCAAAATATCTTCCTTTGTGTTCAGCAAAAGAAAAAAACTCGTCCAGGTTTGCAACAACTTAAGGGTGAGTAAATGGTGACAGAATTTTCATTTTTGGGTGGAGTATCCCTTTAAGGGTTGATTAAGCCAGCGAGACAACCTTATTAGCAGGTGGGACTGATGTAGTAATGTCTTCATTCATTGAAGAGAGAGCAGATTTATTAAAGTGTAATGGCATGCATGCTGGTTTTTGCAGTCAGGCAATTAGCCAACAATCCGTTGCAAAAAAAGTTTGTCACAGTTGGAGACTAACAAAAACCAGTATGAGTAAATTGTGTTTTAATTTGCTTTAAAAATATCTTCCAATTGTTTTGAAGATAAACGAGTGACACCTGGGGCCTGTACCATGAAGCTCTGTTACAGGATTGGTTTCTATTTGACAACCAAATCAACCCAATCAGGCTTTGTCACAGATGCTGGTCATCAACTTTGCCAGCTCTGGTATTGATCCTGAGCTCATGGTTGACTAAGAAGTGTGTGCACATGAAAGTGTGATGTCAGTAGCAGTTAACTTATTGCAGCAGATTGGTCCAATTTTGGTTTGACCTCTTACCCAGAACAAAACCTGCCTCCAAACAGGTTAGCCGTGGAGCACAAGTATGGCGTCGAACACTAGTAAAAGACTTCATGGTACAGCCCCCTGGATTTGTCCCTCATTGAAAGTCTACCCAAAACATATTTTTTTTTTTCTTTTTTTTGTGTGCAAGCACAGTTGTGCTTCTGTTAAATATTTGATGTGCTGTGTGTCGACCAATGCTTATGTGAAATAAAACCTAAATTAGTTGGAGTAAATAATTTGACTCAGATTGACATTTTTGCAGCTGAAACGTTTTCTGGAATGGATTTTCAATGGAGGGATATCTCATTGAAGCTGACATTTGTTGTGAATTTTTAGGCACAGATTGTGCAGGCTGTGGAGAAAGTCTGCGATATTTTGCCCTCCTCACTCAAGTCTCAGTGCAAGGACCTAATCGAGACCTACGGGCAGGCCATCATTGAGCTGCTTGTGCAGGAGGCGGATCCCAAAACACTCTGCTCTTTACTCGGGCTCTGCAATGGGGTCAGCCATGTCCGTAAGTGATACGTTTGTTTTCAGCATAATGTTCCATTTTGTTGGATGCACTGTATTTACATTATTTCCTTGCTCTTGCTTCTTCCTGTCTCGCAGCTGTAATGGAAAAGGAACAGTTTGAGGCGGGTGGTTTCTGTGACGTGTGTAAGATGGCAGTGCGTTATGTGGACGGGATCCTGGAGCAGAACGCCACTCAGGCAGAGATTGAGGAGGCCGTGATGAAGGTCTGCAGCTTCCTGCCTGAAGCAGTCAGAGATCAGGTACATCAAACCTTTCATGCTTCTTACATCCATACTTCACACTTGCAGTACTCCCAACTGAAGAACAAATGATTTATTTAAATTCAGTCAATTTGTCAGCAACTGAGCTGTTGTATTTGGATTTTTATTTAATTAAACCATTCAAATGGAATCCACAAAGCATGTCTAATCAACTGAATTCATGAGACTTTAACAATTTAATAGATTGTTTACTATAATAGGCCACTTTGAAATTTTAATTTCTGGATTTATGATTTAATGTAAATGATCAAATCTGATTCTGTATGCGCTTTCCACACCACATAAATCATAGGCCTCTAAACATGCAGTCAAACATTCACTTGTGACATCTGATTTGCTAAAGCTTGTACTTGTTAGTGGATTGAATTGAACAGCATTGAGAATCAGCCATTATAGATTAGCATCTGTGTTTTAGGCTTGTGGTAGTCGGTGTGACACTGTTTGGCCGTACACTGATTGCAATACTTGCCCACTGTGGCAACGCCCCAACTGTCATTTAGCTTTTGTTATAGAAATTAAAATCCATTTAGTTCAGTTAGACTACGGACGCTTCAATTTTAAACTGAAAGCGTCTGCTCCGAGTCACAGCAGGAGTCAGATTTCACTTATGTTAGGAGAGTAAAGAGAGATGACTGAAAAGACGATGGCGGAGGATTTTGTGCGCGACTGATCCTGAGCGTCATTATAGGCCTATACAGATGATTCGCAAATTCAAAAGTGAAAAGCGAGCGCTCAATCAAATTTTTTTTATTTCCACCCCCCGTGTTATGGCAAGTATGTATATACTGGTGTGAAAATATCCCTTGTGTGTGACTGCTCTCCTCTCTGCAGTGTAACCAGCTCATTGAGCAGTACGAGCCTCTGCTGGTGCAGCTGCTGCTCCAGACACTCGACCCTGACTTTGTCTGCATGGTAAGATTTACACTGCACTCAAGCTGAAGTCATGTGATGAAATGATGAGCCCAGACTGAGCTCTTGTTGTTGTTGGTGGGTCCAGAAGCTGGGAGCATGTCCTGAGGCCGTGCAGAGGCTGCTGGGAATGGAGCAGTGCAGCTGGGGACCAGCATACTGGTGTAAGAATGTGGAGAACGCTGCCCGCTGTAACGTGAGTATTGCCTTTCCGGCTCCAGATGATGCACAGTCATGTTTGAAGCATATGATGTCTTACAAACACCGAAGCTTCATGTACGTCACAGCCTGTTGTTGTGTTTGTGTGTTGTAGGCCATGGACCACTGCAGGCGCCACGTATGGAACTGAAGGATGAGGAGAATGTTCCAGAGCAATCATGGGAAACTAAAGGAGAATTGCTGTAGCGCTGCTTTTCTGTTTTGAAATCAATACTTGGGTTTTCTTTTAATAAGTGACAATTGAAATTGATCTGTCACATCTAATTTAACAGCCATGTTTCAGGGGAAAGAAAGCTTTTACTGAAAGGACATGTACACTTTTGAGGGGGCAGGGGTGTTGGTATATGAAAAATGCTTGCACTGAAACTGGATTTTTTTTTTTTTTTTTTTTTAGTGTTTAAGTTGTACAATCCTCCTTTACAAATATGCACATAGCATCTAAGTTGCAAGAGAAGTTTATATGGAAATAGATTGTGCCTGTAATGGAAGAGGTGGTCTGAGACCCCTGAGAATAAATATGAAATGATTTAGGATGCTCTAATATCCCTGCTTCCCTTTTTAACGGAAAATACGCCTGCAAGGCCAGTGATTTAAACTTGTACTTTTAATGGGTGACATTTTGGTCCTAATATAAGTTGATTCTCTAACTTTGTCATTTTGTGTCTGTTATTAATGAGCTGATGGTGAAAGTGTTGACATTCACTTGATCCACTAATCCCTCACTGATTGATCAGTCACTGCTCCCTAAATGTCAAATTTTATCCTCGTGCTTCACACTGTTCAGACTGAGCCTTTGTTTAAAAAAAATAAAATTAAACCTCAAACCCCTTCTCTGTGGTTTATGTTTTTAAATGTTTTTTCTTTGAA
Source organism: Tiaroga cobitis (assembly GCA_030578255.1). Taxonomy (NCBI): domain Eukaryota; kingdom Metazoa; phylum Chordata; class Actinopteri; order Cypriniformes; family Leuciscidae; genus Tiaroga; species Tiaroga cobitis. Next base: position 10,115,531 of record CM060603.1, on the reverse strand, counting down.
AGTTAAATAGAATTCAGTTCCTCTGTAGAATTTATTAACATTGTAATTTAATAACTTGATCTTCCAATGAAAGCATGACTTTTCCAATTTAGTCTGCTTAAACCCAGCCCTTAAGTTGTGGTCATTTTTCTGTTGGTCACACAAATTCACCACGATGAGAAAACCCCAGAAAGCTACTTGTTTTGAGTGTCTGTGTAAGCAGTGCTTCAACAGTTGCTACAACATTGACAATAGACCTTTTTAATTTGTCCCTGATTTCTGGTTGGATTTTTTTTTTTTTTTTTAAATGTGATCACACCTCAAAAGCAAATTTACATTCAGATCTGCCTCCGTTTGAGTGCAACGTCCACATCTCCACCGATGGATAAACTAAGGCTGTGCTTAATTCCCTCGCAAACTTCCATCTCGTTAACTCAGATGTACATCATTGCACGAGTGCCCACTACTGGCTGAACCCAGCAATGTGTTTAAATGGATTGCACAATGCACTTGATCACCTGGAGTTGGAGCTGATTTATATAAAAATGTTCTTCATAAATTTGTTTAGGCAACATTCTACAGGCCTGTCTGTATGCTTGGGCTGTTCAATTTAAATATAAAAAAAATCCACAAATGAAAATACAATGAACTGTAAGAAAACTCAGCTTAAGGTAGCTACAAATATTAATGTGGTTTAGTGTAAAAAAAACTAGTTGTGGGGGTAAATTAAGCACAAGCACAATTTTGCTTAGTTAAATGTCTGGAAGAAATAATATGATGTTACTTGCATTTCATTGTGACTAAGAAAGAAAAAAAAAACGCATTAATTTCAAGGTAAATTGACAAGTGTCTGTAAAAGCAACAACTCAACCCAACATTCTTGAAATCACATCAGGTTCCCTTCACTTTCAATATTTTGCATTGTTTCTCAAACGATACTGTAAATCATGTTGGGGCAAAAGTGTATTTTTTACTAATAGTTTTAGTAATTAATAAACCTTGGCAATAGATGCAGCATGTTTCAAAAAGATGAAAACAATACAATTTGGCTTTAAAAACATAAAATCGTAATATCTTTTTTCAGGTTTACAGCATCTGTATTTAGTTCACAACAAATTAAAAATGTACAAATATTCATATAATTTTATACTTCATGCCACAGGTAGTTTCAGAGGTAGAGTTAAGTGGACACTGTGTAAGGCTGACATTTCAGTCTTTATGGTTGAAAAGCTGAAAAGTATCATTTCCTGATTACAGGGTTCAGAATTAAATAAAAAAAACACACAACCAGTGTCATTCGATCACTTCCAGCGATTGATCCGACGCAGCTGCACGTACGCCAGGATCAGACACGTGTTCATAATGCCTGTCAGAGCTACCTGGTTCTGCCAAAAACCCCAAGCGCTGTGGTCGATCTCTTGATGATCCAGGTACATGTCTCCTGTCATCCTGCCGGTCAGAGAAAGAGAGAGTGTTTCTTAGGTGTGCAGCTGAAATCTAAACACTGGCACTGACCTCTTGTGGACACTTCGGCTCAACAGATTTGATTGTTCTGCTTATTTCCAGTAGATGGCGCTGTTGAGCGTGAGCGAGTCCTACCTGGTGTAGTTACTGGTGAAGACTTGATCTTTTAGTTCATTGATGGCAAGTGCCTGAAGAGAGACAGTTTGAGTGGGTTACTGCTGAACCGCAAATTTATATACAGCCTCAAATGTGTTGTAAAATGTTTTATGGTCTTACATTGTAGCCATATCGGAAAATACTGGCCCATTTCAGCCAGGACATCCAGCTCAGCATTGAATTCAGGTTCACCAGGAAACCCCCAAACACCTGAGAAAGCAGGACAGGAAAATCAGAGCTATGACCCCAAAACATTCTGTGCATGAATCCCATGAGGGTTAGACTCTAGACATGACCTTCATCTCAAAAATGGACATTTACTTCCTATATCTGGAATCTAAGAGCATTTTCCAGTAGCACCTCATTGCAGTACACGAGATCCAGGGGGCGGAGTTGGATCCAGATCTAAGGGGTGGAGATGGGTAGGATTAGGGGTGGGGTTAGGGATCAGGGGGTGGAGACGGGTAGGTTAGGTATATGTAAGGTGGGAGGAGTTGGATCTGGATCCAACTCCTCCCCCTGGATTTCGTGTTCTGCAGTGAGGACCATCTCGCATTTTCACACCTGGCTCGTTTGAAGACTTTAATTTGGAAACTGGCACATTTTCTCTGATAGTTTGTTTCATTTAGGCATATTGACACAATAGTGCAACAAAATAATCAGACAATGACACCGTAAACCAAATTTGTTTGGATTTAAATAGGCAAATGCTTAAGAGTCTATGATTGGATCATTATTGCAGTGATTATTATGTTTCTAGCATGTTATATGTTTGGCAGCAGTTCTTCTAACAATAAATGATGGAGTGTGTAGCTTTTCATTTCTTAAACATGTACGAAGACACATCATGGCCATATTCCAGAATGACAATGTCCAGATTCACCAGGCTCAAATTGTGAAAGAATGGTTGTGAGGAGCATGAAGAATCGTTATTACACATGAATTGTCTCTGAGTCCAGACCTTAAATTCATTGAAAGTCTTCGGGATGTGCTGGAGGAGGCTTTACAGAGCGCTGAACTCTTGCATTGTCAATACAAGATCTTGACCCAAAAATGTATGCACCTCTTAATAGAAAAAAACCCATCACAACATGTACATCCCTCAAGAAGTGCATAGATTTTTGGTCAAGATCTTGTATACATTTACACTTTGAAATGTTTAAAAGCTAACTAAACCAATGAGAAAGTGCAACATTGTAAGTCTCTGTTTTGTAACAAGGCAAAATCTAAAGTTCTGAAAACACTCTATAAGGGGCCATTCACCCAGAACACATTTTTGCAATTACAAACGTGAGACGCAGGTTACAGGAACTAAAAAACGAGTGCCACAGTCGATCACGTCCAGTCTAGCGCATAAAATTAGTGCAGTATAATGGAAAATGATGGAAAAACATGCTCTGTGAACCTGCCCCTAAGTAAATATATTCTGTTCCACCAAACTCACCATCATAAAGACATACGGTAGTGCGATGAGGATGTTAGCCATGGCGAAGGAGCCCACGCTGGCACTGACCAAGAAGGCCAAGCTCACCGCTGACAGACTGACCATGCTCATGGTCAAACAGTAGAGGAAGAACGCCTCCACATCAGGCTTCAGACCTGAACTCATAAAAAAGGGCCGTTTATGTTCATACGTGTTATTTTAGGAGATGCTATTGCTAATCATTTGTGACAATAACAATAAGGAATTGACACTTTTTCATTTTAGGCACTTTCTTTAGTCAAAATGGATGGTAACAAGAGGGCAAAACCTAGTGCTTTCTTGCTGTCTTTTAAGGCGGCAAGAGTCCGATCTGAAATGCTCTACATGTGCATCAACTCTTTCATCACAACTGATTTCAATAGCATGTTGCTAAGCTAATAACGCAACACTCTATTAAAAGCAAAACATTTACTATCTATTTTATACAACACTATACATTTGTCACATTTACCATTTTGGATTTTTGTTGTAATTCATTATGGGATTGTCTTCTTGGAAAAGGATACATGTGACATTTTGCCAGAGAAGGTATCATAGAAGGCAGTGCCACTACTTACCCATCATGAAGTACGGGATGGCAGAAAAGATGAAGACGGGGAGGATGCGGTTTGGAATGAGGTCAGCAAACACTTTAGACAGGAAGTAGACAGAGGTGCGGTAGAAACCACTCGAGTTCTCATGGCTGAAGACGAGAGGAACATGTGTTGATGGTCTTCACCTAACAGGTTGGAAAGCTCATATTTAGAGGTTGACTCACATGAAGAGCACTCTCTCGCTGATGAAGAGCTCCACCGCAGACAGATTGCCAAACACCATGTTGATGACCAGAAAAAAGAAAGCTCCCGTTCTGAAGAGAGAAAAAATTAAAAACATTTGTCAACATTTACATATTTTCTTCATAACCTCTGCAATTCGCTCTGCCATGCTGGAAATCAGCTTCTGGGCCAAATCCTAAATGATTGTGAACCATTCTTGCCTTATTAGTGCTCAGAGTGGATCACAATTTGTGGACTTGTCCACTCACCGTTAGAGGATTGACCACAGGTTCTCTATGGGTTCTCTAAGATCCAGGGAGTTGCCTGGCCATGAAATTAAAATTTGGATGTAATGATCTCCGAGTCACTTCATGATCATGATTCACCTTTTGACATGATGCTCATCATGCTGGAAAATGCATGGATCTTCACCAAATTGCTCCTGGATCGTTGGGAGAAGTTGCTCTTGCAGGAGGTTTTGATACTATTCTTTATTCAGGCAGTGTTTTTTTTGTGAGAGAGCCACTCCCTTGGATGAAAAGCACCAGACTCATGGTAGCGTTCACCTTTTCTTCTCTGGACAATCGATCTTTCCAGAAGTCCCAAACAGCCAGAAGAGGGCTTCATCAGAGAAAATAACTTTGCACCAGTCTTCTGCTGTCCAATCCTTGTACTTCCTCCTGAATTTCAGTTTGTCCTTGATGTTTTCTCAGAGAGAAATAGCTTCTTTTCTGCCCTTCTTGACACCAGGCCAAATTCTTCGCCTCACTGTGCGTTCAGATGCACTCAAAACCACCTGTTCCCAGTATTGAGCTAGCACTGCACTGGTGGTGACATGATTCAGTAGGAGATGGTCCTGGTGCTTACTGGACACTCTGGGACGTCCTAAAGCCTCTTCACTGCAGTTAAACCTCTCTCCTTGAATTTTTTAGATGATCCGGTAAATGGTTCTTTCAGGGGCAATATTCTTTGCAGCAATTCCCTTACATGTGAGGCCACTGATGCAAAGCAATGATGGCTGCAAGTCTTTCTTTGAAAGTCACCATTGCTAACACAAGCATTGCTAACACAAGCAATAAATATTCATAATTCACATACCATGAATGCAAATTTTCAAAATGGTGGCAAAAATTTAAATTAGAACCTAATGAACACTAATTTTGAGCCATGGGTCTGGTAGCAGGTACTCACCTGTTCTGAAGAGCCTCTGGTAAAGTGTGTGGGATCTGGTAGTATATCAGTCCCACTAAAATACCAAAGAAAATGTTGAGGAACAGTTGGGCGTAGGACGTCTGAGGATTCCTCAAGATGTTTCTTACAGTGCGGCCACTCACTAAAAGGAGCTGCAACATAGACATATGCTCATTACAAATGTACAGAGTTCAAGTCACCTTTAATTTTATAGTGTCTTGTACTAGGAATGTAACCGATATGAACTTTTATACTGATACGATAATTCTTTATATTTGAAAGCCAATAACCGATATATTGGCCGATAAATCTAATTCCAAATTTGTATCAATTTTGAATATTATATTTGAAATTTCAATATTCAGTTATTCAGTTGAAATCAGTGAAGTGTTGATTCAGTTTAGTTCAATAACTGTGTAGGGTTCATCAATTATGGAAGCTCATCTATTGATGTTATTCTTGGTTATATACCTGATGAGTCAACATAGGTCAAGCTAACCCGTTGCTTCTACGTACCTGGTAATAGAAAGGTGTGGCGTAACCGACCCGGTCACCTTTAGTGACCTCAGGGTCAAGCCCATCTGAAATCTGACTGAGTTGTTCTTTCACTTTTATGAAATGAGTGGACTGTCTGTAAATTACTGCCAAAGGATTCTCATTTTCCACAGTCTCCTCACTGCTGCTGCACTTTTCTATAAACACCCCAAACACAGATGGTTAGATGATCACATATAGTCCAGAAATGTAAAAAACGTAGAAAACGTAGAAAATGTAAAAACGTAGAAATGTCCATGTGAAGTACCAAGAATTACAACCAGTAGTGGCCAAAAGTGTTGGGGATATTTGTTTTTAATGACCATACAAATTCAAATAAACCATCAAAATATGAGGAAAACATTTTATATTTTTTAAATATTTTAAATACACACAACACACAAAACACTACCTGACTAAATTATTCGACAAAAAAGGCACAAACTACAGCTACAGGTTTTATTTTACTATGCAAAAAAAGAATGTAAAAAAAACCAAAAAGCTCACAGGAAAAAGCATACATTGGCTATGTTTATATGCAACCAAATAATCTGTTAGTAATCGGATTGACGGCTCAATCGGACTAAAAACCGATTAATTGTTATCTTATTGTTATCTGCATAAAAAGTATAAAAGAACAGCATTTATCTATACTTGTATACTATTTATATTATTATAAGCGTCTTTACTGTCAGATTGGATCAATTTAATCTGTCCAATCCAATAATTTCTTTTTTTTTAAACCACAACAGCACCTGATTTATTGTTGTGAATTTGAGGAAGGACAGTTCCATTTATGACATCCAGGAAGAAGTCTGCCGGGTTGTTGAATGGTTCACACTTGTAGCCTACGACACAGCGACACAAGTTTGAGAATCATAGTACACATGCAATGATGTAAATAGCGAATAACAACTCATTTGCTTTTGAATTTTTGGATTATCATCAGTACCCAAGTCCTCAAAGTAAGTAATGGCTTTGTCGGCGGCCCCTGCGTAGATGATTTCTCCTTTATTCATGAGGGTGAGGTGGTCAAACTGGCTGAAGATGGAGTAGCGTGGCTGGTGAATGGAGAAGATGACGGTCTTACCCTTTTTCGAGATCCTGAGTAACACAACAACAAGAATAAAACCAGTGTAAAAACTAGTTCAAGTAAATGATCAAAACATCAATCAATCTCTAACTTGCCCATGATCAAAACTGACAAAAAACACCTTGCATGTGACTGTGCTTTGACTTTGAAGTGGAATGTGGTTTCTCCTGACAGCTACACAGTACAACAACCCTGGAGGTGAAAACACGGTACATGTTTTGCAACTTTCCGGAAGTTTCAACAAAACTTAAAATCATCTGTGACAGGCTGTCATTTACCACACATCATTATTTTGACTTGTCCCTCAATTTGAAGCACAGTAATACGTGTAAATTATGCATTTTGAATGGATGTCTATGGGAAGAGTGCACCAGAGCGTTTCAAAGCAGAAATATGAAGCTTGTACTTCTTTTTACAGCACTTAATACAATGTTTTGAAAGACCAAACCACACTTTTAAGAAAAGAGTGAAGTATATTAAGGCTTTTTGTTGCAAAAAGGCTATATTAGCCCTATAAAGCCTACTGTATCATATTTGAAACACAAATTTTCAGTGCCTCTATATTATCAACATGATCAAAACTTTGCTGAAAGACCTTTTGTACACAATCTACTGCATTCCTTCTGTCATCTGATTGTTAGTACATTTTTTTAGTTTAATATAATTATAACTTTATATATAACTTTTCATATAATTCTCAATATATATATATATATATATATATATATATATATATATATATGTGTTTTTTTTATTAAATCATGTTAAAATGTGAGTATCAAATATGATAAATCAGGCTTTTGTTTTGAGAAACGTTTATTTGTCCATCTCTCAATCACCAGTGTATTGCACCGCATTATATGTTTTGCACCCAAAATAAAAACTACAGAGCTTTGACCATAAAACTAAGGGCTCTATCATATACTGATGATATGCGTGTCCAATCCAAGCAAGCGTGTTTCCGCCTAGTGTGTTTTCAGCCTGACGTAGTTATCATTTTCACGTCCTGCTCCACGTTGTTTAAATAGCAAATGGATTTGCACCCATATGTGCGCCCATGGGCTGCTGGTCTGAAAACGAGGTGTGTTCAGGCACATTGTTGACGCGTTTCTATTTTGAGGAAACTAAAATAGACCGACTGAAACCTGGTCTAAAGTCAATGGCGCAGTATATAATATATATTTTTTGTTGTTTAAAGAGCGCGTTAGTAATATAACGCATTTTTTTGCATTTTTGGGCAAACTATTGCTTAAAGCTGGGTGTTTTTTGTGTTTTTATTTTAAATGGCTGACTTGTAGTGAACCTAGAACACTGTGTTGAGAGCAGAGGAAGTAGGTATATTTGATAAGAGCGTGTGGTACTTCTGCAGTAGTTCCATGATGGAGTTGGCAGTGTTGGCGTCCAGGCCTGTGGTGGGCTCGTCCAGGTACAGGAGAGAGGGGGAGGTGATGAGCTCCATACCGATGCTGCACCTCTTCTTCTCTCCACCAGAAACACCACGCAAAAACATCGTCCCAATCTGAAACAAGGACACATACCTACTGTCACACAGTATATTCTGACATAGCGCCCAATCGTATTGTTAGAAATTGTTTTTGCGTGACTGAAGCACATGTGACCTTGTAAGGCCTGCTAAATCGATCCAATGGCGGTACTCGATTACAGGTGAAGGTTTCACGCGTGTTCCGTCTTTCCCATGGCAAAGTGATTTTCAATTAAATGCAATACATTTTATCTTATGTATTAACTCGTTTCATCTGACTCCATAAAATGAAAAAGGTTTAACAATGATATCTGTGCATCATTAAATACACGTTAATGTTTGACTATTCCTTTTAACTCTAATGAAAATAAAGTCAAAGTTTGTTAGAATAATCAAATACAACAATTTATTATGTCAGGTAACATACTATGCCAATTTCATAATCAGTTCAAATATCATCAATAGAAAACATCAAATGCTTTAGGATAAGAGAAATAGATGCAAACCCAACATTTAAGAACTACATGAGTTAATCCTCATGGGCTATCTGAAATACAGAAAGAGCCACGATTCCTTGCTGCATTCCATTAAATAGCCAGAACTTCTTTTCAATGGTAATTTGCATTCAGGTTACACCTTATTTTGGGGGTAGGGGAGAAAGGCCATTAGCATTGAGTCCACCTTCCTTTGTGTGTCAGTTTCTCTAAACTTCTAAAAACCTTATTTCCTTTTGTTTTACTTATTTGGAATGAGACATCTGAACCAGCCACCCTGAGACCTTTAAATTGATACTAAACACAATAATCATTCACATTAAACCATATATATACTTGTGTGCGTTTTTTAGTGTTACTGACTGAGAGAGAGAGAAAATGTAGATAAGGTGTGTGTGTGAGAGATGTTCAAATGTTAATGTGCAAGCAAGGTCCTTTGCCTTATAGATCTGTGGTGAGGTTAATTCCTTCAACCAGTTTTCTTCAGTCTTACAACCTTGACCCAGTTCTTTCAAACACTCAGTCTGAAGAAGAGAGGATGTTTTGTTCATACCAACACAACAAATCATTTTCAACATTCCTCTTCACGAGGCCGAAGTCCATTACCTTAGTGTCTGCGCAGTCTTTGAGGCCGAGCTCCTGGATGACGGAATCGACCCTCTTCTCTTTGTCGGATGAGGAATACTCATTTCGCGACAAACGAAGATTGGCAGAGAAGGCCAAGTTCTCTCTTACGGTCAGAGTACCCATCAGAATGTCATTCTGAAAGACAAACAAAAGGAAATGTATGATTTCATCATTTTTGCTACCAATTATCCAGCAATTCTTATACAAATCATACAGTAAAATAAAAACATTATATACACTACCGTTCAAAAGGTTTTTTTTTTTTTAAAGAAATAAATACTTTTATTCAGCAAGGACACATTAACTTTATCAAAACTGACAGACATTTATATTGTCACAAATAAAATTAAAATGCTGTTCTTTTAAACGTTCTATTCATCAAAGAATCCTGTAATCACAGTTTCCACAAAAATATTAAGCAGCACAGCTTTTTTCAAAATTGATAATAATAACAAATGTTTCTTGAGCAGAAAATCAGCATATTAGAATGATTTCTGAAGGATCATGTGACACTGAAGACTGAAAATTATAGTCAAATATACATTACAGAATTAAAAGAAAAATTGGAAACACTCAGTCCAGCTGACTTCCTACAAATTTCACAATAAATTCGTAATATTTACAGAACCTGAATTCACAACAAAATAAAAATAAATAAATAAGGTTGAGAACAAACAAAAGAATATATGTATGTATAATTGTGCATGCATGTATAATGAAAATAAAAATAATAGGGTACAGTACAATCAAGTGAAAACTTTACATAATTTAAAAGTTTTTACATATTTAAAGTTTAATTTACAACAATAATCTATGGTTATATCATTATTATATTATATAATTACTATTTCTCAATTTTCCACAAATTCCTTCCATCTTTTCGACTAAAGAGCCCCTTTTTGCTTTTTTATTCTAAAGAAAAGGTAAGGAATTCCATCTTATATATTTCAAGTATAATTGTTTTCCAGTCCTCTATAGCGGGTGAAGTAGGTTGAAGCCATTTACAAGTAAGAGCCTTTTTGGCCTGCAACCACAAATATTCTCTACAGGCATGTATAAATGGTTTCATGCAAATCCAGATTTCTCAAATATAAGACACAAAACTGGAATGGAATTTTGATATTTAAAATAGCCTATAATGTCCTGTGTACATCTTTACAAAATAAAAGAATGACTGGACAGGCCCAAAATATATGGTAATGAGTTGCTACTTTACTGCATTTTTGGGTAACACTTTATTTTTAAGGTGCTTGTAATAAGCAGTAATTAACAGTTAATAAGACACTTATAAGACCTTATAAGATGGATATAAGATGCATATAAGCATTAACTAATGATAATAAATAAATTAAATTAAATAATACATTTCTCAAGTATCAATACATTGCACTTTTAGAACAGCCGAACAAACATAAAGGGTAACACAAACTCCCAGTCACTTAAAAGTTTACCTTCCCAAGAGGGAGTAGTTTCCCTGATCTCTTCAGGGCCTGGACCTTTAATTAACCCTTATATGAAGTAGTTAATGCTTATATGCATTTTATAAGGTCTTATAAGTGTCTTATTAATTGTTAATTACTGCTTATTACAAGCACCTTAAAATAAAGTGTTACCCATTTTTGATAAGATAAATGCAGCCTTGGGGAGCATTAGACTTCTTTCAAAAACATAAATAAAAATCTTACTGACCCTAACCTTTTGAACATTATTGTATACATCAATTCTTTAGTAATGTGTCTTTTGAAGAACTAAATGAATTGATTTAAAGGGGACATATAGGTGCATCTAAGAGTTGCAACCATAAACCATAAAGTCTCTCCATAAGGCTGCACTCTGCTACGGGTTATTTCTGAGATTTTGGATGATTGAGATTTGCGTGTTTTGTATCCGAAGCTCGTGTATAGGATCAGCCGTCTTCTGAAAGGGGGCAGGGAGTAGCATCGCATTTGCATTTAAATGGACACACACAAAAACGGCGTGTTTTTGTTCACACCCAAAAAGGGGCAAATTTGACAAGCTATAATAAATGATCTGGGCTGGGGGTATTTTGAGCTGAAATTTCAGGCACATTCTGGGGACACCATAGATATATATTACATCTTGTGAAAAGGGGCTTTCTAATATTTAGAAAGCCACAGAGAGTTTTGTCTCCTCACCTGAACTACATATGCAGAGCAGAGCCTGAGGTCAGAGGTCACGATGGCGTTGTCAACTAGAACTTGACCTGATTTTAAGCCTTTAGGATCTTTCCGTCCTGCAATCACATCCAGAAGCCTGAAGACAGACACACTGACATTAATAGCATATATTATATGCAGATAACTACTTAAAAATCATAGTTAAAAAAACAAAACAATTGAACACTTAAAGGGAGAGGGAACCAAACAGCATCAGACTTCCATAGTCATAGAGGATTGGAACGACATAAAAATTATGACAGAATTTTCCTTTCTGGGCGAATTATCCTTTTATGAGACGATTGAAAGTGAATGAATCTCACTGTGCAGTGACTAAGAAAAATGTATTTATTTTGTAAAATATTTTTTATATAAACTTGTGCTTGTGATATTTTTTTTCCTTAAAATGAATCTAACTTATTTTGATATTTTGTCTAATGCAATGAGATTCAGATATTTTTAGCATACAAATACTATTAAAAAGAATCAACAGAAATACATTAACATGCGCTTACGATGTTTTTCCACTTCCAGTAGGGCCCATTATAGCATTCATTCCGGGGTTTATGATACCACTGCAACAGATTGAAAACAAAAAATGAAAACATCACTTTCTGACCTGCTTTTAACTAGACAAGGAGTTACTTGGATTGCGAACAACTGTGAAACGTATATCACTGTTTATTCTTCATACACAGCTGATATTATTTTTTTTTAATAAAAATTAAAAATACATAATTTTTATTACAAAATGAAATAACTCATTTTAATATATTTGAACATTTAATTTATTCTTTTAATGGCAAAGCTGAATTTTCAGCATCATTGCGGTCACAATGCGGTCACATAGTGTCACATGATCCTTGAGAAATCATTCTAATACGATTAGGGCAGTCAAGGCCAAATGGTTAGAGAGTCAGACTGGTAACCCAAAGGTTGTGGGTTGGGTTCGATTCTCAATACCATGAGGAAATGACCGAGGTGCCCTTTAGCAAGACACCTAACCTCCAATCACTCCCCGGGCGCCACAGCAAAAATGGCTACCCACTGCTCCGTGTGTGTGTGTGTGTCTGAGTGTGTTCACCACTTACTACTACTAATGTGTGTGCACTCATTTTGATGGGTTAAAAGCAAAGGACAAATTCCGAGTATGGGTTACCATACTTGGCCTTCATATGTCACAAAAAAAAAAAAGAAATGTTGAAAAATGTTGATCAATGTTGAAAAAGGCTTTTGTTGCTTACTATTTTCATGGAAACTGTGAGACACTATGATTCAAAAGTAATATTTAAAAGAAGAATACATAAATAAATGACTAAATAAATTAATTATTTTTCTCCCTGCAAGGATACATTAAATTGATCAAAAGTGACATTTATAAAGTTACAAAAGATATCTGTCAAATAAATGCTGGTCTTTTAAACTTTCCATTCATCACTCATGTCTCATGGTTTCCACAAAAATATTAAGCAGCAAAACTTACACTGATAATAATAAGAAACATTATTAATAATTGAACACCAATAATAACTGATATTAATTGAGCACCAAATCAGCATATTAGAATGATTTCTGAAATATCATGGCACATTGACGACTGGAGTAATGATGCTGAAAATTCAGCTTTGTCGTCACAGGAATAAATTACATTTTATAAATATATTCAAATAGAATATTTTAAATGGTAATGATATTTCACGATCTTACTGTTTTAACTGTATGTCTGATCAAATAAATGTAGTCTCGGTGAGCAGAAGAGACTTCTTTCAACAACATAAAAAAATATTTAATGTGTCCAAACTGTATTGTAAAACCTACCAGTCAAAAGTTTGAATTCATGCTTCTCATTACCAGGTTTATGCTTACACTCCTAGGCAAAAAAATGGGCTAAGCAAAACATCTTTAGTGGCCTTTTAATTTATAATTTTTATAATTAATTTCACAAATCACTGGTCAGGAAATTAGCAAGAATTGCACAAATACTGTAGATAAAGTAACTTAGCACAGAATAGCCTTCCCCAACTTGCAGACAGGTTTTTACAGGAAGAAGAGCCAGTGTTGTTCCACTCAATATTAATGGCTTCAAACAGTTCATGTAAATAAAAAATGTCTCCCAGTTCATTTGAGTTTAATGTGAGACCAAATATTCACTATAGGGTTCAGATCTGGACCCTGACCAGGCCAAAGCATGAGCCTGATGGACTTGTTCTCAAGCCACTTCCTTGGTTATCTTTGCAATTTGGGCAGGAGCATTGTCTAGTTAATAAAAATAACTTCTAATCACAACTTTTAATTTGTGTGAAGCAAGCCATTCTGCAATATTCTTCTGTACTCTGAAGCATTAAATGACTTTTCACAGTGAAGTAGCTCACCAATTCCAGCAGCTAACAATGACACTCTTCCTCCATGCTTAACTTTGGTAGAGATACATGTGCTATATTTCTCACCAGATTTTCGATACCGCTCTGAAACATCACCAAGCAACTTGCGTTCCAATGTAATTCATCGCTCCACCCACAACTTTCTATATTCTGCTGAAAAATTAATTCGACCGTTGATATTTTTCTGATACAGCAATGGCTTTTTGAGTAGTGCATTTGCTTGAATTGCCAATCATTTGTGGTTAAGACAATTAAAAGCTTAGAGTTTAGCCATTTTGGACTTGGCCCATATTTTTGCCCTGGAGTGTACATGCGTAAAGAACCAGTAGGTGTGCCCAAACTTTTGACTAGCAGAACACGTCATTACCTGACATCTTTGAGGATGTCCTTTACAACCCAATCCCTACTAAACATTCCTAATCGTTCTTTGACACGGTAACGGATTTGATGGAAGGTGACAGTGGGGCCTCGAGTCTGGAAACATGGCATCGACTCCTCTGTGTCTATTGATGACTGCTCGTTCACTACCACCTCATCCAGCATGATGCCTTCTTCTGTCTGCGGGAGATACGTGGGGATTTCAATGAACACCTAAACAAGTGCATTTAATTTGTACCACTGACAACATGTAAAGTGCATAAAAAATACAAGCAAAAGACACACAAAAGTCATAATTATCTGCATTAATGTGTCAAACGTATACAACATATAATTGTGTCATTCCTGGTTTTATTTTAACTGTTACTTCTTGAAAAATCTGCTTAAGTTTAAGGATGTTGTATGTTTGATATTTGGACCACCTTTTGGAAGATTTCTGACATTTTATCAAAACGATACTCACAGACTTGATTACGCCAGGATTAAGCCGTAGCTTTTATAAACGCGCTAGAAAAAAAACTACTGGTGTGCATCTTGAGACAAAATATTTTAAGATATGTCAGTGCAAGTTGATTTCCATGCATTTTAATCTGGGACTAAGGCTTCAGCCTTGTCTGTGAAAACGGGGAGTAATGTTTTAAAGTTAGACAACCAACTAATAGCACAGTACATTCATTAAATCCATTGTTACGACTTACTGATGCTGGTGCTGTTGTTATCCTACACAAATGATGTCACTTCCTGGAGTATGAACCTGGCTTTTGTTACAGTATTGCACTGCAGTAAAGATTAGGGTTGATAGCCGAAAAGCGGTTCTTATTCAGGATCAGTTTCATTTGTTTAGTACGAAACACCGTGTTTACTACAGTATTATCTGGCCCAGAATCACCGCTGTTGAACTTACAACGTGAAATCTACAGTGTTAGCGTGTGTGAAAAACACACAGCGCGAATCATACAGCGCCCGATTGATTCGCGAACGAATGAATCTTAAGAGCCGGTTCATATTAGTGAATCATAAAGATACATCGCAGTCAGTTTATTCTGACTCCCGAACAAAAGACTCTTAAGAGCTGATTAATTTTAATGACTCAAAAAACATACTGCATTCGTTATTGGCAGTATTAACTTCCCGATTTACTGAGTTCTAAACAGAAATTAAAAGCAACTGTGGAAGAGGGCACATCTGCTTGGCTGATTTTAGGTTGTCTTCACTTTTCTGACAAGACAACATTGCCGTTTTATGCGACTTTAAAGTCCCCGTGAACCGGAAGTTGCAAACGACTTTTCTCCAGTGTTGTGACGTATTTCCGAGAGAAACGGAATACAAAATGAGGCAAACTAGTGGGCGTGGCTTTTCTTCCAACTAGCACCTGATTGGATCTAGAAAAGTAGGTGTTTTCATTCAGCCTGTCTACTGTCAGTTGGATGGGCGTGGTTACGGATGTTAAGCAGACACCTAAACCGTCAAACCTACGTCATCAGGGAAGGTCCTACAATGCAGAGGGGAGGGGACATTTCAGATTTTGATTAAAGATTATGAAGCCAAAAAATTTTTTTGTGTGGATTCACTTGCATGGATGAATTGTTCACCACAAAACGATCAATTTAGGCAAACAAAGTAAGTATGGTCAATTTTGAATTCATGGGGACTTTAACGAAACAAGTCATGCAGGAATAATATCGATCACGTTTTATAAAATAGCACGTGTTCCTGTGTCCAATTACATCGGACGCGAAATCGTCAACATAGCCTACAACTTTCGTTCTCAGAAAACGGTGACGACTTGTGTAATTTATTCTGTTAGTGAAATAATGCCGATGCTTCTCACTTTTGGTAAACACACTAACTAACCTATCGTTAAAAAGAATCAAATAGCAGAATTTCCACGGAATTTCCCCTTTTTTCTTTACTTAAGTCGCTAAGTAAGTTAGGCTACATTCTCGTTTTAAAAAAAAAATCCCTAAAATAGATGTTAACATACCATGTCTTCGAGGAAATGTGCTCCTCTGGGTTTATTTAGTCCACCTATGGTGGTCCTGCCTCTGGTCAGTTTGTGGTTTGTATGGGTGGGTGGGCTTTAACTCACACTTCTAAGAACATCACAAAGTCGAAACAAACAGCTGGTTAATGTATCTCTCCATATCTGCATTCTGTACATCAATGTAGGCTACATCACAGCATTACTATCACACACAACTGCTGAAGCCTGCAGGATACAGAGAAATGAACAGGTTTGTCTGCCTAAGAGTGTTGAAGAGATAGTTCACCCAAAAATTAAAATTCTGACACCCTCAAATTGTTCCAAACCTGTATAAATGTCTTTGCCTGCAGAATACAAAGGAAGATATTTTGAAGAATGTTTGTAACCAAACAGTTGTGGGGCAACAGTGATTCCATATTATTCTCTTTTTTTTTTTCATTTTAACTGTGCTATCCCTTTTGAACTACCCCTTTACGTTTGTTTCCTCATGCAAAAGGCAAATAAGTGAGAAGTAAGTGAGGTCAGAGTTGACATTTACAGTCTATAGGTGAGGAGTGTGAAATTTCAGGTTAGTAGGCTACTGTATGTTTTCTATTTAAATTGTCTCAATATTTAAATAGGCTAATTCTTAAATCACAAAGGAATGGAAAAATGTTAATGCTTATATTACTGAAAAACTAATATAATCCCCAATATTTCTTAATTTTAACAATTGTATTGGTAAAACTTTACGTTGCCAGAGGCGATGGGGAAAAACTCCTTTTTCTCCAAATGTTGAAGCCTTTTTTTATTAAATAATGCCGTGCGTGAGTCTATTGGCTGAGCAGTGACAACTCCACAAACCTATGACGACACAGCGTATGTGCGCGAACCAATTGGAGCAGGCACTGAAGCCCGCCAGAATGGGCGGAGCATCCATCTATGGACTCGTCTCGCCATAGGATTCAGATTAAATCTCCTTCAGCGATGGTCGACATCTCTTCACTGTAATCCTGGAGAAGCTGAAGCCCTTCAAGTAGTAGAACGAGCCTTGCAGCCTCACAGAACGAGCAGATTCAGCGCCAACAAGCTGACTCGGCACTCTGCAATCAAGCAGAATACAGCTGCAAGCAGCCTGTTGATCGGCGCACTCTCGAGCAGGCTGACACAGCTCTGCGGACAGCTGATTTCAGCACTTCCCCTGCGGATATCTGGCTTGCATTCAAAGAGCAAATTTTTAAAGAGCAAATTTCATGGCATTGTTGCAAATGTCAAGCCCCTCTGCACCCATCTGACGAGCACAGTTAGTGCGTCGCCTGTCTGGGGAAATCCCATGCAGAAGCCGTGCTCACCGAGATGTGCTGCTCTCACTGTGAGAGCATGAGTTTCTCCTCTCTACGTAAGCGGATCGCTTTCTTTTCAGAGAGCGGCCCTGCCCTTCGTGCTCTCCCGTTTTCTTCCTCCCAGGAGAAAGAGAATTGATTTCCTGGTGGCAGTTCTCGACACGGCCTGGATGCGGGACTGGCTTACATCAGAGAATGCTTTAATGATTCAGCGGCTCACAGAATTGTTCAGAGTCTCTCCCTCTCTCAGAACCTTTCAGAGGATGCTGGGCCTCATGGCCTTTGCATCATCAGTACTCCCGCTGGGCCTGCTACACATGCGGCCTCTGCAGTACTGGCTGAAACCCCAGGTCCCAGCTCACTCTTGGCACTCAGGTCGCATCCGCGTCAAGGTAAACCCCGGCTGAATCAGAGCCCTGGCCCCTTGAAAGGACCCCATGCTGATACCAAGCCGGTGTGAGCATGGGGTTGGTCTCGAGGAGGAAGGTGGTCTCGATAGATGCTTCCAATACGGGTTGTAGAACTCTGTGCGAAGGCAGACCGACTTCCGGCTCCTGATCGAGTACGGAAAAGCGCTACATATCAACTGACTGGAAATGCTGGTGGTTTTTCTAGCCCTCAAAGCCTTCCTACCAGACCTGATAGGACACCCCGTCTTAGTCCGGCAGTGGTGTCCTACATAAACTACCAGGGTGGACTGGACTCAGATCAAGTTACCATCAGGTAATCAAACGGATCAGGGAGGACAAACGTTTAGTCTTTCTGAGCCCTAGAAAATGTATCTGGCAGACACAGCCTTGGTTCCCTGAGTTGATGCAGCTGTTAGCAACAGCCCCAGGCCAATTCCCCTTTGGAAGGATGTCCTTTCTAAGTGGAAAGGAACGATTTGGCCTCCATGGCCCCTCAACAGGAACTTATGGACCTCCCAGCGGGAGCCCTGAACACTATATCTGAGGCTTGAGCCCTGTCCACAAGATGCCTCTATGCCCTTAAGTGGTCTGTTTTCTCCAACTGGTGGTGGTCGTACCCCTTACACACTTAAAGTGTATGTGGTGGCCATAGCAACATACCACGCTCCTGTGGCCGGCCAGTCATTTGGCAGGACCTCAATCCCTCGTCCCCCCTGTCGACAACCCTTAGGGGACCTCCCTTTGAGTCGCTACAGACGGTCGAATTACGGCCACTTTTGCTTATGACCGCCCTCCTGCTAGCATCGGTCAAGCGAGTGGGTGATTTGCAAGCGCTCTCCGTGAGCGCATTTTGCCTTGAGTTTGGGCCTAACGACCACTAAGTCATCCTCAAACCAAGAAATGGCTATGTGCCTAAAGGGCCGTCTACTCCATTCAGGGCACAGGTCATTTTACTGACTGATCTGCCCGTTTCTGAAGATGAGCGAGAATTGAGCTTACTTCGCCCTGTTTAAGCGTTTTGCCCAGTTCAGACAGTCAGAGCAGCTTTTCGTGTGCTTCGGAGGCCGCACCAAAGAGCATCCAGTCACGAAGCAAAGATTATCCCGCTGGATAGTGGACTCTATTGCTTTGGCCTATACTTCGATGAGCCTTCAATCCCCCATTGGTGTAAGAGCACACTCCCCTTCTTGGGCGTGGTCCAGTGGTGTATCTATTGGCGACATCTGTGCAGCGGCCGGCTGGTCTTTGCCGTCCACCTTCACCAGGTTTTATAACCTGGACATTCCTAAGTTACAAGCACGAGTCCTCTCTATTTAGCTGGAGTTGACCTCGGTGTGACCCTGGAGGCTCAGACCCGTTAGGGAACTTACTCTGTTACTAACGTAACCTCGGTTCCTTGAGAGAACGGGAACGAGTATTGCGTAGCTGAGTATTGCCGAGCTATTATGCTACACGACTAGGCGTCCGTCGCATCAGTCGAGTTAATCTGAATCCTATGGTGAGATGAGCCCAGTTTTATAGACGGATGCTCCGCCCATTCTGGCGAATTCAGGGACCGCTCGGCTGGCTCCCCACTGATTGGTTCGCGCACATACGCTGTGTCACCATAGGTTCGTGGAGTTGTCACTGCTCAGCCATTAGATTCAGGCAGTTTCCTGCACTGTTATGGCTTGTGCGTTATGCGTTATTTAATAAAAAGTCTTCAACATTCAAAGAAAAAGGATATTTTCTTCATCTCGTCTAATGACGCAGTACTCGTTCCCGTTATCTCAGGGAACCGAGGTTACGTTAGTAGCCGAGTACGTTTCATTTGTTAAAGGAACCCTCCACTTTTTTTGGAAATAGGCTTATTTTCCAACTCCCTTAGAGTTAAACAGTTGTGTTTTACTGTTTTTGAATCCATTCATTTTGATCTCTGGGTCTGGCGGTAGCACTTTTAACATAGCTTAGCATAGATCATTGAATCTGATTAGACCGTTAGTATCCCTCTCAAAAAAATTACCAAAGAGTTTTGATATTTTTCCTATTTAAACCTTGACTCTTCTGTAGTTACATCCGACTAAGACCGACGGAAAATGAAAAGTTGCGATGTTCTAGGCCGATTCTACTTCAACTCATCAATTAAAATTTTTTATTAAAAAAAAAGGTCTAAATTCATGTGTATAATTTATATTTGCCAGCCAAATTAATTTGAAGCATTCAAGCATAACCTGTCAGGTCAAAAGTCTAGCTGATAGGTTTATATTTTTCATTTATAATTATTAACATATTATAAATGCAAAAATATAAACCTATCAGCTATACAATTGTCTCTTATGCTATTACAATATGCTAAATTTTTTGCATCGAACATTAAAAATGTACTATCACAATAAAAAGAACACTTTAAACATGAAAAACTTTTAAACCCTTAAAGCACACTAAAACCCTTCTAGTTTATGTCTGTGTATTATGGCAGGAAAATAATATACAATGCTTCTTTTTATACAAATATTTTATTATAAATGGCCCCGAACATGACCACATATATTCTATTAAAAGATGACAATAATACAAAAAAAAAAAGAAGTAAAAGATTAAAATAAAGAAAAAACCTGTACATGTCATTAGGACCATTAAAATGCATAAAGACTGTAACAAAAAAATATGAGAAAAAAATGGTGTGCTGTAGTGTAAATGATCAGTCCTGAGGCAATCCTTTTAAAAGTCTGAAGGGCAACCTGTCTTAGAGACTCAGATACAGTGAACGAGCGCCACAGAGACGGCTGAACCCACAGCTAGCCCAAGCGTGAGGAAAAAGGACATGACGACACCTGCAGGTTCAGCCAGCTCCCGCGGCACGAC
Source organism: Tiaroga cobitis (assembly GCA_030578255.1). NCBI lineage: Eukaryota > Metazoa > Chordata > Actinopteri > Cypriniformes > Leuciscidae > Tiaroga > Tiaroga cobitis. Next base: position 10,094,776 of record CM060603.1, on the reverse strand, counting down.
TTTGGGCCCGTAGATCATGGGCAGTGTGCCCAGGTACCCGTTAGAAATCCCCAGCAGACAGATGAAGACCACGGGGAAGAGGTCATGTGCAAAAAATACATTGTGCAGGTGATACCGCGGCTGATAGTTGCAGAACATGAACAGAGGAACTAAGACGGTTCTGGAGATGACCAGTAATGGCAGCACGCGACTGGTCGGACCCGGCACTTGCAACCAGGCCGTGACCTGCCGGCCACAGAAGTCTGCAACATTGTACAGTAAAAAACTAGTCAGAGGCACAAAGTATGTGGTAGTCAAAGGGTTTCCAGAGTCTTTATTCATTGACTGGATTCCCGAGGAGACGGCGGGGAAAATCATGATGGAGATGAAAAAAACGTAGAAGACGCAGGCGCCCAGCACCCAGGTCTTCTTCAGGATGGGTCTGAGGGGGGGCACGGATACGTCTGACAAGTCTGAGCTGCTGGTGTGGCTGTTAGACTCACTCAAGGGGGCAGCAGCCAAGTCCATGTAATATCTGAAAGACAGATTGACACCTGGTATTATGGTCAATGAAAATGAAAGAAAGAAAAGAAAATTAAAGCTGCAATTCATACAGACAATGACTGTTTTCCAATTCTGCGTTGAAATTGTGTTGTGGGTCTTAAAGTAAAAAAATGTTTAGGTGGTGTAACTGTCTGGGTACTGAAATAAATGGTTTCATTGATCATTATATATTATTGTTATATAATAAATAATGGACTAATAATATATAATAGACTATAATAGTATTTTGTCAAATCTTTTATAATTTCTATGAAATATTATACATTTCTATTGTCACAGCTAGTTGTGTTCGTTTCTGTTCAAAAACTCGGTAACACTTTACTTGAAGGGGTGTGCATAAGACTGACATGACACCTTCATAATCATGACATGACACGTCATGAATATGAAGGAGGTTTTATGCATATTTATGACAACTGTCATTAAGTGTCATTCGCTCAATTATGACATTTTTAATGCAAATATGACATTGTTTGAGATGTCTTTGTTATGACAACTTGACATAAACCGATACATCATAACCTGTCAGTGTCTTGGTATGGTAATGACAACTTGACATTATTAAGACAACACCACCTGTCATAAATATGTCATAAACATGACATAGCAGATTATTTATCAAACTTAAGAAACCACTTAGCTTTATGGGTTAACATTACATTAAACTGTCATGTGGTTGGTTTTGACATTGGCTGTCATGAGGCCATTATAACTGTGTCATGAATATTTTTCTTGACCTCAACTACAGTGGTACACATTGAATTTGTCATTAAAATGTTATAATGGCCTCATGACAGCTAATGTCAAAACCAGCCGCATGACAGTTTAATGTAATGACTAGGAAGCCTTTTTGTTGTGACAAGAGAACCATAAAACAGTCAAATATATTAAGCAGAAAACCTCTGTAGACCCTCATGGTTGTGTGTGAAGGTCACTATGTGGACTGTAAAGAGAGATCAGTTGATTTAAAAAAAGGTGAGGAAACACGTTGCCTTAAAATTATTAAGTAAATAAACTTCATGCGTAATTGAAAGAATCCATTTATGTGAACTTGACAATTCAACATACGCATGGTTTATTTACTTAATAATTTTAAGGCAACAGGTTTCCTCAATTTTTAAGTTGTCAACTGATCACTTTTTACAGTGTGTTTAAGAATCATACGGATAAAAATGTAAGTATTTAATAACAGACTCTCAGTAACCATTTTAAGCATTTTGCCAGTGATTTGTGTGCTGTTGTTTTGTTATTGCTTTATTATTTTCCAAATGATCCCAGTGATGGGAATGGACCACAAATATTTATGTTTTTTTTCTCTCCGTTACTGTTTGGGGTCAGTAAGATTTTTTTAATGTTTTTGAAAGAAGTCTCTTCTGCTTACCAAGACTCCATTTGTTTGCGCAAAAATACAATATTGACAAATATAAATACAATTCAAAGTGTTCTATTAGAATATATTTATTGCTGTGATCAAAGCTGTATTTTCAGCATCATTACTCCAGTCTTCAGCGTCACATGATTCTTCAGAAATCATTCTAATATGCTGATTTGTTGTTCAAGAAACATTGTTATGATTATTCAAAAACAGTTGTTCTAGTTTTTTTTTTTTTTGGAAACCATATTTTACAGTCCTGTTCCCCATGTACATATGTCCGTATTATAGTAATTACAATAATTGGGTAATAACTGTACTAACTTTGAACCTAGCCCTAAACCTAACCCATGTATTTACCTTGCATTACCCAGTACTTTCTTAGGTAAGTACACTAAGTAAACATACTGTAAAATAAAGTGCAACTTAAATGTCTTTACTGTTGCTTTTGATATATTTAATGCAACCATGCTGAATAAAAGTACTGTTTTCTCTTTTTTTAAAGTCTTAATGACCCCAACATTTTGAACAGTAGTGTCTTCTAACCAAAAAAAAGAAAAGAAAAGAAAAGAAAAGAAAAAGAAACCAATGCTATGTGCCATGAAAATAGTGCTGACAAAAGAAAAGAAAACATTAAAATGATCTTCTTAAAAGTAAGGATTTACGATCAATGATTTAGACAAAAACACAAAACAGAAGTGATCAACTCTTGTATCATTATTTAAATCACTTCTTGTGATTTAAACAAGTAATAATTAAATGATTTAGTGATACTGTCTTATACTGTCTCTGTGATATAATCGCATTATGTAAATACAGTACTCTAGCGCCACTTAATGGTATCTCAGAGTACTGCATTTACACCAATAGTTTTAATCCAAAAATTCTATCCTCATTTACCCTTATATTGTTCTAAAATCTTCTTTGCTTTCTTTCTTCTTTGGAACAAAGGAGAAATTTAGCAGAATCTCCAAGACGCTCTTTTCCATACGATGAAAGTAAATGTTTGAATCTGAATGAGATTTGAGAGCTGTTCTTCAAACAATTCCATCATTTGGTTTCAGAAGATTTGGAATCTAATTCACAAATCATATGAACTTTAATTATACTTTCATGGTTGTTTTACTGAATTGTTGTTGGGGTTTGATAGATTCGGTCTCATATCAGTGACATTGTATGGAAGAGAGATTCTGCTAAACTTCTCTTTTTGTGTCTGGCTGACCGACAGATTTGATAATCAGCAGAAATGAGGCACATCGTCAACTCCTGATCTCAACATCACAACTGTGTCACGAAACCGCTGATGAAACTCAAGGATTCACTACCAGCAGCACACTTCCTCTTTCTGCTCCCTTTCAACAATCGACACTGTGAATATCATGTGGTGAGGGTTTATGGCAGATACTCATGAGACAAATGAAAGTAAACTATGTTCATAGGGTCAAATGTTTAGTGTAGTGAAATGTTCATAATGGTTATCAAGTGTTGGGTGGTATGACGATATATACAGTGCAACGATGGAAATGTGTCAGCTGGTCTGTTCATACCTGAAATGTGTTTGTGCTACACGTTATGGAGACTCACTCACCTCGAGTAAGGCAGTATGGGCAGCAGCAGGTACATGATGATACAGATAACAGTGAAGACGTCAGCTGTGATGAAGTACACCAGTGCACTGTCGGTCACGTCACTTGAGGCAGCCAGATCTACTATCGACGCCAATGCACTCAAAGTGCCGCCCATGGCCTGACCTGAAGTCAAAAGATGCGAGATTAAGCCTGGTTTGTACTCGCCACGTCCTCAAGTTCACTTGGTTGCATGTAACAGAAAATGATGTCATCACAGTGCTGGCAGACATGCACGGTGACCTTGCTAGATCCAATTTCGCACATCGGTGTGCATCCCATTTGTTTTTTGTAACTTGAGCGAGCATGTTGTGTAAAGAAAGATTTGGAAAGAACATGTGATGTGGGAAGTAATTAGGTTTAAGATTACCTGGGAAAATGAATTAAAAAAATAAAATGATGTGCATGGGTAAATCATTTATAAATACTGCAATATTTCATAAAAAACAAGAATTGTTCATTTTGATTTCATGATAACATGAGAATGAACCTCATTGGTTCTTGCACGTCAAGCAAACATGCTTGAGCTTCTGTTTACCACAACTGATGTGTGAGTTGATCAATGTTTATATGTGAATAAAAGCCTAAACTCAATCTGTAAATCATATAAAGTGATTGTGTCTCTTCAGAAAATTTGGACTAAACCGCTCAATTCATATGGATTAGTTTTAGGATCTCTTTATTAACTTTTTGAAGCGTCAAAATGGTAGTTGCGTAGCTGTCAATGGAGGGAAAGAAAGCTCTCAGATTTCATTAAAAAGATCTTCATTTGTGTTCCGAATATGAACGAAAGTCTAATGGGTTTGGACTGAAGCGAGATGAGGTTGAATAAATGACAGAATTTTCATTTTTGGGTGAACTAACCCTTTAAATATGTGGCCCTCCCATTGAAAACAATTGAAATTAAAGCTGCTAGCAGCATTTAGCGGTGTTCAAGCAGTTACGGCAGTTAAGGGTATAAGCATCAAAAGACATTAAGTTTTATGTAGCAAGCATTTAAACATTTCCATCATAGATGGAATAGACTATTTTTAGCATGATTTGCCATGATATACAGTATTTTAGTGTGATTTTTCAGGCCTTTAATCACAAAAGCATCAAAAGACATTAAGTTTTATTTAGCATACATTTAAACACTGACATAATAGATGGAAAATACCATTTACAGCCAATACAGGCAATTTACCATAGGAAATACATGGTTTTAAAGCTTTTCAACAGTTATAGCGCCACCTATTGTCCGATCTCCATAAAACTTTGCATGCTTGTTCATGATGTTATGTCACATATGCTCACCAATTTTTGTGAAGTTCTGAGTTTTTATTTATGATTTATAGGCTTTTGGGTGTATTTTGACACGCCCCCTTTTCTAAATGACCCTGTTACAGTGAACCAAAGGGCAAAGTTCAACTTTTTTTCGATAATTATTGATCTAGAGAGTCCAGAGAATTGTCCTAGACTGGTCTGGTTCCGATCGGGCCAAAAACCAGGGACTAGTTCGCAAAAGTAGGTTTTGGACAAAATTGGCCAAGGAACACAGTGGTGTAAAAATTCTAAGTCTAAGTCTGATTCTAAGTCAAACGGTCTAGGAGTTATGAGCAATTTAGTACTTTTGGTTGCTGTAGCGCCACCTATGGGCCAATCAGGGTCATACTCTGATAGGTTCTCCCCAAACTGAGGCCCTACCACCTGGCCAGGTTTCAAGTCTCTAGGCCTTACGGTTTGGGCTGCACGATGCGTTTTAGGTTGTTGTTTTTTTTCAAATAGCAATTACAATAGGTTTTCAGCACTTCGTGCTTGAACACCTAAAAATATGTTAACCTTAGGAAAAAACACTTTGGTGGACAAACGGCCTAAATGACTGAGGTGTATGTGAGATAACCGGAAAGTCTAGCCAAAAGTATTGTAACAATGTACTGGTGGCATATGGGACATTTTTTATTCAGTTAAATCAGAAGGAAGTTCACCTGATATGATAGCTTGAGATATCCTCATGGGAAAATGGCCACTGATACCGAACACACTGCCAGAGAAGATGTTGGACGCCCCACTGACCAGCGCCACACTGGCCAGAGTACCCCCAAAAAACTGCACCCTACAGCCAGACATGTCCACTTTCACCAGCACTGTGGTCACCACAAACACAACCAAGATCACCAGGAGAGAGAACAGTATCCGGACCCGAGAGGACAGCCTGAAACAAATACACATACATAGTCACATAGAGAACTAGATTGTTGTGAGAGGTTGCCAGGGTGATGCGTGGTTTGAGTGTTTTTTACACTGAACAAAATTATAAACGCAGCACTTTTGTTTTTGCACACATTTTTCTTGAGCTGAACTCAAAGATCTAAGACTTTTTCTTTGTACACAAAATGCCTATTTCTCTCAAGTATTGTTCACAAGTCTAATTCTGTATTAGTGAGGACTTCTCCTTTTGGATTTTGGAAAATGTGCAGTTTTACTGTACAGTTTAATGTATACGACAGCGTGTTCCAGGTCCTGCCAAAATCCAGCAACTTCGCACAGCCATTGAAGAGGAGTGGACCAACATTCCACAGGCCACAATAATCATATGCAATAATCATGCTGTCTAATCAGCATCTTGATATGCCACACCTGTGAGGTGGATGGACTATTTTGGCAAAGGAGAAGTGCTCACTAACACGGATTTAGACAGATTTGTGAACAATATTTGAGAGAAATAGGCCTTTTGTGTACATAGAAAAAGTCTTAGATCTTTGAGTTCAGCTCATGAAAAATGGGAGCAAAAACAAAAGTGTTGAGTTTATAATTTTGTTCAGTGTAGAATATTACTATTTGGTTGCTAGAGTGTTCTGGCCTTTTTCCATGGCATGAGCAGCAAAATAGATACTTTTGCTAAAACGCTACAGAAAACGAGAATGCAGCAAATACGATTATTTGTATCTGTTATACATGTGACTCTGACCGTTTAAGTAGACGCGTGGCACCTTTAGATGTTTTTTTTTTCATACATTTAGCATTATTAATCAGCATATTAAGAGCATTTCATAATAAACAATGTTATAATTTGGAAAATGATTTAAAGATGGCAAGGAATGACAAAAAAAATTTAAATTACTAGTTAACTTTGTTTTGTCCTCATGATAAGAATTTTGATTATTAGATTATGTACAATGTTTGTTTTAGTAGGGGTTTTTTTTGTGCAAAATATGAAAATGGTCCATACTTTTCTTAAGAGGTAAACCCTGCACCCCCAGTTTGTTTTCTCAGTCCCAAGGCTTTTATGTGCCATTCACATATCTAAATGTAAAAACAAAAAAAAACAAAAAAAAAAATCTGATCTAACCTTTTTATATCCATATCCAATTGGGAGAAATATGTTAGTTTTTTGGTAAATATAGATAAAAATTCTAAGACATCCCAACTTTGGTTCTCGAGCATAGCAGTCAACATTTGGGTACCAAAATACGAGGAGGGAGACTCTCGTGGAAAACGGGAGTGTTGACAGGTATGCTCTCGGGGCCCAAGAATCTCATCTTTGATGATTATTTTGAGTGTATAGGATGTTTTCTTTTACAAAGTACTACGACTGCCCCGATGGAAATGTATAACTGTTCCAAAAAAGCATTGTCTGCACCTCCACTGGGAAGGAAATATAGAGACCAGACCTCTTGAAACTTTAATTAAATACCCCTGATCTAGTAGATGTGTTTTGTTTTTTCTTGGTTTATGCTATATATATATATATATATATATATAGGCACCATACTGCCATCAGCCACCCTACTGTCTAGATGCTGATATCAATATTGGTTACTGCTAGTTAAACCTCGCCAATACTGGTGCACCAATTAGGAATTTTTCAAAGATTAATGCACTCCTACTTGCCCATTCTTTTTTTTTTTTTTTACAGCAATTTCTTGCAGTGTGAGCTTATTGACATGCTGCTTATGCTCCTTCAGTAGTTCAGTAGTTTATATGACATTTCTCCTTTACTTGCTGGCCACAAAGATCTTGTTTGCAACTTGTATTGACTCTTTAAAATTAGTTCATAAAAAAAAACCCCACAAAAAAGGGAATCCTGGAGATGAACATGTAATGTTGGAAAACAGACACAGTGAGAATCTTTATTCTCTAAGAGTACAGGAATTGGCAACAGTTACAAAGATACCACAGTACACTTGAACAGGACACTGTGTGTTAACTGATTTAATTTAGGCTGAGACAGATGCTTTGTTTGTGCTGCACAAGAAGTTGCAACCTTTAGCGCCTGTTTTTATGGGAAGACAAACAAACGCTACTTTTCATCTGCTGTAGAATCTGAAATGCAAACCTCAAAGTCCCTCCTTGATTTATAGGCATTTGAAATCATAAATCACATGCTCTGGCTGGATAATACAGAAAGTGTGCAGATGTGTTTGTTTTACCTGTTGACCAGGAGGTAGTTGAGGATGAGACACAGCACTGATGGAATTGTGGAAGCGATGGAGATGTAACTCTCAAAGTAATCCTGGAGAAAAAAAAACATCAGTCAACTCACGTTACTCAAAATCATACATGTATCAGTGGTGTATGTACGGGACAAAGCTAGTCATTTTTCCTAAATAACACTTCTTTTATGGCTATTACTAACCCACTCAATAAATAGGCATGAAATATTATTATTATGCAAGAATAATTAGAGAGCAGAATGATAAAAGAGGAAACTAGCACAGCTACATAGATAGGGCAGTTAGCTTAAGGTCATTATATAAACATATCTGATTGCAGAATACCACAATTGACCAATCAGAATCAGACGTATTGCAGAAAGTATTCAGCTTTAAATTCATATCAAGTTGACAGACCAATAGGCTACCTTGGATGATTAATTTGCTGCTATTTGACATTATTTGACATGAGATCATTACCTGATAATAGTGATTCTGTGTTTATATGTACAGTATCAGATTTGTAAATAGATAACCCACATTTTCTGTTTCCAAATATTTTTGAGAAACCTTGTGTACAATAAAGGTTAATTTCAGCTATTTTATCAGTTTTTATTCGCAATCATTAATTGTATCATATTATTTATTGGCATGTATTGGTCACCCAGGTCTCTAGATATCATCCACTGAAAAACTTTTTGCAAATTACAGACAGAAAAATACAATAAAAATAAATCTTTATAGTTAAGAAGCCATAGGTATGCCCCATTCTGTTGTTTTCATTGTGTTTTGGTTCAGTCCTGTGACCTAGTTTTCCTCAGTAATTTGTATTACTGTTGGAAATGTCAGAAGCGAAGACCAGGAGGCTTGGTTGTATCTTCAGCAGGATTTTTTAATTGAGAACACGTGCTGTTGGTAGCTGCAGTTATCAAGTCTGAGTATTGTATAGGCTTTAAGTGTGCAGTCCTTAAAGGGTTAGTTCACCCAAAAATGAAAATTAAGTCATTAATTACTCACCCCCATGCTGTACCAACCCCGTAAGCCCTTCGTTCGTCTTCAGAACACAAATGAAGATATTTATGATTAAATCTGAGAGGTGTATCACTGCTACATAGGCTGCCTAAGGGAATGAAACTTGACGGCCCAGAAAGTCATTAAAGAAAATGTTTAAATATTCCATGTCGCAACAGTGGCTCAACTATAAGTTTATCAAGCACGAGAATACTTTTTGTGCGAAAAAAACAAACAAAAATAACGACTTTATTCGACTATTCCTTTTCTTCCTTGTAGGCCTGAAACGAGACTTCAAGAGATTTCCACGACGCATGCGCGAGAATTGCGATCTCCTTCAACTACTTCAGTTAAGTTCTCGCGCATGCGTCGTGAGTGGTGGGTGAGTAATTAATGACTTAATTTTCATTTTTGGGTGAACTAACCCTTTAAAGGTGTTGACCTTACACAGCCTTAGAAGTGACCACTAAAACAAAAGCATCTAAAGACAGACAATACAGGCAATAACCCCCGACTGTGAAGAATATAGTACCCCAAATGGTATAAACAGTAGCTGGTCACGAGAACTAAGACCATGTAAACATTCAAACATAGTTTGACTCTCGGTAGGAAGATCAGCGACTGACAAACCCCCCTCACTGGAAACTGATGCCATCATGTTCATCTTGAATGCCCAATACAGTGTAGTTCCCCTTTGTTTTTCATGTGATGTCATGTCAGGACCTATGGTCAGGACATAGGATCAGCAGATCTAAACAGATTCTTAACTTTGTAATCCCAAATTACCTATTACTATCTGTTGTCGTGACGCATGTGAATCGCAGAGCTCGTGCAAACATATCGCTATGATCAGATGCTTCCTTAACTGCTGCTTTCTTACCGCTGTGTGCAGCAGATATTTAAATATTCCTCTAAACGTCTCTCTCAGCAGCGTAAAAGGCGTCGGGATGTTCGTTAACAGTGTATCGCTGCAAAGGTATTTCCAACTTCTCACTTCTAAGCGAAGAAAAAAAAAGAACTTCGCAATGAGTATATTAGGGCTTTGAATCACGTTCAGTCTCTTTATGTTACGTGTGCACGAGTACGAGCATTAAGTTACTGGCTGCAGTTCACTTAACCGCCACCGGTGTCGCTAATAACAAGGGTTTCTGAATTCTTAATTCTGCATATAGCCCCATTTAAAGCTAAGCAATAAATATGCCAGTCATCCTTAATGATGCATCTTACAATTCCTAGAGAAATATGCCACATGCTCAAAAGGGCAAAGCTCATGTGCTCCTGATGACTGGCACGCACAAACACAAGTGGAAAAGTCTCATAAAATGACACGCTTTACTTTTTACCATTTCCTGCCCTGTTAGATAAAACTAAAGTTTGAGCAGAAGTGAGAGTGACAAACAGGGAAGAAGAAAAATATTCAAATCATACTTTTGAATTTGCAACTTTAATCTCTTCGGGAAAAATGTCCCCATTTCTGTTTATGGCAACTTAACCAAGAATGCTCAAATTAGTTTAAAAGTTAATGATCCAAACACTAGAACTGATGTAAAAACCTGATGTTTTTTCTCCCTGTTTAAAATCATGTGATCTGCCTTTGACACCCCAGCAACTAAGAGAGAAATACAAACATAAAAGCTATAAAAGCCCGCTAATTCAATATATTTAGAAACAAACATTAAAATGCACCCAGTGGGCTTAATTAGATCAATTGCAGTCTAGAAGGAATGACAATAGTTGACTAAGGGCCCATTCACACAGAATGCCTTTTTGCTTTGAAAAACTTGAGACGGCCAGTGGAATGGAAAAATACCGCAAGGTCACAAAAATGATTATTTTATTTTTTTTAAGTTGAACTTATTTTAACTTGAGGACCACATTTTTGAACACGTGTGATGCACAATACGCTGCAAAAGACGTGAGCACAATGGTGCGTCTAGTGTGTGTTTACACTAAAACACGGTCTGTCACGTGCAAACCAGCCCTAACACTATAAATCACACACTAATGCAACTAATGTCCCCATCTAAAGGGGACATGTTCCACCCATTATTACTTTATTTTACCTTCAGTGACCCTAGAAAACAAAAAGAGGTCCAGTGATTCTGCATATGAAAAGAACGTCAGTTCTGTCAAATATCACAAGACCTTGAGAATGCTGGAGTGAGCAGAAAGCACCGAAACGTTGTGATTCCTTTAAATAGTTCTTCATTGTGGTAGCAAGTAGGTGACAAACACTTTCTCTGTCATCTGACACGCTTTAGCAACATCTGGGACATGGCTGTGCAATGTACTGTATACAGTGGTGGAAAGAGTACTGAAAAAGCATACTCAAGTAAAAGTACTGTTACTTGTCAAAAAATGTAGTGAGAGTAGAGTAAAAGTACCGGTCCTAAAAACTACTCAAAGTAGGAGTAAAAAGTAGCCCTTTTAAAAGTACTCAAGAGTAGTGAGTAGTGAGTATTATGCTATGAATGTTAGTCCACCTTATACCCTGCAAATTGAAAATGTAGCTTACTCTTTTATCACAGATTCATAGAAAAAAAGAAACAGTATTTCAATATTTCTCCAACAGTTTTATTTTTGACTGCTAGCAATAAAAATACAGCGTTTCCCCTACCATTGTTTTGGACGACCCCCGCCCCCCTAAAATGCTGACAAAATCCAGTCATAAAAAAGGAATTTATAACTCGGAATTTCACGGAATTTGTAAATTGTTTGAAGAAAAATAGAAAGCAGTTCAGTACACTTGAAATCAAAGCGCGATATAGTGTGAATATTAAACCACAAAGACAATTTAAATACGAATCCTGCATGCTCTGTGAGAATGAATGGTGCAGCCGACGCGCAGTTTCATTTACCACACACACACACACACACACACACTGAAGCACGTGTGAGGTGTGACGCTTGCGCTGTTTTTTTGCCTATATGAAGACACAAATGCATGAACTTCCTCCAGGCTCAAGATCCACTCCGAAAGTCACTTCGTGAACAAAATAAATTGGCGCCAGGTGTCTCGAAGTCTGTTGATGCTGGTTTGATGCAAATGTTTCCGCGCGCGATTTGATTTGACGGGAATCACGCATGGAGTCACATGATGACTTATTATAAAAATAAATATTAATATAAATGTAGCGACGGCAGGTTCAGGGAAAATAGCGCAGTAAAAGTACCGATACAGCACTTAAAATGGACTCAAGTAAAAGTAAAAGTACACTGTTTTTAAACTACTTAAAAAAGTACAATTCCTAAAAAAACTACTCAATTACAGTAACGAGAGTATTTGTAATTCGTTACTTTACACCACTGACTGTATATACGGTGTAAAACCTACTAGTCTTCAAAGCCGCACTGTCATTTTTTCCGGTAATTTTACAGAAAAAAAAAACTTTAAATTGCAACGGTAAAATCCTGTCCGTTGGTTAACTGTAAGTTCTGTCATGACAACTTTCTGAGTGTTTGGCTTGGTAATGGGTATGACAATGTTTTGGTCTTGGTGGAATAGATCTGCTACGATGCTGCTGTTGCAGAGCAAGCACGGGACTTGCCAATACATACACGACACGCTGCTGTGAGCAAGTAAGACATGCTGCTGCTGTACAATATAGCGTACATGAATTACCCGTAGCAAATCATACAGGTGGAGCTGGGGAAGGTGGAGGGTTTTTTTGAAAGCACACTGCACTGCTAAGTCAAATGCTAACCAAGTATTTGAAGGCGGAGCACACAAGCTTATCGGCTACTGATACAACAAGAACCAATCAGCTGTGCCCTACAGAGAATGATGTGATTGCAAGCAAGTTGAGTTAAGGACCTTTTAGCCTGCGCCATCTAGAGTTCATCTAGCACCATCACAACCTTTTGTAAACGACTTAACATCAAATCATATTTAAATTGTAAAATAAACTCGCAATTCAAGTTTCTGAATTGTCAGATTTTTCACACAAAAAAATAATTTGATGTACATTTTCTGTTATTTAGTTCATATTTATTGCTTAATTTTAGTGTCATATGTGTTACCCTGATGGTGTTTTGTGTTTATGACCCTGTGCACCATGTTTTATGGAAAGGCCACTTATGATGAACTTTTGCCACCTGTATTATTGTGGTGCTTATTACATTTTAAGGTAAAACGCTATTTTTGGTACTTTAAGTAGAATGGTTTATAATTAACATTATATTGCTTAATATACAATTATAAGTTGTAAAATATTCAAATATACACACACTAAAATATTGTCATCATATTTTTCATGGTGAATTTCTGGCAACCACAGTTGCCCGTTTCTTTTCTTTTCTTTTTCCCAGTGTGCAAATAGATAAAATCATGTAAATTATAAACAAAAAGTTTTTTTTTTTTAACACACTTACGCTGAGGTCATTGTGAGGTTCCTCCTGACCAGCGGGGCTGGAGTTGTTACTGAGCTTGTACAGCCAGTACTGTTTGGCTGTGATGAAGACATTCCAGGGCAGCAGAGAGCCGATGCCCATCAGGAAGAAGATGATGTACACTAGATTGTAGGAGTCCTCCGGGCAGCGACGGGTCGCCAGGGGTCCCGCTGGCTGCAGTCGGGACAGCAATGGGGAAGTGTCATCCCCCGCCGCCTCACCTTCTGAATGCTCTTCGTCAGACATGGAGGAGATGGCAGTGGGAATGTAGGAGGAGTTCGTGCTGGCCTGAAGAGACTGCTTACCATCCATTCTCAAAGAGAGAGGATGGAGGGAGGGAAATCCAACGGATTGTATAGGTGAGGGTGACCAGGATAAACTAATGCTGGAAAAGAGAGAAAAATAGGAGAAGGGTAAAAACTAGAAAAAAAATTATTCGATTTTCAGAGTAAAAAAAGTGAGTGGTGCCTGTCCTTGCAAAGCTTGCCAATACCCTAATGGGGGTAAACAGGTGTGATTCTTACAAAAACGGTCAGGAATATAACTAAATGGACATTTTTTGCCCCAAAATAAAAATAAAAAAAATATATATATTTTGCTTATAAATTTTTATTTAATCTTTTAGCAGATGCTTTTGTCTAAAGCGACTTACAAATGAGGAAATCAATAGAAGCAGTTGAACCAACAAAACAACAAGCAACAATATGTAAGTCTTTTTGTCTTGTTTTCAGTCCAAATATCTAAAAATTATTAAATCAAGATGCATTAACTAGAAATGAAGTTAAAGTTAAAAGTTAAAACAAGCAAAATTATCTGCCAATGGGCTAAGAGATCTTATTTTTTAGATAATTTTGCTTGTTTTAAGCAAAAACTTACTTCATTTAGATCATTTTTCCTCTCAGAAAACAAGACAAAGGGCCTGATTTACTAAACAGGCCAAATTATTCTGAGAAGGCAATTCCACAAAAGCGCCGGAAAGTTCAGCGCTTGATCTACTGATGATGAGCAAATTAAAAAAAAGTTCAGCGCTTGGAGCAAATTAAAGAACACAGACGCATCCGTATCATTTCCACAATGACCAATGCAATCCACCAATAGCAGTGCTAAATTAGCATCTGGTTTAAGACAAGCTTTTTTTTGGGGCATTAAATAATTGTGCCAATACCTGTAAATTGACTAGAGCAAAACTTCTGACAGAAGTTTTTTCACACCAAAAGAGGGTTAGTGTCCGCTGTTAGTAAATCTGGCCCAATATATCTCATGCTATTTTACTTATCTAGAAAATGCATCTTGATTTAAGAATTTTTAGATATCGGGACTGGAAACAAGACAAATACTAAGTAAGAAAAGCATCTTTGGCAGTTAGTTTAAAAAAGAAAAGAAAACAAAGACACAATAGAAATAGAATCGAAAGTGGTATTAATGAGTCAAGTGTTAAGTGTTACATAGTGTATGTATATATATATATATATATATATATATATATATATTAGAGATGCACCGATTGATCGGCTGGTGACCGGAATCGGCCGGTTTTCACGTGATCGGCCATGATCGGCGACCGGCCGGTCAGTCTGACATAATCCGATTTTATGCCGGTCAAATGCACTCGGGCGCCGCATGATTAACATCGCGCAACATCAGCATCACACGTGCACACGGAACGCGCACATGTAGGAAACCTCGTGAATTCACACAGCAAGCGGGAGCAGCGCGTTTTTTTTTGTTCGGCGTGCATGTTAATCAATGAGTGCATTCACACCAGGAGCAGCGCGTGAGCGTCGAGCAGGAGCGTCGCGTGAGCAACAGTGAAGCGTGGTTTTCGGCGCCGAATCTATTTTTGCTGCGCTCAATTTAAGTGAAAGCACACTTTTGATGGACAAAATAAATAGGAGTTCATCCAAAAAGTGCCCAAAATGCACAGAATTTGCACGTCTGGTGTGTTTTAACAACAACTAAAGTAGGCTAGGCTATGTCAGAAAGAAAATGAAGACTCAAAAATATTTATAGAAAATTTACCCATTTAAACTTGTTTTTATTATTTCCCAATCGTTTCCCTGCACATGCTCCACTTGTTCTGTTTAGCTTGGCTGGACATGTGTCAGAAGAGAGAAGAACTGTTTGAGAAATATAACTTGCCATTGACAACAAGTGATTGCAATAGGCCTGTGTGTGTGTGTGTGTGAGAGATAAATATCTTTATACTGCAAGGCTATATTTATTTAATTTTTATTTGTTATTTATATATTATTTTTTTGCCATTACCTGTTTTCATACAGAAGTTTAGTTTGCTAAATATATCAGATTTTTTTAGTTGGATATTGGATGTGAAAAGGAAATGGTTCTTCCATAACACTGCACTTTAGATGTGTGGGAATTTCCCACACCAGGAGTCATTTATATAGTTCTATTTTATAGCGATTATCTGTTCAAAAAATGTTCTATGCAAAATGTTCTATTAAAGAGAAGATAAAAAATAAATATTTGTGTGTGCTGTAAAGTGGTTTGAAAAAATAAAATCGGAATCGGCTAAAATCGGTATCGGCAGGTCAAACTCAAGGAAAAATCGGAATCGGGATCGGCCTAGGAAATTGTAATCGGTGCATCTCTAATATATATATATATATATATATATATATATATATATATATATATATATATATATATAGTAATTTTGGGGTGAAATGTGAGCGGATTGTTGAGAACCACTCATGGATTGTTGCTATATGGTTGCTAGGGTGTTCTGGGCAGTGGTTAGGTGGTTTTCATTTGGATATAGAGAAACAAAGCTGCAACCGTGGGAAACAACTAAAGCCTTTTTTTGCCTCAGGCATTTTAGAATGACTAAAACAACTTTTGAGATGGTGTCCAATGAGATTTGTACGCTGGTTAGTGCAGTTATCTATTTACATGGATTTTTTTTGTTGCACATTAATTGGTAAATGCGTTTCCACTGTAGTTTATGAGCATGTCTTCATAAAAAAAATCCACTTCAACTGAGCGCAGTTTTTTGTTGTTGTTCTTTTTTAAGCACACCTTGGTGTTTCCATTCAGTTAGGTGAGAGAGAGTTATAAGGGCACAAACCATCAAACTGACAGTTTTATTGCCCAATAAAATGGTTCCCACGCTCAAGCCACGCACACTTTCTACCCCACTCATAGACTTCCATTCAAAGATGTTTTTTTCGAACTGGAGGCACTGCAAGAGATGGTTCTCACTGCGGAACATGAAATCCACGGGGAGGAGTCGGATCCAGATCCAACTAAACACACCCCTAATCCCTAAACCCAACCCTAATCCTACCCATCTCCACCCCTTGGATCTTGATCCGACTCCTCCCCGTGGATCTCATGTACTGCATTGAGGTGCTACTGCACTGCAATGCATTCTCTATGGGTTCCGGGAGGGCTCGCACTAACGTGCTTACGTCATCATACGTATCCTTAACTTGTGCAGCGATTGGTGGGAACAAACATACACTATTAAATATCTTTAAGATTAAGTGACAAATAATATTTAAAAACAATTTGAATTTGAAAAACAAGAAAAAATGAAACACTACAATAATATCTTTATCAAATGTGATAAAAAAAAAAAAAAAAAAAAAAAGAATGAGAGCGAGAGCTTGAGAAACTGTTGGGATAGGGATCTCGCGACTCGCGCGTTGAGGCCAGCTGAACTTGAACAACGTCATGGCAAACGCAGTCATAACGCAGTCATTTATCGTGTCATTAAAATAAATACCAGTCAGCCCGTCGTAGTAATCAGCATACATTGAGCAGGAGCAAGTAGCAACAGGAACAACAAAATCTAGGCGGGCCTTGGGAGAAGAAGACAAGCGGAGGCTGTCTAAAGAGGTATTGCTGAACATTTTAATACTCGAGTGTTGAAAAATCTCACTTTGTTTTTACATTAAGTTGAGGAAAGGATGGTAGCAGTCTTTTTTACTCCTAAGTAAAAAAAAAAGCTGTATAAAGTTAAAATACAAAGGTTAGTATTCGTACATTTTACTACGTTATAAGAAAATATTAGAAAAAAGTTTTCTTCTTTTTTTAATTATGTATTTTTACAGACCTAAAACCATGATGCTTCAAAGTATGGAATAGAAGTTTTTGAACATTTATACGATTTTGAACATTTATAAATTTGTGTGGTGCAAAAGCAGAAGTGTATTTTCTTTAAATAAAGATTTACCTTTTTTTTATTGTCTTTAAATAAAGATTTACCTTTATTCATGCTTTAATTTCTTTAAAACAGTCTGATGACATGCATTATTTCTGTGATTAATTAATGTTGCCAGGGGTTTCCTCAAACAAGTAAAAGCGCTTTAGGTGTGTGTGTGTGTGTGTGTGTGTGTGTGTGTGTGACAAACACATTGTATTTGCAGACTTTTTAAATCTATTTAACATTTTAAATGGTTTTCTTCTGACCAACTTACATTTAATATGAATTACCTGAGGCGTTTAACTACTACCGCATATAGGGAATGCATGTTGATTTGTAAGTTTCAGGCATAGTGCAAACATGCAATGTTCGAGAAAAAAGCTCATATTGGTGTAATCTTTGTATTACGTAAAACTTTGTGTAGAGATGATCCAGGCATAGCTTTTACTAAAAGAAACTTTATGGAAGTAATTTTCAAACTGTGAGTATGTTTCAACATGTAATTATACCATATTTTATTTTATGGTTCCATATTGCTTTAAAGTCTTTGTTTGTTATTAACTAATACTTTTATTTTTTAACTAACACTTCAACATCCTGCACAAATTAAAGAAACATACGAGCTAAGAATGTTCTCTAATCCCAAATAAACAGATAATGGAATGTTCACAATCTTCAATGTGTTAGATACTACTCAGCAAGCGTGTATATAGTTGCGCTTAAATCTTTGGGTGTATTTTTACACACCAACATATTTTGTCATACCGCAGTGATGCAAAGTTCCACACTCTTGTAAAGCCTACAGACTAACTTTTAAAATATAATCTTTATACAGGAATCACACGTGTCCAAAACATCCGTGTAAGATTCAAAAGTCCAAATCACTAAGAAAAGAGGGGTTGAGAGCCGTCAACATTCAGTGTTTATATGAAAAATGATAATTAAGAATTTAAGTGATAGTCTTTCTGTTTGAGAATGTTTGACTAATTTGATACTTCGTTTAGTGCAACTTTCCCTCTATCTATGATGCTGAATCACACAAGTATTAACACGAAAAGTAAGCGCACGCTGTTTTACACTTAAACTATTACCACAGAATCACATCCGACTATTGCACTGAGAGATGTATATTCATTAAAGCTTGAGTTAAGTTAAAACCAAACATATCTTCATACCTGTTGTGTTCTGACACAATGCCAGACACAAATTGTTCTAACAAATCTTTTTTTGTTTTATAAATACACTTTTCTTATTTCTACAAATATCAGTGCTAAATATGGAGTTAATACACAATGAAACGAGAATAATGCTACCAAATACGTCTGACACAATGTTTTTAAGAAAAAGCAGTGTTTTAAAATACAGATGTTTTTTCTTTTGACAAGCCTACAATTCAAATGATCTCACCCCGTGGTGTTTAACATCCAAGAGCTGAAGAAGCAGTTCTTTATGCAAAAAAAAAAAAAAAAAGCAAATTTAAAAAACAACAATAATACAAATAGTTTAAGTTGACAATTGACATAAACAAAACACATCCCATAAGTTATAGTAAACATTTACAACATGTAAATAGATTCTGTCAGTTTTTGTTAGAGTACCTGTACCACATTATTGTAATGCAAACAAATTTGAGGGTAAACGTTACCTGTCCTTGTAAAGGCTATAGATAAAATTCAAGTATAATCTTTATGCAGCAATCACACTTCCACAATTTACTACAAAAGTGTGCACTGAGTATAAGAAAAGAGACATTTGGCATGAGCACTGTGGATTTGTACTAGAATATAGGTGGTAATTTTGGACAAACAAAAAATGGATCATTTTTAAATCCATAAAATAACTAATTTTACACTCGGGCATATATGTGGTGTTGACTTCCGTCTTGTTCACATTCTTGCACATGGGGATTCAAAAGAGATCGTTTTACCCGTTGTAAATTTAGGTATGATAGTATGGTTTAGATTATTTATTTTGACATCTAATATAGAAAGTTGAAGAGTTCATTGATTATATCAAATTCAATAAAGATTGAATAATCTTCCAACTACAGTAGTTATTTGCATGTCTCATCCATGAAGGTGCAACAATGTTGGGGGTTTTGAGAACCAGAACCAGGCTAACTGAGCAAGTTGAACTTTAGCTATAGCGTGTGTCCCCTTTATTAATATGACTGGAGGTGGTGAGTAATAATAAAATAATAATAATAATTAAAAAATCACTCTGTATTCCATGATTCCTAATTCGTTACCATCTCGATTAAGTACAAATTACCGGTATTCAGTTAATTAGGGGCACTAAACCATCCCAAAACATTAGTCAAACTCATTTTTATGTTAAAACAATTAAGATTTCACGGCTCCACCAGTACAGGACAGCGATTGGGGTCCTCCCTAGCCCCACTGTTGTGTAGGGTGTACGGGATTGTCATCAGGAAACCATAAAAAACTATGTAAATTATAGTCACAATTAATCAGAAGTAGCTGCAAGTCCTGCATGTCACCAGAGAGAGGTTTTTATTTTTACTCAAACCAGTTACAAAATTTGTATTAAACATCACAAGGTCAAAAACATATGGATGTGTGGATTGTTGTTCACAATAGATCCATAACACTCATTTAGAAAGTAGATAGGATGGAATTTCTTTTTGTGCAGACTTAACTTTTACCAAAGATTAAAATGTTGAAGTTCAGTCCCTGAAGTGTTTATTAAAATGTCTCAAGTAAAATTAAAACGCTATGTACCTATTGTATAGGCCTAACCCTACGCATCAACTTTTAAACAGTAATCTACATTCTGAATAAACCATTGTCTGTAACATACATATTCTTTGAGGTGGGGAAAACTGTTCCAATCACGATTAAAAGAAAACAAATAAACATACAGCAAGAAACACTGAGATAATGTCGAGTAACACAAAACAGATGCAAGAACTCAATACATTACATTATCATTCTACAAATAATGGCTTTGCTGTAACACAATACGTCACTGATAAAGCAAATTATAGACGTTATTGTTGAGCCTTTTACTTATATTTGTAATTTATCATTTACTACAGGGAAATTTCCAGAACGTATGAAGATAGCCAAAGTGGTTCCAATTTTTAAAAAAGGAAATAAAAATGATGTTTCGAATTATAGACCCATATCTCTGTTACCACAGTTATCTAAAATCTTAGAAAAATTATTTGTGAATAGATTAAAAAATTTTTTGGATAAAAACGAATTGTTAACAAATAGTCAATATGGATTTCGGTCAAATCATTCAACTGCAACAGCAATGTTGGAACTGGTAGAAGAAATAACCAATGCTATGGATAAGAAATATGTTACTGTAAGTGTCTTCGTGGACTTGCAAAAAGCGTTCGACACTCTAGATCATGAAATATTATTGATTAAATTATATAAATATGGTATAAGAGGTATAGCTCATCAGTGGCTCAAAAGTTATTTAAAAGACAGAGAGCAGTTTGTTGAAATCAATAACATAAAATCAAGAAATTGTTCAATAAATTGTGGTGTACCCCAGGGGTCGGTGCTAGTCCCAGTACTTTTTCTTCTTTATGTGAATGATATAGTAAATGTTTCTAAGTTACTAAAATGTATTTTGTTTGCGGACGATACTACTTTATTTTATGCTGGCAAAAATATAAATGAGGCATTACAAGTTGTAGAGTATGAGTTTGGGAAAATTATTAGATGGTTTAACGCAAATAGACTGTCTCTAAATATCAGTAAGACAAAATTTATGGTTTTTAGTTGTATAAATGTGGATTTAGATGCAGCATTGTCAGTACAAGGAGTACAGATTGAAAGGACTCATGAATTTAAGTTTTTAGGTGTTGTGATTGATGAACAGTTGACATGGAAATTCCACATTGACCATGTTAAATCTAGGGTATCCCAAATTATAGCTGTGTTACATAAAGTAAAAGAATCTGTTAATAAATGTGCCTTAATTTTGTTATATAATTCATTGATTGTTCCACATCTGACCTATTGCATTGAAGCATGGGGAAGTGCAAACAAGACTTATATAGAACCTGTTTTTAAATTACAAAAACGTGCCATTCGCGTTGTAAATGGAAGTGAATATAGGGCCCACACAAATCCAATATTTATACAGTTAAAAACTTTAAAATTCAATGACTTATTAGAATATAGTCTTCTAAAAATAATGTATAAGGCTCATCTGAAAATATTACCTGATAAATTGCAAAATAGATTCATCAAGAGAGTTAGTGAATTTAATTTAAGAGGAACTGAAGTCTTTCAGAAACCCGAGTTTAGAACAAAATTAAAGGAAAGATGTGTCTCAATACAAGGTGTCAGTCTGTGGAACAATCTAAATAGTGAAATTAAAACTTCTATATCGTTTTTTGTTTTTAAGAAGAGTGTAAAAACATTACTAATAGGAAAATATAATGCATCTATTTAGCAGGAAAATGTGATATTTGATTTATGACTTTGCATACTGGTGCTGCAACGTAGACGTGTGTTGTAAGCGTACCTTTTTGGAATTGTAATTTGACTTATGTTGATAAGGGGCAGATATTATAAGTTTATCTTCTTTTTGCTCCTTTTCATTTCTTTTTCAAAAGAATGAAATAAAATAAATATGAATGAATGAATGAACACAATGGTCTTTTCGATACATGTTGACACATTCCGATGCTTAAACTCAACTTGAACAGCTTGTCTATTATTGAAAAGATGCTGTGTAACACAGATATGGATGTAATATGAAGTGTTTGTCCATTTTTAAAATGCAGCAAAACAAAAGAATTAAGATCATTTCATTATTATTATTATTTAACACCTCCAAATGGATTAGGGTTTTGTGTTGTATAGGTTGTATGATCTCAGACATGACCACAAAATATTTTTTTTTAAACAGTTTATTTCAACAATATATTGAGACTGTATATATATATATATATTGATATACATTATACTCATACATTGAAGCGTTATACAGTATATTCATACATTGAAGCGTTAAGTGCTTCTTCGACCAATGACACTTTGGAGGATCTGACCCATAAACCCAAACTTCAGAGTGTTAATGCACAAGACTTGGACGATTGTGCCTCAAGGACTCAATCACATGACATTCCAGGAACTATCCGAATCTTTCAACATCGAATAGGGGACAAAGTTTACACCATCCATGAAGTTTTGTTCTAAAAAATCTAAAAATTTCGAACTAAAAGCTTGATGGAGCGCGACTGCGCATTGAGTTCTGAAGATGCTGCACGCAAGCCTACGGTGTACGAGTGCGCCACGAGCAAAGAGTGCCGTTTAAGAGCTACAATAGACTCTATGTTTGAAGATTATTTTAGAGGCCAGATGTATGGAAGTAAAATAATCTCAAATGTTTTTGAAACAAAAAGCATGTTGAATTGCACAAATTGAAAAAAAATATGCATTGCGTTAACCATGCTTGCTTTTTAATCCATTGTATTTTTAAGGCTTGCATTTTTATGAGCGGAAATCCAACATGGTTGAATATTTAAGCTGTGAATATTTCAATTAAAAACATTTCAAACACATTTTCAATATTAAAAATTCAATAATCCATATTCACCTTTCATATTTCACTTCCAAAATTTTCAAACTGTTTAAAAATATAACCTATAATATTCAACAGGCAAATTTCGGTCCATTTTATTTCGCCTTGAAAATTCGCTTCCACAAATTCAGTGGTTCAAATTCGACAGTAAATTCAACGTCGACATCCAGGAACTGCAGGAAAAGCAGTAGATTACCGATCATAATCTCCATCTGCTGTACTCAGCTTTACCAGCAGGGGGTGCACGCGCGTGTTGACAAGCACCAAAGCAACAGGAGAGGCCTTCACAAAACGTCATTTGCTGAAATGAACAGAGCGATGAGTACGAGTTATAATTTATATGTGTATGGAAAAGGTTGATTAAGACACAAAACACACGAGCGTTTTCTCAAGTGTCTTATGAGACTTATTTTTACCCCCGTGCAAAGTAAGGTGATTTGTGCACTGCAAAAATAAATTCTCTCGCCGTTGGCATTGATATTAAGTTTTAGTAAAACAACTGTAATACACTGAGACAGAGTGAATTGTTTGTTTTAGTCACTATGACGGAATACTAAATTGATGGCTGGGTTTTGGCAAAGGCAATTTTATTTAAATGTAGCATCATTAAATACAACCCAATTACAATTATAAATTAAATTCAGCAATTAAAAATTACATCTCTACCATGATATCTGGTAATCTCTGTGTTATAACGTGAATTGTTCCCGCCATTATCCAGGGCTGCGTACAGTAGGGGTATTTGTCATCTTATTTTATCTTTTTGTCCATTTGGAGCGCGCGTCACGTCACCTATTAGCGTCGCGCCTGCCACAAGATCTCTCACTGTTTACATGAACCATACACTCCAATGAGAGCACATAAAGTGCAATCCATCTCTTATTTACCATTTTTTCATCTTATCGTATATTTTATTCGCTCCTTTGCCCGTATTGGAGCGCGTCTCGTGGCTCTTACTAAGCGTCGGGCCAGCCACACGATCTCACTGTTTTAATCTACCAGACACTCCGATTGATGCACATGTGCAAACAGACAGTGCAATCCTGACCTGCTCTTATGTAGCTTATCTATTTGTCATCTTATTTTATTCGCTCTTTTTGTCCATAATGGAGCGCGCGTCGTATTGGAGCCATCTTCGCATGTAGTGAACGCGCCGAGAGAAATGCTCATTTCATACGGATTACATTATCTGAGAGTAGTCTATTTATTTTCGTTTTGAATTGTTTCGTTTAAAAGTAGGATAGACATTTCTACCTTGATGTATTTATCATGCCTGTGAGAAATGTGCAATGCAAAAATTTCATGATTTTATTGCTATGCCTATGCCTATATGTCTGCTTTGCTTCTTAAATCCAGGGAATTGGTTGATCAAACATTGATTGAAATTAAGATACAATTTATTAAAAACGAAATTCACTTTAAAGAAAGGCTTTATAAAAAAACAAAACGTAATGGAGTGGTCAAAATCATTCTCCTTCAGAATGTCAATCGGAGAATCAGGCAACTGAATAGGGAGAGATCTTGTGGCTGGCGCACCACGAAACGCGCTCTATAGGACAAACGAGCAAATAAAATATAAGATAAGATGGCAGAAGGGTAACTAAGAGCAGGATTACATTGGCTTTGTGTTTTCGTGCATAAATCGGACGGAGTGTCTGGTAGATTAAAACAGTGAGAGATCGTGTGGCTGGCCCGACGCTAGTAAGAGCCACGACACGCGCTCCAATACGGGCAAAGGAGCGAATAAAATATACGATAAGATGAAAAAATGGTAGAGATGGATTGCACTTTATGTGCTCTCATCGGAGTGTCTGGTTCATGTAAACAGTGAGAGATCTTGTGGCAGGCGCGACGCTAATAGGTGACGTGACGCGCGCTCCAAATGGACAAAAAGATATAAAATAAGATGACAAATACCCCTACTGTACAGCCCTGGATAATGGCGGAGACAATTCACGTTATAACACAGAGATGACCAGATATCATGGTAGAGATGTCATTTTTAATTGCTGAATTTAATTTATAATTGCAATTGGG
This sequence comes from Tiaroga cobitis, assembly GCA_030578255.1. Classification (NCBI taxonomy): domain Eukaryota; kingdom Metazoa; phylum Chordata; class Actinopteri; order Cypriniformes; family Leuciscidae; genus Tiaroga; species Tiaroga cobitis. The sequence goes on along the minus strand of CM060603.1, from coordinate 10,069,648 downwards.
TTGTATTTAATGATGCTACATTTAAATAAAATTGCCTTTGCCAAAACCCAGCCATCAATTTAGTATTCCGTCATAGAGACTAAAACAAACAATTCACTCTGTCTCAGTGTATTACAGTTGTTTTACTAAAACTTAATATCAATGCCAACGGCGAGAGAATTTATTTTTGCAGTGCACAAATCACCTTACTTTGCACGGGGGTAAAAATAAGTCTCATAAGACACTTGAGAAAACGCTCGTGTGTTTTGTGTCTTAATCAACCTTTTCCATACACATATAAATTATAACTCGTACTCATCGCTCTGTTCATTTCAGCAAATGACGTTTTGTGAAGGCCTCTCCTGTTGCTTTGGTGCTTGTCAACACGCGCGTGCACCCCCTGCTGGTAAAGCTGAGTACAGCAGATGGAGATTATGATCGGTAATCTACTGCTTTTCCTGCAGTTCCTGGATGTCGACGTTGAATTTACTGTCGAATTTGAACCACTGAATTTGTGGAAGCGAATTTTCAAGGCGAAATAAAATGGACCGAAATTTGCCTGTTGAATATTATAGGTTATATTTTTAAACAGTTTGAAAATTTTGGAAGTGAAATATGAAAGGTGAATATGGATTATTGAATTTTTAATATTGAAAATGTGTTTGAAATGTTTTTAATTGAAATATTCACAGCTTAAATATTCAACCATGTTGGATTTCAGCCCATAAAAATGCAAGCCTTAAAAATACAATGGATTAAAAAGCAAGCATGGTTAACGCAATGCATATTTTTTTTCAATTTGTGCAATTCAACATGCTTTTTGTTTCAAAAACATTTGAGATTATTTTACTTCCATACATCTGGCCTCTAAAATAATCTTCAAACATAGAGTCTATTGTAGCTCTTAAACGGCACTCTTTGCTCGTGGCGCACTCGTACACCGTAGGCTTGCGTGCAGCATCTTCAGAACTCAATGCGCAGTCGCGCTCCATCAAGCTTTTAGTTCGAAATTTTTAGATTTTTTAGAACAAAACTTCATGGATGGTGTAAACTTTGTCCCCTATTCGATGTTGAAAGATTCGGATAGTTCCTGGAATGTCATGTGATTGAGTCCTTGAGGCACAATCGTCCAAGTCTTGTGCATTAACACTCTGAAGTTTGGGTTTATGGGTCAGATCCTCCAAAGTGTCATTGGTCGAAGAAGCACTTAACGCTTCAATGTATGAATATACTGTATAACGCTTCAATGTATGAGTATAATGTATATCAATATATATATATATATACAGTCTCAATATATTGTTGAAATAAACTGTTTAAAAAAAAATATTTTGTGGTCATGTCTGAGATCATACAACCTATACAACACAAAACCCTAATCCATTTGGAGGTGTTAAATAATAATAATAATGAAATGATCTTAATTCTTTTGTTTTGCTGCATTTTAAAAATGGACAAACACTTCATATTACATCCATATCTGTGTTACACAGCATCTTTTCAATAATAGACAAGCTGTTCAAGTTGAGTTTAAGCATCGGAATGTGTCAACATGTATCGAAAAGACCATTGTGTTCATTCATTCATTCATATTTATTTTATTTCATTCTTTTGAAAAAGAAATGAAAAGGAGCAAAAAGAAGATAAACTTATAATATCTGCCCCTTATCAACATAAGTCAAATTACAATTCCAAAAAGGTACGCTTACAACACACGTCTACGTTGCAGCACCAGTATGCAAAGTCATAAATCAAATATCACATTTTCCTGCTAAATAGATGCATTATATTTTCCTATTAGTAATGTTTTTACACTCTTCTTAAAAACAAAAAACGATATAGAAGTTTTAATTTCACTATTTAGATTGTTCCACAGACTGACACCTTGTATTGAGACACATCTTTCCTTTAATTTTGTTCTAAACTCGGGTTTCTGAAAGACTTCAGTTCCTCTTAAATTAAATTCACTAACTCTCTTGATGAATCTATTTTGCAATTTATCAGGTAATATTTTCAGATGAGCCTTATACATTATTTTTAGAAGACTATATTCTAATAAGTCATTGAATTTTAAAGTTTTTAACTGTATAAATATTGGATTTGTGTGGGCCCTATATTCACTTCCATTTACAACGCGAATGGCACGTTTTTGTAATTTAAAAACAGGTTCTATATAAGTCTTGTTTGCACTTCCCCATGCTTCAATGCAATAGGTCAGATGTGGAACAATCAATGAATTATATAACAAAATTAAGGCACATTTATTAACAGATTCTTTTACTTTATGTAACACAGCTATAATTTGGGATACCCTAGATTTAACATGGTCAATGTGGAATTTCCATGTCAACTGTTCATCAATCACAACACCTAAAAACTTAAATTCATGAGTCCTTTCAATCTGTACTCCTTGTACTGACAATGCTGCATCTAAATCCACATTTATACAACTAAAAACCATAAATTTTGTCTTACTGATATTTAGAGACAGTCTATTTGCGTTAAACCATCTAATAATTTTCCCAAACTCATACTCTACAACTTGTAATGCCTCATTTATATTTTTGCCAGCATAAAATAAAGTAGTATCGTCCGCAAACAAAATACATTTTAGTAACTTAGAAACATTTACTATATCATTCACATAAAGAAGAAAAAGTACTGGGACTAGCACCGACCCCTGGGGTACACCACAATTTATTGAACAATTTCTTGATTTTATGTTATTGATTTCAACAAACTGCTCTCTGTCTTTTAAATAACTTTTGAGCCACTGATGAGCTATACCTCTTATACCATATTTATATAATTTAATCAATAATATTTCATGATCTAGAGTGTCGAACGCTTTTTGCAAGTCCACGAAGACACTTACAGTAACATATTTCTTATCCATAGCATTGGTTATTTCTTCTACCAGTTCCAACATTGCTGTTGCAGTTGAATGATTTGACCGAAATCCATATTGACTATTTGTTAACAATTCGTTTTTATCCAAAAAATTTTTTAATCTATTCACAAATAATTTTTCTAAGATTTTAGATAACTGTGGTAACAGAGATATGGGTCTATAATTCGAAACATCATTTTTATTTCCTTTTTTAAAAATTGGAACCACTTTGGCTATCTTCATACGTTCTGGAAATTTCCCTGTAGTAAATGATAAATTACAAATATAAGTAAAAGGCTCAACAATAACGTCTATAATTTGCTTTATCAGTGACGTATTGTGTTACAGCAAAGCCATTATTTGTAGAATGATAATGTAATGTATTGAGTTCTTGCATCTGTTTTGTGTTACTCGACATTATCTCAGTGTTTCTTGCTGTATGTTTATTTGTTTTCTTTTAATCGTGATTGGAACAGTTTTCCCCACCTCAAAGAATATGTATGTTACAGACAATGGTTTATTCAGAATGTAGATTACTGTTTAAAAGTTGATGCGTAGGGTTAGGCCTATACAATAGGTACATAGCGTTTTAATTTTACTTGAGACATTTTAATAAACACTTCAGGGACTGAACTTCAACATTTTAATCTTTGGTAAAAGTTAAGTCTGCACAAAAAGAAATTCCATCCTATCTACTTTCTAAATGAGTGTTATGGATCTATTGTGAACAACAATCCACACATCCATATGTTTTTGACCTTGTGATGTTTAATACAAATTTTGTAACTGGTTTGAGTAAAAATAAAAACCTCTCTCTGGTGACATGCAGGACTTGCAGCTACTTCTGATTAATTGTGACTATAATTTACATAGTTTTTTATGGTTTCCTGATGACAATCCCGTACACCCTACACAACAGTGGGGCTAGGGAGGACCCCAATCGCTGTCCTGTACTGGTGGAGCCGTGAAATCTTAATTGTTTTAACATAAAAATGAGTTTGACTAATGTTTTGGGATGGTTTAGTGCCCCTAATTAACTGAATACCGGTAATTTGTACTTAATCGAGATGGTAACGAATTAGGAATCATGGAATACAGAGTGATTTTTTAATTATTATTATTATTTTATTATTACTCACCACCTCCAGTCATATTAATAAAGGGGACACACGCTATAGCTAAAGTTCAACTTGCTCAGTTAGCCTGGTTCTGGTTCTCAAAACCCCCAACATTGTTGCACCTTCATGGATGAGACATGCAAATAACTACTGTAGTTGGAAGATTATTCAATCTTTATTGAATTTGATATAATCAATGAACTCTTCAACTTTCTATATTAGATGTCAAAATAAATAATCTAAACCATACTATCATACCTAAATTTACAACGGGTAAAACGATCTCTTTTGAATCCCCATGTGCAAGAATGTGAACAAGACGGAAGTCAACACCACATATATGCCCGAGTGTAAAATTAGTTATTTTATGGATTTAAAAATGATCCATTTTTTGTTTGTCCAAAATTACCACCTATATTCTAGTACAAATCCACAGTGCTCATGCCAAATGTCTCTTTTCTTATACTCAGTGCACACTTTTGTAGTAAATTGTGGAAGTGTGATTGCTGCATAAAGATTATACTTGAATTTTATCTATAGCCTTTACAAGGACAGGTAACGTTTACCCTCAAATTTGTTTGCATTACAATAATGTGGTACAGGTACTCTAACAAAAACTGACAGAATCTATTTACATGTTGTAAATGTTTACTATAACTTATGGGATGTGTTTTGTTTATGTCAATTGTCAACTTAAACTATTTGTATTATTGTTGTTTTTTAAATTTGCTTTTTTTTTTTTTTTTTGCATAAAGAACTGCTTCTTCAGCTCTTGGATGTTAAACACCACGGGGTGAGATCATTTGAATTGTAGGCTTGTCAAAAGAAAAAACATCTGTATTTTAAAACACTGCTTTTTCTTAAAAACATTGTGTCAGACGTATTTGGTAGCATTATTCTCGTTTCATTGTGTATTAACTCCATATTTAGCACTGATATTTGTAGAAATAAGAAAAGTGTATTTATAAAACAAAAAAAGATTTGTTAGAACAATTTGTGTCTGGCATTGTGTCAGAACACAACAGGTATGAAGATATGTTTGGTTTTAACTTAACTCAAGCTTTAATGAATATACATCTCTCAGTGCAATAGTCGGATGTGATTCTGTGGTAATAGTTTAAGTGTAAAACAGCGTGCGCTTACTTTTCGTGTTAATACTTGTGTGATTCAGCATCATAGATAGAGGGAAAGTTGCACTAAACGAAGTATCAAATTAGTCAAACATTCTCAAACAGAAAGACTATCACTTAAATTCTTAATTATCATTTTTCATATAAACACTGAATGTTGACGGCTCTCAACCCCTCTTTTCTTAGTGATTTGGACTTTTGAATCTTACACGGATGTTTTGGACACGTGTGATTCCTGTATAAAGATTATATTTTAAAAGTTAGTCTGTAGGCTTTACAAGAGTGTGGAACTTTGCATCACTGCGGTATGACAAAATATGTTGGTGTGTAAAAATACACCCAAAGATTTAAGCGCAACTATATACACGCTTGCTGAGTAGTATCTAACACATTGAAGATTGTGAACATTCCATTATCTGTTTATTTGGGATTAGAGAACATTCTTAGCTCGTATGTTTCTTTAATTTGTGCAGGATGTTGAAGTGTTAGTTAAAAAATAAAAGTATTAGTTAATAACAAACAAAGACTTTAAAGCAATATGGAACCATAAAATAAAATATGGTATAATTACATGTTGAAACATACTCACAGTTTGAAAATTACTTCCATAAAGTTTCTTTTAGTAAAAGCTATGCCTGGATCATCTCTACACAAAGTTTTACGTAATACAAAGATTACACCAATATGAGCTTTTTTCTCGAACATTGCATGTTTGCACTATGCCTGAAACTTACAAATCAACATGCATTCCCTATATGCGGTAGTAGTTAAACGCCTCAGGTAATTCATATTAAATGTAAGTTGGTCAGAAGAAAACCATTTAAAATGTTAAATAGATTTAAAAAGTCTGCAAATACAATGTGTTTGTCACACACACACACACACACACACACACCTAAAGCGCTTTTACTTGTTTGAGGAAACCCCTGGCAACATTAATTAATCACAGAAATAATGCATGTCATCAGACTGTTTTAAAGAAATTAAAGCATGAATAAAGGTAAATCTTTATTTAAAGACAATAAAAAAAGGTAAATCTTTATTTAAAGAAAATACACTTCTGCTTTTGCACCACACAAATTTATAAATGTTCAAAATCGTATAAATGTTCAAAAACTTCTATTCCATACTTTGAAGCATCATGGTTTTAGGTCTGTAAAAATACATAATTAAAAAAAGAAGAAAACTTTTTTCTAACATTTTCTTATAACGTAGTAAAATGTACGAATACTAACCTTTGTATTTTAACTTTATACAGCTTTTTTCAAGTTTTAAATGTGATGGTGAACTTTTCAAATATATGTGAAAAACGAAACTTTCTTTAATTAAACCAACTCCCTGATCTTACCGCAGCGATCCAATACATTGTAGGGGTGTGCGCACTTCTCCTGCGACATAATGTTATTTGTTATAAAATAGTAAAAAAAAAGCCCCTTTGGAAATGGACTCTTCCAAACACCCCCGCCTCTGCTCATGATTTCGACTGTTCAAAAACTTTCCGGGAAGTTTGAAAACATCTAATGGTGGGAGAATGTGCAGATGTGCTTGTTCAGTGTAAATAATAGTTAAAATCAAGTGTTGTCAACTAAGGATAATGTGTGTGAGTACAACTATTTGTAAACACATTTGCATATTTGATTGTATAATACGTTCATAATGTAACCTTTAAATTTGCTAGTTCGTTATTTTATTTTATTTCACTAGTTGATTATTTTATTTGGGGAAAAAGAAACAGATGTCAAACAATAATAATTTAAGAAAATGTTTTATACATTTTTATTTGTCTTATACAAAGTTTTATATATATTGGTGTAGAGGTTATTTTGTGCTCCTGCCTCTTTAAGGCAGAGCGCACCGGGAAAATAAAAAAAAAGGAAGAGAGGGGGAAGTGAGTTGTATGCGAGACGAGTTAGGCAGCTGTTCATGCTGTTATGCCGATGCTTCTGATTAAAGAAGAAACGTGAATTATCACCATTGTAACCCGTGTTTCATTTATGTTACCCACGATGAAGAGACTGGAGTAATCGCCGATGCGGCATCAAGAAATAAGGGTTACAGACTGGTGGCAGCAGTTTCAAGTTCAAGAGTTTCTGGAAGTTCACGGCAGTAGCATTTAACTACGGCGGCGCATTTCTAATGCACCGTGCAGCGTAGTGGTAAGTGAACCTTGAAGTGACATTTGGTCTGTTTAAGGGAAAATTTCATCACTCGCTCCGTTCGAAGTTAACAGTACCTAATCGACGGGAAAATGTCTATTGATTCTCGCGCGCTTCCCGCACGCGCCTCGTCTCTCAACGGGAGCGATGATGACGAATTGGACAGTACGACTCACCGTTCGTCTAATCATACAACAAAGGTGCTGCACTTCAAAGTCGATCTTCCACCATGTTTCCATGGGGAAGGTAAGGACAAAGACAGTTTTTCCTTATGGAAAGCCCTATTAGAGCTTGCTGTTAAGGCTTGTGCTGATGCACAGACACAGGATTTGGCCGCCATTTTGCCTACGCGGTTGAGTGGAGATGCTTTAGCTTACTGGCTCTCCCTGTCTCCTGAGATACAACAAGACTATGAACAGTGTGTTGCTGCATTAAATGATGTTTTTGGACGGAAGCAATTTTTGCTTCATTTTCAGACTTTTGTGAATGCCAGACCGCGTATGCCCAAAGAGCCTTTGAAAGTATTTGCAGCTGAGATTACAAGACTGGTTTTGGAAGCATTTCCAAATTATGGTGAGTCCGCCATTACTATGGAAAGATTTAGACGGTTCATAGCCGGTCTTGACCCTGTTCTCCAGGCAAAATGTCATGAGCATGGCGCTACTAGCCTAGAAGAAGCGTTAGCTATTGCTTGTAAGTGGGAAAGAGCACAGGAAGTTCTCAGGCTAGCACCCCTTTCCCATCTCAGTCAAATGACCAGCCTGACGCTAAATTCATCATCAACTTCACCTAGTGGTGAATCGCTTTCTGCTATGGTATCCACAAAGACTGCATCATCTGACATTTCATCAGAAATCATGACTGCCGTAAAGCAACTAACTGCTGATGTTAAAACTCTCAGGATGGAAGTCGGTCAATTAAAAAGACAGCAGAAGCCCAGTTTTCAACATGCTTCCTCCAGACAGAGAGGCTACTCACCTGAACGTGGTAGAGATAAACATCGTTACTCTCCGCTCTCATCTCCAAGGAGATACCAATCGTCACCTGCATCATCTCCATATCGTCAAGAGGAGCCTTACTCCTCCATCCACCGAGACGGTGACAGACATCGAGGCTATAGAGACCGTCACGTTAGTCCATCTCCACATTATCGAGAACATCACATCAGCCCGTCGCCACATCATTCGGAACGCCACGTCAGCCCGTCTCCACGTCACCGTGATCGTTACGTCAGCTCATCGCCACATCATCGGGAACGCCACGTCAGCCCATCGCCACATCATCGAGATCGTCACGCCAACCTGCCTCCACATTATGGTGCTCAACATGCCATCCCTTCTTCTCATCGTCATAGCCAACATGTCGGCCCGACTCTACATCATCGTGATTATTTCAGACCGACATCTGATGATCGCTTGCATCACGCCTCTCATCTGCAGGATCGTCATGTGACCGAAATGCCCTCCAACAAGTTTGCTGGTGAGAGATATGGCCCACGATCTTCTGGTGACCATCTACCCTTGTCTGGTGATCATCATGTCAGTTTCGGCAATGAGGATGTTGAACAGCAGGGAAACGTCTGGTAGCAGGTACTATGGGCCAAGTATCTGCTGAGTCTATGAGTGGGCCCAAACAAACTGAACTGGTAACTTCTGTCACTCCCACACCTTATGTTTTTGCTATCATTGAGAACATTGCTGTACAAGCATTTGTAGACACAGGCTCAGAAATATCTTTGATCAGTGAAACACTGAGAATGTCGATACCCTCTCTCGTGAAAAAGCCTATTCAGAAATCCTTTCTGCTGGCAAAATCAGTGACGGGTGACTTTCTTGACCCTCTTGGTATGTTGCCTATTACTATTAGGCTGGGTGAGGAAGTGTTCTCCCATAATGTCCAGGTGGTTAGAAATGCTACACAGCCTGTTATCCTTGGTTGGGATTTTCTTAGCAAACATCACGCTGAAATTGACCTCAGGGAGAATCATTTAAAATTGTGGAACTGGACTGTTCCTTTCTTGTGTTCACAGCATATAGTCCCTCTAAGGAGTAGTGCTGTGACTTTAGAGCCCATTTTGATCCCAGCCAGGTCGCAGATGAACGTTTTGGCAAAAATCCAGCCCAATATTGGGGAAAAAGAGTTCACATGCAATTATGTTGGAATTTTAGACCCCGAAATTCAGACAGTACCTGGTCTTTTTGTAGCACGTACCGTATCCTCTGTAAGAGCAGGCGTGACTTGTGTTCGAGCTATGAATCCAACTAGTGAGGATTTTCATGTTCCCTGTGGCACGAGGCTAGGTGATTTCCATTCTTTAGTCTCTCAACCAGGTGAAGAATACACAATGTTGGAACCCACAGTAGCTCAAATACAGACTCAAATTGAGCCCTGTCCAAAACCCAAGGTAGACCTCGGTCAATCTGCATTGGACAGAGAACAACAGACTCAGCTAGAGACCATGATTTTCAAATATGCAGATATCTTCAGTGCAAATGATTATGACTATGGTCGTACAGATTTGGTCAAGCATACCATCCGTACTGGGGATGCGCAGCCCATCAAGCAGAGGGCTTATAGAACATCGCCACACATGCGAGCGGAGATAGATAGGCAAGTTCAGCAGCTCCTTTCTCATGATGTAATCGAAGAAAGTTGTAGTCCTTGGGCTTCCCCTGTCGTCTTAGTAAAAAAGAAAGATGGCAGTTACAGGTTCTGCATTGATTTCAGGAAGCTTAATGCAGTCACTGTAAAAGACTCGTACCCCTTACCCCGACCATCAGACGCTCTAGACAGCTTGTCAGGTGCATGTTGGTTTAGTACGATGGATCTGTCAAGTGGATACTGGCAAGTTGAGCTAGACTCTATTGATAGGGAGAAAACTGCGTTCAATACAGGCAGTGCTTTATATCAATTCAAGGTTATGCCGATGGGTCTTACGAATGCCCCTCCGACTTTCCAACGACTGATGGAGCTGGTGCTTCGTGGACTTAATTGGAAAGTTTGTCTTGTGTACCTTGATGATGTATTGGTGTTCAGTCGGACTTTCAGTGAACATCTTAACAGTCTTGAGGAGGTTTTCAGTCGATTTCGTTCGGCAGGTCTAAAATTGAAGGGTAGTAAATGTCATTTTGCTCGCAGTGAAGTGTCTTACTTAGGTCATGTTGTATCTAGTCAAGGTCTCCAGCCAGATGAAAAGAACCTGGACAAGGTCCGGTCATGGCCTATCCCCAGGACTGTCACGGAGGTGAGAGCGTTTGTTGGCCTGTGCTCATATTATAGGAGGTTTGTCAGGAATTTTTCTATAATAGCTACACCCCTTCATGCTCTAACTCAAAAAGCTGCTGTCTTTAAGTGGTTGAGTGAATGTGAGGATGCTTTTAGATCACTGAAACATGCCCTCACTAATCCTCCCATTGTAGCTCACCCTATATTCACACAGCCTTTTCTGCTATACACTGATGCTTCTCATGATTGTGTAGGTTCGGTGCTCGCTCAGATGCAGGATGGGAAGGAACGAGTAATTGCGTATGCCAGTCACACTCTGACTCCTTCTGAAAAGAAATGGTCAACTTATGACCGTGAGCTTTGGGCTGTGGTGTGGTCTGTCCGACATTTCAGACATTTCTTGTCAGGGGCCCCATTCAAAATTATTACCGACCACAAACCCTTGTTGTATCTGAAAAAGGCAGCAGTTGATAATGATCCGACAGGTAGAAGAGCACGTTGGATACTTGAAATGGACGTGTATGACTTTACCATTCTACACAGAGAAGGAAAGCAGCATAGTAACGCTGATTCCTTGTCGCGGCGTCCTAGCTTGCCTGTGACAGAAACAAAAGCAGTGCAGTGTGTCATTCTAGGCCATACCACTTAGGGCTGGGTACCGAGTTCGGTACTTTTTAGGTACCGACCGAATTGCCTCGGTACTACCGAGTATCAAAACATGTCTTGTTTTTCGGTACCAAATTTCGGTACCTAAGTGGTTAATCTCGTCAACGTCAGTGAAACATGCATGCAGCATGATTGGCTGTGGAGGAAAAACACTAGTTTACGCGGCTGCCCAGAGACTTGGCTTGTCGCATGTGAGGCTGTAGTGTGTGTGTGTGTGTGTGTGTTTGCCAGAAGCACGCGATGCAATATTTTCGACAAGATAATTGCTGCCAAGACCGGTAACACGGTAAATCTGATAAGGCAAAGCGGTGTGTCATACAAAGCACACCGAACGCGAATAGAGCGTCAAATAGGCGTCTATCGCGTCTAGTTAGACGCTTCAATCTTCCGCTCGAGTTCAAAACGCGTCGCCCAATTCGCATCATTCGCGACGCCCGGCGCGAATGATGCGTCTATCCCCGTTTTTGATTTTGTATCTAATCTACTAGCGCAAATATAATTAAATTTGCGTTCGGTGTGAACAGTGAACACACCATTAGTAAACACTTGTTCATTAATAAACAATTAAAATATCTCCTTGCTGTTGTTTCCCGACACATCCATAATCATTAGGCTACTTTTGCCAGTGCTTTGCGGCAAGCTTGATGTGTGCGGAGCGCGAGGCATATATCCCACCCCCCAGTAGCCTATATTTAATTTAATTCACATTTATTTGTATAGCATTTTTCACAATACATATCGTTTCAAAGCAGCTTTACAGAAAATGAATGTGTCTAAATTACAATTTAGAGTGATCTGTTATCAGAGGTGACAGTGTAATGCATTTCTATTAATTTTCATTCAATTTCATTGTTAAACAATGCATTAAGTTAAGGAAGAAACAATGAGCTCATTGAAGTAAAGAATACATGTTGTTAAATGATTAGGAAACATAGAAAACTTCAGCATTGGTGCTTTTTTACATACTCAAAATATGAGTGTAAAAAAGTAAACAAACTGAACAAAAAAAAATAAAAATTAGGTAATGTTATATTGTTAAACAAAATTGGTATCGAAAAAAGTATCGTTCAGGAACCGGTATCGAAGTCAAGGTATCGGTATCGAACATTTTGTTACGATACCCAGCCCTAATACCACTGCTGAAAGAGTCTCCTCTTCTGCTGAAGAGCCAAATGTTTGTGGAATTCTTCCTGACATGAGTCCGACATTGTCAGTTGATTTGGCTGAATTACGAGCTCAGCAAAAAGCTGACATTTGTCTTAGTGCTGTTATCGACTGGAAAGAGAATGATAATCAAAGGCCCCCATTAGGCAGACTCAAACCATCCCCTGCCACACTGAGGAAACTCTGGCATGAATTCCCCAAATTATCAGTCCAGGAGAGTATATTGTGTCGCAGAGTAAAATCATCTCCTCATAGCCCTCCTGCTTACCAAGTAGTCTTGCCTGAGGTACTCATTCAAACAGCTCTTAAGTGTTTTCATGGAGAGAAGTTTAGCGGACATTTGAGTGCTGAGCGTACTTTGTTGAGAGCCAGGAAAATGTGCTATTGGCCGTACATGTCTCGTGATATCCATAAATTCTGTGCTGAATGTTTATCTTGTCAGTCTTGTGCTTCTACCACTCCTCATGAAAGGGCCCCGTTACAGTCGATCAATGCGGAAAGACCATTCCAAAGAATTGCTGCTGACATCACTGAGCTACCTGTTACTTCACTTGGGAATAGGTATGTTTTAGTTGTAATGGACTATTTTACCCGCTTTGTCAATCTGTACCCCCTAAAAGACCAGCGTGCTACAACTGTAGCACAGTTTATCTTTGAGGATTACATTAAACAGCATGGGGTACCTGAGATATTCCATACAGACCAAGGTAGACAGTTTGAGTCCGATTTGGTTAAACATTTGTGCAGTCAACTTGGCATTGAGAAAACCCGTACCTCTCCCTACCACGCCCAATGCGATGGCATGGTCGAAAGACTGAATCGAACATTGAAAGACCAACTCGCAAAATACATTTGTGAAAGTGGGGGTGAGTGGGATGTGTATCTGCCACAAGTGGAACTGGCTTATAACTCCAGTGTTCATTCCAGCACCGGGTTCTCTCCTTTCTTTCTTGCACATGGCAGAGAACCACGACTACCTGCCGATATCCTTTTGAACTGTAGTCCTACTGTCACTTCCTGTACACCAGGTACCCCTGCGGACTATGCCCGAGATGTGACCACACGTTTGTCCTATGCTTTCCGATATGCTACTGTGCAGTCCACTGCAGCTAAGCTTAATCAGAAATGGCAGTATGACAAAAGGACATTTTTCCACCCACATAAGCCAGGGGACTTCGTGTTTTTGGATGACCCAGCTCAGAAGCAGAATAAGCTGGCTCCAAAATGGAAGGGGCCGTATAAAATTCTGAGGAGAATGGACAAGGATGACAGCCCTGGGGTAACTTATGAGATTACAGATCCAAGAAATCCCCAGTCAAGACGGTGGGTGGTACATCACAATCGCCTATAGCCTTACAGGGGTTCCATAGGGAATTTGCCTGCCAGTTCCTTTCCAGTATCTGTGCCTCATGTGGTGGATAGTGCTGTGGCCCCTCACTCAGTTCCACTCACTGCATTGTCAGGAGCTTTGCCTTTCCGACCCACTACCCCACCTTATGTGCCTCATCCACCTGAAAAGCAGATTGCACTTGGAGCAAGAACTGAATGTTCAGCTCAAACTGTTTCTTTGTCTCAGCCAGAATCTGTGCCACAGCCTAGTGTTTGCCCTAGCCTCTCAGGCCTCGGGGAGGGTCCTATTGCCATCAGTGGACCCACCTCAACTGACTCGAAGTGGCCGCATGGTTAAGAAACCTGAGAAATTTAAAGATTTTGTTTGTTGATGTATTATGCACAAATTAGTTGTATGTGCACTGTACTGTTACTTTGCTGTATAACACATAATTTGATTTTTCATACAGGATAAGGAATGTGTATTATTCTAGGTGTGTTGGTAATATACATTTTGATGCACTATTGCATATGCACTGTTGGTGTTGTCATGTTAATAAGCTGTTGCGATGTTGTAGAGAGAAACGAGGACGTTTCTTTGATAAGTAGGGGAAGACTGTAACCTTTAAATTTGCTAGTTCGTTATTTTATTTCACTAGTTGATTATTTTATTTGGGGAAAAAGAAACAGATGTCAAACAATAATAATTTAAGAAAATGTTTTATACATTTTTATTTGTCTTATACAAAGTTTTATATATATTGGTGTAGAGGTTATTTTGTGCTCCTGCCTCTTTAAGGCAGAGCGCACCGGGAAAATAAAAAAAAAAAGGAAGAGAGGGGGAAGTGAGTTGTATGCGAGACGAGTTAGGCAGCTGTTCATGCTGTTATGCCGATGCTTCTGATTAAAGAAGAAACGTGAATTATCACCATTGTAACCCGTGTTTCATTTATGTTACCCACGATGAAGAGACTGGAGTAATCGCCGATGCGGCATCAAGAAATAAGGGTTACAATAAGAGAGAATTTAGATCGCGAGGCATTCCGTCTAAATGTTTACATTGTTAATTATGTTTGCACTTTATATTATCACCTAGCTGTCGCATGATGTTATTTATCTGTACAGTATGTAATGTTATGCATGTCGTGTAGACTTCGACTGTGTCTCAGGGAACATATACGGGCATGTTTGTCCGTTTTGAAGGAAACATGTTGTTCACTTTTAACTTTTCTGCTTCGGAGTAATTAAATGGGTACAGGATGTCCGGTTAAAACAATTTAATGTCTAGGCATAGTCATCCACTTTTCTCCCTCTCAGATTCAGTGCAAATATTTATTATTATTTATTTTTTATTAAAAACATTTAATTAATATGTGAGTATTTATTAACGTGGCCCGTGAGCAGTCGGTATCTTCCCCATTTGTTAATCCAGATCCTCTGTCTTTTCAAGCCTCTCCATAACGTGGTAAAAAATAAAATCCAATATCTCGCTCTGTGAAAACCAAATGTCCTCTGTTGTATTCCATGTAAATCTCCAATCGTTATATCCGGATTGGTCAATCTGACTTCACAAATTAAAAATATATTCCACATGCTCCGTTGGTTCATGGAGAAATTTTGTTAAGCACGGTCCTTGTAATTTTCGCGGAGCTAAAGTTAAATCCATCATAGCTTCATTAAGGCATCTCTCGGGAGTCTTGGGGTCTGCCGTAGCCCGTAGCGTAATATCACAAGTATTACGTTATGAGCTCGCGCTCGTTTTTTAAATCTCATGTGACACCACACAGTGGGGTGTGGTTTGTGTATGACGCTTGGGACCCCCCTGTGCGTTGTTTTCCCACACACGTCACATGTGGGGTGTGTCGTGGGAGGAGTCAGCGTGTGGGGTGGTGTGCAGAGTTTGCTGGCATCATTGCTGTCAGACCTCTTGAACGATCAGATGTGTTTTTTATCGTGCACCCCGGAGATAACACTCTGCGCTCTTTCACACATGTTTAAACACAAAAACTGGTTAAACTTATCTTCCTCTTTCAACGTTTTGTACAAACGAATATTTGTATGATGACATTTTTACACGAAACACTTATAAGAAATACAATTTATACTTTTAACATTTATACACTGTTTTAAAGCTGGTTTTGAATGTACAACGGACTCTGATAAAACACTGAACTTACCTCGTCAACCTTACGGTCAACCTTCTTAAAAAAAGCTTTGAAAACACATTGGTTGAATGTTTTTCAACCTTTTTGAACGTTTTACATTTTTAAAATCATAAAACTTTCTCTGACACACTTCAAATCCTCACAACCCTAAGGGGGGGTGGAAAGAGGAGGGGGACCGGGGGAAAACTCCCACGGTCCAGGTGTTCAAACCGGAAGTGGGTGGGTGGGGTAGAAAGTGGGCGTGGCTTGAGCGTGGGAACCATTTTATTGGGCAATAAAACTGTCAGTTTGATGGTTTGTGCCCTTATAACTCTCTCTTAGGTGAAAACATTGGTGCTTGAGAAAGGCTATTCAGATCTCTAGACATGGCTCAGTTTCTCCCTTTTGAGATATTTATGCCAGTTTATCATCCACCAGGCGAAAATCATATATCTTTTTTTTTTTAAATAAGTAAAAAAGTAGGCTAATAGGATGCCTTACCTCCATAAGTCACATGATCATGCATGTCCATGTTTGCTTAAGCAATAAAGAGGAAGGAACTTAAAAAATATAACAATAAAACGAAGGAAAGAGTGTATCCAAACTTACTAGACCGTCAGCCCCTCTGCTGCTGTGAGATTATTGTCAGTCTGCTTTTAAAACCAGTCTGCCATTCTGGCGATGCTGGCCGCTCAGATCACAAGGAAGAAAGAAGCAAACACTCCGTCAGGACTCACAGCGCTGCAAGAGGCATGAGAAAACACCTCCACCACATTACTCAAAGTACAGCATGTGAGCCAGTTACACAGAACAATCTGTCTCTATCCCAATCCCCTCTGGTGCGTCACTCAAGGAATGCTGGAGTAACTGGTAATGCCTTATGTGCATTTGCTCACAGTAATTACAAAATTCTCACATGCTCCTCCTGTACTCCACTCAATCACATGACACCAGACTGACATTTACCTAGAAGACTACAAACATTCTCACTGTGTTATTAACAAATACCACGCTAATATACTGCTGATAATATGATATCCTCATCAATGAACATTTACTATTTTTTATTATGATTTTAAATAAATCTTGTGTAACATAAGTCTTCATTTAAATTCACCAATTTTGCCTTTATTTTATTTACTAGCATTAAATTGCATTGTTGCCCATTGCTCACTCTCCCAGCTAACAGGGAGCGAACTTTCGCCAACGTTCTGCCAAGGTTCTCTCAAATTCTTATGAGCAAACATTCTTCCAGCAATGTTAATATAACGGTCGTAATTTATACATCGTTCATGTTTTTTTTTTTACATATTCGTTGCACGTTGGTTTAATCTCTTTTAAATGTTACTACTTGTTTCATAACGTTCAGAGAACATTCAGAAATAACTTTTTCATAACTAATAGGAATGTTAGCAGAACATTCTTAGAACATATTTTTGTTAGCTGTGCTGCTCTGTCAAAAAAAAGACAACGGTCATTCACCAATGGTAACGGTGGGAAATATGATCACTACAGTGAAAAAGGTGTTATGCAGAGCCATTAGAAAGATAAGATGTCATTACAAAAGGGTACAGTTGATCGTGTCCGATGGTAATATCATGGAACTAAATGCACATGGTGGTGCTACAAAGAATACTTGACAATATAGACACCAAGAAAAACATGTATTGCTTGGAAGCTGCTCATTCATTTAGTTCTAAAGTTCTCAAATATGAGTACATAAAAAAAGGGAAATAAATTGTATTTGGTTTTC
The DNA here is from genome assembly GCA_030578255.1 of Tiaroga cobitis. Classification (NCBI taxonomy): domain Eukaryota; kingdom Metazoa; phylum Chordata; class Actinopteri; order Cypriniformes; family Leuciscidae; genus Tiaroga; species Tiaroga cobitis. The sequence continues at coordinate 10,052,094 of CM060603.1, read as the reverse complement.
TTGACAGCTGGCAGTGATTGTTTAAAAAAGGTGCAAAGTTTTTGTTTTGTTTTTTTAGTAATATTTGTATTTTATTGCTACCTCACTGTACATGCATAGCACATTATTACTATTCTTACTTGTATTGTTTTGTAATATACTAGTATGTTTGGAAGCAACCATTTATAATCCTTTTTTTTAGTTTGTTTGTTTTTGTTTCATTTGTTTTCTTGTTGTTGAATCAGAGAGTAAGAAATACCTCTGCTTAATTTCATCCGTATTTCTTGGTCTATATGTCGAAACAAACACTGTATTGTCTTTCTCAAGTTCTCAAATATGTTTTACTGAAAAATGAACTTTGTCTCAGAGTTTTTTTCTCAAATTCATTAGAAGAAAAAGACAAACGACACAACTGTTGGCATACAGTAAAAGAGTATAAAAATATAAAATTAGTGTGAAGAGGAGCTCAGATCAATTGTTTGTAGAATTTGCAGCAACATGTCTCAGTTTGCTCTCTCACACTCAATGCTGTCTGGGAGAAACAAATGAGATAATGAAGAGGGTTAAATGTAATTTTGTTCTTTCCTATAGCTGCTCCTAGGCAGCAACATTTCTAGTTATCATGTTACCCACAAATGTTGTGTCGGTAGTCAGCTGAGTTTCGAGACAGTGAAGGGAAGTGTGTTTCAGTATGACAGGAAAGACAGATTCAGCATTTTTTTTTTTAAATGTGTAGGAAAATTGCATTTCAAACAGAAAACCAGTAGGCTAACGTTATAGCTAAGAAAAGAAATCAGAAGTCAGACGAATGATATACAAAGTTCAGATAAAGTAACTGTATAGTAATACATGTAACGTACAGCTGTTATGAGAGAAATATATGTACAGATGTTATGAGAGAAATATATACAGCTGTTATGAGAGACGAAACAGCTGTTTTGGAGGCTATAACGATAATATTGCACGTACACCAGATAAAAGTCTCGTGTTTAACCATGTTTAGTCTAATGTTTATCGCAAGCAGGCGACTATTATGACATTCCTTCACATATGAATCAATTCAAACCTGCTGAACTAGGTTGAACTGTGAACTGCAACAGTATGACTTTTCACGTAGATTTACATTTACATTTTTACATTTGGCACACGCTTTTATCCAAACCGACTTAACGTTACATTGCATGTCAAGGTAACGTTACACGTTTAACGTTAAGTTACATTCTTATCAGTTCTTCTGTATCAAGATACTCACCAAAAGCTTGATTTTAGCTGAATTCATCTGTCTTGTACCTGATTTCCACATATAGACAATAACAACACACTCTAGTAGACGCCCGTCAAACAAACATAGGAGAGTTCACAGCAACAAAACCATCTGTACAGTGCACAGTACAGTTCACTTGGTGAACATTAATAACACGATTTCAAATTAAAAGCTTTACGGCAAGTTAAAAGTCATGTAACCAAAAAAGAGACACATTTATGATAATGATTTCTCTGTTCACGAAATTGCAATCAGCAAAGGATTTTAGAAATAATATACGCAACTTTAAATTTAAAGCTAAACCCAATTTTTCCTTTTACAACCTGAAACATCCACTAATAAATGAATATTTATGAATATTTAAATTATATTTAATATTTAAATAATAAGTAAGTTGATAAATACTATGTAAGCACAGCTTTTTATCCATTTTATGCAAGGATTAGTATCTGACGAGGAGGATGAGTAATACATAATAATATATAAAATAATATTTTTCACATATTATTTAAGTGTGTCGTGTTTATCAGTGTAATAATTACTTAGTGTGTAATTGTAAAAACACTGCTAACACCCAGTAAATTGACATTTTTAGATTTAATTTCGCAATCCACACATAGACGAATCCACACAACAGCACATTATGGGGTTTGCTTATAAAACTACTCTTGCGTGGCTTTTATTTTGAAATACACTGGAATTGAACGTCGCTCATTTTGGATTTTTCCTGTGTTTGCCGGAAGTGCAGTGTCGTGTGTGTGATTACAGGTAAGGGCTTTTTAAATAACATAAACATACGTGTGAAAATATGATTGTAATAAGTGTTTAATGAGCTGTCTCGGAGGGCGTCGCATTGATCTTTTTTTTCGTCCAGAAAAGCAATTTTGCTGTATAAACACGCAGTCACCAACGCACACACGTGGATAAAGACATCTCCATACTATCACATTCAGTCTGCACACTTGTTATAATCTTGCATCTTTTGTGTATTATTTATTAGATATGCTTTTATTGTTATATAATATTATACCATTAACGTGGTGTCCACAGCTGTATATTAAAGCATCTCTCATGCATTATAACGTTAGTCAAATATCAAGGAATTTAAAACGTCCAGCCTAGACCTGAAAAGTCAAGCTAAAGTTAAAATATCATGTTGACGTCTAAATATTCCTAATCAAATGTGTTTTAAAAATGTATTCATTCAGGTTATTCAGTGTCAGTTTGTAAGAACCTGGATTTATATCAAATTGTTTTAAATATATCATTATTTTTTTCAGCCAGTTGTTAGACAATGGCTGGTGACGGTCCAGCAGAGGATTATCCCACCGAAATCGAGGAAAACCTCAATGATTTTGACTCCTCTGTGAGCTCTGTCCAGAATATGGTCCAAACACTTGTGTCTGTATCCAGAAGTGACCATCTGCGTAAGGTATGTGGAAACAAATGCACAAATCAACAGTTAAATTAACTTGTTACATTGTTATTATGTTTGTACATTGTTACACTTGTTATTGGAATGTTTTGATCTTTTTGTACCTCATTTCCAGCTGGATCCTCTTGATCAAGCTAAATTGGATCTTATGTCTGCATATGCCCTCAACTCTATGTTTTGGAGTAAGATTTTACACCACATGTTTTACTTGTCAAGTGTAATGACATTTAACAGGTTATGACAAGATTTAACTTTCCTCCTTAGTGTATCTGGTGACACAAGGAGTCAATCCGAAAGACCATGCAATCAAACAAGAATTGGTAAGGAAAGACTGTCATTTTAGTTCAAATTACAAGATAACATTCATCAGTAGTATTTGTGACATTGTGGATAACCACAGTAAATAATATGGATCGAATTATGTGCCAATATTAAACAAACAAATCCAGCATTTTGCAAACAAACTCGATCTGCTTTGCAAAGGAAAACTCGACTCGCAAACAAACAGAAAGCAATTTGCAAAAACAAAGGTCAATTTGAGCGAAAATGCAGTGGAATAACCAATATTGTGTTTTACAAATATAAATAAATGAGCCTAGATAATAGGCTATGTCACAAATAAATACAAACCATCCAACAAATTGAATGTAACCTTCGAACAAATACCAAATCTAGTGCATACAAATGCATATCTATCTCTGTGCATATCCGATTGTGAGATCTCTCGGCTTGATTTTCTCACAAATGCAGATCAGTAACTTCTCTTCTAAAACAGCAGATGGGGCTAAAATACGGGATTAATTTAGCGCTAATCTCCCGGGAGAAGCACTGATTTGAAACGCGCTTGCCTTTGCCTACAGCTGAGGAAAAAGTTACTGTTACTTTATTTATAATAAACATCTTGAGGTTATCATTTGTTTATTACAAGATACATTAACAACAATTTATTTCAATTCAATTTAACATTGTTGAGGACAAAATGCCACATGACCAAAAGGTAATTAGATCTGTGATTTTACACAGATATGAGACAACATGTGAGAACGACAGAAATAGACTCATTCAGTGTAGACATAATCACTAATTTAGTCATTTCGCACGCGTCCAATGAAAAAAAAATTTAAAAAGCAACATATGATAGCAGAGCTTTCAGCTTAGATTCCCAGAGAGAGTGAACTTCACACATGAAAATGTTACGTAAATTGTATTGGCCTGTTTACAATTCAAAATTGTGAAATTAGTCAATTTTATTAGTTTACCTGATTATTTTTTTTGGTCATTTAACATTTCTGTCTTAAAACAGCTGTCAATTATAAAATGTTTAGCTACGGTACTTGCATGTTATCTCACACTTTATGGCCATTAAAATATTATCTTGATGCTGCGGAATATCCTTGCAGCACTAAAGTCGAGTTACTACTATATTAGGCAATAGTTTCACAACCTTTAGGCTATTATACACACCGATTGTAGTACGTTCCTAACCAGGCTTGACTTACTACAGGTGAATAATGCAAAATCTCACCTGTAGTAAGTCACCAAAAACCCTTTATAAAAATATAAAAATAACTGTGTACTGTAAATACATGAGGGGAGGTATTGGCACAATTTCACCTGTAGTAAGTCAGTCTTACCAATACTAACCTTTTACAAGCTTTGGAATTTGAAAATGTCTTTTTTTAAATGTTAAAAGTGGGCTACTTTTAAATAATAAATTATAGGCTACGTTTACCGCAGTTGGTGGAATTGCCAGACGTTCCCATGCGCTGTGAAATCGCGTCAAAGTATTCTCATGTATAAATATGCAGCTATACCGCACGTAGGTGATTTTGAATTAATATTTCATGTCGATATACAATGGTTTCATACTGTTAAAACTAATCCTGCTATTGATATCTTTGTAAGACTGCCGATCATAGAACAGTGTAAAGGGAAAACAAATGTCCGGTGAATATCGAACCTAACTTTACCGCGCTCAACCACCGTACGTGCATTTCACGCGTTTGTAGCCTATGGTTCGCGTTCAGCGGGGAGGGAAGGAAGGGAGGTTTAGGCTCAATCCCAATTCACCCCTTGGCCCTACCCCTTGTTTTCGAGTGAACCCCTTGGCCCTTAAAACAGAGTTACAAGGGCCAAGGGGTTGAAATATTCCCCTACGAAATGGAACAACCCTTCATGAGTGGCCCGTGAATGCCCTTGCCCTGGAGAGAAGGTGTTACTACGTGCTAATGTGGATTTCTGTCTAGATATGTAATAAACATTTTGCATAAGAAAACCTCAAGATGTTTATTATAAATAAAGTAAGACAGAAACTTTTTCCTCAGCTGTAGGCAAAGGCAAGCTTGTTTCAAATCAGTGCTTCTCCCGGGAGAAATCTCCTATTTAATCCCGTATTTTAGCACCATCTGCTGTTTTAGAAGAGAAGTTACTCATCTGCATTTGTGAGAAAATCGAGCCGAGAGATCTCACAATCGGATATGGACAGAGATAGATATGCATTTGTATGCACTAGATTTGGTATTTGTTCAAAGGTTACATGCAATTTGTTGGATGGTTTGTATTTATTTGTCACATAGCCTATTATCTAGGCTCATTTATTTATATTTGTAAAACACAATATTGGTTATTTCACTGCATTTTCGCTCAAATCGACCTTTGTTTTTGCAAATTGCTTTCTGTTTGTTTGCGAGTCGAGTTTTACTTTGCAAAGCAGATCGAGTTTGTTTCCAAAATGCTGGATTTGTTTTTTTAATATTGGCACATAATTCGCTCCATAAAATAATTTGAATTGCCTATCATTAAATTAATTTAATTTTTAATTAATTTAACTCATGATAGCGGTTGAAATAATGCATATAATTTTGTACAGACAATGTTAGTAAGTTATTTTAATCACTCTAGTGTCATTGTCGTCAAACTTTAAATGTGAAATTGAATGAATTAGCTTGTAAACAATGTATCACCACAAACAAACAAAAATAACCCATTAAACATGAAATAAGACGTTCCCCTTATCTAGAACCTTTTTTGGAATAAATGTTCTTTAAAATTCAATCAAGAACCATAGGGTTTTCTGAGGCCCTGTTTACACTTCTCGTCATACTGGTGCTTCCATTGCATTTCAGAAACGATCTCCAAACACACTTCACGACCGAAAATGCATTTCACATAACCATTCATGCACGCTGGGCATGCGCTTACAAGTGTAAACTGTTGCTGATTGCTTTGATAATAATAGCTTGCCTCTTGTGCATGTGGGCAGCGGCAGTATTATAAATGCAGAGTTTAGCTGCACAATGGCTGCTAAAAAAAGGACAAAGTCAGCAAAGCTTGCTTCTGTCTCCATGTTATTGTTTACACGGTCGTTGAGGCTGGTCTAGTAAACCATGGAAACACCAAAGATGCTTTAATATATTGTGTTTTATTAGACAAGTGAGCAACTGTTTGGATACATTTTTTTGACATGAAACTAATCATTGTTAAATAGCTGAATACAGTTAGTCTTATTGTTTGAATCTCTTGTTTTCACCGCGAGTAACATGTTTGTATCATGCCTCAGAGGCAATGCTGTTCAAGTGGCTAACATAGCATAATCAGGGCTTTATTTGTAACTGTAATTCAGCATTTTCCACACCATACAATGTTTTAAAATGAATTGCTTGCCATTTAGCATCACAAGTCATCCAGCTTTTATTAATATGATATTCTAATATCAATCTAGCTTACGGCAATGTGCAACAAGTGTCTCATACCAGCCACCAGGCAAGCGAACACACAGTAACGTTATAACTTTCAACACACTCAAATGTGTTTTAGTATGATTGTTTTGAGTTAAACAGCGCTGCATTGTCCCACAATTTTAATACGTCAAATAAAGTGACCTGCATGAGTAGTAATTCATCACTTGTGTCTGTTTGATTGGAATGAAATAAAATAATGTGAATTTAAGTGATGAAACGTAACCGTAACAAAGTTTAAGATTGGGGAAGAAAGAGGTAGACGTTAAATGTAACTTTAATCGTAAAATATTCATAAACAACAAAACAAAAGGATGACTGCAGCATATGAGTATAATAAAAACAGCAAGGTAAAGTGTCCCAGGCTCTCGCCCCGCCCTGCTTCATACCATAGTAATGTCAATACAACTTTAATAGCCTACATCAGCTCCTACATGAACATGAGTCCTGTCGGATTGCTTTCTATTGGCTTGAAGGTGAAGACGACACATCCCATGACTCTACGCTCATTCACGGTGTCATCAAACAATGCTTTTATTATTGTTTTGAATAAGTGACCTCTAGTGGCGGAAATTACTTGCTGTGGCTTTAACAGCGTTTCTGCGGGTCTTAAACCCCAGGTTTCACAGACAAGGCTTAAGCCTAGTCCCAGACTAAAAGCAACTTGCACTGACATATCTTAAAATATGTCAGTGCCATTCTTTTGTCTCAAGATGAACACCAGTAATGTTTTTTTCTAAGGAAGGTTTATAAAAGCTACTTAAATGTCCAAATAGAACCAAGTCCTAATCTTGGATTAATCTAAAAACCAGGCCAAAAAGTCTTAATTCAGGTCTCTCAATTATGGTCTGAATTTACGTCAATTAAGGCCTTAAAAAGGTCTTAAATCAGAGCAGAGCATTAAATGTTGCCTGCATTGCAAAAATCTTGTTTCCCAATACACATACAGTATCTAAACATCTTTAAATTAAGATACATTGTTTTGAAAAACTGAACCAAATTAATTGAGTTCATGCTTTAAAAACAAGAACAAATATCTGTCAATAAGTTATGAAAACTTCCCTTGATTTTTCTGAGATATCTCAGATATCTGTTCTTGTTTTAAACAAAAACACAGCGTTTTGATTCATTTCACAAAAAGCAGGAACATCACTTTTTTGCAGTGTTATCATCAGAATGTAAAGTAAAAGTTATGTCCAAATTCTAGTGGTTGGGAGCAGAGGTATTTTTTAGGGGTGCACGATTCAGAAAATGTCAAGATTCGATACCGATTTTTAGGCTCAAGATTCGATTCAAAATCGATTTTCGATTCAAAAACGATTCTCAATTCAAAAAACGATTCGCAGGATATAAACGTAGTTTACTTTTTCCTATGTGATTGATTGCAGTAGACACAATTTAAAAGAAAAGAAACACAACAAATTAAATGCAGTTTGATATTACTTTATATGTCTTATACAAAAATAAAAACTTTTGCAACTAAAAATTTGTTTAGATCCAGTGAAGTCGTTTATAGGCGTAATTTGCGGGTATCTCCAGTTAACTAGCAGAGCATTCATTTAGTTCGCTATTAAATAAGAGATATGTTGATCAAGCTGAGCGCTCGTGTCCGCTGCTATCAGTGTCATGGATACAGTGTTCTCTGTGGCTTGCGCAGTCTTCACTCGGACGCGCTCTTCAATCTATCTCCGTTGCTGAGACTCTCTATTCGTTCCGGTGAGATCACAAAATAAAATGCATTCAAACGTCTCCCTGCTTGATATAGACTGTCTGTAACCACTGATGAACATATTCGGTTTTGATGAGAGAGAGAGAAAAAACTATACGAGTGCGGTTTAGAACCCGTAACCTCTGACACGCTTGGCAAAAGATCTACAGACCATTAAGAACTCAAACATAATCTGCGGATCGATGCATTTATTTACGGGTTGAGCAGAGAGGCTGCACAGTTTGACCAGCGGGCGGCAAGATCTTGCAATGTATAACTATTTATCAGACCGGCCCTCGCGGCCTCGAAACACTACCAGACCACCGGGAACAGTCCCGACTCACCCGATTGCCATGCCGACGCCGCCGGTGCACACCGTAAAAAAAAAAATATGAATCGATTTTTGGAAATCTATGAATCGATTCTGAATCAGCAAAGATTGAATCGTGATTCAAATGTGAATCGATTTTTTTGTACACCCCCAGTATTTTTATTCAATGAATAAAAAATAATGGATATCTGTTGGAAGTTATATTTTCGAACCCTGTAGTGTTGCTAATTCAACTCATTGTGTTTCTCCCTAGACATTTACAAAACATATTGTTTTCCCTTCAACGTATTGCTTAAATTTTCTTTACTTGGTCTTAAAGATCTTTTTAAAAAATGTACCTTCGTAAAACCAGCAGAAACCCTGATTAAATCTGTCAACAGAAATCCAGTATGTGAAAGTAGAATTCTGTGTAAAGTCACTACTTGTCTTTGTGAAATATTGGTTTGGTATTTGTACTAACTGAGAAAGGAAACTAACATCCTCCTCCACCTCACAGGAGAGAATCAGGACATATATGAACAAAGTTAAAGAGATCACGGACAGAAGAAAAGCTGCACGTCTGGACAAAGATGCAGCATCACGGTTTGTCCGGAGTGCACTGTGGGAGCCAGAGGACAAGAAAACAAAGGACACAAAAAGAAAGGACACAACTGAGCATTCCCACAAAGGAAAACACCTAAGGTTTTCTTGATTGGGTTGACTGGTGAAACACATTGAATTTTCTCTACAAATATTTAGCAGACTTTGAGATTAAGCGCAACAAATATCTCAATGCACTTGGACTTGCTCAAGAAGCATGCCATTTACCATGTGACAGTCCATGATGCCGTGTTGTTCATGGTGTACATGTGTTGAGTAGCATCATTCTTTTTAAGATGGCTCGTTTCAAACTAAAAATCAAAGTTTGAAAACCGCTTAAGTTACTCACCCTGTGTTAGTTGGATACTTTTTCAGCATTTCTTTGTTTTATTCTTTCCTGTAGTCTTAATTTTGTTTTATATCTGCGGTCACTTAATCTGAAATGTGTGATGCGGACCATCAATAATACCAGTCCCATTAAAACTACTAAATCCTATTTTTCTTGTCAATTCATTTGGAAGTATTGTCTTCTGATTCAATGTTTTTCTTTTTTCTTTCTGTTTTTGTATTTAGATTTCTGGAAATTATTAATTCTTTATGTAGTGATGGGAGAAATGAAGCGTTTCGAAACTTTGAATCAATTGAACTAACTGCTTTGCAAAATGATTCCCTGTATGGAAACGGTACATGCCGGTAACTCCTGCTGGTCAGAACAGTGTAAGTGCCGACCAAAGAACTCTGCACAAACACATAAAAACACCTTTTACAAACCAACTGCAAATGTTTTATTAAACCTGTATTCGATTTAATGCAATTAACAAATCATCTAATACAGGGGTGCCCAACCCTGCTCCTGCCGATCGACTGTCCTGCACAGTTTATCTCCAACCCTAATCAAACACACTGAAGCAACCAATTAAGGTCTTCAGGATCACTTGAAACTTAAAGGCAGGTGTGTTTGATTAGGTTTGGAGATGAACTTTGCAGGACAGTCGATCGGCAGGAGGAGGGTTGGGCACCCCTGATATAATTCAACTAAATATAAAGTGTTTCTATAATATGTTATTTTATTAAACTGTAGGGCTTGTTTTATGGAAAGCTTGGTTAATCAGCCACTAAGATACGTTTAACTACTACTCTTCCTTTTTATTATACACGTGTTATTAAATGTCTACAAATGTATCATATTGATCCAAGATCAAATCGTATATCTGGTTAGTTTTTTTTTCAATTACTAACAAGCATCGGCCAATACTGAAGCCACAATTTCAAAACTCTTCACAAATTCAGCGAACTAGAAGTCTATACGGACCAAACTGTGAATAATTTTTCAGTGCTTTCCCACAAAATAAGCGCCTGTGAGATGAAAATGTTGTGGATACTGTCTTTCTGGCAGTTTGTGGGGAAGAGGGTGGCCTTACGCCCCCCCCGCCACCCCCGCCCCCCACCACTTGCTCACTCAAGTCCGGTTGTCCAGGAGGACCCCACTTCGGTGGTCCCAGAGCCGTCCTCTCCCCCTGTCACGTCCCCAGTGGTGGCCGTAGAGGCTGCAGTGCGTCCAGTGGTGGCTGAAGAGGCTGCAGCACCGCCTCTCTCACGGAAACGGAGGAGGAAGGCTTCCTGCTTACTACAGGGCCCGAAGGTCGTTCCAAAGCCAAGTGCCTTGCCCTTCCGGCGCCACCCCAGCGCCTTGCCCTGCCAGCGCCGCCCAAGCTTCTCGCCCTACCACAGCCGCCCAAGCTCCTCGCCCTGCCGGCTCCGTCCATGCTGCCAGTCATGCTGGTTCCGTCCAAGCTCCAGGAGGACGTCCCAAAGCTGTCCGCTCTCACAGAAATGGCCAAGGAGGTCGTCCCAGAGCTGCCTGAGTATATTGCCCTGCCTGCTCCACCCAAACTCCCTGCACTACCCTGGCCCTCAGCCAGGACTCCAGACCTGTCGGAGCCTGCCTGGTCTGTCCCACCGGCACCGCCCTGGTCCTCTCCCAGGATTCTAGACCCGCTGGAGTCCCCCTGGTCCGTCCCTCCGGCAGCACCCTGGCCCTCTGCCAGGACTCTAGCCCTGCCTGAGCCTCCCTGGTCCAAACCTCCCGTCCCTCCCTGGTCCAACCCTCCCTCCCCTCTTTGTGTCTGTGTTTTGATCTGCCCGTCGTGTGTTTTCTGTTGGCTAGTTGTCATGTTCCTGTCTGTTTTTTTTGGTGTTCCTCCTTTAGAGGAGGGGTAGTGTCAGGGTTCTGTCACTTCTGTCTAGTCTATTTCTTGGTTTTGTGACAGAGCCCTGACACTCCTGTTTTGTCTTGTCTGTGTCTTGTTTCATGTACTTTCATGTCATGTTTTGTCTTGTGCTGTGTAGCACGCAGCTTGTGTTTTCACTAGCTGTGTGCTTTCATGTTTTGTGTGAACACGTAGCTTATGTGTGTTCTCATTGGCTGCGTGTTCATGTCTGTTTTGTGTGATCACATGACTTGTTGTGATTTGTTTTACTGGCCATGTGCTTGTGTTTTTTGTCATGTTTTGTGTGAGCACATGGCTTATGTTTCCTTGTGCCATGTGCTCTCCTGTTGATAGTCTAGCCCCTCCCTTCTTGTTACCTGTTTTGATTAATTTGCCCCACCTGTCCTGCCTCGTTACCTGCTTTGTTTGCTCTCCCTATTTATTCTCCTTGTGTTTTCAGTCCTGTGCTTGTTCGTTGTTGTTGTATGTACACTGTGTTTCCCTGCTGTCAAGTCAGTCCCCCTCGGGGTAGTTTTTGTTGTCTGTTTTTTTTATTTTATTATCATTAAAGACCCATCAACTTTGCAATTGAGTCCTAGTCGCTCCTTTCACCACCACCACCACACCTTATACATACAGTCAGTGCGTGCAGAATTATTAGGCACGCACAGACACATTTTTAACAATTCCAAACCACATTAATCTTATGCTATTAATTTTCCATTTAATAATTTATAAGTGATATATAATTGTTCATGAAGGCTGGAAATGAAAACGCCTTATGTTTAGGTGTGCATATTTATTGGGCATGTTTTCTTTTACAGATAAAATAAGCCAAAAAAGAGATTTAATTCAGACTGAAAAGTCAAAAATTTGTAAATGCCCATGAGAAGGGTGCAATGCAATACTAGAAATTGCAGTTAATGCATGACCATTGGACAGTGAAATGGGTCAGTGGGTCATAACAACAGGTGGAGAAGAAAAGACGCATGTTAAGAATTAAGAATGAATGTGAAGAATTAAGTGTGAAACCATCAGGTCTCCAGTGCCACCGTTTTCCAGAACTGCAACCTGGAGTCTCCAGAAGTGTAAGGTGTCAGGATCTCAGAGACTATTAGGTAAAGAATCCTAAAAAAACGACCCCCTCTTAATAAGAATCACAAGCTGAAATGTATTAGCACCAGAACCACATCGTCTTGTACCCCTGTTTGAAGAATTCATCTTCCGGAATCTGGCGGTAAGGTTTTGGGAGTTCATTTCTAGTCCATCTCTGCAAAACGGTCAGGGTATAGCAGGAGATGGACTAAAAACTCCCAAAATCTTACTGCCAGATGAATTAATGTATTTTACTACACTTCATCTTGTGATACTTATTAAGTGGGGGTCATTTTTTAGGATTCTTTACCTCTCTTTTTTTGGCGTATTTTATCTGTAAAAGAAAACGTGCCTAATAATTATGAACACCTGAATATAAGACGTTTTTCATTTCCAGCCTTCATGAACAATTATATATCACTTATAAATGATTCAATGCAAAATGAATAGTAGTTATTAAGATTAATGTGGTTTGGAATTAATAAAATGTGCCTGGAGAAAAAAAAAATATTATCAGAAAATCAACGTGCCTAATAATTCCGGGCCGTAATTTTTTTAAACGCATATGACTTGAGGCTGAGCTGTAATTGGTTTGTTTCAGATTGTCCTTGTGTCAGACCCTCCCACTTTTAATTTCAGCGAATCAAAATTGTTTTTAGGTATTTTGGCCTTGCGTGATTGGACCGTTCTCGACTTTCAAGGTAAAGCCAGGCGCAATATCTCTTTCAAGATTAAAGGGGTCCTGACACGAGAAACCGAATTTGCCTTGAACTTTTGGTATATAAGAGATCTATGTACTATTAAAACTTCCTGCAAGTTTCATAGCTTAAAGGCCCGTTCACACCAAGCACGATAACTATAAAGATAACGATAAAGATAACTATATATGCGTCCACACCAACGACTGATAACGGTCTTTTTATTAGCACGCGCGCATCCGCGCTGCGGTTTCAAAGTAGACCTTTAAATTAGAATGGATTCTGATTGGCTGTCAGTGTTTTATCGTTTGGCAGCTGGAAAAAAATCGTTCTGAAAGTGATCCCAACGATATCGTTCCTCGTGTCTTTATCGTTATAGTTGTGGTGTGAACTCTGTTATTATTTAATATGGAGAACGATTTTTAGAATTATATCTTTATCGTTATCTTTATAGTTATCGTGCTTGGTGTGAATGGGCCTTAAGACGTCCTCCCCATTATAAACGAAGCATTTATTTAATCAAGCTCTAAATACAGCTCGTTCTAGATCCTTTGAATTTAGTGACGTCACGGTACGAAGTGACGTACCAGTCGTTTGCATATGACAGCCTCCAGCGCAAGACAACTACGCCTCATTTCGCTCGATGGTGTTTTTAGCATAGACAGTAAAAGAAATGGACACAGCGACCCCATTGATTTCAACGGAGAAGACTTGAATCCCGATTATTGCACTTCCTGTCTGATGTCTGAGAGAGTGCACAGGCTCAAACTGAGCGTGACGACAGTCTGATTGTTGAAAATCTTCTAGTAGCTGTGCCAAGACAAATCTGAATCACCTAATTCCTCAAAAACGTTGTTGAAATATTTTGTCCTGTTGCTTTTATGGACTCTCTATTTTATGGGCTTCTCCCTTGACTTTGTGCCTTCATGTCCCCCCTATTGCCTCATAGACAGTAAAAGATTGCTGCGAGCTTCTCCTCCTGTCTATACGGTAATGTCTCTATTGTGCGACAGAAAGTCCCGTGGTTATGACGCAATCTTTAGCCTATTTTTACAAAAACGGCTTCTACGGGGTCGTAACGTAAGATACAAAGTAATGGAGCATTTTGTACATTGTCGTGTTTCTTTAGAAATAAATAATCGACAAATTAAGCCTTTGGACGCCTCATATGGAAAGTTATTCGCTGTAAAAGTGACCCCAAAATGAATGGGAGTCAATGGGATGCTAACAGCAGGTGAAGTTCTGCTACAATGGCGGCTCCCGCGAGGCTTCAACTTCCGGCTGATGGATTACCCCCTTGGTTTTTAGCCCCCAATGGCTCCTTCCAGGCAGCTAACCTCATCCCTAAACCTACCCATCCCCTCGCTGCCTGGAAGGCGCCGTTGGGGGCTAAAAACACCAAACACCCCTCAGCTCACATCATCGCATGCGTTGACGTGTAGCGAGTGGGTCTGTTTACAAGATGACTGCAATGCCACGCAGATGTGCTGTTCCTGGCTGTGGACAAACAACATGTTTGAATGCTGCCGAACGATCCAGACGTCAGGGAAAGCAGTTGGATGCAGTTTATTTGCAGCATATGCAGCCCGCCAAAGCCTTATTTGTTCGGTGAGTGATGTAGATGAGTGTGACAGGGCGCATGTTACTGAAAGAACGAGCAGAGAGAGAGAGCGAGCAAGCCCCGGCCGCGCGTGCGCCTTCAAACTGTCTCGCTCTCCCTCGCGCATATGAATCAAAATCAATTGAGAATTGACAAGATGGTAAAAGATCGGAAGACCGAATTTTAACGTGGCGGAGCATTGTGTACATGTGATACAAAATGATTAACGTTAATAATTTATGCATAAGCAGCACTGGCGTTAGCCAATCATAACAATGGGCGTTAACACTGAACTCTTAAAGGGGAATTATAATTACACCTCCAAAACAGACCGTTGAATCAGAGGGGGAGAAAAAGGGTGGGAAAAGGTCATAAATCACTAAATTTTTTACGTTTTTTTATACAAAAAACTATATTAATACTATAATTGCACCTAAGGGAACATAATAAAACAAAACAAAAAACCATGTCATGACCCCTTTAATTTAAATTCGGTTTTATCTTTGCAAAAATCCTGTCTCAGGGCGTTCAAACGAAGAAAAAATAAGGATGATGGAGCTTGGACGGAGTTGGCTAGCAGGATGTGATGTAAGTCATGCATTTTATTGTTTTACCTGTTTGCTGTTTCAAAGTCCTGTCACGTAAGCGTTGTGGGCAATGAATGACACAGAAGGTAAATGAAACAATGCAGTTTAACTTGAGGCGATCGTCGGGGTTCAAGCACAATGGCTTGTTGATGATATATAGTTATACAATGGACATGTCTCTTTTCAAATGAATTATGAGTTTAAATGTCACTTTATGAAAGTATTAATATATAAAAGTAGACAAATTAATACGTGCCTCTTCTTCAATTGGACATTCTGTCATGTCTGCAACTTGACAAATATGATGTCAATATGATTAAAATTTAATAATTCATGGTCTGTAAGTTTTTCAAACTCATTATTGGGCTTTAGTCAACTTTATGAAACTATAATGAATTTATATGCTATTTTGATTACAAGTTATTGTAACAATTTTCTTTTAACTGTGATCTTTAAGGATTTGCTATTCTGTGGCTCCCTCTGGTGGATAACATTAGTATTAATCTCTGAATCGCATTGACATAAATGTCTGATACTTTTTTTGTACGATTAAAATGTTTTAAATATTTTTTTTATTACTGATATAATAATATACCCACGTCAAATTCACTGATTCGTGGTACCTTATTTCATGCTTTAACCATAGACTGTAAAAAAAGGCGTTAACATATTATTTTTAGCTAAGCAGTAATGACACATGATTATATCACTTGTTAAATGGTTATTTAACGATAACATTCAGTCCTGCATTCCTGATTCAGTTTGTTTGCAGATTCGATCTGCGCTCACGCGCACGACTTCCGGTATTTCGAATAATACGGTTGCTATGACGACGCGTGTTATGAATTCTGATTGCAAATATCAACAGGCTAGATCGCTTTCTGTTGATTGAGAGACGAGGCGAATTCAGAGACTTGCTGAATATTTTCTGTGCTGATCTTGCGATTTTGAAGCTGTTCGGAGTGTTGTCATCTCTACTTCCCCTTTAAGGTTTGTGGGGAAATATGCGTATGTGTGACGTAGGGGGGGCAGGTGAATGATGGGAGTGTAAACAAAAAGAAAAGTATAGCGAAGGCGGAGTGAATTCAGTCTTGAGTTTACGGTGCGAACATAATAGTGATGCAGGCTATGCTCCAGTTGACTGCTAGCAAGAAAAGTGCCTTGTATGCCCGTGAATGTGTGCCTGTGAGTGACAATAAAGCCGAGTTCATTGTTGAAATCAACCGACGCCTCACTGCGTGTGTTTCAGCTCTGTTAGCCCGGACCACTAGATGCAAGTTACCTGCAACGAGCCGAGTTATTATGTTGATGTCAGCTCGCTCTCAACTACGGTTCGGAGTGTAAGAAAGCTGAGGAAGGTAACACTGGGGGCTCGTCCGGGATCTAACAAGCAAGAAAAAAAAAGTAAAGTTTCGTCGGACGCAGAATGACAGCGCTCGGGGCTAGAGCTAAAGCTAGCGCGTGGACGAAGAGGCCTGTCGAGATGGAAACCCCTAACGTAAGCACCAACCCATTTTTAATGGATATAAGAGACACTGATACGGACCAAGATAATCACGGGGACGGCAGATATAACGACAGCACTAACCCATTCACGGCTGGCATGGAGCGAACTTTAGCCACGGACGGAGCTTTTGCTCACGGCCGGATGCCGTCTTTCAACCTAGCTTTGCCCCCCACACCACCGCCATCACGGTTTACTAACCCGTTCCTAATGCCCGTGGAACCACAGAATACAACAGATGGTGAGTCCACGTACTTTTATCAGCAAACCTGTGACTGTTCAACGCATATGATAGCCAGCCCTGTAGCAGTTTTACCGCACTGTTTTAAAAATAGCCCCGCCCCAACGGTTGCCCGACGCGCCATTAATCAGCTAGCTAACCCGTTCACTTCCATGAACTGTACGGTACAAAACCCTTTCTCCCAGCCCCATGCATTGCCCTCTCAGTTCACATCGACACCTTTTCCACTCTGCACGCCCCGGCCCGTGGAACGTTGTGGAGCAATGAGCTACAATGATAACTATGCCCCACACCGTAATCGATACCAGTACGGTCAGTCAGCTGTGGAAAGGGCCAAGTCAGCCCCACGCACAGCGGCGGATGTTGAAATAGAGGACGTTAGTGACGATGAACATTATGGATATCAAGAGAGAATTCCAATATTAAAGCCAGGCCATTTTGATGGAACTGGCTCCTGGAAAGACTTTATTCATCGGTTTGAAAGCTGTGCAAGGGCAAACCATTGGTCGGAAACGACAATGGCGGTTCAACTGAGATTCAGCCTGACTGGCGCGGCTGGAGCTATCGTCCATAAAAACCCCAGGTCTGACCGCTGGAGCTACAGGCGGATTGTGGCTGAAATAGAGACCGCCTACGGGCCACGGTCCGACCATGCGGCAGCCATCGGCATTGAACTGAGGCAGAGGGTTAGGGGGCAGAACGAAGCCCTGCACCTATTAAGGGATGACATCTACGAGAAAGTGTCCATTGTGTATGCTGACCGTACCGAGCTGGAGCAGGACGCCATTAGTGTGGAAGTTTTCACCAACGCCCTGGCCGACGCAGAGGTGGTGCAGAAATTACTGGAAAAGCAGCCGCGTACCCTATCCAGAGCATATGACATCGCACACAGCTACGAGACCACCAAGAGAGCCGCCAGAACAGTCACACAGTTCATGCAGCCTGGCCAACGCGGTCTTGTAAATCAAAGAGCCAGGGCCACCATTGTACGTGAAAATAACAGCAGGCCAGCTTGTGTGGAGCCAGTGGGGGTAGAGGTTTGGTCCATCAACTCACCAGAGAGGGCTTCAGGATTTAATCAGCAGTGGCGCCAGAAGAGAGACACAAATGTCAAAATGCCAATGGGGGATGTTCAATGCCACAACTGCTCCGGTCTAGGGCATATCCAGAGAAACTGCCCTTCCCCCCGACGACCCAGACAGCAAGGCCGGACAGTCAACAAGAACACAGCCCCCGACACAGGTAAAGTGGTCACCTGTTCTGCGAGTCAGGGAGACGACATGTGTGTTAAAATATTGATATATGGACTAGAAATGTGTGCTCTTCTTGATTCTGGTGCGCGGAGGAATGTGTTGCCCCTCCATCTCTTTAACTCTATTCCTGCAGAGTCCAGACCCCCAATAGAGCCATCTGTCGCACAGGTCCTGCAGGGTATCGGGCCCAGTGGTCTGGCCGTTCTGGGGGAGGTTAACTTACCAGTACAAGTTGGGAGCAGGGCTACCAATGTGAACTTTATTATGGCTGACACAGCTGAGAACACCGAGGTTATCCTGGGGCACCCTTTCCTACATCAGACAAGTGCCCAGCTGGACTATGGTCGACGTGAGATAACCCTCTTTGGAGAAAAGGTACCTCGTTTTAACCAAAACCATCAGCCCCGGGTACACATTGTCAGAGTGGCCCGCACAACAGTGTTGGAATCAGGGTGTGAGTATGTAGTGCCTGGCACCGCCCACCTGCGCCATACTACTGAGGGAGACCTGATGCTGAGCCCAACCAAGGGTTTCATAGAAAAGCACCACGTCCTGGTGGCTCGCATCATCGTACAGGCGCAGCGGTCCACCAACGTTCCCATTAGAGTTTTCAACCTTGGTGCCTTACCTGTCACTTTGAAGAGAGGCGCTGTGGCAGGGATTCTACAGCCAGCCATGGTGGTGAGGAAGGTGGAGACCCAGCTGCCTCTGGCCTCACCGGCCTCTGAACCTATTAACTCTGTCTGTGTTTCTTTACCCAGCCACCTGCAGGTCTTGTATAACGAGAGCTGTGCTAGTCTGCCTGAGGACGACCGGGTGAGGTTGGCCCGTCTGCTATGTTCTTACAGTGACGTCTTCTCTACGGGGCCCACTGACCTTGGACGCACTGGCCTCGTGCAGCATGATATCCTCACCACCCCTGGGCCGCCTGTGAAACAGCAACCGCGCCGGATGGCTAGGGACAAACAGACTGCAGCAGACCAGCAGGTGCAGCAGAGCCTGGACACTGGTGTGGCCCGACCCAGCAGCAGCAGCTGGGCTGCACCAATCGTCATGGTGAGAAAGAAGGATCAGACGTTGAGGTTATGTGTCGACTACAGGCCCCTAAATGAGAGAACCATAAAGGATGCTTATCCACTACCTCGCATCCAGGACACCTTAGACACATTGTCCACTGCCAGGTACTTCAGCACGCTCGATTTAACATCAGGGTACTGGCAGGTGGAGATGACGCCGAGAGCCCGAAAAGCCGCTGCTTTCTGCACCCGTAAGGGCTTGTTTGAGTGGAATGTGATGCCTTTCGGACTGTGCAATGCGCCGGCCACATTCCAGAGGCTCATGGACCGTGTCCTGGCCGGGCTGCAATGGGAGACCTGTTTGGTCTACCTCGATGACATCATTGTCCTGGGACGGGACGGAACTGAAATGTTGGAGCGGCTCAGTCAAGTGTTCGGCAGACTACGCGCAGCCAACCTGAAACTTAAACCTTCCAAGTGTGTCCTGTTCAGGGAGCAAGTGGCTTACTTGGGGCACATCGTCTCCGCCAACGGTGTCGCCACCGACCCTCAAAAGATCCAAAAGGTGGTTGGGTGGCCCGCACCCCAAAACGTATCTGAAGTGCGTCAGTTTGTCGGCCTGGCTTCATATTACCGACGCTTCGTCAAAGATTTCGCCTCCATTGCCAAGTCTCTCCACGAACTGACCAAAAAGTATGCACGCTTTAACTGGACGGGCGAGTGCCAGGAGGCGTTTGAACAGCTGAAGAGCCGGCTGACGTCAGCACCCGTGTTGGGTTATCCCCTCGACAGTGGCAAGTTGCTCCTCGACACGGACGCCAGTGATTGCGGAATTGGAGCAGTCCTCTCCCAAGTGCAAGAGGGTGAGGAGAGAGTACTCGCCTATGGGAGTAGGAGATTGTCAGCCACTGAGCAAAACTACTGCACCACCAGACGAGAACTTCTGGCAGTTGTCGAGTTCACCTCTCATTTCCGGCAGTACCTGCTAGGGAGATCATTCATCATACGAACTGACCACAGCAGCCTACGCTGGTTGACTCGGATGAGGGAGCCTGAGGGCCAGCTCGCTCGCTGGCTGGGAAAACTGGCAGAGTACGACTTCCAGGTGATTCATCGTCCAGGGAGACAACACCAAAATGCGGATGCGCTCTCCAGAAGACCCTGCGGGACGTCATGCCCATGCACAGTACCAGAGCCTAGCCTCAGTAACCAGCCCCAGCACAAAGGGATTCAGTGCAACATGGCCGAGAGTCCAGTTTCAGAGGATGATGGGGAATCTCCTGCAGAGCAACCTCCAGTGGGGGTAGTGGACGCTTCTAGTGACAATCAAGCTGGCTTTTCATTTCGTGCAAATGTCTACAGGGTGAGTGAGCCAGGCCAAGTTAAACTGTTTGGTGGTTGGACCCGAGAGCAGTTAATAAGTGCACAAGAAGCTGACCCAGGTATAGCACCAGTGAAGAAGTGGATGGACGAGGGGAGGTGTAGGCCACCCTGGGTTGACATCGCACCCTGCAGCCCTGCCACCAAAGCTTACTGGTCGCAGTGGAAAAGGCTCTACCAGAAAGATGGAGTTTTGCTAAGGAAATTTTACTGCACGGATGGAAGGGTATTCTATCCACAGATCCTGCTGCCTCAAGAGTACCGCACCTCAGTGATAGAACAATTGCACGATGGCCCAGTCGGTGGCCATTTTGGAGGAGAAAGGACCCTTGCACGTCTCAAGGCCCGGTACTATTGGTACAATATGAGGGATGACGTCACTCTGTGGTGTCGCACTTGCACCAGCTGTGCTGCTAAAGCCCGTCCTAAGAAAACACCTCAAGCCACCATGGGCACAGTGCGAGTTGGTGCCCCCTTCGAACGGATCGCAGTTGATTTAATGGGACCATTAAATGAAACCGAAAGGCGTAACCGCTACATAATAGTGGTACAGGATTACTTCAGCAAATGGGTGGAAGCCTATCCTGTTCCCAACGAACAAGCAACGACAGTGGCTGAAAAGATTGTTTCCGAATGGGTGTGTAGGTACGGAGCTCCACAGTGCTTACACAGTGACCAAGGTACCAATTTCGAGTCAGCTGTGTTCCAGGGCATGTGTGTGCTGCTGGGAATTGACAAGACACGGACCACGCCATTTCGCCCTCAGTCAGATGGCCAAGTAGAGCGTTTCAATGCCACCCTGCAGAAAATCCTAGCCACCACAGCAGAACGATGTCATTGGGATTGGGACATTATGACCCCCTATGCGGTCATGGCTTACCGTGCAACCAAACACAGCTCCACGGGCCTGACGCTTAACATGATGTTGTTCGGACGGGAAATTACAGAGCCGGTGGATCTTGTTGCTGGGCTGCCACCTGACACAGGCAACGCTACTGCCCCGTCGTCCTATGTTGTACAGCTAAGGGAACGGCTCGAGCTATCTCACCAGTTGGCCCGGGAGGCACTGGGAAAATCTGTTGAGCGTGCCAGACGACAGTACGACAAAATGTTTGCAGAGTTCAACACAAAGTCGGTGATGCAGTATGGTTCCTGGTTAAAGGAACAAAAAGAGTAAAGAATAAAGTGCGAAAGTTCCTGCCTTCCTACGAGGGTCCGTACTTCGTGGTGGGTGTACTGGACGATTTGGTCTACAGAATAAAAAGGGGCCCGAGAACGAAGATGAAAGTCGTTCATCACGACAAACTTAAAGCGTACCACTCCAGGACAACACTGGACAACAACTGGGTTTTTCAAGAGGCTGAAATGTGGACACCAGTGGAGGCACTACCCCTGTTGTCAGACACCAGCTCTTCGGAAATTGATATCAGTCCCCTTGACCTTCAGGATACATCACCAGAGACTGAAGACCCTTTGGTGGGGTCCCTTCCAGGTCTTTTCTCTTTACCACCGTCATTGGCAGTTTCACCGAGCAGCAGGCAGATTCCTTGCCGCACTGCTGGGCCTTCACTGGATGAAGCTGGGACCCTGCATGAGGCCAGGGGACAAGCTACTCGCCCTGTTTTGAACTCCACCCCTCTGCGTCGACCACGGAGGGTTCGCAGAGCTCCTGACATGTTTGGTGATTGGATTGTTCACTGAGCGTATCTGTTTGAGGTTGGGTGTAGGCGAATCGCTGCCCTCCTCAAACCAAAAGAGTTCCTGTATTGTCAAACCAAAAGAGTTCCTGTATTGTCAAACCAAAAGAGTTCTTGTATTGTCAAACCAAAAGAGTTCCTGTATTGTCAAACCAAAAGAGTTCCAGTATTGTATTATTACCAAAGTAATTTGACTATGTTGAGCTTAAAATGTGAAGTTGGTATTGGTTAAATAAAATTGTTTATTATCAACTGCCGGTAATTTGGATACTAGTGGGTTGCATAGTTTTGTTATAGCATCCTGGGTATGTTACTGCTAAGCACTTTATTGAGTATGGGTGTGAAAAATAATGATGTAAAGAAAAAAAAAGAGTTTGTTAATTTGTTTAACAGAATATTTTGCCCTATTTTTGCACTCAAAATCCTGCAATCTAGAGTAACTTTACGCTAACGTGGAGTTTAGTGGTTAAACTAATGGTCACATTTTTCTCAGGGAATGTACAAGTGTCATGTTTAGGCCTGTGTACAGGGTAATGATGCTGGAGATATGTTAAAGGTTTAATCATTCTCCAGAGTGGGGGTAGTGTTGTCATCTCTACTTCCCCTTTAAGGTTTGTGGGGAAATATGCGTATGTGTGACGTAGGGGGGGCAGGTGAATGATGGGATTTCTTCAAAAAGAAAAGTATAGCGAAGGCGGAGTGAATTCAGTCTTGAGTTTACGGTGCGAACATAATAGTGATGCAGGCTATGCTCCAGTTGACTGCTAGCAAGAAAAGTGCCTTGTATGCCCGTGAATGTGTACCGCTGTGAGTGACAATAAAGCCGAGTTCATTGTTGAAATCAACCGACGCCTCACTGCGTGTGTTTCAGCTCTGTTAGCCCGGACCACTAGATGCAAGTTACCTGCAACGAGCCGAGTTATTATGTTGATGTCAGCTCGCTCTCAACTACGGTTCGGAGTGTAAGAAAGCTGAGGAAGGTAACAGGAGGATTTCAGAGAGGAGACTTTTATTCTAGAAGGAGATCGGATGATAGATCCGTTACATAGTTTTATTTATAGTTGTATCATATTATTTTTGAAGACAATTCTATTTGATTGTTATTTTCTTATTTAAGAGGGAGTTTTATTTAATTTAATTAATTTTTTTGGGAGGGGTATTTCTGAGGAGTATTGTATTGTGTTTTGTATTGTATTTGTATTAACGTTATCTTATTGCAGTTTGAAGGAGGATGCCTGGCCCGACCCAGGCACAGAGCCAGGAGCTTATTCCTGGATATTTAACACCTCTGTCTTGTGAGTTTGTTTCTGCGTCCACAGGTCCGGCTCACAGGAAGAGAGAGTTGCAGAGGCCAGATGATGGACGTCCGTCCACTTCATCCAAACGCTCTCGCAGAGGTCAGAATAGGCTTTTATTAAAGTTAATAAATGATTTGTCATTGAAATTAGAAAGTTGACCACTGACATTGATTATTAATATTATTAAAATGTCTGGAATATTCCAGCCTCAGGCCGCTCCAGATCCAGGAGAGCTGCTTCCACACATTCTCCACCGGACATCATGTCCACACCATCTTTGTCCCGCTCTGTGGGGAATGTGGAGAGGTGGTTATGTGGGTTGTCGAGCTTTAGCAGCAGAGGCACGTACATCATTGAGAAGAGGAGCAGTAACAACAGATCTGAGAGCCAACATGAACAGGGCAGTTACGGAAACAGGACTTTGTCCAGATCCGACAGCCTCAACATGAGTTTGTCCAGATCCAACAGCTTCCAAGAGTTGATGTGTCCTCCACTGCCTGGTCAAGTTCCCGTCGAGCCAACCGACACTTCTAATGTCCCGACTGCTCATGGTGCCATGGAGGCTTCACCTGTGAACAAGAGCTCGACAGGTGAGGATCCTCTCCCTATGGAGGATACCTTTCCCACTCTACAGATAAAGCGTTGTGAATTCTGGCTCGCGTACCCCGAAGTGATAAAATAAAACAAAATTCTGTATCAAAATTTATAGGCAAGAAAAGTAGTTTGTTTAGGCTGGGTTGTATGAATTATAAACCTGCGCACATATTTTAAAAAGCACATAACTATAGAATCAATTCTGAATGAGCATGTGAACGCCGTCAGCGTTAATCACAGGTTCGCGTTTAAAAGTCTGATCATTTCGACGGAGGTGAATCAATCAAAGTTAACTTTAGCTGGAAATAACATTATTCAAGAACCGCTATAAAGCCAAAACAATCTGTTACCTTAAATTATATGTTTATCTCTGTGAAGCTGCTTTGAAACAATCCATTGTTAAAAGCGCTATATAAATGAAGATGACTTGACTTGACTTGACGTGAGACTGAAATAAGGCAGAATGATGACTGCTTAAAAATTTGATAAATTAAGGTCTGGTCACATTTACTGTTTCTCAGTAAAAATTTTCTGAAATATTTTAGTTGGACAAAATGTTCTTAGAATATATTTTTGTTAAGCCAATAAGCCATGAACTCACTTGCGCTGTCTGACACACACCCGAAAACACACACACACACACATTCCCGAATAGAGTTCTGTTTCACAACGTATTGCGTTTGAATGGTCAAATACTGATAAAATTGTCAAAATGGCTGTTGTGACCAGTGTTCATGTAAACAGAGTCGGTTAAGTTATGTCTTTAATAAGACATTGCTGTATTTAATAAAATCAATGTTTATTTAAATATATTATATTTCATAGAAAATAAATGTGAAATATATTTTCAGACATGATGGCTCATATGACCTTTACCATTGCCAGAACTGTGCCAAATGAGGCCTGGAAATGTATGGTCTATTTTTAATAAAAGATTAAAAGAAATAACTATCGTTATCGTGAAATAAACAACTATTATTACATAATATTGTGAAAGAAACTTTTGGTCACCCCTAAGGGACACATTTATGCAGGTATTGAGCAGAAACAGGGCGTCGTCAGGCGGATAGCTTGAAAATATTTGCATTACTTTGGATTTGTGACATTAAAGATAAGAATTTAACAGTAAAATGGAAGTTATATCATTATATCATTGTTAAATGTGAGGTCAGAGACAAAACGTAAGAGGATGGAAAGAATTTGTTTGTTCCTCAGGATCGTGTGGACGGCTATAAAGAGTCCGTCCCGCTGCTGTTCTGACAGTAAAGCTGTGGATGTTGTGGAGCCTTTCGTTCCTCCACTCAGAGCCTGATTCTGATCCAGATCACTCCGGTGTCGAGCCAAATCATGGTAAATCTGCAGTAAATGAAAATATCTGACTTCCGGCAACGATCGACGCGCGTTCACGGGTGATGGAAGTCGGTGTACGAGGTAATACGTAGAGTAGGAACTGTTGTGACGTAGAACGAACGCGCCAGCGCAGCCAGAGAGCAGAGCAAAACAAAACACGAAAGCGCGTGAACGCACGCGTGTCGATCGTTGCCGGAAGTCAGATATTTTCATTTATAAAGTTTTAAATATGTATATTTTTACGACAAAACCGCACGGATTACCCTCAGAAGGCCTTCGTTTATCCCCCTGGAG
The DNA here is from genome assembly GCA_030578255.1 of Tiaroga cobitis. Taxonomy (NCBI): domain Eukaryota; kingdom Metazoa; phylum Chordata; class Actinopteri; order Cypriniformes; family Leuciscidae; genus Tiaroga; species Tiaroga cobitis. The sequence goes on along the minus strand of CM060603.1, from coordinate 10,026,244 downwards.
CCGGATGGATTACTATTGTGAAGGATGTATGCACATTTTGGGACTTGAAGGAGGTGGACCCCATTGCTTCACATTATATCCACTGAAGGGTCTAAGACATTTTCTAAAATAACTGAAAATGTGTTCGTCTGAAACAAGATTGACATATGCATCTCGAACGGCTTGAGGGTGAGTAATGCATGGTTTAAATATCATTTTTGGCCGAACTATCCCTTTAACCCAGTTTATTGTTCATCAGTTACTATTAGTATGCCATTTGTGGGTTTATCTCCCCCAAAAGTGTAAACATTAAGCCTCCCAGGCTCCATCTAAACATTGAGAGCCGTCAATCTTTTTCCAGCTCAACATATAGTGTTTGGGGGCGTGGCTACTGTAGACATTTGCAAGATTGTTTGAAATATGCTTTATTTTTTGCAATTCCCCAAGGTGCCACTAGTGCAGCAGAAAATACATACTTCATCTTTTAAGGAAACACTTTACATTATATTTTTCATGTTTCAGATGCTGTTTTCATAAATGCCTACATTAGTGTCACATGGTCATGACTAACCAGCTCTATCCTTATTAAAATGTGTACAGAATGCAGTGATCTGATTATCCAGTGCCTAACCCTGGATCCAACTAAACGCCCGGCGTTAGAGCAGATCTTACAACATAGATGGATTAGAAATGATCTACTGTAGAATGGAGAAGTTCAGGAGATTCACTCGATCAGTGATTTCAGGTGTGATGAAGTGTAACAGACAGAGTAGGATACAACATTTGTGATGTCAATTATCATCATTTCTGGATTTTTTTTTGTAGTGAGATTTTCAAATATGTTTTGAGTTCATTTTAATGTTCTTGTTATAGTCAAGTCACTTTCATTTATATAGAGCTTTATACAATACAGATTGTTTCAAAGCAGCTTCACAGAAATAAACAGAAAATGAACAGAATCAATTAGTAAAACAGAATTTAATTCTGCTGTAAAGAAGCTCTTAAAGAGACATTCATGTTCATATAATCTTTGTATTGGATATGATATAACATATTTGGCATGCTGAAGTCCAGCCCAAAGACTGGGATGTAATAGACTGTCAGCCTGAATAATTGTTTTGCTTTTCTTCCCCAGGGTTGGACACACACCATCCAGTCTACAAAAAACACACTGGTTTAAACGCAGGATTGGATGGATATCATCCTGACAGGACACTCAAGCCACTCACGTGAGCCGCTTCACCAGAGAGATCAGAGCCTGTCCACGTCTGAGCAAGAACATGAGAGACTGAAGACTGGAAAGAAGTTAAGTCATGTCATCACAGCCACATTTGGACCCAGTTTGATGAGCTGCTGCGGAGAGTGCAAAGGAGAACACAAACTACCGCCGAGCCATTTTACCTGGCGAACAGCTGGCAATTTGTTTACTGTGAGTAACCTATTTATTAAGCTTTAATTTGAACACCTACATGAAACCCTGTGTGTGTGTGTGTGTGTATATATATATATGCATTTACCGAGCCTGGTATGATTTAAAGGATAGTATATATCACATTTAATTCAGATATAATGTATATTGTGTCATGCGTAGAATTACCCACCTTATAGCTCAACATGGTTTTCATATGAATTTGTGCTTTGACAATTGCATATTTCACATTTTTACAGGTTCCTTGCAACAGGGTTCTCTTACCGCAGCATTGCCTTCAGCACCGGGTTGGGCACAGCACTGTAGCTGGTATTGTGGCAGAAGTGGCAAAGGCCATTTGGGACTCCCTGGTGGAGGAGTATATGCCTGTTCCCACCACAGAAGATTGGTGGGAAATTGCAGCAGAGTTCTACCATCGCTGGAATTTTCCAGACTGATCCAGACTCCCAACAACTCTGGGTCACTATTCTACAACTGCAAATGGACATACTCTATTGTCCTTTTAGCAGTTGTAGATGCCAAATACTGCTTCCGTATCATAGATGTTGGCAGTTATGGAAAGAGCAGTAATGGTGGAACTCTGGCTAATAGTCCTTTCGGTAATGCTCTTCGCCGGGGCACCCTTGGCTTACCTGAGGGCACGCTGCTGCCAGGATTAGAGCACGTCTTTGTGGCAGATGAAGCCTTCCCTCTCTGTAGAGACCTGATGAGACCCTTCCCAGGTACCACCCTTCCCAGTAGACACAGGGTGTTTAACTACAGGCTTTCACGGGCAAGACTGACTGTGGAGAATGCGTTTGGTATACTTGCAGCACAGTGGCGACTGTACCGGCGTGTTATTGGCAGAACGCAGAAACCTGTGTTAAGGCCACCTGTGTTCTACACAACTTCCTGCGGAGGACAATGAGGACGGTTTCCCATGTTGGTGACGGAGAAGCCTCTGAACTTCACAACATCAGCCAAGTAGGGAGCAACAATGCTGCACGGGAAGCAATGCATGTGAGGGAGACACTCGTGAACTACTTCAGTGCTGAGGGTGCAGTTCCTTGGCAGCCACAGGCATGAAAGATTCTTCACAGAAGCAAACCAAAGGCTCTTTTAAGAGCCACCCACATTTGATTAAAAGAGCAATTTTTTCATGTGTCATTTCTCAAAACAATGATATGCTGACTGCATGTCCATGGTATCTCCATGCAAATAAATCTTATTGTGAACACACTCTAATAGGCTATGAACTGTAATATGTACTAAATTGTTTTATATATCAAATTATAAGGGTGAATGTAGTAAATAATTATGTAACAATCAAATGATGAAATAATTAGAATTTTTCAGCAAATTATCCTCTTAACAATCACAAAAAGGAACAGATTTAAAACTGAAGCATATGTATTCATTTATCAAAACTGACCTTAGAGTGATTTTTTACCAAATTCATGTGAATTCGTACGTATGACCTACCCAGACAAATGTAAATTAGACAAATGTACAAATTCGTACGAGTGAGGTCGTACGAATTAGCCACCTTTTAATCACTCGTATGAATTGGTCGTGTGTCTACCCCGCTCTCCTCCTTCTTGACTGCGCTGGGCCTCCTAAACTATTTTATGAATTTCAAAGTTCAGCCTCTCCTTTCTTCTTGGTTTTAGCAATTTAATTTAGTGCAACAAGCTTCGAATGAATAGTCCATCTGGGTCCTCTGACGTAAGACAATGTGGAACGCTGGGTTTGCCTGGATGCTTGCTGTGACTGACGGGCTGACTTGCTTTGCCTTCCAGTTTGGTTTGCGTTTCTTTTCAGTTGCCATGGCTCAATAACCCTTTTCCGGCATGTTCCCACTGCTGGCTCTTGCCTCCATGAAAGGGTTAAGAAAGGCAAGGCAAGGCAAGTTTATTTATATATCACATTTCATACACAATGGCAATTCAAAGTGCTTTACATAGAAGAAATTAAAATAATCAAAACAAATAAGAATAATTAAAACAGTTTAGAATAAAAATAAAATAAAGTAGGACTGGTCCACCCCTATCTGAAAAAAAAAAGACAAAACCAGTACAGTAAAAACAGTCGGACGAACAGTGGCACAGTGCTCATTCAGTAAAATCATAGCTAAACAGATGTGTTTTGAGTCTGGATTTAAATGTGACTAATGTAGGAGCACATCTGATCTCTGGAAGCTGGTTCCAGCTGCGGCTGGCATAATAGCTAAAAGCAGACTTTCCATGCTTAGAGTGAATCCTTGGTAATTCTAGCTGATGTGATCCTAATGATCTGAGTGATCTGTTAAGTTTATATTCAGTGAGCATATCTGCAATATATTGAGGTCCTAACCCATTGAATGATTTATATACCAGCAATAATACTTTAAAATCAATCCTAAATGTATCTGGGAGCCAGTGTAAAGACCTGAGGACTGGTGTGATATGTTCATATTTTCTGGTCCTGCTCAGGATCCTGGCGGCAGCGTTCTGTATGAGCTGCAACTGTCTTATGGTCTTTTTAGGAAGGCCAGTGAGGAGTCCATTACAATAATCCACCCTTCTGGTGATAAAAGCATGAACAAGTTTCTCTAAGTCTTGATTGGAAACAAAGCATCTAATTCTTGCAATATTTTTCAGATGATAGTATGCTGATTTAGTTATTGCTTTGACATGACTACTGAAACTAAGGTCTGACTCTAGAGACACACCAAGATTCCTGACTTGATTTTTAGTTGTTAGACCCCTAGCGTCAAGGTATGCATTCACCTTGAGAACTTCTTCTTTGTTTCCAAACGCAATGACTTCAGTTTTGTCTTTGTTTAACTGAAGAAAGTTTTGGCACATCCAACTGTTTCCTTCATCAATGCATTGGCACAGGGAGTCAATGGGGCTGTAGTCGTTAGGCGATAGGTCTAAGTAGAGCTGCGTGTCGTCTGCATAGCTGTGGTAAGCAATTTTGTTCTTTCTCATTATTTGGCTCATTGGGAGCATATACAGGTTGAATAGGAGTGGTGCAAGAATTGAGCCTTGAGGGACTCCGCATGTGATGGATCTCCACTCAGACTTATGGTCTCCTATAGTCACATAATAACTTCTCCCTTCTAAGTATGACCTGAACCATTTTAGGACTATCCCAGAAAGCCCCACCCAGTTTTCCAGCCTGTCAAGAAGTATGTCGTGATCGACAGTGTCAAATGCAGCACTGAGGTCGAGTAGTACCAGTACGGATAATTTGCCTGTATCAGTATTTAAGCGAATATCGTTTATTATCTTTATGAGCGCTGTCTCTGTGCTGTGATGCGATCGGAAACCAGATTGAAAATGGTCAAAGTATCCATTCGAGCTTAAGAATTTGTTCAGCTGATTGAAGACAACTTTTTCAATGATCTTGCCTATGAAAGGAAGATTTGAGATCGGCCTATAGTTGCTTAAGATGGTCTTATCCAGATTGCTCTTTTTCAGGAGGGGCTTGACAACTGCAGTTTTCAGGGAGTTTGGAAAACTCCCAGAGAGAAGTGAGGCATTTACCACTTCTAGGAGATCTGCTTCTAAGCTGTTTAACACACCCATTTTCACACCCAAGAAAGCCCATGATGGCACTGTACTTCCAGGGTTTGTGACCCCCTGCTGCTGGCACACTTCTCTTTTGGTCTGTTGTTTTATTAACCTCCCGCCTATACGAGTCACGGAGGTTCTTCCACCTCTTTTTACACTCCTCCACTAAAAATACAAAACACAAACATACATGCACATCACACACACATTATCATTATGCATAATCATAGCTGCGTCACCTGTTTTATACACTCACCTAAAGGATTATTAGGAACACCTGTTCAATTTCTTATTAATGCAATGATCTAATCAACCAATCACATGGCAGTTGCTTCAATGCATTTAGGGGTGTGGTCCTGGTCAAGACAATCTCCTGAACTCCAAACTGAATGTCAGAATGGGAAAGAAAGGTGATTTAAGCAATTTTGAGCATGGCATGGTTGTTGGTGCCAGACGGGCCGGCCTGAGTATGTCACAATCTGCTCAGTTACTGGGATTTTCACGCACAACCATTTCTAGGATTTACAAAGAATGGTGTGAAAAGGGAAAAACATCCAGTATGCGGCAGTCCTGTGGGCGAAAATGCCTTGTTGATGCTAGAGGTCAGAGGAGAATGGGCCGACTGATTCAAGCTGATAGAAGAGCAACTTTGACTGAAATAACCACTCGTTACAACTGAGGTATGCAGCAAAGCATTTGTGAAGCCACAACACGGACAACCTTGAGGCAGATGGGCTACAACAGCAGAAGACCCCACCGGGTACCACTCATCTCCACTACAAATAGGAAAAAGAGGCTACAATTTGCAAGAGCTCACCAAAATTGGACAGTTGAAGACTGGAAAAATGTTGCCTGGTCTGATGAGTCTCGATTTCTGTTGAGACATTCAGATGGTAGAGTCAGAATTTGGCGTAAACAGAATTAGAACATGGATCCATCATGCCTTGTTACCACTGTGCAGGCTGGTGGTGGTGGTGTAATGGTGTGGGGGATGTTTTCTTGGCACACTTTAGGCCCCTTAGTGCCAATTGGGCATCGTTTAAATGCCACGGCCTACCTGAGCATTGTTTCTGACCATGTCCATCCCTTTATGGCCACCATGTACCCATCCTCTGATGGCTACTTCCAGCAGGATAATGCACTATGTCACAAAGCTCGAATCATTTTAAATTGGTTTCTTGAACATGACAATGAGTTCACACTGTACTAAAATGGCCCCCACAGTCACCAGATCTCAACCCAATAGAGCATCTTTGGGATGTGGTGGAACGGGAGCTTCGTGACCCGGATGTGCATCCCACAAATCTCCATCAACTGCAAGATGCTATCCTATCAATATGGGCCAACATTTCTAAAGAATGCTTTCAGCACCTTAGAACCAGCCACGTAGAATTAAGGCAGTTCTGAAGGCGAAAAGGGGTCAAACACAGTATTAGTATGGTGTTCCTAATAATCCTTTAGGTGAGTGTATATATACTGTATATATAATTTGGATATACACACGTGTGGGTGCACTCTATTTTTACACATGTATGTGTACACACTCATAATTTGTAATAGAAATATTTCAATATTTCAATAAAATCACACAACTACAGGGGCGCTGGAAGTTAGTCACAGCTTGGGGTGCTGAGAGAAATTCGGTCTATATGACGTCATACTAAAAGCTCTGCGACATTCATGTCTTTCATTTAATCCTTTATGTATTGATAGGAGAAATGAAATGAAGTTTCGAAACTTTGAATCAATTGAACTAACTGCTTTGCAAAATGATTCCCTGTATCGAAACACCACATGCCGGTAACTCCCGCCGGTCAGAACAGTGTAAGTGCCGACCAAAAAACGCAGCACAAACACATAAAAACACCTTTTACAAACCAACTGCAAATGTTTTATTAAACGTGTATTCTATTTAATGCATTTAACAAATCATATAATTCAACTAAATATGAAGTGTTTCTATAATATGTTATTTTATTAAACATGACCTCAAGGCTAGATTATTGTAATGCTCTACTGGGTGGTTGCCCTGCACGCTTAATAAACAAACTACAGCTGGTCCAAAACGCTGCAGCTCGAGTTCTTACTTACTACTTATTAGCCCGGTTCTGTCAACACTGCATTGGCTCCCTATTAAACATCGTATAAATTTCTAAATATTGCTGTCTACTTAAAAAGCACTAAATGGTTTAGCTCCCCAGTACTTGAGCGAGCTCTTAACGCATTATAGTCCTTCACGTCTATTGCGATCTCAAAGTTCCGGCCAGTTGATAATACCTAGAATATCAAAATCGACTGCAGGCGGTAGATCCTTTTCCTATTTAGCACCAAAACTTTGGAACAGTCTTCCTACCATTGTCCGGGAAGCAGACACACTCTGTCAGTTCAAAGCTAGACTAAAAACACATCTCTTTGACCTAGCATTCACGTAATACATTATCGACTTCTATAATTCAATGTTAGGTTGCATAGATTAGGTCAGCCGGAACTGGCATCTACGCTAATTTTAGTGTCTTTGTTTATCCCGAGGTTTTCCCGCAGCCTGCCGGATCCAGGCCGTTTCCAGATCTGACGTAGGACCTTCTCCTGGACCGATGACAACGCAGTGCTGAAGTGCCAACTAGCCTCTCCCTATGGAGGATCCCAATTCCACTCTACAAATAAAGCGTTGTGGAAATTAGGGTTCACGTACCAACCCCGAAGTGATAAAATAAAATAAAATTCTGTATAAAAATGTATAGGCAAGACATGTAGTTTGTTTAGGCATGGTTTGTAGGGAATTACAAACCTGCGCACATATATTCAAATGCACATAAGTATAGAATCAATTCTTAATGCGCATGCGCAATTCTTTATCTCTGTAAAGCTGCTTTGAAATAATCTACATTGTTAAAGGGTTAGTTCACCCAAAAATGAAAATTAAGTCATTAATTACTCACCCCCATGCTGTACCAACCCCGTAAGACCTTCGTTCATCTTCGGAACACAAATGAAGATATTTTTGATTAAATCTGAGAGCTGGATCACTCCTCCATAGGCTGCCTAAGGGTCTGAAACTTGACGGTCCAGAAAGTCATTAAAGAAAATGTTTAAATATTCCATGTGCCTACAGTGGCTCAATTATAAGTTTATCAAGCGACGAGACTACTTTTTGTGCGGAAAAACAAACAAAAATAACGACTTTATTCGACTATTCCTTTTCTTCCTTGTGGGCCTGAGACGAGAGTTCAAGAGATTTCCACGACGCATGCGCGAGAACTGAGATGAGGACGTTCTTCTTCGACTCCTTCTTGTTACCGGCTGCTCACCGCTTAGAAGTATTACCGCCACCTACCGTATAAGATGACGTGTTGGAAGCGCAAAACTTTCTGTTTACAAGCAGAGGAAGACGCGCGCTGTACATACGCTTTTCAATTCGACACTTAATGTGCTGTAGGTCTCGCTATATTATATACAATGGTTAAAAAGTGTGCATTTCCAGGATGTCCGAATCGTGAGAAACCAAGCAGAGTACGTAAAAGTGCTTCAATGTTCCAAAATGAACGGCTTACCTTTTTCAATCTCCCATTTAATGATCTTGAGCGACTGAAGCTATGGCTGCTGGCTATTCAGCGGGATGTTAATTTACCACTGAAAGTCGTCAAACATATGAGGTTGTGCAGTGAACATTTTACACCTGACGACTTCAAGCCAGTTGAAAAAAACAGTCGACGATTACTGAAATCAACTGCTGTGCCAAACTTGGTTATACAGAACAACAATGTAAGTGTAAGCGGCATGTGGTGTTTGTTAAAATAACAATAACTTAACTTTATATTAGTTATGTTAAGTTTGTTTGTGAGATTGTGTGTGTGTGTGTGTGTAAATTAACATTCCAGGCTTTTTGGGTCTTTAGCAGGATGTATTTAGTTATTCAGATTCACCCTTTTAGCCCAGTCCTTACAACATTGTCACTGTTTCTATACCACAGTCTATTATAAACCACATCATGGATAACGATTTCAAAGCCATAGTCAGGTGAGGATCAAGGGTCTATAATATAATAATAGTAATCAGCTGATTGTCTAAACCCCTAATACAGCGAGGGAGAAGAACCACATTAAACTAGGCAACTATATATTTTTCTAACAGGGTAGCTGCTAGTAAAAGTTTAGCTGGCTAATATGAGCTGTTACTGTGCCTGAGCTGGTTAAAGCGTAAAGCCTTGTTTATATTCGACACGTCCGCATGAGCCCAAAGGTGCGCGCAGCAAAAATGACATGATTATAACAGCGCCCGCCTCCGCATCCCCTAGACACCATTTACTACACACAATGAGCTTTTTTTCTCTGATTTTGAAAACTCTTCGCGATCGACTTAAAATGCTTCCAAGATCGACGGGTTGGTGATTCCTGTAACGTTACTGTTTTATGGTCAATGACAAGAGTACTAATCAGCTGTCTCACGAACGTAACCAGCACATTTATCCCCACATAGCAAAGCCATAACACAGCGAGGGAGAACTAAGTTACATGAAACAATCCAACTACATATTTTACACCACTGACAAGTCACTACTCACGGTGTTTATGGCTAGCTTCTAGGTTTCTCTTTCAAGGTAGTGACGAAACGCGCTCTGTAGCGCTGTTTGTGCGCGTTCGGCTACGGTAGAAACATGACGTCACAATATGTCGACCTTCATAGAAGGGGATTCCCGCGGTTATGTGGATATAAATGTCTCATTTTAAGGTAATAAAAACATTACGGTTTATTAAGTAAGTTCTTTATACACCACTGAAAACATAGTTATGGATGTCATTTTGCATTTCTGTTAATAGATACTCAAAATTTTTACTGATTGCACCTTTAATGCAAATGGCCATTTATTAAACTATGAAGAATTTCTTAATCGTTGTAACATTCCCATTATCCCTAAAGAATTTGCTATTGTTTTTGATGCCATACCATCTGGAGTTATTAGATTGTTTCAACATATCCCATACCCCTCTTCTTTACCTGCTTTAGATCCTAATGTTATGGTGGGGAAATATTGCTTTTCATCCACTTCTTCTAATAGACCGATACTGTGATGAAGAGGCAGAAGCAGTCGGATCCATCTGCAGTAATTTATTAACACAGGTAATGAAACAGGAGAAATGATACATCAACCTCAGACAGGCATACAATGAAGGGACAATCCAGAAACAGAAGTGATACACAGGCAGGGGTCGAGGCAGGCGGCGAAGGTTCATAAACAGAGTTCAGAGTCCAGGCAAAGATCAAAGGTCCAGGGAAACTCATGCCCTGTCCACACGGACCGGGGTATTTTTATAACCGTGACTGTTTTTACGCGGTTCGGCCGTTCGTCCACACGAAAACGCACTGAAACCGAACATTTTTGAAAACCCCTGCCAGGGTGAGGATTTTCAGAAACGCCGGTTACAGTGTTGTCGTGTAGACAGTGAAACCGGGGTTTTTGCCTTGCAACGTCAGAGTGTGCGCCGTTATCAGCTGTGTTTGACATCAGATTTGCGCTTCTGATTGGCCAACGTGGCTTTAGGGTTAAGGTTTATATCGCCGCCTGCTGGCGTGGCATGCTCTTGACCGCGCTTGATTGTGTGTTTTTACGTTTTCATGTAGACGGAGACCGAGCATGTGTGGACGGGATTTTTTTTAAAAACGCTGTAGGAAAAACTCCGGTTATAAAAATACCCGTGTCCGTGTGGACATGGCCTCAGAGCACAGAGAGACTCCAGGGAAACGTACACTGTAAAAAAAAAAAAAGTTAATTTGAAGGTAACGCCATGTATTTTTTTACAGAATTTTGCCGTTTTTTCATTATACAGTGAATACCTTTTATTTTACAGATTTTTGCTTTAATTTAAAGATCCACTATTATATTTACAGGTAATTGCTTGTATTTTGGTTTAATTTTACAGTAAATATTAAGTAATATTTTACAGATTCTTTCTGTGAAATTAGAAAAAAAAAAGAAAAAAAGGTATAACTGCAGAAATCAGCAGTCATTTAACATGTTGTCCTTAAAGATCATTAAGCATGTGGGTGTCAGAGTTTTAAGGTTAAAGCTATGGTATACGATGTTAAAAATCGGTCGAGAAAGCCTGAGACGGTAGGGACATTTTAAAAAACTTATCCCGCCCCTCCACACACATACCCCTCCCCTCTGTGCTACCTGATCCCTGAGCTATGTCACGTTTGAGTTCACGTCAACGCAAGACTAGCAACACATGAAATGTTCTGCTAAGGTTTTGAGTAATTGTTATTGCAGCACACAACCCCTCTTGTTCAAACTCCGATCGGCTCGAACAGAAACCCGCTAGGCATACTGAAATATATTCAAGCACTTCAAGAAATATAATTACTTTGACCCGTGATAGGCGATGCTAAACGGCTAACATTGCCAATGCCGACCGCAGCATGAGCAAGGTGTCAAACTGATAAAAAGCTATTTATGTAAAACACGTCACAACATAAAAGTATAAATAAATGTTTACCTGCTCAACAAAAAGTCAGCCGTGTCAGCGTCGGTTTTCAGTCCCAGATCTCCCTGAAGCTTCCTCCAACGGTCAATGGGGGACCCCACATTTTTTATTTTATTTATCTCTGCTCTTTCCTCTACAGACTTTCTCTTTCGTCCAAAATTTACAGTAGGGGCAAGCAGGGGCCGCTTGCTGCTGTTGTTTATATTTTATCCATTGCTGATCTGACGCTACTTAGCTAACTACCATAGACTGTCTGTCAGCAGCTTGCACGCGTAAGGAGGGGGGCGGGGTCGGGTGCGGTTGGGTTGGAGACGCGAGCGCCAGGCGGAGTTTCAACTGGAGCTGGTGATTGGATGAGAGCAGTTGACCAATGTAAGCTGTCCGGCCGGACAGCTTACATTGGTCAACTTCTCTGCGGCTGTACAGCCAATAGACTGAATGGATTTTTTTCATTCTTTTTTCAATTCATATTGTTAGGATTGTACTATATAACCATAACCAGCATATAAACGAGGATATTAATAATGATCAATCTTTGAAATCGTATACCCTAGCTTTAAATAATTGTATTTGTATACAGTAGGTGACTTGACTTGACTATTGTGTAACACAGTAGTTTACAAAAGGTAACGATAAACATAATTTCATCACTTATTAGGCTTAGCTAATGTTAATTCCAACATGATGTTTTACACAATAATAGCATTATTTTTGAAATATTGTGCATTAACCAGATTAAGTTAAATAATTGTTTTTCTACTTTTGTCTAGGAAAGCCATCATCTTTAATTTAAGACTGCTACAGGGAGACAATGACAGCCAAACCACATGTGACCATACAGTCAATGCGTGCAGAATTATTAGGCACGTTGATTTTCTGATCATATTTTTTTTACAGACACATTTTTAACAATTCCAAACCACATTCATCTTAATAGCTACTATTAATTTAGCATTTACTCATTTATAAGTGATATATAATTGTTCATGAAGGCTGGAAATATGTTCAGGTGTGCATAATTATTAGGCACGTTTTCTTTTACAGATAAAATAAGCCAAAAAAGAGATTTAATTCAGACTGAAAAGTCAAAAAATGTGTAAATGCCCATGAGAAGGGTGCAATGCAATACTAGAAATTGCAGTTAATGCATGACCATTGGACAGTGAAATGGGTCAGTGGGTCATAAAAACAGGTGGAGAAGAAAAGACGCATGTTAAGAATTAAGAATGAAGGTGAAGAATTAAGTGTGAAACCATCAGGTCTCCAGCGCCACCATTTTCCAGAACTGCAACCTGGAGTGTCCAGAAGTGTAAGGTGTCAGGATCTCAGAGACTGTAAAGAATCCTAAAAAAACGACCCCCTCTTAATAAGAATCACAAGCTGAAGTGTATTAGCACCAGAACCACATCGTCTTGTACCCCTGTTTGAAGAATTCATCTTCCATCATCTTCTTTCATTTTTAGTCCATTTCTGCCAAACGGACTTCAGGGTATAGCAGGAGATGGACTAAAAACTCCCAAAATCTTACTGCCAGATTCTGGAAGATGATTTAATGTCTTTTACTAAACTTCATCTTGTGATTCTTATTAAGTGGGGGTCATTTTTTTAGGATTCTTTACCTCCCTTTTTTTTTTTTTGGCTTATTTTATCTGTAAAAGAAAACGTGCCTAATAATTATGCACACCTGAATATAAGACGTTTTTCATTTCCAGCATTCATGAACAATTATATATCACTTATAAAATGATTAAATACAAAATGAATAGTAGTTATTAAGATTAATGTGGTTTGGAATTGGTAAAATGTTCCTGGAGAAAAAAAAATATGATCAGAAAATCAACGTGGCTAATAATTCTGGGCCGTAATTTTTTTTAAACGCATGTGACTTGAGGCTGAGCTCTAATTGGTTTGTTTCAGATTGGCCTTGTCAAGTCAAGTCAAGTCACCTTTATTTATATAGCGCTTTTTACAATACAGATTGTATCAAAGCGCTTCACAGTGATAACATGAAAACAATATAACAAAGTTTGTTTCTAAAAGATATTGCGTCAACGTCCACCTTAAGTAAGGCAGATCAATAATATTATTGAATATTAAATGTCCCCAACTAAGCAAGCCAAAAGCCAAGGCAACAGTGGCAAGGAACCAAAACTCCATCAGGGACAGAATGGAGAAAAAAACCTTGGGAGAAACCAGGCTCAGTCGGGGGGCCAGTTCTCCTGTGGCCAACGAAGGAACAGTGCATGATTCGGGCAGCATTACAAGTCAGATTGGATCGGAACATTTAGAGTATTTTTTGGAAGTCCAAGTATGCACGCCGGTCTTAAGACGAGTTGTTGAGGATCAGTGCCGTCCACCATAGAGAGTCCATATCGCCCGTGTTGAGTCGTCACTTCATAGGCTTTGTGATTGGACCATCTGAAGTCTCCGTGAGAGGCTGGATACAAACTGGAGCAGACGAATGCCATTTTCTCGGGACTCGCGTCCCGAGATAACAGCAGAAAAGCAAAGGGAAAATAATTAGCGTAGCTGCTGTTCATAATGATGATTTCCATAACACAGGCGTAAATGACAAAACATGAGGACAGTGACTCTTGCGTCCCAAAATCACCCCCCTCCATCCCCCACTCAACTCAGCCCAGCTTACTGACCTCTACGTCCCTCCTGCTGCTGAGACCTAACCACAATCTCACAATCTCTCCGCAACCCAACCATACGCGCCAACCCGTTGACTAAGGCTGTCGAGCCCCACTGGTGCGTGAATAGGCAGTTTCAGTGGACAACGGTTCCGTATGGCATACCACCTACCGCAACACAATATCTGCCCAACCACCCGTCATTCACGCAATATACACAGGAACGTAATGACTGCAAATATTATGCAACCTATACAGATAACCTACAGTCTCTTCAAGTTTTATAGTATTAAATGCATTTGATCTGATTCAGCAGTATTATAAAAGGTAAGCATTATGTAAATGCTTGGCTGAAGAGATGCGTCTTTAATCTAGTTTTGAACTGGGACAGCGAGTCAGAGCCTCGAACAATATCAGGAAGGCTATTCCAGAGTTTAGGAGCTAAATGTGAGAACGCCCTCCCTCCTTTAGTGGACTTAGATATCCTAGGAATGACTAGAAGCCTCGAATTTAGTGATCTTAAAGAACGCGATGGATTGTAGGGCGATAGAAGGTCCATTAAATACACAGGAGCTAAACCATTTAGGGCTTTATAGGTCAGTAGTAGTACTTTGTAATTGATGCGGAACTTGATAGGTAACCAGTGTAGAGATGATAAAATTGGTGTTATATGATCATATTTTCTTGACCTAGTAAGAACTCTAGCGGCTGCATTTTGCACTAACTGTAGCTTGTTTATTGAGGATGCAGGACAACCGGCTAATAAAGCATTACAGTAATCTAGTCTCGAGGTCATGAATGCATGAACTAACTTTTCTGCATCAGAAACAGATAGCATGTTACGTAATTTAGCAATGTTTCTAAGATGGAAAAAGGCTGTTCTTGTTACATATGAAATATGATTTTCGAAAGACAAGTTGTGGTCTAGTATAACTCCCAGGTCTTTTACTGTAGAGGATAAAGTAACAGGACATCCTTCTACATTAAAGTTGTATTGTAAGTGGTTTTGTGGATAGTTTTTTGGACCAACAAGTAATACCTCCGTTTTATCTGGATTTAGAAGCAGGAAATTATGCGTCATCCAGCATTTTATATCTTTAAGACACTCTGTCAATTTTGATGAGTTAGTGTTTTCATCTGGTCGTGATGAAATATATAATTGAGTGTCATCAGCATAACAGTGGAAATCAATTCCATGTTTTCTTATAATATTACCAAGTGGCAGCATATATATTGAGAATAGCAGAGGGCCTAACACCGATCCTTGCGGCACTCCATAGTCTACTGACGTTATCTTCGATTTTTCCCCATTTAAACAAACAAAATGGTAACGGTCTGATAAATACGATCTGAACCAGCTTAATGCCTGTCCCTGAACACCAGTGTAGTTTTGTAGTCGATCCAAGAGTATTTTATGATCTATAGTGTCAAACGCAGCACTAAGATCGAGTAGAACTAATATTGAGATACAGCCTTGGTCAGAAGCTAAAAGTAAATCATTTGTAATTTTAACTAGCGCAGTTTCTGTGCTATGATGCGGTCTGAATCCTGACTGAAATTTTTCATATATCTCATTTTCTTGCATGAAAGAGCACAATTGAGCGGACACAGTCTTTTCTAGTATTTTAGACATAAATGGAAGATTTGAAATCGGTCTGTAATTTGCTAAGTTATTTGGATCTAATTGCGGTTTCTTAATGAGAGGTTTTATTACTGCCAGCTTGAATATTTTTGGAACATGACCTAAAGATAAAGACGAGTTAATAATATTAAGAAGAGGCTCTTCCACTACAGGTAACACTTCTTTCAGAAATTTAGTTGGTATTGGATCTAATAAACATGTTGTTGGTTTAGATGCAATGATAAGTTTATTTAGCTCTTCCTGTCCTATAGTTGTAAAGCAGTGTAGTTGTTCTTGAGGGGCGATAATTGCGATCCTTGTGTCAGACCCTCCCACTTTTGATTTCAGCGAATCAAATTTGTTTTTAGATATTTTGGCCTTGCGTGATTGATTGGACCGTTCTCGACATAGAAATCCATAATAAAGGCTAGATGTCTCGTCCACGCTGCTGGCCAATGGAGGTCGACGTCAGCACCTGGCGGCCATCTTGTCACAGGCAGCTCACTCACTCGTAGCATTGTGTTAATGGTGCATGTACTTTTTAAATAACCATAACTTGCTCAATTTTCTACCGATTTGCAAACGGTTTGGTTTGTTATAAACGTCAGAGATTAGTTATGACACTGCACACTTATGAAAAATAAGTGTATAAATAAATAATCAACCAGAATTATCCAGCCACGTTAATAACGTTTGTAAGAAACCAAACCGTTTGAAAATCCATCAAGATTTCAGCAAGATAAGAGTATTTGTGTTCTCACCATACATCAGTACCACATAGCCCGCCAGAAAGCTAGCCTGTGACAAGATGGCCGCCGGTGATGATGATAGATACTCTGCCGTAAGACATCTAGCCTTTATTATGGATATCTAGGTTCTCGACTTTCAAGGTAAAGCCAGGCGCAATATCTCTTTCAAGATTAATTTAAATTCGGTTTTATCTTTACAAAAATCCTTTCTCAGGGCGTTCAAACGAAGAAAAAATAAGGATGATGGAGCTTGGACGGAGTTGGCTAGCAGGATGTGATGTAAGTCATGCCTTTTATTGTTTTACCTGTTTGCTGTTTCAAAGTCCTGTCACGTAAGCGTTGTGGGCAATGAATGACACAGAAGGTAAATGAAACAATGCAGTTTAACTTGAGGCGATCGTCGGGGTTCAAGCGCAATGGCTTGTGTTGATGATATATAGGTAGGCCTATACAATGAATGGACATGTCTCTTTTAAAAAAAAATATGTTTAAGTGCCACTTTATGGAAGTATTAATATATGTCCTATAAAAAAAGACAAATTAATGTAGTGCCTCTTCTTCAATTGGACATTCTGTCATGTCTGCAACTTGACAGATATGTTGTCGATATCATTAAAATTTAAATAAAAAGAAATTCACGGTCTGTAAGTTTTTTCAAACTCAGTATTGGGCTTTATTCAACTTTATGAAACTATAATGAATTTATATGCTATTTTGATTACAAGTTATTGTAACAATTTTCTTTTAACTGTGATCTTTAAGGATTTGCTATTCTGTGGCTCCCTCTGGTGGATAACATTAGTATTAATCTCTGAATCGCTGAATTTTTGTACATTTAAAAATGTTTAATTATATAATAATATACCCACGTCAAATTCACTGATTTGTGGTACCTTATTTCATGCTTTAACCATAGACTGTAAAAAAGGCTTTAACATATTATTTTTAGCTAAGCAGTAATGACACATGATTACATCACTTGTTAAATGGTTATTTAACGATAACATTCAGTCCTGCATTCCTGATTCAGTTTGTTTGCAGATTCGATGTGGGCTCACGCGCACGACTGCCGGTATTTCGAATAATACGGTTGCTATGACGACGCGTGTTATGAATTCTGATTGCAAATATCAACAGGCTAGATCGCTTTCTGTTGATTGAGAGACGAGGCGAATTCAGAGACTTGCTGAATATTTTCTGTGCTGATCTTGCTATTTTGAAGCTGTTCGGAGGATTTCAGAGAGGAGACTATTATTCTAGAAGGAGATCGGTTGATAGATCCGTTACATAGTTTTATTTATAGTTTTATCATATTATTTCTGAGGACAATTCTATTTGTTTGTTATTTTTTTTTTATTTAAGAGGGAGTTAGGAGTTTTATTTAATTATTTGTTTAATTTAATTTGTTTTTTTGGGAGGGGTATTTCTGAGGAGAATTGTATTGTATTGTGTTTTGTATTGTATTTGTATTAACGTTATCTTATTGCAGTTTGAAGGAGGATGCCAGGCCCGACCCAGGCACAGAGCCAGGAGCTTATTCCTGGATATTTAACACCTCTGTCTTGTGAGTTTGTTTCTGCGTCCACAGGTCCGGCTCACAGGAAGAGAGAGTTGCAGAGGCCAGATGATGGACGTCCGTCCACTTCATCCAAACGCTCTCGCAGAGGTCAGAATAGGCTTTTATTAAAGTTAATAAATGATTTGTCATTGAAATTAAAAAGTTGACCACTGACATTGATTATTAATATTATTAAAATGTCTGGAATATTCCAGCCTCAGGCCGCTCCAGATCCAGGAGAGCTGCTTCCACACATTCTCCACCGGACATCATGTCCACACCATCTTTGTCCCGCTCTGTGGGGAATGTGGAGAGGTGTTTATGTGGGTTGTCGAGCTTTAGCAGCAGAGGCACGTACATCATTGAGAAGAGGAGCAGTAACAACAGATCTGAGAGCCAACATGAACAGGGCAGTTACGGAAACAGGACTTTGTCCAGATCCGACAGCCTCAACAGGAGTTTGTCCAGATCCAACAGCTTCCAAGAGTTTATGTGTCCTCCACTGCCTGGTCAAGTTCCCGTCAAGCCAACCGACACTTCTAATGTCCCGACTGCTCATGGTGCCATGGAGGCTTCACCTGTGAACAAGAGCTCGACAGGTGAGACTGAAATAAGGCAGAATGATGACTGCATTTGACAAATTAAGGTCTGGTCACATTTACTGTTTCTCAGCTAAATTTTTCTGAAATATTTTAGTTGGACAAAACGTTCTTAGAATATATTTTTGTTAAGCCAATAAGCCATGAACTCACTCGCGCTGTCTGACACACACCTGAAAACACACACACACACACACACACACATTCCCGAGTAGAGTTCTGTTTCACAACGTATTGCGTTTGAATGGTCAAATACTGATAAAATTGTCAAAATGGCTGTTGTGACCAGTGTTCATGTAAACCGAGTCGGTTAAGTTATGTCTTTAATAAGACATTGCTGTATTTAATAAAATCAATGTTTATTTAAATATATTATATTTCATAGAAAATAAATGTGAAATATTTTAAGACATGATGGCTCATATTACTTTTACCATTGCCAGAACTGTGCCAAATGAGGCCTGGAAATGTATGGTCTATTTTTAATAAAAGATTAAAAGAAATAACTATCGTTATCGTGAAATAAACAACTATTATTACATAATATTGTGAAAGAAACTTTTGGTCACCCCTAAGGGACACATTTATGCAGGTATTGAGCAGAAACAGGGCGTCGTCAGGCGGAAAGCTTGGAAATATTTGCATTACTTTGTGACATTAAAGATAAGAATTTAACAGTAAAATGGAAGTTATATCATTATATCATTGTTAAATGTGAGGTCAGAGATGTTTCTAATTTTTGTTTATGCTTAAATTGTTTCCCCTTTGTTTCAGAAAAACCTACAAAACGTAAGAGGATGGAAAGAATTTGTTCGTTCCTCAGGATCGTGTGGACGGCTATAAAGAGTCCGTCCCGCTGCTGTTCTGACAGTAAAGCTGTGGATGTTGTGGAGCCTTTCGTTCCTCCACTAGATCTGGACTCAGAGCCTGATTCTGATCCAGATCACTCCGGTGTCGAGCCAAATCATGGTAAATCTGCAGTCCTTATTTCTCAAACGTTGTTTTAAACAGTATTAACGTCTTGTTTTCCACTAAAGATATCTTGAGGCTTGTTTTCAGAGAATATTAATATTATTTTTTAGACCAGCACTGATATTTATAATATAAAACAAAGGATCTAGCAAGCTCATATTTTTCTGTTTGTTTTTCAGACTCCTTCGAGTCTCTCTATAACGCGGGAGAGATGATTGGATCCGGAGGATTCGGAAGAGTCTTCAAAGGAACACGGAAATTTGATGGCAAAAAGGTTTTTTGCTGATTCTGCTGAATTGTATAAACATGTTGCTCTTGCATGCATCAAAACATATTTAATATACACATGGTTTAATACTTAGATGCGCTTGAATGCTGTTGTTACTGTTATTGAATACTGTTTCTTTTTTCATTTTTGCAGGTTGCCATCAAGCGGATGCGCAAGACTTGCAACGATCTTTATCTTGCTATTGTAAGTTGGCCAAAAGCTGAATGTGTATTTAGTTGTTGAAGTGCTGATTACTGTAGTTAATACACCTGTAGGGAGCATTAGGTGTAAATGTAATAGACAAATAAGCCTGGAAAGGCACTGTTGATCGTATCTACCAAAATCAAAGAAAAATGATGTTTTCTTCAGATTTTTACCCAGCTAACCTTCTGTCTTCTACTTTTCCCCAGCCTGGGCGTCCCGAACCTCTCATTACAGAAGTGGCTCTGCTGCTAATGATGAGGCAAGAACCCATAAGCCCCTACGCCATACAACTACACGATTGGTTTGAACACCCTCGAAAATTCACCCTGGTGATGGAGTATCCCGAACCCTGCGAGAGCTTGCTGGACTTCATCATTCGTAATCCTCAACTGGACGAAACAACAGCACGGGTCATCATGCGACAGGCTGTGCTGGCAGTGCAACATTGCATTGAGCATGACGTTTTTCACAATGATATTCATGCGCACAATTTCCTGTTGAAGAAAGACACGTTAGAGCTCAAGCTGATAGACTTTGGCTCTGGACAGCTACTTAGTAGTGATGGCTATGACAGCGACATTTACATTGGTGAGCATTTTGGGAGTTTGGAAACCTGGATGTAATGACTTGCTGATTCTTTGACACTTTGAAAAAATTGCTCAACAATGCACAAATGTCTTGCTTACAGGAATCCTGGATTACTGCCCACCTGAAGTCTTCACAGAACCTCGATTTCACGCCGTCCCAGCAAATGTCTGGGCTCTAGGAGTGTTGCTGTACGAGATGGTGAACGCACGTCCTCCTTTTCACAATACAACGAAAATCAAAGAAGCCAAAGTTACATTTCAGAATGCCAACTTATCCAACGGTGAGTGAGTAATATTGATAACATTGATAAACACACAAAGCAAAGGCTCTGTACAGAAACAGTTAAAGGTGAAGTAACTAAGGTTTTTTGCTAAAATACATTCTCTTAACCCAGTTTATTGTTCATCAGTTACTATTAGTATGCCATTTGTGGGTTTATCTCCCCCAAAAGTGTAAACATTAAGCCTCCCAGGCTCCATCTAAACATTGAGAGCCGTCAATCTTTTTCCAGCTCAACATATAGTGTTTGGGGGCGTGGCTACTGTAGACATTTGCAAGATTGTTTGAAATATGCTTTATTTTTTGCAATTCCCCAAGGTGCCACTAGTGCAGCAGAAAATACATACTTCATCTTTTAAGGAAACACTTTACATTATATTTTTCATGTTTCAGACGCTGTTCATAAATGCCTACATTAGTGTCACATGGTCATGACTAACCAGCTCTATCCTTATTAAAATGTGTACAGAATGCAGTGATCTGATTATCCAGTGCCTAACCCTGGATCCAACTAAACGCCCGACATTAGAGCAGATCTTACAACATAGATGGATTAGAAATGATCTACTGTAGAATGGAGAAGTTCAGGAGATTCACTCGATCAGTGATTTCAGGTGTGAAGAAGTGTAACAGACAGAGAAGGATACAACATTTGTGATGTCAATTATCTTCATTTCTGGATTTTTTTTTGTAGTGAGATTTTCAAATATGTTTTGAGTTCATTTTTTAATGTTCTTGTTATAGTCAAGTCACTTTAATTTATATAGAGCTTTATACAATACAGATTGTTTCAAAGCAGCTTCACAGAAATATACAGAAAATGAACAGAATCAATTAGTAAAACAGAATTTAATTCTGCTGTAAAGAAGCTCTTAAAGAGACATTCATGTTCATATAATCTTTGTATTGGATATGATATAACATATTTGGCTTGCTGAAGTCCAGCCCAAAGACTTGGATGTAATAGGCCTGAATAATTGTTTTGCTTTTCTTCCCCAGGGTTGGACACACACCATCCAGTCTACAAAAAACACACTGGTTTAAACGCAGGATTGGATGGATATCATCCTGACAGGACACTCAAGCCACTCACGTGAGCCGCTTCACCAGAGAGATCAGAGCCTGTCCACGTCTGAGCAAGAACATGAGAGACTGAAGACTGGAAAGAAGTTAAGTCATGTCATCACAGCCACATTTGGACCCAGTTTGATGAGCTGTTGCGGAGAGTGCAAAGGAGAACACAAACTACCGCCGAGCCATTTTACCTGGCGAACAGCTGGCAATTTGTTTACTGTGAGTAACCTATTTATTAAGCTTTAATTTTAACACCTACATGAAACCCTGTGTGTGTGTGTGTGTGTGTGTATATATATATATATATATATATATATATATATATATATATGTATGTATATATGTGCATTTACCGAGCCTGGTATGATTTAAAGGATAGTATATATCACATTTAATTCAGATATAATGTATATTGTGTCATGCGTAGAATTACCCACCTTATAGCTCAACATGGTTTTCATATGAATTTGTGCTTTGACAATTGCATATTTCACATTTTTACAGGTTCCTTGCAACAGGGTTCTCTTACCGCAGCATTGCCTTCAGCACCGGGTTGGGCACAGCACTGTAGCTGGTATTGTGGCAGAAGTGGCAAAGGCCATTTGGGACTCCCTGGTGGAGGAGTATATGCCTGTTCCCACCACAGAAGATTGGTGGGAAATTGCAGCAGAGTTCTACCATCGCTGGAATTTTCCAGACTGATCCAGACTCCCAACAACTCTGGGTCACTATTCTACAACTGCAAATGGACATACTCTATTGTCCTTTTAGCAGTTGTAGATGCCAAATACTGCTTCCGTATCATAGATGTTGGCAGTTATGGAAAGAGCAGTAATGGTGGAACTCTGGCTAATAGTCCTTTCGGTAATGCTCTTCGCCGGGGCACCCTTGGCTTACCTGAGGGCACGCTGCTGCCAGGATTAGAGCACGTCTTTGTGGCAGATGAAGCCTTCCCTCTCTGTAGAGACCTGATGAGACCCTTCCCAGGTACCACCCTTCCCAGTAGACACAGGGTGTTTAACTACAGGCTTTCACGGGCAAGACTGACTGTGGAGAATGCGTTTGGTATACTTGCAGCACAGTGGCGACTGTACCGGCGTGTTATTGGCAGAACGCAGAAACCTGTGTTAAGGCCACCTGTGTTCTACACAACTTCCTGCGGAGGACAATGAGGACGGTTTCCCATGTTGGTGACGGAGAAGCCTCTGAACTTCACAACATCAGCCAAGTAGGGAGCAACAATGCTGCACGGGAAGCAATGCATGTGAGCGAGACACTCGTGAACTACTTCAGTGCTGAGGGTGCAGTTCCTTGGCAGCCACAGGCATGAAAGATTCTTCACAGAAGCAAACCAAAGGCTCTTTTAAGAGCCACCCACATTTGATTAAAAGAGCAATTTTTTCATGTGTCATTTCTCAAAACAATGATATGCTGACTGCATGTCCATGGTATCTCCATGCAAATAAATCTTATTGTGAACACACTCTAATAGGCTATGAACTGTAATATGTACTAAATTGTTTTATATATCAAATTATAAGGGTGAATGTAGTAAATAATTATGTAACAATCAAATGATGAAATAATTAGAATTTTTCAGCAAATTATCCTCTTAACAATCACAAAAAGGAACAGGTTTAAAACTAAAGCATATGTATTTATTTATCAAAACTGACCTTAGAGTGATTTTTTACCAAATTCATATGAATTCGTACGTATGACCTACCCAGACAAATGTAAATTAGAGAAATGTACAAATTCGTACGAGTGAGGTCGTACGAATTAGCCACCTTTTAATCACTCGTATGAATTGGTCGTGTGTCTACCCCGCTCTCCTCCTTCTTGACTGCGCTGGGCCTCCTAAACTATTTTATGAATTTCAAATTTCAGCCTCTCCTTTCTTCTTGGTTTTAGCAATTTAATTTAGTGCAACAAGCTTCGAATGAATAGTCCATCTGGGTCCTCTGACGTAAGACAATGTGGAATGCTGGGTTTGCCTGGATGCTTGCTGTGACTGACGGGCTGACTTGCTTTGCCTTCCAGTTTGGTTTGCGTTTCTTTTCAGTTGCCATGGCTCAATAACCCTTTTCCGGCATGTTCCCACTGCTGGCTCTTGCCTCCATGAAAGGGTTAAGAAAGGCAAGGCAAGGCAAGTTTATTTATATATCACATTTCATACACAATGGCAATTCAAAGTGCTTTACATAGAAGAAATTAAAATAATCAAAACAAATAAGAATAATTAAAACAGTTTAGAATAAAAATAAAATAAAGTAGGACTGGTCCACCCCTATCTGAAAAAAAAAAGACAAAACCAGTACAGTAAAAACAGTCGGACGAACAGTGGCACAGTGCTCATTCAGTAAAATCATAGCTAAACAGATGTGTTTTGAGTCTGGATTTAAATGTGACTAATGTAGGAGCACATCTGATCTCCTCTGGAAGCTGGTTCCAGCTGCGGCTGGCATACTAGCTAAAAGCAGACTCTCCATGCTTAGAGTGAATCCTTGGTAATTCTAGCTGATGTGATCCTAATGATCTGAGTGATCTGTTAAGTTTATATTCAGTGAGCATATCTGCAATATATTGAGGTCCTAACCCATTGAATGATTTATATACCAGTAATAATACTTTAAAATCAATCCTAAATGTATCTGGGAGCCAGTGTAAAGACCTGAGGACTGGTGTGATATGTTCATATTTTCTGGTCCTGCTCAGAATCCTGGCAGCTGCGTTCTGTATGAGCTGCAACTGTCTTATGGTCTTTTTAGGAAGGCCAGTGAGGAGTCCATTACAATAATCCACCCTTCTGGTGATAAAAGCATGAACAAGTTTCTCTAAGTCTTGATTGGAAACAAAGCATCTAATTCTTGCAATATTTTTCAGATGATAGTATGCTGATTTAGTTATTGCTTTGACATGACTACTGAAACTAAGGTCTGATTCTAGAGACACACCAAGATTCCTGACTTGATTTTTAGTTGTTAGACCCCTAGCGTCAAGGTATGCATTCACCTTGAGAACTTCTTCTTTGTTTCCAAACGCAATGACTTCAGTTTTGTCTTTGTTTAACTGAAGAAAGTTTTGGCACATCCAACTGTTTCCTTCATCAATGCATTGGCACAGGGAGTCAATGGGGCTGTAGTCGTTAGGCGATAGGGCTAAATAGAGCTGCGTGTCGTAGGAAAGGACTATCCCAGAAAGCCCCACCCAGTTTTCCAGCCTGTCAAGAAGTATGTCGTGATCGACAGTGTCAAATGCAGCACTGAGGTCGAGTAGTACCAGTACGGATAATTTGCCTGTATCAGTATTTAAGCGAATATCGTTTATTATCTTTATGAGCGCTGTCTCTGTGCTGTGATGCGATCGGAAACCAGATTGAAAATGGTCAAAGTATCCATTCGAGCTTAAGAATTTGTTCAGCTGATTGAAGACAACTTTTTCAATGATCTTGCCTATGAAAGGAAGATTTGAGATCGGTCTATAGTTGCTTAAGATGGTCTTATCCAGATTGCTCTTTTTCAGGAGGGGCTTGACAACTGCAGTTTTCAGGGAGTTTGGAAAACTCGCAGAGAGAAGTGGGCCATTTACCACTTCTAGGAGATCTGCTTCTAAGCTGTTTAACACACCCATTTTCACACCCAAGAAAGCCCATGATGGCACTGTACTTCCACGGTTTGTGACCCCCTGCTGCTGGCACACTTCTCTTTTGGTCTGTTGTTTTATTAACCTCCCGCCTATACGAGTCACGGAGGTTCTTCCACTTCTTTTTACACTCCTCCACTAAAAATACAAAACACAAACATACATACACATCACACACACATTATCATTATCCATAATCATAGCTGCGTCACCTGTTCTATATATATACTGTATATATAATTTGGATATACACACGTGTGGGTGCACTCTATTTTTACACATGTATGTCTGTGTGTGTACTCACTCATAATTTGTAATGGAAATATTTCAATCACACAACTACAGGGGCGCTGGAAGTTAGTCACAGCTGGGGGTGCTGAGAGAAATTCGGTCTATATGACGTCATACTAAAAGCTCTGCGACATTCATGTCATTCATTTAATCCTTTATGTATTGATAGGAGAAATGAAATGAAGTTTCGAGACTTTGAATCAATTGAACTAACTGCTTTGCAAAATGATTCCCTGTATCGAAACACCACATGCCGGTAACTCCTGCCGGTCAGAACAGTGTAAGTGCCGACCAAAAAACGCAGCACAAACACATAAAAACACCTTTTACAAACCAACTGCAAATGTTTTATTAAACGTGTATTCTATTTAATGCATTTAACAAATCATATAATTCAACTAAATATGAAGTGTTTCTATAATATGTTATTTTATTAAACATGACCTCAAGGCTAGATTATTGTAATGCTCTACTGGGTGGTTGCCCTGCACGCTTAATAAACAAACGTCCCGGGTTACGTATGTAACCCTAGTTCCCCGAAGGGACGGACGCTGCGTGTAATCGCAGTGGGAACGCCCTCAGCGTGACGCGTCTGAAGCATGAATGAAATCAGTCAATGGAGAGAATGAGCGTACGGCGAGTGACGTCATCGACCAGGAAGCTATAAATATCCCCTGAGCACACCAGCCGCCAGCTTAAAGTACTGAAGCAAGCGACCCAAGGGGATGCCGGGAGTATGGCAGGACACGCAGCGTCCATCCCTTCGGGGAACTAGGGTTACATACGTAACCCGGGACGTTCCCCTTCAGGGACTACCGCTGCGTGTAATCGCAGTGGGAACGCAATACCCACATCCCCATACGACCAAATCCCCGTCGTGTGTCATTAGGAGACACAAGCCGACGAGAGAACTTGAGCCCTGGGAGTGGAGCCAAGGTCACGGGAATAAAATCTGACGAAAGTGTGCGGTGAGGACCAGCCTGCCGCATCACAAAAGTCCTGAAGAGAAGCTCCTGAAAGAAGAGCTGTAGAGGCAGCCATACTCCTGGTGGAATGAGCCCTTACAGCCAAAGGTGAAGGCTGATGGGCCGAACCGTAAGCAAGCGAGATGGCCTCGACCACCCATTTGCTCATCCTTTGCTTAGATGCCGGATACCCCTTCTTAGGTGACCCAAAACAGACAAACAATTGTTCTGATTTACTCCAAAGGGCAGCTCTGTGGACATACGCATCTAAAGCCCTAACGGGACACAGCAAATTAAGTTTCTCCTGGTCTGACGTCAAAAAAGGCGGAGGACAGAAAGCCTGCAGTACTATAGGTCTAACCGAAGTGGTTGGTACCTTAGGAACATACCCTGGTCTCGGACAGAGAAAAGCCTTTACCATACCAGGAGCAAATTCCAGGCACGAGGGAGCCACCAAAAGTGCTTGAATATCTCAAATTCTTTTTAGAGATGAGATAGCAAGAAGAAGGATAGTCTTTAGAGTAGGAAACTTTTCTGAAACTTCCTCGATGGGCTCGAAAGGAGCAAGGGATAGACCTTCTAAGACGATGGCCAGATCCCAAGCTGGTACCCTCGTGCGAACTGCAGGCCTCAGCCTCAAGGTGCCACGAAGGAAGCGAGATATAAGTGGGTGTTTCCCGAGGGAACCTCCACTTGAAGGGGCGTGGTAAGCAGCTAAGGCCGCCACATACACCTTCAGTGTGGAGTGGGATAACCCTGTGGAGAGACGGTCCTGCAGGAAATCCAGCACTGTACCAACCGGGCAGTTAACTGGGTCCTGCTGACGCTCTCCACACCAAGAGGTGAAAAGTTTCCACCTCGCGGCATATAACTTCCTCGTGGCGAGAGCTCTGGATTGGAGGATGGTCTCAACGACCTCAGTCGAGAGACCAGAACCTATGAGCTGGGGCCCCTCAGAGGCCAAGCCCACAGCCTCCATAGTTCTGGGCGGGGGTGAAGGATCGACCCACTCGCCTGAGAGGGTAGATCTCTCCTGATCGGTATCTCTAGGGGAGAGCCGTCGAGGAGAGACACTAGGTCCGCAAACCATACTCGGGCCGGCCAGAACAGGGCTATTAGCAGAAGACTGAGCCCCTCCCGGCGAACCCTCTCCAGAACTCCCGGAAGCAGAGCGATCGGGGGAAAAGCGTACAAACGTGACCTCGGCCACGGATGTACCATCGCATCCAACCCCAGTGGGGCTGGCTGGCTGAGAGAGAACCACAGTGGACAGTGTGATGTCTCTCGGGACGCAAATAGGTCTACCTCGGCACGACCGAAATGTCCCCATAGGAGCTCCACCACCTCGGGGTGAAGACTGTGTCGTCTGTCCGGACAAGAACATGGTGGCCTCTTAGGTCTGGGAGGAAATGTTTCAGGGCCTGAAACACTGCCAGCATCTCTAGACAATTTATGTGCCATAGACGGTGATGGTCCTCCCACAGACCCCGAGCTGGGCGACCACTCATGATCGCCCCCAACCCGTGAGAGAGGCATCTGTCGTTAGCATAACGCGACGACAAGGAGCTCCCAACACAGGGCCTTGGGACAGAAACCAAGGATCTTTCCACATGATCGGGGCGCGATGACACCGTCGCGAACTCACGATCATGTGAAGCGGATTTCCCCTCGGGGAGAATCCCTTGGTTCTGAGCCACCACTGTAACGGTCTCATGTGCAAGAGGCCAAAATGTATCACATTGGACGCAGCTGCCATGAGACCTAACAGTCTCTGGAACTGTTTTACAGTGGATGACTGGCCTAGCTTGACCTGATCTACTGCGGCGAGAATCAAAGCAATACGAGCAGGTGACAATTGTGCCTACATCGTCGTTGAATCCCACACTACACCTAGAAAAGTGGTTCTCTGTAATGGAGAAAGAACACTCTTTTTGGCGTTGAGCCTCAGCCCCAGTCTCTTGATATGAGCAAGAACGACATCTCGGTGCCGAACCGCCTGTTGTTCCGATTGAGCTAAAATCAAGCAATCGTCTATATAATTCAGAATGCGGATGCCCTGTAACCTCAGCGGGCTATAGCAGCATCCATACACTTCGTGAATGTTCGGGGTGACAGTGCTAGGCCGAACGGAAGAACCCGATATTGGTTTGCTTCGCCCCCGAAAGCGAACCTCAGGAACTTCCTGTGTTGAGAGAGGATAGATACATGGAAGTAAGCGTCCTTTAGATCTATCGTGACAAACCAGTCCTCGGATCTGATTTGAACATCCCGAGGGACAGACACAGCGCCCTGTAACGTACTGGCAGGGAACAGCTGGTCTGGGCACTCCACAACCCTCCTCGGAGGGGGCGAGCTTCCCTCGGGAAATCGCTCGCCGAGTCTCTCTTCGCCCTGTGAAGGCAGGGTTAGTAGAGCAGACCCCTGAGGGCATCGGAAAAGACAGGGCACCGTGTTTTTGTGCAGTGAACTCAAGTCTTTCACGATGGGGACCACCCTCGGAGTCCTGACGTTCAGCACGTCAGGATTTTTTTTTTTTCAACGGGGCCTTCTTGGCGATAATGACTGTCCTCATATCAGCCCTACCGCGAGAAGGTTGCGCCGGAATTTAACGATGAAGTACCGGCTGTAGTATCCTAACTCCCTGCTGGGTGGAGGAACCCGCTCTAAGGCTCCTTTCACCAGGAGAGTTTTTACCTCCTGTTCTAATACCAGAGCCTGCTCGGGGCCCACAACTGTGGGTAGAACCCCTCTGAACCGAGGTGGACGCGTTCTGAACTGAATAGCGTACCCGTTCTCTATAGTATTCAGGCCACTGAGAAACATTGGGGAGAATTTTCCATACCACCAGGAACTCTACTAAGGGAACCAGCCTCTCGAGGTTGGCCTCTGGATGAACATCCCGAGTGACAGACACAGCGCCCTGTAACACACTGGCAGGGAACAGCTGGTCTGGGCACTCCACAACCCTCCTCGGAGGGGGCGAGCGTCCCTCGGGAAATCGCTCGCCGAGTCTCTCTACGCCCTGTGAAGGCAGGGTTAGTAGAGCAGACCCCTGAGGGCATCGGGAAAGACAGGGCACCGTGTTTTTGTGCAGTGAACTCAAGTCTTTCACGATGGTTCCTCAGAGTCCTGACGCTCAGCACGTCAGGATTTTTTCGACGCGGCCTTCTTGGTAATAATGACTGTCCTCAGATCAGCCCTACCGCGAGAAGGTCGCGCCGGAGAGCGCCCCGCCTCGTCCCTCCAGTTTCTCTGCGGGGGGGCACGAGACGCGACACTTCGTTTCTGCTGCGCTCTTTTTGAGGTACTCGGCGACTGGGACTGCACTCCGCCGCCGAGTAAGCCTTCCCCACTAACACATAAGTATTTTAGTGGTTTAGAGGGCAGAGCCGGTGCTTTAAGTGAAGACGATGAAGCAGGCGAGAGATAGCTGACGAGCGTCTCCTCTGCCTTCGGCATCGTCACATAACCAGCAGATTTAGCACCAACAATGTTATTATTTTTTCATAAACATTGGACTGATTTGTGTAAATTCTGCTTGACACCGGTCTAACCCAGGTCTTTGAAACCTTTTTTTTTTTTTTTTTTTTTTTTTTTCCTTTTTTTTTTGAAGATCTGGGAAAAACAGTAAGCACGGGCGAGAAGGTTGAGGTTGTGCAGACAGAAATCTATCATCTAGTTTTCTCTTTTAATTCTAGAATCCTGTCTATCAGCTGGCCACTCGATACTGTTTTTTTTTTTGTTTTTTTAGCTTTTCAACAGCCCGAGATAACATATCCATCAAACCTTCTTCATTTGCAGTATAATGTGATAAACTAGTCTCTGATGCAAAACTTTCGACATCCAGCTCCTCAGAACTGGATAATCTCAATTCAACATCATCATGTGCCTTCACCCGGGCAGAAGTAACCGCTGCAGCGCGTGCTTCCAAAGCCGGGTGAGAGGCAATGGATCCCGCCGGAGAAAGCCGAGATAGGGCGGGGCCCGTCTCAACGTCGCCGGTGAGATCCATCTGCGAACCCCAAGACAAGCGCCGCCGCTCTGCCTCAACAGAAGCGGGACCCGAGCCTTGGGGAGCTCGCAGCAAACCACTCTCCTCGAAGAGCGATCGCCGCGAGCACAGAGTTCTCAGAGGAAAGCGCTCGCAATGCTCACAATCGACTCCCTCGAGAGCCGACTGGGCATGCTGCACTCCCAAACAAGCCACACATAGCTCGTGTGAATCCCCACCCGTGATGTATCGAGCACAGGGGGGAACACACTTCTTATACTGCTCGCTCATATTGTTTTTTTTATATATAATATATATATAGTGATAAACTCCTGACAGAACAGACAAACACAATCGACAGATTCAGACACACCTCAGAGCTTGCTGAAGTACAAAAAGCTGGCGGCTGGTGTGCTCAGGGGATATTTATAGCTTCCTGGTCGATGACGTCACTCGCCGTACGCTCATTCTCTCCATTGACTGATTTCATTCATGCTTCAGACGCGTCACGCTGAGGGCGTTCCCACTGCGATTACACGCAGCGGTAGTCCCTGAAGAGGAACTACAGCTGGTCCAAAACTTTGCAGCTCGAGTTCTTACTAGAACCAGGAAGTATGACCATATTAGCCCGGTTCTGTCAACGCTGCATTGGCTCCCTATTAAACATTGTATACATTTCAAAATATTGCTGTCTACTTAAAAAGCACTAAATGGTTTAGCTCCCCAGTACTTGAGCGAGCTCTTAACGCATTATAGTCCTTCACGTCTATTGCGATCTCAAAGTTCCGGCTAGTTGATAATACCTAGAATATCTAAATCGACTGCTGGCGGTAGATCCTTTCCCTATTTAGCAGCAAAACTTTGGAACAGTCTTCCTACCATTGTCCGGGAAGCAGACACACTCTGTCAGTTCAAAGCTAGACTAAAAACACATCTCTTTGACCTAGCATTCACATAATACATTATCGACTTCTATAATTCAATGTTAGGCTGCATAGATTAGGTCAGCCGGAACTGGGAACACTTCCCTTAAATCCTGATGTACTCGTTACATCATAAAAAGAATGGCATCTACGCTAATTTTAGTGTCTTTGTTTATCCCGAGGTTTTCCCGCAGCCTGCCGGATCCAGGCCGTTTCCAGATCTGACGTAGGACCTTCTCCTGGACCGATGACAACGCAGTGCTGAAGTGCCAACTAGCCTCTCCCTATGGAGGATCCCAATTCCACTCTACAGATAAAGCGTTGTGGAAATTAGGGTTCACGTACCAACCCCGAAGTGATAAAATAAAATAAAATTCTGTATAAAAAATTTATAGGCAAGACATGTAGTTTGTTTAGGGATGGTTTGTAGGGAATTACAAACCTGCGCACATATATTCAAATGCACATAAGTATAGAATCAATTCTTAATGCGCATGTGAACGCCATCAGCGTTCATCACAGGTTCGCGTTTAAAGTCTGTTTAGAGAGAACGATGTCATCTTAGCGGCCCCTAATTTAATAACAAATGATCATTTCACCGGAAGTGAATCAATCAAAACTAACTTTAGCTGGAAAATAACATTATTCAAGAACTGCTATAAAACCAAACCAATCTCTGTTACCTTACATTATATTAAGTTTATCTCTGTAAAGCTGCTTTGAAATAATCTACATTGTTAAAAGCGCTATATAAATGAGGATGACTTACTGCATTCAGAGTTTACACCTCTTGGGGGCAGAGTGCCATTTGCCTGGAAGACACACCCTCCTTTGTGTACAAGTTATCCCTAAAACTCTTAATAACTTATTACCTTTTGGTTTACCTCTTTGGGAATGAGATATTTGTACCAGTCGCACTGAGACATTTCAAATGATAACAAACGTGTGTAATACTGTATGATAATTATTCACATTAAACCATATCGATTTTTGGGTGAATTTCAGGTGATCTCAGCATGATAGAAAGAGGGAACGGGGGAATGGCGGGTCAAGGGAAAAAGATGTAGATTAGGATTGCTTAGGTGAGACTTGCGTCTCGAATCAATGCAGGTGAGAACTTCACAAGAGAGAGTTCAAATGTTAATTTCCAGCAAGGTCCTTTGTCTTCACAGGGAGTGGTTGCTCCTCAAACAGACTGCCTGGCATTTCCTAATTTCTCAAGTCTTACACCCCTAACTGACCATAAGGCTATTTTGATAAAAATTAAACTCTCTGTTAGCACTTTAAATTCTATTAAACCATCATATTGGAAGTTAAATAGTAGGCCTCCTTCGGTCGTTTTTAGACCATGGGTATTGCGCCCTAAGAGTTCGTAGTGTTGCGACTAAAACAGCATCGTCGGTGGCTGGTGAGTCCAATGCGGGAATGACAGTCTCTGCTGCACAAAGTGCAGATGTAGTTGGTCGTGGCTTGTTGTCCGTGTGTGCGTGTCTTCCGACTAGTTCTTCTCTCCTCTGCTAGCTTCAAGATCTTCTCCTCGCCTGTATTTAGCTGTTTCTTGAGCATACAGCGCCAGCTGCTGCGGTTAGCTGCAATGTCCTCCCAGATATCTGTATTGATGTCCAAGGCTTTCATGTCTCACTTGCAGACATCTTTGTATCTCAACTGGGGGCGACCTTTGGGTCTTTTGCTGTATGCGAATAGAGCAGGGGTGTCAAACTCATTTTTACCCCGGGCCACATCAGCATTATGGTTGGCCTCAAAGGGCCAGTTGTAACTATAAAACTGTGTAAATGTAGCTACTTCTTAAAATATTGTTAAATAACTCTCTCTGCATTTGTCATCCAAGTGAATGCTGCACATTACTGGTGGTTGAGGTGTATAGCGCTTTGAGTACCTAGAAAAGCGCTATATAAATGTAACAAATTATTATTATAAAATTGTTTGATTTGATAATTATTTATTCAAGTGTACAAATACAGCAAATGCATTCACATTAATGTAAAATATATGTGAGCACATTGCTCTGTGTTATTATAACATAAATCCCTTTAATTTATCAGGTTAAGAAAAAACTTTTCAAGTGAATAACAAAGACAAATATCATTAAACACAAGTTATTAAATCAACTTTGTTTAAAACTTTGTCACAGTTGAGAGGGGCAAAACTATGGTCCAACACATACAGTAAGTGTGAGAGGCTAAGAACATGTGTAACAGATGTGGCATTTTACAAAAACTAAAGGCTACAGACAGCCTTGCAGAGGGCATATCCAATCCAACTAATAAGATATGGTTTTGATTACAGTAAACTTTTTGCATGGACGCATACACCTGTAAACACACTGAATACATTGCTTCATAGTACACAAAGTAGTATGTCTAATTAACTCAAAATGGCAATAAGGGTTGTCTCAGTTCACAACTGTATTGGTCAAGTTCTGAGTGAAGTTGATGAGGTGATGCTGCTTGACCTCAACACACCAAAGATCCTTTCTCAGCTTACCTACACCATATTCCACACCATCCTCATCCATTTCATGTTCTGAAAATAACAAACACAAAACAAAATGCAAGTTCAACCATTACATTTCACACATATTACACTGTACTTATTCGATTGAAATATTTTTTTTTATATTTGCAATTCAGGTTTATAAAAATGCTTACCTATTTGTTTTCTGGCTGGATGTCTGACACCGTTTTCCTCTGGTCAGTCCGTCAATGTCTGGCTTTAGATCTTGTGCTGTAGCAATCTGTAAAACAGCGTGGAGGTTGTCATCGTTGATGCGTGATCTGTGCTTGGTCTTGTTTAGATTCATTATTGAAAACATCTGTTCGCACAGGTAGGTGCTCCCAAACATGGACAGAACGCGGGCAGCATGAAGCCGGAGCTGCAGCATCAAAGCAGGGGGCGGTAGGTTGTAAAAGTCCTCGATTGCAGCATCCTGGAACTTTGCTCTCAGGCCACTATTGCTTTGAAGTACTATTAACTCCATCTGAAGGAGATGGGGCGCACTGTCGACGTCAGCGGCGAAAGGATTGGCAAAGATGGCAAAGCCTGGGTGCTGTGTTTTAAAGTCAGAGAAGCGCCGATCAAATTCAATTATTAACCGGTTCACTTTGGTAGCCAACCGAGCGCATGAAAAAGCATCAGAGACTGAGGCGGAGATGCTCTGACAGACAGGAAAGTGGGCAAGATTATCATGTTCAGGTTGGGACTTCCACATGTGCAGTTTACGCTGGAAAGCTGTGATCATGTCGGACATCTGCGTGATGACTTGTTTGCGTCCCTGCAGCCTCTGATTCAGTTGAGCGAGATGCTCCGCTAGGTCACACAACATAGCAAAGTCACACAGCCAGTTTGGATCAGACAGTTCTACCAGAAAGACTCGGGAGAATAAATACTGTAACAATAAATACATTTATTGATAGCCCAGCAAGCAATAAAGTTCTTTGGCGTAGGCCCCGTCCATAGCTCGCAATCCGAGGGTCCGGACTCTGCATTTCCCGCCTGAAGACGAAGGCAGGGGCGCAGCCGACCCCCCGTGAGGTATAGGAAGGGACCATCCTGGTGGTGGTGGGGAGGATGGAGGGGTAGGGACCATTCTGGTGGTGGTGGGGAGGATGGAGGTGAATGAAAGCGTCAGCATCTGCGAACTCAGACATGTGTAAGTACTGGTCTTTTATACCGCAAGTATTAGACACGATTGGATAGATGAGAAGGTAATAAGTGACGTAGCAATTGAGTCTTCCCGGCAGAACTTAACGCTAAAGCTTCCATTTCTACCAGAAAGACTCGGGAGAATAAATACTGTAACAATAAATACATTTATTGATAGCCCAGCAAGCAATAAAGTTCTTTGGCGTAGGCCCCGTCCATAGCTCGCAATCCGAGGGTCCGGACTCTGCATTTCCCGCCTGAAGACGAAGGCAGGGGCGCAGCCGACCCCCAAAATATGTGGAAGATAATTCCACCAGGACGGAGCCCACCCCCAAAGAACGGTAAAGAAAGGTATACCCACCAGTCGTGTATCCTGTAGAGCCTAAAAATAGAAAGAAAAGGGAGTTAATAATGGCATGACATGAATTGTGGAAAGCCTCGTAGCCAATAACTAATTAGTAGAGACGACTTCATAGTAAGCCTGAAAGGTACTATGAGAAGACGTGCATTTATGCATTTATGTTCTGCTGCTGTATGTACATTAGCATTTATCCATGCTGACGCTTCCATCCAGAGCGACTTATGCTTTGAGACGCACTTACGTCTGATCGAACCAGTTTCCCTGAGAATGAGTTGGAGGGAAGCAAAGTTTTGTAGAATTGTGACTTAACTGAGAACGAGGCTACTTAGGACATAGGGACAGGTCATGGAACAAAAAGCTGTTATAGGACCACAGAGAAAAGGCCACCTTGGGCATACAGAACCGGCCATATGGGACAAGGCCGTAACAGACCGCACAGAGACAAGGCCTCGATGGACCACACAAAACAGAGCCACATTGGCCAGGCCTCATTGGACCACACAGAGACAAGGCCGCGATGGACCACACAGACAATGCCACATTGGGCCGGCCTCATTGGACCACACAGAGCAGGCCACCTAGGGCCGCACACAGAGCAGGCCTCCTTAGACCGCAAACTGGCCACATGGACCACACGGCCATGATAGACCACAGACACAAGGCCGCCCGGCCACATGGCCTTGCTAGACCACAGAGACAAGGCCGCAATGAGCCACAACGGCCTCTAATGCCGCACATAGAACGAGGTAGACTGGACAAGGCCGCAAGGCCACACAAAACCAGGCCGCAAGGACCACAAGACCACATGGCCATTTTTTAGCGAGGCAACAATGCCTCAAGGCCGCTTGGCCACACAGACAACGGCCGCTTGGCCACATTGAACCGCGCCACTAAAGGCCACAGACCACTGGCCATTTTTTACATACAGGACAAGGCAACTTGTGCCACGAGGCCACTATAGACCACACAGAGCAAGCCACACAGACAACAGCCACTAGGCCACATTGAACCGCGCCCCTAAGGGCCACAGACCACTGGCCATTTTTTACATACAGGACAAGGCATCTTGTGCCACAAGGCCTCTAGACCCACACAGAGACAAGGCCCGCTGGGCCACAAGGCTGCTAAAGCCATACATAGACAGAACCACTCATAGACAAGGCCTTAGGCCACATAGAACCAATGCCATAACTGGCCACAAGACCACGGGACAAGGCCACATTAGGCTACACGGTCACAGTAGACCACACTGAACATAGAATGAGGCCGCAGGGGCCGCGATATCGTAAGCCCACACTGAGACGAGTTTACACAGGGACATCGGCCACTAGGCCACACAGAACCGAGGCCATAAGGGCCACAAGACCATGAAGGCCACACATAGGATAAGGCAACATTATGCCACAAGGCCTTTCAGACCCACACAGAGACAAGGCCCGCTGGGCCACAAGGCTGCTAATGCCACACAGATACAAGGCCAACGAGACACGGCCACTAGGCCACACCGAACCATGCCATAACTGGCCACAAGACCACGGGACAAGGCCACATTAGGCTACACGGTCACAGTAGACCACACTGAACATGTATATCATGCACTTGCATGATTTTTTTTTTTTTTTTTTTTTTTTTTTTTTTAATACCATAAAGACCACATGGGACAAGACCACAACGGCTACTACTGCCACATGGAGACAAGGCCACATAAAGACAAGGCCACTAGGCCACATATAGACAATGACCCATTGACCATTTGCATTTGCAAAATTCGAGCAGAATTTTTAAGACAATTGTGAGAATGGATTATCATGGCACCACCACCAGTAGTTGCAAAGGTTATTTACCTGACAGTTTTAGTGAAGAGCTTGCTGAGCTTCGAGGATGATCTTTGGATCAGGTCTTATGTAAGACTCGAATGCAGAGGAAGACCATCTGCCCATGATTTTGATGGCTGCTGTAGAGATACCGCGTTCGGCTGCTGTTGTGGCGGCCCCAATCCTGAAGGAATGGCCAGTATACAGGGAGGGAGATAAACTGCAGCTTATAAGGACAGAAACTAGATGAGACCTGAACCAGGCTTTAGAGAGAGGAGCACCGTTAGGAAGAATGAATAAGGGGGAGTGGTCTGAGGATCGCGAACGGATTTTAAGAAATTTGAGCATAGATGAGAAGGGACAGAAATTATTGTGGATTTTAGAGATAGTTAATGTGACGCCAGAACCTTGAGAATCATTCTTAGAGTGCTTTAGGAAGAGTGTAAAGAATTTAGGTGAAAAGTGTAAATCAGAGAAAGAAAGATCGCGCGCAGGATCGAAATGGTTGGTTGATGAAGTGAATTCCCCTGGACGCATAAAACCATAAAAGGCGATTAAAAACACGGCTTCTAGCATAACGTTAATGTACATGGAAAAAAGCCCATTACGGAGAGAATTGATCAATCTTTGCAGGAGAGGCAAAGTGAGAGGCAACCGTTTATCTGGACAATGGCTAGAAGACTTACTCATGCCTTTAAGCAATAAGCGAATGGAAGTAGCAGTAAAAAGACTTGGAAAGTCGGGATTGAAGTATTTTGCGTAAAATTGAACGCCTGCGAGTAATCTACGGATGGAGGAAATTTTTAAATTGCAATTTTCGAATTTAAAAACAAGAAAGGAGCAGACGGTGGTAATCAAGATGGGAAAAAGAGGAATCTGAAAGGAAAAACAAAACATTAAAAACGAAGACCAAGCGGAAGTGTAAGCTTTAAAAGTGGAAGGAGCTACTCCTTTAGACATATAATGTCTGGCTGATTTAAGCAAATCATCTAATTTAACATTGTTGCTGATAAGGAAGGGCATGGTGTTGGATCCGAGTTGGCTGAGGGGCAAAGCCGTCTGAAAGTCTGAAAGTGAAAGCGAGAGAGCGCGTCAGCAATGACATTTGAATGCCCGGGTATGTGGGCAGCCTTTATGATGAAGTTGTACGTTACTGATTGCCAGATTAAGCGTCTCACGAAAGGCATGATCGAGAGGCAGGATGATCTACCTTTATTAATGATGGCAACTGTGGCTTCATTATCGCAAAACATAATAATGCGTTTCCTTGACCACGCTGAGCCCCAAATTATACTAGCCACGACTAAAGGATAAATCTCGTAGAGTGCGGAAGAAACGTGACCTAGAGTAACCGTAGGAAAATCGATTGGCCATTTCTCTGCAAACCATTGCCCTTGAAAAAAAAACCCGAAACCGATAGATGGAGCGGCGTCGGTAAACAGATGAAGTTCTGCGGATGATTCGAAAGCGTCATTGTAAAAAAAAGAAATGCCGTTCCACTCGTTTAGCAACAGAGTCCAAAATTTAATGTCAGATAGACATCCTTCGTCTAAATGGAGCGATTCGCTTAGATCTTGCACTGAATGAGCCAATGTAAGCAGACGAGAAATAAAAGCCCTGCCTTGCGGGATGATACTCATGGCAAAATTTAGGTGCCCAAGCAAAGAAAGCATATCGCGTTTCGAGACGACGTTTAGGGAGGAAAAAGATTCCAGAAAAGATCTGATCCTTAGAAGTTTTTCATGAGGAAGAGAAGCTTGCATTTTTATGGTATCGAGAAATATGCCTAGGAATTCTAACGAAGTAGAAGGGCCCAACGTTTTTTCAGCGGAGAGGGGTACGCCGACGTCGCTAAAAACCTGTTTAAGTATGTCGAGAACGGTAGATTGGGAAGAAGGAAAATCGATCAACAAAAAATCGTCAAGTAAGTGCAAAACGAAAGGAAGCTTGCAGACATTCAGAAGGATCCAACACAAGGCTTCGGAAAGACTGTTGAAAATATGAGGACTACTTCTACATCCGAATGTGAGCCTTACAGCGAAATAGAATTTAGAATTCCATTTGACTCCGAAGAGTGGCCAATCGGAGGGATGAATTGGCATAGTTTTGAAAGCGTCTGTTATATCAGCTTTAGCTAGCCAAGCGCCTTGACCGGCTAACTTGATCAACTGAATGGCATTGTCGACCGAGGCATAATGAAGGGAAAAAGGGGTTAAAGGAATACATTCGTTAACGCTTGCTATATCATAGGAATGGGGAGAAGACATGTCAAAAATGAGACGTTTTTTGCCGGAATATTTACGCGTTGCGACGCCGATGGAATTGACGCGAAAAGGAGAAAAAGGAGGAGAAGCGAAAGGGCCAATGACGTATCCTTTATTGACCTCTTTCTCTAGTAGTGCTGAAACCACGTCGGGTTCGTTTCTAGCTGATTGCAAATTTTTTGCTACAAAAGAAACAGTAAGATGGGAAAGGACGCCCACCCGAAACCCTTGGGACAAACCGGTGATAAGATAATCGACGAAGGACGGATCAGGGTGAGAAAAAAGGTAGCTTGAAAGGTTTGGTATATTAATGGGAGTAGATGGGTGACTATTCAGAATTTTCTCTGAAATGGGGCTTTCCCCCGGGTTGGCGGTTTGAACCGGCGTGGACAGACAGATTTCGGGTGCGGATCCTTGCAGGAACTACAAATATGAGCAAATTTGCAATTAGCATAAGAACAGACAGATTCATTGAATGAGACACATATAGGAACGCCATTAAACTCAGCAACACGGCGACCTCTGCTGTTTGAAGAGAGTCTTACGTTTTCAGCACCACGGTCAGCGAACGAACCATGGCTTGCGAAAGCTTTGGGGCAAAATGAAGCCGTGTGCCCATGACCGCTGCAAATAGCACAAGCCAAGCTTTTTTGGCCGCCGAAATGCCGGACGAGTAGTTCCGTGTCTGTGATTGACCAGTCTAACCTTGTATTGTAAATTGTGATGAAGGAAGCCGCTTTAGCAGAGAATGACTTGTGGTATTCATAAAATAACGTGCCTCCATATCTTTGACTAAAGTCCGCCATCATAGCTAGATAGAGATCTAGCTCTTCTCTTCTCTCTGGAAAAACCTGGCACAAAATGTCTCGGTAAATGCTAAAAGCAATTACGAATTCACCAAACGAGAGATTACATTGTAAACGAGGATCAGAGGTTTTAAGAAGGACTGCCACGTCACCACAGTCGACCATTTTCCTGTCAGCCGCAGGCGAAGGAAGCAATAATGTAGCCAAGTTAATGTCCTTACCTTGGATAATGTTCGATCTTAAGTGAGAGGACACAGTTGCTGCGGCAGGAGAAACAAAACGCCTACCGAAGGCTTGCGCTGGAGCAGCTGTTGAGAGATTGAAGTTAGAAGGAGCCGGTGGAGCAGTAACCTCTCCAAATGGCGACTGAATCGCTGGGAGAGAAGCAGGCAGGGCAGCTGATGTTGAAGGCACGTTCGACTGGCTGGTTAGTCCGAGAGAAGGAAAATTAATTTGTGGAACAGCTGAGGAGTTCGACGCCGGATCTGAGCTGAGGTTTGGATTAGCCAGGGAATGTTCGAGGGACGACATTTTGGTCTCCAGTCCTTTGACCGTCTTAGAAAGGCTTTGAACTGCAGATATGAGCTGATAGTTTGTGTCTGTGGAGATGTCGATCTGCGGAGAGGATGGCGCCTGAGCAGGTAGCTGTATCCTTTTAGCTGGATGGGGTGAAGATGTTTTAGCAGTTCTTTTCCTGCCAGTTGGTTTTGGCTGTACTGCTGAAGTAGAAGCTTTTGGGGTCGAAGGGAGAGAGACTGGAGGATTACCCAAGGTATTTTGGGCCAAAAGCATTAGATCTTCTCTTGAGAGACCGTGACTGATGGGTATGCCGGCGTCCTCGAGAGCGTTAATCAAGCTCGCGGAAGACCACTGCGCCCAAGGAGAAGCGCGGCATTGAATGCGCGAGCTGCGGCGTGCAGCGGGAGGAGACGGCGGGACGAAATCTACGTCAGAATCTGAGTAGTCGCAAACGAAGTGCGAGGTCTGGGACATGTTTGGTCGGCAACTGATGTGAGCAATCGAATGAAAGCGTCAGCATCTGCGAACTCAGACATGTGTAAGTACTGGTCTTTTATACCGCAAGTATTAGACACGATTGGATAGATGAGAAGGTAATAAGTGACGTAGCAATTGAGTCTTCCCGGCAGAACTTAACGCTAAAGCTTCCATTTCATGCAAGGGTTTTCCTTTACTTTGCATGAAAAGCGCAATTTCTTCCCTTAGCTCAAAAAATCGTTTGAGGACCACGCTCCTACTCAGCCACCTTACTTCTGTATGGTACGGCACATCTCCATGCTCCGACCCCAACTCCTTTAAAAACAGCTGGAACTGGCGGTGATTCAGGCCACGCGCTCGAATGAAGTTCACTGTTTTCATGACTGTGCTCATTATATCATCCAGTTCCAGAACCTTTCCACACAGAGCTTCTTGGTGGATAATGCAATTATAAGTTATCAGAGGTGTGTGGCAGTTACTTTTTTGCATTTTCTCCTTCACTAGTCCAACCAAGCCTGCTTTTTCTCCACACATCGCAGGTGCGCCATCGGTAGTTAGCCCCACCAACTTTTCCCAAGGTAATTTAGTTTTACTTACGGACCTCTCCACCGCATCAAAAATGTCCTTCCCCTTCATCGTCCCATGCATTGCAACTACACCCAAGAGCTCCTCACTGATAGTGAAGTCTGCTTTCACGCCTCTTATAAAAATGGATAGTTGCGCTGTATCCGTATTGTCTGTACTTTCATCAACAGCTAATGAAAAAGTCTGGTAACTGCGTGTCTCTTCGGCCAGCTGTGTTGTCAGATTGCCTGCCAGTTCCTTAACTCGGTCTGCGATGGTGTTTCTTGACAAACTGACATTTTTAAAATTCTGTATCTGGTCAGGGCACACCTGCTCACATACCTTTAGCATACTCCTCTTCAAAAATGCTCCCTCTGAAAAACACTTGGAAGCGCGGGCGATTTCTTCAGCCACAATAAAGCTAGCTTTCACGGCTGCATCATTTTTTGCTGTGGCTTTTGTGAACATATTTTGCTGCCATTGCAGTCTGCTTTTCAATTCTTGAACAATTTGATTTTTTTCTTGGAGACTAGAGTTAGCATACTTCGCTCCATGTTTGCTGTCAAAATGCCGACGTAAAATGTATTCCTTCATCACCGACACTGCCTCGCCACACAGAAGACATACCGGTTTTTCTCCTTGAAGTACAAACATGTATTCACTTTCCCATCGTTCTTTAAATTGCCTCCCCTCTGCATCAATTTTTCTCTTTTTGGACATTTTAGTTTATAAATTTTAAATTTGGGTTATCTATAGCTCTTCCTCAACTCCACAGTTAAGCGCAGATATGGAAACACTGCTATCTAGTGGCACGATGCCGTCATTTCACGGGTGACAAAATCGTCATGCATTGTGGGAGATGTAGTTTTTGGTCAATGTATGCTGTAAGCATACTTTATTTTAAGTCAATCATATGCCTTTTGATCTCGCGCGGGCCACATAAAATGACAGGGAGGGCCGGATACGGCCCGCAGGCCTTGAGTTTGACACATGTGCTCTATATGGAGCAAATGAGCTCTTCCGTTGGGTCCTAAAGTCAGTTACTCTTGAGTTTGCATTCATACACGACATTATAAATAAATTTAAAAATTTGGTAAAGTTTTAGCATTTTTAGTTTGAATTTTGAGCATTTTTAGGTTTTTCTATGTGTACTAAAGCATTCCTCGCATTCCAATAATTCCTATGGGGGTCGAATTGACCCGCAAGGGAAAGATTTGTTACTTTTTTAAATTTCAACCACAAAGCTCCTCGAATCCATTCAATTTTTGTTTGTTTTTTTGTTTGTTTTTTTGTGGATTCGTGGTTCAAGTGCGACAAATGTCCATGGGGTCTTGTCCTGGGGTCAAAGCAACTCGCACTGAAATCGCTGGTGTTTCTGGCGTCACAAACTACCTTGTAACCAATCAGGTTGTGTGAGTGAATCTCTGAGCTGGTGAGAGTTTATCTTGTTTGATCAGAATCTTACTGATTCCAAAAGACTAATAATATGAATATTTATTTGTGTGTATAGATAGATAGATAGATATGAAACG
Source organism: Tiaroga cobitis (assembly GCA_030578255.1). Taxonomy (NCBI): domain Eukaryota; kingdom Metazoa; phylum Chordata; class Actinopteri; order Cypriniformes; family Leuciscidae; genus Tiaroga; species Tiaroga cobitis. Next base: position 9,982,455 of record CM060603.1, on the reverse strand, counting down.
TCATGCTCACTGATCTCCACTAGATGGCAGCACTGTCATCAGTTCAGTTTCAAGTCTGAATAAACTTCAATTCGTTCATACTTCCATTAGTAGAAAGAGCAGAGTATTTAAACTAAATTCATTCGATATTTGACTTTCGATATTTTTTTTTACCAATTTAACAGGAGTCAGAAAACAAGCAGTCAAATGAAAAGTTACTTTAATAAGTTAAATATATTGGTGTGCATAAAAACAAGCAATGGGTTTCTTATATATCTTTTAAATATCATTTTTATTCAATTCAGTTTCTTTTTTAACCCATTATTAGTTTATACGTAAAATGTTGTTTACATATAGTTATCAACAGTCAATATTAATTCCTCATATATAAAAAATCTTAATTTTTCACATACACATGTTCAACTGGCAGCCTACAGCAGTTCAATCGTTTGCAGTATTAAAGTCATCAGCTGTTTGTGGTTTTCCACTGATGTTACCAATTCACCAACATTCATTACAACATACTTCTAATAGTTGTTGTTATGTTTGTTGTTGTTATTGTTTTTGCTATTATTACTTTTATTATTGGTGTTGTTGTTATTTTTTTTTAGTTTTGCCATTCATTTTGTTGTTGTTGTTTAAATTTTGCTGTTATTACTTTTGTTGTTTTTATTTTTGTAGTAGTTTAGTTTATTTTTGTTGTTGTTATTACGTTTTTTTTTATTAAAAAAAAAAACAACCACCGAGGCCCCGATGGCCAAACATGATTTTTTTAAGCACGAGGTCGAAGGCGCGCGCGGCAAAAATGACGTCATCGTGGAGTGGGCGGTAGTGCGCGTTGAGTGCGCGAGACCCCTATGGGTAACTGGCGGCTTCACTTCTGACCAATGGAAGAGAGCGAAGGGGCTCGTCCATCTTTTTTTACAGTCGGTCTAAGTTAGTCGCTTATATTTACAAAATGAGTCGACAAAAGCATAATGAGCTTTTTTCATGAACATAAATGTCCATGTTTAATAAAAATGTTCACGAAACTAAATGAAAATGTTTATTGGAATTATAAAATATTTAAGAGATCGTTAATAAAGCTGTTAAAGGGACACTAAGTAAGAATTACTCCCATCTAGCGGTGAAATTGTATTTTGCATTCAAACGAATTGTGCTCTCCAGCGCCTCGCGTTTTCAAATGCGTGTTGCATCTACGGTAGCCGTTATGTACCAAAAAGCTATGACAGGATGTCTTCTAATAGCACTTCGTCGAGTTTTCCTTTGGGTGAACAGGCTTGTTATTTCAAACAAACTTCAAATTGACACAACGAACAAATGAATGTTACAGTATGAAATAATGAGTGTCAAAAACATGAACTATTGTAATTAGTAGTTATGCCTTCTTTATTCGTTATATTTTTTGAAGTAGCCTACGTGCATTGTTAGATATCATCATCAACTTTTAACTATACATGTTCATCTGTCTATAAAATAAAGTACACAAGCAAACAATGAAAAAAGCTTGTAATTAAGACTGTAACACTGACTTGCCTGTCGAGAAGAAAGCAGGACTTCAGCGTCTCTTTTGAAATCTTTCTCCTGCAGTAGCTCTATCCACCTGGAAAAAGCTATCCCGACATTAACTTGTGTTTTTTGTAATCTCCGGTCACGTTTCCTTTTACGATCTATTTTGGACTTTTCTGGCGACGAGGATTTGCAATGCAGCCTTTTAAACTTGCTGGGGCAGTGACAAGCGCCTCTCACTGCTCTGCTCCTCCGCTTCTGCTGCGTTCAGTCACGTCACGCCGGCTCTGAATGAAAACGTGTTGTGGAAACGCGTTGGCCTAGTACTTTTTGTCCCTCTCTGCTATTATAGTTTTTCAAGATGGCGGAACTACATGGAAGCCTCCGTGGACTTACCCGTCCCATGTATATAAATATTATAAATTCTTTGTTTACGAGGATAAATCAGATAATTGGCAGAGGTATTTGTGCACCATTGAGGACATATTTATGAATAAAAATATTGATTTTAGATTGTAAATTAACTAAAAAGTTACTTAGTGTCCCTTTAAACATGCATGTTCTCAAATTCACGTATTTGAATCTAATGTCGCAAGTAATATCCTCAAGGATGACTGGGTTTTGCACTATTCTTTAGCAGTGTGGTTGGTATTGGTGGTGTACTAAAATAAACATCGACGTCATGTGTGTAGCCTACCCTAATTCTTCTCGCCGGTGCTGTGAAGTGTTTTAGACGTTATGCGACAGGCTGCCGTTGTGGCAGACGTTGACATAGTTACATTCAGCAACAAAACAAATAGGTAAATATATCTTAACGGATTTTTTTGTGGTGGTGTGACACTTTCACTCAAACACACCTTTTCACTCTTGTCACAGAGTGTTCACTGCAGAGCCAATGGGTGGAGCTCCCACTCTCTGGATGTTTTGGGTGGATCTTCAATGTCCAGCCACACTCAAACCCTAAACCTAACTAGTTTCAGCTCCACCCATTAGGTCCCCAGAGGTCTCTGTCCCACGTCCAACTCACCACAGCCAGGGACGGGCGGGTCCTGCCTCCCTCCCGGACTCGCGTCGGCAACCACGAGAAGCTGAAGTGGACCCCATCCGACACCCACCTAGCGAAGCCTTCACTATTGAAATTCACTACTGAGACTGTGAGAGATATAAAGCAGCGTCTCGCTGTAGTAAGAGTGCTTCACCTGGTCAAAGGCGCTGAGCGAGTGAGGGCGCCACACCCCCTGACGCCGTGGGTCATTCCCATAGATATGGTGTGGAGTGACACCTCCCACCACCACCCAGCACCGTCCAAAACAGCTATCCCGTGAGAAAGCACAACACAGAGACCCTCCATCACCAAACTCTTCTCGGTCTTCTGGTGATCTTCTATTGGTCTTCACTGCAGATATGAAGTAGTCTCACAGAACGGGTGCTTCATCGGGCACTGTGGTGAGTGGAGGTGTCCATATTATGGCAGTGGTTTTCAATCCTGGTCCCAACCGGTTAAGAAAGAGCTCTGAACTGAGTGTTCCAGGACCAGGGCTGAAAACCACTGCCATTAGGTACTGTGTTTTCTTCCTTTAAATCTTCAAAATCTTTCTTCAACTCCCAGCACGTAGTGGAAAAAGACGGAAATCGAATAATTCCCAAGGCCTACTATAATAGAATGCGATAAACAGTACGCCAACAGAGTAGTATGTCTGAACACATATAGTATGCGAAAAACAGTGGGCGAAAAGTCCCCGGATGACCTACTTCTTCCAGCGAGATTCTGAAGAGCACATTCCATGGACACTTTACATCCACGAGGCCACGGGAGAGGATTAACGGATGGCAGTGAAGCGACGCAACTGAAGCTGGTAGGTCACATGACGACGTATAAAACATGATGGATGTAGAACGTCCGAATTACATTTATACTACACACATTCATAGCCAAGCCTACTATAAAACGCACTTTTTTAACGTCCGCGAAGTAAGTTCACATTCAAACTCTGGTGAAATCTACTCTGAGTAGGCACTCACTCATGGTCAGAGAGTTGAGATGCGTACCAAAATCGCACACTGTCACACAGTATGCTCTTTCTGATGCAGCTCAACTCTCTTGAGCACAAGGGAGTGACTACTCAGAGGCACTCTACAAGCGACTTTTGTCGCTGCAGGTCGCCAGTGGCTGCGCTGGAGGGCGTTCCCACTACTGGTTGCCTAGTAATGTTTGTGAGTGACATTCACGGATGTTACTCTATGTTAGACAACAAATACGTTTTCTTGCCGCTACAAACAAACATTTTGGAAGGAAAAGTCCTAATATAAATGGAATCAGTACATAAAATGCATAATATTAAATATCATAAATTATAGGACAGTTTCTGACTGCTAAAATTACCTTCTCGTTCAACTTGCCTCGGTCAGACTCAGCACTAAAGAGTGACGCGCTCCACTCACTTCTCTCCTATTGGTAGTCGCTCCCGAAAGTCGCTCCGCATTTGCATAAAGTTAAGCAGATCTCAACTTTGTCTCGTCGCCAGACACGCCCAACCGGTCGCTGTCGCGCGTGTCGCCAGAAATCGCCCGATCCTATTGAAATGAATGGTATCGTGTCGCTTGTAGTGTGAACGGGGCTATGGCAAGCCATTTTAACATTTAACAGCTAGACTGGATATGTGTTGCAGATATCTGTAATTCAGTTTTGCCTAGTCAAAAAGAACATTTCAGATATCCGCAACTACATTCTTCCTATCCATCATTTTCATTTCAGATATCCACAGAGACATTCTTCCTAGGACAAATGACATCACTTTTGCCATTCATTTGAATGGGGTTTATCATTACAGATATCTACAATTCAGTTGGAGATATCCACTCTGTGAATTACGGATATCTGCAACTGAATTTTAGATATCTGTAATTTCAGTTTGAGATATCTACAATTTGATTCTGACTAGTCATAACTCCAGTTCAAGATCTCTTTAATTAACCTCAATTCAAGATATTTACGTGTTCCTTTACAGATATCTTAAATTAAGTTTTGACTAGGCGAAATTACGTTGTAGATATCTGTAACTGGAATTATGACTAATCAAAATGGCGTTGTAGATATCTCAAACTGAAGTTAGGGATAGTCATAATTTAATTGTAGATATCTATTATCAAGTTAAAGATATCTTGAAATTAATTTTGATTAGAGATATCTGAAATTTGAGATATCTGTAACTTTCATTCTGCCTAGTCAAAATGTAATTACAGATATCTTGAATTAGAGTTTTGACTAGGCGAAATGACGTTGCAGATATCTGTATGCAAATTAGGCCCACATCCCACTTTAGGTGGGAGCAGAGCATGTTTTTAATGCTGTTAGCTACTGTTTTAACCTGAAATCAATACCTACAGGCTATCATGGGTTTTTACTGTTAAAAAATAAAATAAAAAATAAGAACTAATCTGAACTAAGAACTTTTTTTCTCATCTAAGGAAGTTAATGTTTTTGCACTGCCATGGCAAGAATAGCATGCATTCACCTTTATTAAAGTGAATTAGTGTGAATCTCTCATGCGTAAATCCTACGTCAACAATAACCTAAGGTAATTTTAAGCATCATCATAACATAGAAATGCATGGCAAACATTGCATGTTGCCAATATTTTTGAGAAACCCGCAGGCTAATGCTAATGAATACAATTTGTGTCATGCTGGAAACATTTTCTGGTGTTTTTCGATTACAGCCAATGCCATGACTGCTGCTTTCTCCTTCCATTCATATAAATAAGGAAATTAACCCACTTCTTCTTTGATCATGGGGGAGGGGAAATTATGTATTCATGGATATCTAAAATAGAGCAACCTCATGCAAAATAATTTGCTCTAGTCATAATGACGTTTGATCTATTTTTAACTTTCATTCTGCCTAGTCAAAACTGAATTACAGATATCTGCAATTGTCATTTAAGATGTGTGACGAGTTGAGTGTCGTTTTTAATGATGTCATTGCAGATATCTGTAATTCAGTTTTTCCTAGTCAAAACTGAATTACAGATATCTCTATCTGTCGTTTCGACTAGTCACAATTACGTTACAGATATCTTAAATGATAATACAAACTATCCAAAATGTAATTACGACTAGTCAGAAAGACGTTGCTGATATCTACAATGTTAATTCCGGATAGTCAAACTTAGCTTTTAAATGTTAAAAGGGCTTGCCATACGGGGCTGCTTTTATACAGAAGTACTGCTTGTGACGTCATGACGAGGAATTTGGAATGTTAGTGACGCAGAGACGATTTCTTCGCGATGTGATTGGTTGTTGAGATTAGCCAATAGTGTGTGGCTGCACACTGTCACTAGCATTCTCCGCTGCCATAGAGACAGAGCGAACGCTATTTTCGAGCAAGCTGCCCCGCCGCCCATTGCGCGCACACACACACACACACACACACACACACACACATATATATATATATATATATATATATATTTAATAATTATAGCATGCAGTTTATCAAGAATAATGATTGACCATACCAGACAAATTTTCATTTGGCATTTTAATTCCACATTTTGAAGTACAGTAACTGTCATTAAAACAAGATCAGATCACTGAAATATAACAGAGAAATACAAATACACATATACATTATTTATATATATAAAGTCATTTCTAACAATAGGATAAGTGGTAATAATTTAGAGTAAAGCTCTGGAGTAGAATATACCATTATAACTGCAATTTGCAAGCTATATTTAATAATAGAATAACAGTTAAGCACTGTGACGGAATGAAGTAGAATATTTAGTACCAGGTAATGTGCAATATCAAGTATCAGAGGTAGCTTGGTATAGTATTCCAAGCTATTTTTAATAGAATAACAGTTGAGCACACTGGTGGAATGAAAGTAGAATTTGTGGTACTAGTTAATGTGCAATACCAAATATCACGCATGAAATAGGATTTACAAACTATAATAGAATCGTTAAAGAGGCTACATGTGTTTTTCTGAAATTTAAACTCGCGACTGACACCTGTGGCCAAAAAACAGAACTGCTCTTCCTTTCTGCTCGCTCTCGTACGTGCACAGTTCACTAGTCATCTGCTGCAAGGAGGTCAACATTATGTTTACAGAGGTAAGAACAGTCAAATACATATATTGTTTGAGATAAGTGCTGGCAAGCGGTGGTGGCAGAGTGATCTGAAACGTTTAACATGAACGCGCTTGACGTCACATCCGCCGACAGCGCGGGAAAAATCCGACCCGACAGAAAATAGGAAAAATAGGATACAGGCTTATAGGTGCACCCACTGTGAGCGGACAAGGTGTCAGTATGCTCAACAGGAGATGTTTGAGTCATAAATGGTAAAATAAAAAGGCTATTGTTACGTTTATTTTGGGGAAAAAGTTATATATAGTCCCTTTAAGCACTGACGGAATTAAATAAGCCAATACTGAAGTCACGGTAAGTAGAATATTTGATACCAGATAATGTGCAGATATCAAGTATTAGATTTATAATCTAGGATTTACAAGCTATATTTAAAAATAGAATAGTTAAGCACTGTAACAAGGCTTTTTTTTAGAGGTCTTGATGTTACTGACTGCAGGATAAAAAAAGGGTTCCAGTTGACAGTGATGCTGGGGTGTCAGTAGTGATGCTGGGGTGTCAGTAGTGATGCTGGGGTGTCAGTAGTGATGCTGGGGTGTCAGTAGTGATGCTGGGGTGTCAGTAGTGATGCTGGGGTGTCAGTAGTGATGCTGGGGTGTCAGTAGTGATGCTGGGGTGTCAGTAGTGATGCTGGGGTGTCAGTAGTGATGCTGGGGTGTCAGTAGTGATGCTGGGGTGTCAGTAGTGATGCTGGGGTGTCAGTAGTGATGCTGGGGTGTCAGTAGTGATGCTGGGGTGTCAGTAGTGATGCTGGGGTGTCAGTAGTGATGCTGGGGTGTCAGTAGTGATGCTGGGGTGTCAGTAGTGATGCTGGGGTGTCAGTAGTGATGCTGGGGTGTCAGTAGTGATGCTGGGGTGTCAGTAGTGATGCTGGGGTGTCAGTAGTGATGCTGGGGTGTCAGTAGTGATGCTGGGGTGTCAGTAGTGATGCTGGGGTGTCAGTAGTGATGCTGGGGTGTCAGTAGTGATGCTGGGGTGTCAGTAGTGATGCTGGGGTGTCAGTAGTGATGCTGGGGTGTCAGTAGTGATGCTGGGGTGTCAGTAGTGATGCTGGGGTGTCAGTAGTGATGCTGGGGTGTCAGTAGTGATGCTGGGGTGTCAGTAGTGATGCTGGGGTGTCAGTAGTGATGCTGGGGTGTCAGTAGTGATGCTGGGGTGTCAGTAGTGATGCTGGGGTGTCAGTAGTGATGCTGGGGTGTCAGTAGTGATGCTGGGGTGTCAGTAGTGATGCTGGGGTGTCAGTAGTGATGCTGGGGTGTCAGTAGTGATGCTGGGGTGTCAGTAGTGATGCTGGGGTGTCAGTAGTGATGCTGGGGTGTCAGTAGTGATGCTGGGGTGTCAGTAGTGATGCTGGGGTGTCAGTAGTGATGCTGGGGTGTCAGTAGTGATGCTGGGGTGTCAGTAGTGATGCTGGGGTGTCAGTAGTGATGCTGGGGTGTCAGTAGTGATGCTGGGGTGTCAGTAGTGATGCTGGGGTGTCAGTAGTGATGCTGGGGTGTCAGTAGTGATGCTGGGGTGTCAGTAGTGATGCTGGGGTGTCAGTAGTGATGCTGGGGTGTCAGTAGTGATGCTGGGGTGTCAGTAGTGATGCTGGGGTGTCAGTAGTGATGCTGGGGTGTCAGTAGTGATGCTGGGGTGTCAGTAGTGATGCTGGGGTGTCAGTAGTGATGCTGGGGTGTCAGTAGTGATGCTGGGGTGTCAGTAGTGATGCTGGGGTGTCAGTAGTGATGCTGGGGTGTCAGTAGTGATGCTGGGGTGTCAGTAGTGATGCTGGGGTGTCAGTAGTGATGCTGGGGTGTCAGTAGTGATGCTGGGGTGTCAGTAGTGATGCTGGGGTGTCAGTAGTGATGCTGGGGTGTCAGTAGTGATGCTGGGGTGTCAGTAGTCAGCCTAGGTTTAAGGGGTCGGCTGTGGGTCCCTCTCAGCGGCGCGGCGCCTTTTTCCACCTTCACATTCAGATGCTCCTTTCAGGTAATGCGTAACGTTAACCTGGATCGCCTCATCAGTGGCATCCTGGGTCACCGGGTTCTTCCGGATGGCTCCTGTAGAAAATACAGATCTGTCATTCTATTTGAATGGCATAAGGTCATACACATCTACTTAAATATAAAAAAAATATCTAACTTACTTTGAACAATGGTCTTCAGGAACGTGTCTCTAAAACATGCTTTATCCCCTACTCCAGTTCAGATTGTATTGATGGAAAGGTGATTAGAGAAGATATTCTGAATCATTCGCCACACGGTTGTCTTTTGGTCCCTCCCACAAGCGATTTCCAAAAACCGAAGCTGAAAGTACAAAAAAGTGTAACAAATTACATTTCTCTGAAGCTTCTCATAAATGTAAAATGTAACAGGCTGTGGATTCAGACTGTAGAATATGCAGTGTACAATCTTAATTTTACTTTTTAGATTACCCTATGACGTTATAAACGAAATCAGAACACTTACAAATCGTTCCTGGATCTCTTTATCCTGCCTCATACTGTTGTCAAGTGACGCCAAATCTTCCTGGGTGTCTAGGGGGGAGTGACAGATCCCCTGGCAGGGATAACTCTCCAACTGACACATTGGCACTGAAAATGTTGCAGCATAGTGTCCATTTTGTTGTCCATACAAGACGTTGCAGCATTGGGGTCTGATCTGCACCTACAGGGGTTCCCAGAATAAAAGAAAGTAGTCAGTCCTGGTCCCTCAACTACTAAACTAAGACAGTTATATCTCGAGGTCTACTACATGTACAGATGGGCCCCAGTGGGAATTAAACCAACAACCAACGCCTGCATTGTTTGCAAGTTGTACCTGATTGCCCAGTGCGAGCAAACGTCTTCAACATCGTCCCAACTTGCTTCACCTGCTCTCGAAGGGAGCCGCTGTCATCTGAAGCTACGAAATAAAAGGCATATGGTAATTTTGGACACACAAAAAAGTTCAAATTAAGAAAGAGTGCATGTTCTCACCTGGTGGTGCATTGCTTTCCCTCAGGGCTTGTTTTTCATTCTGGGGTCTCTGGAAATCTACATAAAAAAAATAAAAAAAATACAACTAAAAGGCACTATTTTCAATACTGTTAAAACACTGGACACTAAGACATAGGCCTAGAGTATACCTTCATAGCAGAAAACCAATATTATAATATAACCACGGCAGCTACATTGTGAACTGAACTAGCAGCATACTTGTTCGGACAAACAAAATAATTTATTACACAACCTATATACATTATTATGTTACGTTTTGTTAGAAAAAAAAACACAAGTTATACTTAGTCTTTCTAGATGTAAAGCTTTGGCCAACTACTGTAAGTAGCTAATTACACTTCTACATGTAACGTTACTAGCAACATTGCTTAACCACGGTGTGTCCTGTAACAAAGGCAAAACAGCATGTGTTAGCTAACAATTGCTAACGTTAGCCACTCTAGCTAACTTACTGGACTAGCAGCATACTGCAAGAACAACGATTACTAACATAGATATTTTAAAAAGATAAACTAAAAACAACGTCAACATAATATAGCGTTACACAAAAAGGAAACATGTACTTACTTAAACGACGGTAGTCGATGACTTTGCTAGCTAGCAAACTGTAGGCTGTCGTAACTTCGGCAATCTTCTTCTCTTGATTAATGGCGGATTCTAAGTTGTAAACAACTTTTAGGTGCATATACCGCCAGCTGCTGTGCAGGAGTGTGTGACACCATGCAATTTAAGTGTTCTAATCTAACTGAGGCAAACCAAAGACCGTCAAACGACGCGCAATGTGCTCTAGTCATATTGTTAGGAGAGAGGGGCCAGCCTCAGGGGCTCCAGTGCGTCATCGAGCCACCGTCCAAAAAAATCCCGAACACACCATTGGTGCAAAACTGTTTAGCGGTCTAACGCCGCAATTCAGTACCTCACAGTTTACAGTCTTTGTAATGTGTTTTAGCAATACATTTTTAACATTTATAATGTGTTTAGATTTTTTAAATTGCCTTTAAAAAAAAAAATCTGCTAAATTGTTCATACCATGAATTAAATATATATTTTAAAACATAATCAGAAAGATATTTATTGCCAAGTAAGTTTTATTGCCAAATTATTTTTGGTTTATTGGTGCATGTCTCAAAAGTGCATCAATCAAAGAAACGTAAAAATGTTTTACCTGCATAAAATAATTAAATATATATTTACGTAGCCTATATTATAATCTTCAGAGTTTCAAAGTAATTTAAATGTCATTTCCTAAACCTTATAATGGAATCAAGAGTCAAGAATCTGTTATAGCCTAAACCTAATGGCTTTGGAGCAAAATAGTGATAGGCTAATAGCCATGGCTGGTCGATTTTGAGAGTATAAATCCTTGTACTTCAAAGCGGCTCTCCGCCAGCCGGCCGCGGTCCATTAGACGGAGGCAACCGCCAGAGAAAACGAAGCAGTCGGCCCGCCAGCTATTCGCCGGCGGCATCTCGCAAAAAATGGGAGTGACGAATTCAGCGGCAAACGTCTCATCCCCGCCAGCGAGACGCACCTATAGCCGACAGCTTAGGGCCGGCGGCAAAAAGAAGCCGTGCGGATATATTTTTTGCTATCTGGGCTACTGCACGCGCAAATGAAATTACGAGCATGCAAAGTCGTAGCTATGTTGTCAATTAGTAGGCCTAAGTCATGAAATTACCAAAAGGCCAAATTACCAATAAATTACATAACTGGTATGTCGTGTGTAAACTGGGAAGGATTTGCATGCAGATGATGTTCAGATCTGTTCATCAGGAGCAGTTTTTATTTTTCATTAACAGTTCATGTTAGTATTGTGTCTATTTGCATGGTAACTGTTGTTTCCGTATCCCCAAAATGCCACTTTATTTTCACATTGTGTTATTTTGTATATTTCTAAAATGACTGTGGTGGCTACCAAATTGTTGGCCATTCCTTACATTCCTTCAACTTAATAACTCACAATTTCATGCACATCTCTTTTAATTCAGCTCAAAATATCTTACATTTGTGTCTTTGTAGACCTCTTGTGGAAAAAATGTATAGAACATACATAATATTTCAGGACGCTTGCCATTAGTTTTTGCATTTTTAGTTTGAATTTTGAGCATTTTTAGGTTTTTCTATGTGTACTAAAGCATTCCTCGCATTCCAATAATTCCTATGGGGGTCGAATTGACCCGCAAGGGAAAGATTTGTTACTTTTTTAAATTTCAACCACAAAGCTCCTCGAATCCATTCAATTTTTTTTTTTTTTTTTTGTGGATTCGTGGTTCAAGTGCGACAAATGTCCATGGGGTCTTGTCCTGGGGTCAAAGCAACTCGCACTGAAATCGCTGGTGTTTCTGGCGTCACAAACTACCTTGTAACCAATCAGGTTGTGTGAGTGAATCTCTGAGCTGGTGAGAGTTTATCTTGTTTGATCAGAATCTTACTGATTCCAAAAGACTAATAATATGAATATTTATTTGTGTGTATAGATAGATAGATAGATATGAAACGTCATGCTCACTGATCTCCACTAGATGGCAGCACTGTCATCAGTTCAGTTTCAAGTCTGAATAAACTTCAATTCGTTCATACTTCCATTAGTAGAAAGAGCAGAGTATTTAAACTAAATTCATTCGATATTTGACTTTCGATATTTTTTTTTACCAATTTAACAGGAGTCAGAAAACAAGCAGTAAAATGAAAAGTTACTTTAATAAGTTAAATATATTGGTGTGCATAAAAACAAGCAATGGGTTTCTTATATATCTTTTAAATATAATTTTTATTCAATTCAGTTTCTTTTTTAACCCATTATTAGTTTATACGTAAAATGTTGTTTACATATAGTTATCAACAGTCAATATTAATTCCTCATATATAAAAAATCTTAATTTTTCACATACACATGTTCAACTGGCAGCCTACAGCAGTTCAATCGTTTGCAGTATTAAAGTCATCAGCTGTTTGTGGTTTTCCACTGATGTTACCAATCCACCAACATTCATTACAACATACTTCTAATAGTTGTTGTTATGTTTGTTGTTGTTATTGTTTTTGCTATTATTACTTTTATTATTGGTGTTGTTGTTATTTTTTTTTAGTTTTGCCATTCATTTTGTTGTTGTTATTTACATTTTGTTGTTGTTGTTTAAATTTTGCTGTTATTACTTTTGTTGTTTTTATTTTTGTAGTAGTTTGGTTTATTTTTGTTGTTGTTATTACGTTTTTTTTTATTAAAAAAAAAAACAACCACCGAGGCCCCGATGGCCAAACATGATTTTTTTAAGCACGAGGTCGAAGGCGCGCGCGGCAAAAATGACGTCATCGTGGAGTGGGCGGTAGTGCGCGTTGAGTGCGCGAGACCCCTATGGGTAACTGGCGGCTTCACTTCTGACCAATGGAAGAGAGCGAAGGGGCTCGTCCATCTTTTTTTACAGTCGGTCTAAGTTAGTCGCTTATATTTACAAAATGAGTCGACAAAAGCATAATGAGCTTTTTTCATGAACATAAATGTCCATGTTTAATAAAAATGTTCACGAAACTAAATGAAAATGTTTATTGGAATTATAAAATATTTAAGAGATCGTTAATAAAGCTGTTAAAGGGACACTAAGTAAGAATTACTCCCATCTAGCGGTGAAATTGTATTTTGCATTCAAACGAATTGTGCTCTCCAGCGCCTCGCGTTTTCAAATGCGTGTTGCATCTACGGTAGCCGTTATGTACCAAAAAGCTATGACAGGATGTCTTCTAATAGCACTTCGTCGAGTTTTCCTTCGGGTGAACAGGCTTGTTATTTCAAACAAACTTCAAATTGACACAACGAACAAATGAATGTTACAGTATGAAATAATGAGTGTCAAAAACATGAACTATTGTAATTAGTAGTTATGCCTTCTTTATTCGTTATATTTTTTGAAGTAGCCTACGTGCATTGTTAGATATCATCATCAACTTTTAACTATACATGTTCATCTGTCTATAAAATAAAGTACACAAGCAAACAATGAAAAAAGCTTGTAATTAAGACTGTAACACTGACTTGCCTGTCGAGAAGAAAGCAGGACTTCAGCGTCTCTTTTGAAATCTTTCTCCTGCAGTAGCTCTATCCACCTGGAAAAAGCTATCCCGACATTAACTTGTGTTTTTTGTAATCTCCGGTCACGTTTCCTTTTACGATCTATTTTGGACTTTTCTGGCGACGAGGATTTGCAATGCAGCCTTTTAAACTTGCTGGGGCAGTGACAAGCGCCTCTCACTGCTCTGCTCCTCCGCTTCTGCTGCGTTCAGTCACGTCACGCCGGCTCTGAATGAAAACGTGTTGTGGAAACGCGTTGGCCTAGTACTTTTTGTCCCTCTCTGCTATTATAGTTTTTCAAGATGGCGGAACTACATGGAAGCCTCCGTGGACTTACCCGTCCCATGTATATAAATATTATAAATTCTTTGTTTACGAGGATAAATCAGATAATTGGCAGAGGTATTTGTGCACCATTGAGGACATATTTATGAATAAAAATATTGATTTTAGATTGTAAATTAACTAAAAAGTTACTTAGTGTCCCTTTAAACATGCATGTTCTCAAATTCACGTATTTGAATCTAATGTCGCAAGTAATATCCTCAAGGATGACTGGGTTTTGCACTATTCTTTAGCAGTGTGGTTGGTATTGGTGGTGTACTAAAATAAACATCGACGTCATGTGTGTAGCCTACCCTAATTCTTCTCGCCGGTGCTGTGAAGTGTTTTAGACGTTATGCGACAGGCTGCCGTTGTGGCAGACGTTGCCATAGTTACATTCAGCAACAAAACAAACAGGTAAATATATCTTAACGGATTTTTTTGTGGTGGTGTGACACTTTCACTCAAACACACCTTTTCACTCTTGTCACAGAGTGTTCACTGCAGAGCCAATGGGTGGAGCTCCCACTCTCTGGATGTTTTGGGTGGATCTTCAATGTCCAGCCACACTCAAACCCTAAACCTAACTAGTTTCAGCTCCACCCATTAGGTCCCCAGAGGTCTCTGTCCCACGTCCAACTCACCACAGCCAGGGACGGGCGGGTCCTGCCTCCCTCCCGGACTCGCGTCGGCAACCACGAGAAGCTGAAGTGGACCCCATCCGACACCCACCTAGCGAAGCCTTCACTATTGATCTTCACTACTGAGACTGTGAGAGATATAAAGCAGCGTCTCGCTGTAGTAAGAGTGCTTCACCTGGTCAAAGGCGCTGAGCGAGTGAGGGCGCCACACCCCCTGACGCCGTGGGTCATTCCCATAGATATGGTGTGGAGTGACACCTCCCACCACCACCCAGCACCGTCCAAAACAGCTATCCCGTGAGAAAGCACAACACAGAGACCCTCCATCACCAAACTCTTCTCGGTCTTCTGGTGATCTTCTATTGGTCTTCACTGCAGATATGAAGTAGTCTCACAGAACGGGTGCTTCATCGGGCACTGTGGTGAGTGGAGGTGTCCATATTATGGCAGTGGTTTTCAATCCTGGTCCCAACCGGTTAAGAAAGAGCTCTGAACTGAGTGTTCCAGGACCAGGGCTGAAAACCACTGCCATTAGGTACTGTGTTTTCTTCCTTTAAATCTTCAAAATCTTTCTTCAACTCCCAGCACGTAGTGGAAAAAGACGGAAATCGAATAATTCCCAAGGCCTACTATAATAGAATGCGATAAACAGTACGCCAACAGAGTAGTATGTCTGAACACATATAGTATGCGAAAAACAGTGGGCGAAAAGTCCCCGGATGACCTACTTCTTCCAGCGAGATTCTGAAGAGCACATTCCATGGACACTTTACATCCACGAGGCCACGGGAGAGGATTAACGGATGGCAGTGAAGCGACGCAACTGAAGCTGGTAGGTCACATGACGACGTATAAAACATGATGGATGTAGAACGTCCGAATTACATTTATACTACACACATTCATAGCCAAGCCTACTATAAAACGCACTTTTTTAACGTCCGCGAAGTAAGTTCACATTCAAACTCTGGTGAAATCTACTCTGAGTAGGCACTCACTCATGGTCAGAGAGTTGAGATGCGTACCAAAATCGCACACTGTCACACAGTATGCTCTTTCTGATGCAGCTCAACTCTCTTGAGCACAAGGGAGTGACTACTCAGAGGCACTCTACAAGCGACTTTTGTCGCTGCAGGTCGCCAGTGGCTGCGCTGGAGGGCGTTCCCACTACTGGTTGCCTAGTAATGTTTGTGAGTGACATTCACGGATGTTACTCTATGTTAGACAACAAATACGTTTTCTTGCCGCTACAAACAAACATTTTGGAAGGAAAAGTCCTAATATAAATGGAATCAGTACATAAAATGCATAATATTAAATATCATAAATTATAGGACAGTTTCTGACTGCTAAAATTACCTTCTCGTTCAACTTGCCTCGGTCAGACTCAGCACTAAAGAGTGACGCGCTCCACTCACTTCTCTCCTATTGGTAGTCGCTCCCGAAAGTCGCTCCGCATTTGCATAAAGTTAAGCAGATCTCAACTTTGTCTCGTCGCCAGACACGCCCAACCGGTCGCTGTCGCGCGTGTCGCCAGAAATCGCCCGATCCTATTGAAATGAATGGTATCGTGTCGCTTGTAGTGTGAACGGGGCTATGGCAAGCCATTTTAACATTTAACAGCTAGACTGGATATGTGTTGCAGATATCTGTAATTCAGTTTTGCCTAGTCAAAAAGAACATTTCAGATATCCGCAACTACATTCTTCCTATCCATCATTTTCATTTCAGATATCCACAGAGACATTCTTCCTAGGACAAATGACATCACTTTTGCCATTCATTTGAATGGGGTTTATCATTACAGATATCTACAATTCAGTTGGAGATATCCACTCTGTGAATTACGGATATCTGCAACTGAATTTTAGATATCTGTAATTTCAGTTTGAGATATCTACAATTTGATTCTGACTAGTCATAACTCCAGTTCAAGATCTCTTTAATTAACCTCAATTCAAGATATTTACGTGTTCCTTTACAGATATCTTAAATTAAGTTTTGACTAGGCGAAATTACGTTGTAGATATCTGTAACTGGAATTATGACTAATCAAAATGGCGTTGTAGATATCTCAAACTGAAGTTAGGGATAGTCATAATTTAATTGTAGATATCTATTATCAAGTTAAAGATATCTTGAAATTAATTTTGATTAGAGATATCTGAAATTTGAGATATCTGTAACTTTCATTCTGCCTAGTCAAAATGTAATTACAGATATCTTGAATTAGAGTTTTGACTAGGCGAAATGACGTTGCAGATATCTGTATGCAAATTAGGCCCACATCCCACTTTAGGTGGGAGCAGAGCATGTTTTTAATGCTGTTAGCTACTGTTTTAACCTGAAATCAATACCTACAGGCTATCATGGGTTTTTACTGTTAAAAAATAAAATAAAAAATAAGAACTAATCTGAACTAAGAACTTTTTTTCTCATCTAAGGAAGTTAATGTTTTTGCACTGCCATGGCAAGAATAGCATGCATTCACCTTTATTAAAGTGAATTAGTGTGAATCTCTCATGCGTAAATCCTACGTCAACAATAACCTAAGGTAATTTTAAGCATCATCATAACATAGAAATGCATGGCAAACATTGCATGTTGCCAATATTTTTGAGAAACCCGCAGGCTAATGCTAATGAATACAATTTGTGTCATGCTGGAAACATTTTCTGGTGTTTTTCGATTACAGCCAATGCCATGACTGCTGCTTTCTCCTTCCATTCATATAAATAAGGAAATTAACCCACTTCTTCTTTGATCATGGGGGAGGGGAAATTATGTATTCATGGATATCTAAAATAGAGCAACCTCATGCAAAATAATTTGCTCTAGTCATAATGACGTTTGATCTATTTTTAACTTTCATTCTGCCTAGTCAAAACTGAATTACAGATATCTGCAATTGTCATTTAAGATGTGTGACGAGTTGAGTGTCGTTTTTAATGATGTCATTGCAGATATCTGTAATTCAGTTTTTCCTAGTCAAAACTGAATTACAGATATCTCTATCTGTCGTTTCGACTAGTCACAATTACGTTACAGATATCTTAAATGATAATACAAACTATCCAAAATGTAATTACGACTAGTCAGAAAGACGTTGCTGATATCTACAATGTTAATTCCGGATAGTCAAACTTAGCTTTTAAATGTTAAAAGGGCTTGCCATACGGGGCTGCTTTTATACAGAAGTACTGCTTGTGACGTCATGACGAGGAATTTGGAATGTTAGTGACGCAGAGACGATTTCTTCGCGATGTGATTGGTTGTTGAGATTAGCCAATAGTGTGTGGCTGCACACTGTCACTAGCATTCTCCGCTGCCATAGAGACAGAGCGAACGCTATTTTCGAGCAAGCTGCCCCGCCGCCCATTGCGCGCACACACACACACACACACACACACACACACACATATATATATATATATATATATATATATTTAATAATTATAGCATGCAGTTTATCAAGAATAATGATTGACCATACCAGACAAATTTTCATTTGGCATTTTAATTCCACATTTTGAAGTACAGTAACTGTCATTAAAACAAGATCAGATCACTGAAATATAACAGAGAAATACAAATACACATATACATTATTTATATATATAAAGTCATTTCTAACAATAGGATAAGTGGTAATAATTTAGAGTAAAGCTCTGGAGTAGAATATACCATTATAACTGCAATTTGCAAGCTATATTTAATAATAGAATAACAGTTAAGCACTGTGACGGAATGAAGTAGAATATTTAGTACCAGGTAATGTGCAATATCAAGTATCAGAGGTAGCTTGGTATAGTATTCCAAGCTATTTTTAATAGAATAACAGTTGAGCACACTGGTGGAATGAAAGTAGAATTTGTGGTACTAGTTAATGTGCAATACCAAATATCACGCATGAAATAGGATTTACAAACTATAATAGAATCGTTAAAGAGGCTACATGTGTTTTTCTGAAATTTAAACTCGCGACTGACACCTGTGGCCAAAAAACAGAACTGCTCTTCCTTTCTGCTCGCTCTCGTACGTGCACAGTTCACTAGTCATCTGCTGCAAGGAGGTCAACATTATGTTTACAGAGGTAAGAACAGTCAAATACATATATTGTTTGAGATAAGTGCTGGCAAGCGGTGGTGGCAGAGTGATCTGAAACGTTTAACATGAACGCGCTTGACGTCACATCCGCCGACAGCGCGGGAAAAATCCGACCCGACAGAAAATAGGAAAAATAGGATACAGGCTTATAGGTGCACCCACTGTGAGCGGACAAGGTGTCAGTATGCTCAACAGGAGATGTTTGAGTCATAAATGGTAAAATAAAAAGGCTATTGTTACGTTTATTTTGGGGAAAAAGTTATATATAGTCCCTTTAAGCACTGACGGAATTAAATAAGCCAATACTGAAGTCACGGTAAGTAGAATATTTGATACCAGATAATGTGCAGATATCAAGTATTAGATTTATAATCTAGGATTTACAAGCTATATTTAAAAATAGAATAGTTAAGCACTGTAACAAGGCTTTTTTTTAGAGGTCTTGATGTTACTGACTGCAGGATAAAAAAAGGGTTCCAGTTGACAGTGATGCTGGGGTGTCAGTAGTGATGCTGGGGTGTCAGTAGTGATGCTGGGGTGTCAGTAGTGATGCTGGGGTGTCAGTAGTGATGCTGGGGTGTCAGTAGTGATGCTGGGGTGTCAGTAGTGATGCTGGGGTGTCAGTAGTGATGCTGGGGTGTCAGTAGTGATGCTGGGGTGTCAGTAGTGATGCTGGGGTGTCAGTAGTGATGCTGGGGTGTCAGTAGTGATGCTGGGGTGTCAGTAGTGATGCTGGGGTGTCAGTAGTGATGCTGGGGTGTCAGTAGTGATGCTGGGGTGTCAGTAGTGATGCTGGGGTGTCAGTAGTGATGCTGGGGTGTCAGTAGTGATGCTGGGGTGTCAGTAGTGATGCTGGGGTGTCAGTAGTGATGCTGGGGTGTCAGTAGTGATGCTGGGGTGTCAGTAGTGATGCTGGGGTGTCAGTAGTGATGCTGGGGTGTCAGTAGTGATGCTGGGGTGTCAGTAGTGATGCTGGGGTGTCAGTAGTGATGCTGGGGTGTCAGTAGTGATGCTGGGGTGTCAGTAGTGATGCTGGGGTGTCAGTAGTGATGCTGGGGTGTCAGTAGTGATGCTGGGGTGTCAGTAGTGATGCTGGGGTGTCAGTAGTGATGCTGGGGTGTCAGTAGTGATGCTGGGGTGTCAGTAGTGATGCTGGGGTGTCAGTAGTGATGCTGGGGTGTCAGTAGTGATGCTGGGGTGTCAGTAGTGATGCTGGGGTGTCAGTAGTGATGCTGGGGTGTCAGTAGTGATGCTGGGGTGTCAGTAGTGATGCTGGGGTGTCAGTAGTGATGCTGGGGTGTCAGTAGTGATGCTGGGGTGTCAGTAGTGATGCTGGGGTGTCAGTAGTGATGCTGGGGTGTCAGTAGTGATGCTGGGGTGTCAGTAGTGATGCTGGGGTGTCAGTAGTGATGCTGGGGTGTCAGTAGTGATGCTGGGGTGTCAGTAGTGATGCTGGGGTGTCAGTAGTGATGCTGGGGTGTCAGTAGTGATGCTGGGGTGTCAGTAGTGATGCTGGGGTGTCAGTAGTGATGCTGGGGTGTCAGTAGTGATGCTGGGGTGTCAGTAGTGATGCTGGGGTGTCAGTAGTGATGCTGGGGTGTCAGTAGTGATGCTGGGGTGTCAGTAGTGATGCTGGGGTGTCAGTAGTGATGCTGGGGTGTCAGTAGTGATGCTGGGGTGTCAGTAGTGATGCTGGGGTGTCAGTAGTGATGCTGGGGTGTCAGTAGTGATGCTGGGGTGTCAGTAGTGATGCTGGGGTGTCAGTAGTGATGCTGGGGTGTCAGTAGTGATGCTGGGGTGTCAGTAGTGATGCTGGGGTGTCAGTAGTCAGCCTAGGTTTAAGGGGTCGGCTGTGGGTCCCTCTCAGCGGCGCGGCGCCTTTTTCCACCTTCACATTCAGATGCTCCTTTCAGGTAATGCGTAACGTTAACCTGGATCGCCTCATCAGTGGCATCCTGGGTCACCGGGTTCTTCCGGATGGCTCCTGTAGAAAATACAGATCTGTCATTCTATTTGAATGGCATAAGGTCATACACATCTACTTAAATATAAAAAAAATATCTAACTTACTTTGAACAATGGTCTTCAGGAACGTGTCTCTAAAACATGCTTTATCCCCTACTCCAGTTCAGATTGTATTGATGGAAAGGTGATTAGAGAAGATATTCTGAATCATTCGCCACACGGTTGTCTTTTGGTCCCTCCCACAAGCGATTTCCAAAAACCGAAGCTGAAAGTACAAAAAAGTGTAACAAATTACATTTCTCTGAAGCTTCTCATAAATGTAAAATGTAACAGGCTGTGGATTCAGACTGTAGAATATGCAGTGTACAATCTTAATTTTACTTTTTAGATTACCCTATGACGTTATAAACGAAATCAGAACACTTACAAATCGTTCCTGGATCTCTTTATCCTGCCTCATACTGTTGTCAAGTGACGCCAAATCTTCCTGGGTGTCTAGGGGGGAGTGACAGATCCCCTGGCAGGGATAACTCTCCAACTGACACATTGGCACTGAAAATGTTGCAGCATAGTGTCCATTTTGTTGTCCATACAAGACGTTGCAGCATTGGGGTCTGATCTGCACCTACAGGGGTTCCCAGAATAAAAGAAAGTAGTCAGTCCTGGTCCCTCAACTACTAAACTAAGACAGTTATATCTCGAGGTCTACTACATGTACAGATGGGCCCCAGTGGGAATTAAACCAACAACCAACGCCTGCATTGTTTGCAAGTTGTACCTGATTGCCCAGTGCGAGCAAACGTCTTCAACATCGTCCCAACTTGCTTCACCTGCTCTCGAAGGGAGCCGCTGTCATCTGAAGCTACGAAATAAAAGGCATATGGTAATTTTGGACACACAAAAAAGTTCAAATTAAGAAAGAGTGCATGTTCTCACCTGGTGGTGCATTGCTTTCCCTCAGGGCTTGTTTTTCATTCTGGGGTCTCTGGAAATCTACATAAAAAAAATAAAAAAAATACAACTAAAAGGCACTATTTTCAATACTGTTAAAACACTGGACACTAAGACATAGGCCTAGAGTATACCTTCATAGCAGAAAACCAATATTATAATATAACCACGGCAGCTACATTGTGAACTGAACTAGCAGCATACTTGTTCGGACAAACAAAATAATTTATTACACAACCTATATACATTATTATGTTACGTTTTGTTAGAAAAAAAAACACAAGTTATACTTAGTCTTTCTAGATGTAAAGCTTTGGCCAACTACTGTAAGTAGCTAATTACACTTCTACATGTAACGTTACTAGCAACATTGCTTAACCACGGTGTGTCCTGTAACAAAGGCAAAACAGCATGTGTTAGCTAACAATTGCTAACGTTAGCCACTCTAGCTAACTTACTGGACTAGCAGCATACTGCAAGAACAACGATTACTAACATAGATATTTTAAAAAGATAAACTAAAAACAACGTCAACATAATATAGCGTTACACAAAAAGGAAACATGTACTTACTTAAACGACGGTAGTCGATGACTTTGCTAGCTAGCAAACTGTAGGCTGTCGTAACTTCGGCAATCTTCTTCTCTTGATTAATGGCGGATTCTAAGTTGTAAACAACTTTTAGGTGCATATACCGCCAGCTGCTGTGCAGGAGTGTGTGACACCATGCAATTTAAGTGTTCTAATCTAACTGAGGCAAACCAAAGACCGTCAAACGACGCGCAATGTGCTCTAGTCATATTGTTAGGAGAGAGGGGCCAGCCTCAGGGGCTCCAGTGCGTCATCGAGCCACCGTCCAAAAAAATCCCGAACACACCATTGGTGCAAAACTGTTTAGCGGTCTAACGCCGCAATTCAGTACCTCACAGTTTACAGTCTTTGTAATGTGTTTTAGCAATACATTTTTAACATTTATAATGTGTTTAGATTTTTTAAATTGCCTTTAAAAAAAAAAATCTGCTAAATTGTTCATACCATGAATTAAATATATATTTTAAAACATAATCAGAAAGATATTTATTGCCAAGTAAGTTTTATTGCCAAATTATTTTTGGTTTATTGGTGCATGTCTCAAAAGTGCATCAATCAAAGAAACGTAAAAATGTTTTACCTGCATAAAATAATTAAATATATATTTACGTAGCCTATATTATAATCTTCAGAGTTTCAAAGTAATTTAAATGTCATTTCCTAAACCTTATAATGGAATCAAGAGTCAAGAATCTGTTATAGCCTAAACCTAATGGCTTTGGAGCAAAATAGTGATAGGCTAATAGCCATGGCTGGTCGATTTTGAGAGTATAAATCCTTGTACTTCAAAGCGGCTCTCCGCCAGCCGGCCGCGGTCCATTAGACGGAGGCAACCGCCAGAGAAAACGAAGCAGTCGGCCCGCCAGCTATTCGCCGGCGGCATCTCGCAAAAAATGGGAGTGACGAATTCAGCGGCAAACGTCTCATCCCCGCCAGCGAGACGCACCTATAGCCGACAGCTTAGGGCCGGCGGCAAAAAGAAGCCGTGCGGATATATTTTTTGCTATCTGGGCTACTGCACGCGCAAATGAAATTACGAGCATGCAAAGTCGTAGCTATGTTGTCAATTAGTAGGCCTAAGTCATGAAATTACCAAAAGGCCAAATTACCAATAAATTACATAACTGGTATGTCGTGTGTAAACTGGGAAGGATTTGCATGCAGATGATGTTCAGATCTGTTCATCAGGAGCAGTTTTTATTTTTCATTAACAGTTCATGTTAGTATTGTGTCTATTTGCATGGTAACTGTTGTTTCCGTATCCCCAAAATGCCACTTTATTTTCACATTGTGTTATTTTGTATATTTCTAAAATGACTGTGGTGGCTACCAAATTGTTGGCCATTCCTTACATTCCTTCAACTTAATAACTCACAATTTCATGCACATCTCTTTTAATTCAGCTCAAAATATCTTACATTTGTGTCTTTGTAGACCTCTTGTGGAAAAAATGTATAGAACATACATAATATTTCAGGACGCTTGCCATTAGTTTTTGCATTTTTAGTTTGAATTTTGAGCATTTTTAGGTTTTTCTATGTGTACTAAAGCATTCCTCGCATTCCAATAATTCCTATGGGGGTCGAATTGACCCGCAAGGGAAAGATTTGTTACTTTTTTAAATTTCAACCACAAAGCTCCTCGAATCCATTCAATTTTTTTTTTTTTTTTTTGTGGATTCGTGGTTCAAGTGCGACAAATGTCCATGGGGTCTTGTCCTGGGGTCAAAGCAACTCGCACTGAAATCGCTGGTGTTTCTGGCGTCACAAACTACCTTGTAACCAATCAGGTTGTGTGAGTGAATCTCTGAGCTGGTGAGAGTTTATCTTGTTTGATCAGAATCTTACTGATTCCAAAAGACTAATAATATGAATATTTATTTGTGTGTATAGATAGATAGATAGATATGAAACGTCATGCTCACTGATCTCCACTAGATGGCAGCACTGTCATCAGTTCAGTTTCAAGTCTGAATAAACTTCAATTCGTTCATACTTCCATTAGTAGAAAGAGCAGAGTATTTAAACTAAATTCATTCGATATTTGACTTTCGATATTTTTTTTTACCAATTTAACAGGAGTCAGAAAACAAGCAGTAAAATGAAAAGTTACTTTAATAAGTTAAATATATTGGTGTGCATAAAAACAAGCAATGGGTTTCTTATATATCTTTTAAATATAATTTTTATTCAATTCAGTTTCTTTTTTAACCCATTATTAGTTTATACGTAAAATGTTGTTTACATATAGTTATCAACAGTCAATATTAATTCCTCATATATAAAAAATCTTAATTTTTCACATACACATGTTCAACTGGCAGCCTACAGCAGTTCAATCGTTTGCAGTATTAAAGTCATCAGCTGTTTGTGGTTTTCCACTGATGTTACCAATCCACCAACATTCATTACAACATACTTCTAATAGTTGTTGTTATGTTTGTTGTTGTTATTGTTTTTGCTATTATTACTTTTATTATTGGTGTTGTTGTTATTTTTTTTTAGTTTTGCCATTCATTTTGTTGTTGTTATTTACATTTTGTTGTTGTTGTTTAAATTTTGCTGTTATTACTTTTGTTGTTTTTATTTTTGTAGTAGTTTGGTTTATTTTTGTTGTTGTTATTACGTTTTTTTTTATTAAAAAAAAAAACAACCACCGAGGCCCCGATGGCCAAACATGATTTTTTTAAGCACGAGGTCGAAGGCGCGCGCGGCAAAAATGACGTCATCGTGGAGTGGGCGGTAGTGCGCGTTGAGTGCGCGAGACCCCTATGGGTAACTGGCGGCTTCACTTCTGACCAATGGAAGAGAGCGAAGGGGCTCGTCCATCTTTTTTTACAGTCGGTCTAAGTTAGTCGCTTATATTTACAAAATGAGTCGACAAAAGCATAATGAGCTTTTTTCATGAACATAAATGTCCATGTTTAATAAAAATGTTCACGAAACTAAATGAAAATGTTTATTGGAATTATAAAATATTTAAGAGATCGTTAATAAAGCTGTTAAAGGGACACTAAGTAAGAATTACTCCCATCTAGCGGTGAAATTGTATTTTGCATTCAAACGAATTGTGCTCTCCAGCGCCTCGCGTTTTCAAATGCGTGTTGCATCTACGGTAGCCGTTATGTACCAAAAAGCTATGACAGGATGTCTTCTAATAGCACTTCGTCGAGTTTTCCTTCGGGTGAACAGGCTTGTTATTTCAAACAAACTTCAAATTGACACAACGAACAAATGAATGTTACAGTATGAAATAATGAGTGTCAAAAACATGAACTATTGTAATTAGTAGTTATGCCTTCTTTATTCGTTATATTTTTTGAAGTAGCCTACGTGCATTGTTAGATATCATCATCAACTTTTAACTATACATGTTCATCTGTCTATAAAATAAAGTACACAAGCAAACAATGAAAAAAGCTTGTAATTAAGACTGTAACACTGACTTGCCTGTCGAGAAGAAAGCAGGACTTCAGCGTCTCTTTTGAAATCTTTCTCCTGCAGTAGCTCTATCCACCTGGAAAAAGCTATCCCGACATTAACTTGTGTTTTTTGTAATCTCCGGTCACGTTTCCTTTTACGATCTATTTTGGACTTTTCTGGCGACGAGGATTTGCAATGCAGCCTTTTAAACTTGCTGGGGCAGTGACAAGCGCCTCTCACTGCTCTGCTCCTCCGCTTCTGCTGCGTTCAGTCACGTCACGCCGGCTCTGAATGAAAACGTGTTGTGGAAACGCGTTGGCCTAGTACTTTTTGTCCCTCTCTGCTATTATAGTTTTTCAAGATGGCGGAACTACATGGAAGCCTCCGTGGACTTACCCGTCCCATGTATATAAATATTATAAATTCTTTGTTTACGAGGATAAATCAGATAATTGGCAGAGGTATTTGTGCACCATTGAGGACATATTTATGAATAAAAATATTGATTTTAGATTGTAAATTAACTAAAAAGTTACTTAGTGTCCCTTTAAACATGCATGTTCTCAAATTCACGTATTTGAATCTAATGTCGCAAGTAATATCCTCAAGGATGACTGGGTTTTGCACTATTCTTTAGCAGTGTGGTTGGTATTGGTGGTGTACTAAAATAAACATCGACGTCATGTGTGTAGCCTACCCTAATTCTTCTCGCCGGTGCTGTGAAGTGTTTTAGACGTTATGCGACAGGCTGCCGTTGTGGCAGACGTTGCCATAGTTACATTCAGCAACAAAACAAACAGGTAAATATATCTTAACGGATTTTTTTGTGGTGGTGTGACACTTTCACTCAAACACACCTTTTCACTCTTGTCACAGAGTGTTCACTGCAGAGCCAATGGGTGGAGCTCCCACTCTCTGGATGTTTTGGGTGGATCTTCAATGTCCAGCCACACTCAAACCCTAAACCTAACTAGTTTCAGCTCCACCCATTAGGTCCCCAGAGGTCTCTGTCCCACGTCCAACTCACCACAGCCAGGGACGGGCGGGTCCTGCCTCCCTCCCGGACTCGCGTCGGCAACCACGAGAAGCTGAAGTGGACCCCATCCGACACCCACCTAGCGAAGCCTTCACTATTGATCTTCACTACTGAGACTGTGAGAGATATAAAGCAGCGTCTCGCTGTAGTAAGAGTGCTTCACCTGGTCAAAGGCGCTGAGCGAGTGAGGGCGCCACACCCCCTGACGCCGTGGGTCATTCCCATAGATATGGTGTGGAGTGACACCTCCCACCACCACCCAGCACCGTCCAAAACAGCTATCCCGTGAGAAAGCACAACACAGAGACCCTCCATCACCAAACTCTTCTCGGTCTTCTGGTGATCTTCTATTGGTCTTCACTGCAGATATGAAGTAGTCTCACAGAACGGGTGCTTCATCGGGCACTGTGGTGAGTGGAGGTGTCCATATTATGGCAGTGGTTTTCAATCCTGGTCCCAACCGGTTAAGAAAGAGCTCTGAACTGAGTGTTCCAGGACCAGGGCTGAAAACCACTGCCATTAGGTACTGTGTTTTCTTCCTTTAAATCTTCAAAATCTTTCTTCAACTCCCAGCACGTAGTGGAAAAAGACGGAAATCGAATAATTCCCAAGGCCTACTATAATAGAATGCGATAAACAGTACGCCAACAGAGTAGTATGTCTGAACACATATAGTATGCGAAAAACAGTGGGCGAAAAGTCCCCGGATGACCTACTTCTTCCAGCGAGATTCTGAAGAGCACATTCCATGGACACTTTACATCCACGAGGCCACGGGAGAGGATTAACGGATGGCAGTGAAGCGACGCAACTGAAGCTGGTAGGTCACATGACGACGTATAAAACATGATGGATGTAGAACGTCCGAATTACATTTATACTACACACATTCATAGCCAAGCCTACTATAAAACGCACTTTTTTAACGTCCGCGAAGTAAGTTCACATTCAAACTCTGGTGAAATCTACTCTGAGTAGGCACTCACTCATGGTCAGAGAGTTGAGATGCGTACCAAAATCGCACACTGTCACACAGTATGCTCTTTCTGATGCAGCTCAACTCTCTTGAGCACAAGGGAGTGACTACTCAGAGGCACTCTACAAGCGACTTTTGTCGCTGCAGGTCGCCAGTGGCTGCGCTGGAGGGCGTTCCCACTACTGGTTGCCTAGTAATGTTTGTGAGTGACATTCACGGATGTTACTCTATGTTAGACAACAAATACGTTTTCTTGCCGCTACAAACAAACATTTTGGAAGGAAAAGTCCTAATATAAATGGAATCAGTACATAAAATGCATAATATTAAATATCATAAATTATAGGACAGTTTCTGACTGCTAAAATTACCTTCTCGTTCAACTTGCCTCGGTCAGACTCAGCACTAAAGAGTGACGCGCTCCACTCACTTCTCTCCTATTGGTAGTCGCTCCCGAAAGTCGCTCCGCATTTGCATAAAGTTAAGCAGATCTCAACTTTGTCTCGTCGCCAGACACGCCCAACCGGTCGCTGTCGCGCGTGTCGCCAGAAATCGCCCGATCCTATTGAAATGAATGGTATCGTGTCGCTTGTAGTGTGAACGGGGCTATGGCAAGCCATTTTAACATTTAACAGCTAGACTGGATATGTGTTGCAGATATCTGTAATTCAGTTTTGCCTAGTCAAAAAGAACATTTCAGATATCCGCAACTACATTCTTCCTATCCATCATTTTCATTTCAGATATCCACAGAGACATTCTTCCTAGGACAAATGACATCACTTTTGCCATTCATTTGAATGGGGTTTATCATTACAGATATCTACAATTCAGTTGGAGATATCCACTCTGTGAATTACGGATATCTGCAACTGAATTTTAGATATCTGTAATTTCAGTTTGAGATATCTACAATTTGATTCTGACTAGTCATAACTCCAGTTCAAGATCTCTTTAATTAACCTCAATTCAAGATATTTACGTGTTCCTTTACAGATATCTTAAATTAAGTTTTGACTAGGCGAAATTACGTTGTAGATATCTGTAACTGGAATTATGACTAATCAAAATGGCGTTGTAGATATCTCAAACTGAAGTTAGGGATAGTCATAATTTAATTGTAGATATCTATTATCAAGTTAAAGATATCTTGAAATTAATTTTGATTAGAGATATCTGAAATTTGAGATATCTGTAACTTTCATTCTGCCTAGTCAAAATGTAATTACAGATATCTTGAATTAGAGTTTTGACTAGGCGAAATGACGTTGCAGATATCTGTATGCAAATTAGGCCCACATCCCACTTTAGGTGGGAGCAGAGCATGTTTTTAATGCTGTTAGCTACTGTTTTAACCTGAAATCAATACCTACAGGCTATCATGGGTTTTTACTGTTAAAAAATAAAATAAAAAATAAGAACTAATCTGAACTAAGAACTTTTTTTCTCATCTAAGGAAGTTAATGTTTTTGCACTGCCATGGCAAGAATAGCATGCATTCACCTTTATTAAAGTGAATTAGTGTGAATCTCTCATGCGTAAATCCTACGTCAACAATAACCTAAGGTAATTTTAAGCATCATCATAACATAGAAATGCATGGCAAACATTGCATGTTGCCAATATTTTTGAGAAACCCGCAGGCTAATGCTAATGAATACAATTTGTGTCATGCTGGAAACATTTTCTGGTGTTTTTCGATTACAGCCAATGCCATGACTGCTGCTTTCTCCTTCCATTCATATAAATAAGGAAATTAACCCACTTCTTCTTTGATCATGGGGGAGGGGAAATTATGTATTCATGGATATCTAAAATAGAGCAACCTCATGCAAAATAATTTGCTCTAGTCATAATGACGTTTGATCTATTTTTAACTTTCATTCTGCCTAGTCAAAACTGAATTACAGATATCTGCAA
Organism: Tiaroga cobitis; assembly: GCA_030578255.1. Taxonomy (NCBI): domain Eukaryota; kingdom Metazoa; phylum Chordata; class Actinopteri; order Cypriniformes; family Leuciscidae; genus Tiaroga; species Tiaroga cobitis. The sequence goes on along the minus strand of CM060603.1, from coordinate 9,952,835 downwards.
TTGTCATTTAAGATGTGTGACGAGTTGAGTGTCGTTTTTAATGATGTCATTGCAGATATCTGTAATTCAGTTTTTCCTAGTCAAAACTGAATTACAGATATCTCTATCTGTCGTTTCGACTAGTCACAATTACGTTACAGATATCTTAAATGATAATACAAACTATCCAAAATGTAATTACGACTAGTCAGAAAGACGTTGCTGATATCTACAATGTTAATTCCGGATAGTCAAACTTAGCTTTTAAATGTTAAAAGGGCTTGCCATACGGGGCTGCTTTTATACAGAAGTACTGCTTGTGACGTCATGACGAGGAATTTGGAATGTTAGTGACGCAGAGACGATTTCTTCGCGATGTGATTGGTTGTTGAGATTAGCCAATAGTGTGTGGCTGCACACTGTCACTAGCATTCTCCGCTGCCATAGAGACAGAGCGAACGCTATTTTCGAGCAAGCTGCCCCGCCGCCCATTGCGCGCACACACACACACACACACACACACACACACACATATATATATATATATATATATATATATTTAATAATTATAGCATGCAGTTTATCAAGAATAATGATTGACCATACCAGACAAATTTTCATTTGGCATTTTAATTCCACATTTTGAAGTACAGTAACTGTCATTAAAACAAGATCAGATCACTGAAATATAACAGAGAAATACAAATACACATATACATTATTTATATATATAAAGTCATTTCTAACAATAGGATAAGTGGTAATAATTTAGAGTAAAGCTCTGGAGTAGAATATACCATTATAACTGCAATTTGCAAGCTATATTTAATAATAGAATAACAGTTAAGCACTGTGACGGAATGAAGTAGAATATTTAGTACCAGGTAATGTGCAATATCAAGTATCAGAGGTAGCTTGGTATAGTATTCCAAGCTATTTTTAATAGAATAACAGTTGAGCACACTGGTGGAATGAAAGTAGAATTTGTGGTACTAGTTAATGTGCAATACCAAATATCACGCATGAAATAGGATTTACAAACTATAATAGAATCGTTAAAGAGGCTACATGTGTTTTTCTGAAATTTAAACTCGCGACTGACACCTGTGGCCAAAAAACAGAACTGCTCTTCCTTTCTGCTCGCTCTCGTACGTGCACAGTTCACTAGTCATCTGCTGCAAGGAGGTCAACATTATGTTTACAGAGGTAAGAACAGTCAAATACATATATTGTTTGAGATAAGTGCTGGCAAGCGGTGGTGGCAGAGTGATCTGAAACGTTTAACATGAACGCGCTTGACGTCACATCCGCCGACAGCGCGGGAAAAATCCGACCCGACAGAAAATAGGAAAAATAGGATACAGGCTTATAGGTGCACCCACTGTGAGCGGACAAGGTGTCAGTATGCTCAACAGGAGATGTTTGAGTCATAAATGGTAAAATAAAAAGGCTATTGTTACGTTTATTTTGGGGAAAAAGTTATATATAGTCCCTTTAAGCACTGACGGAATTAAATAAGCCAATACTGAAGTCACGGTAAGTAGAATATTTGATACCAGATAATGTGCAGATATCAAGTATTAGATTTATAATCTAGGATTTACAAGCTATATTTAAAAATAGAATAGTTAAGCACTGTAACAAGGCTTTTTTTTAGAGGTCTTGATGTTACTGACTGCAGGATAAAAAAAGGGTTCCAGTTGACAGTGATGCTGGGGTGTCAGTAGTGATGCTGGGGTGTCAGTAGTGATGCTGGGGTGTCAGTAGTGATGCTGGGGTGTCAGTAGTGATGCTGGGGTGTCAGTAGTGATGCTGGGGTGTCAGTAGTGATGCTGGGGTGTCAGTAGTGATGCTGGGGTGTCAGTAGTGATGCTGGGGTGTCAGTAGTGATGCTGGGGTGTCAGTAGTGATGCTGGGGTGTCAGTAGTGATGCTGGGGTGTCAGTAGTGATGCTGGGGTGTCAGTAGTGATGCTGGGGTGTCAGTAGTGATGCTGGGGTGTCAGTAGTGATGCTGGGGTGTCAGTAGTGATGCTGGGGTGTCAGTAGTGATGCTGGGGTGTCAGTAGTGATGCTGGGGTGTCAGTAGTGATGCTGGGGTGTCAGTAGTGATGCTGGGGTGTCAGTAGTGATGCTGGGGTGTCAGTAGTGATGCTGGGGTGTCAGTAGTGATGCTGGGGTGTCAGTAGTGATGCTGGGGTGTCAGTAGTGATGCTGGGGTGTCAGTAGTGATGCTGGGGTGTCAGTAGTGATGCTGGGGTGTCAGTAGTGATGCTGGGGTGTCAGTAGTGATGCTGGGGTGTCAGTAGTGATGCTGGGGTGTCAGTAGTGATGCTGGGGTGTCAGTAGTGATGCTGGGGTGTCAGTAGTGATGCTGGGGTGTCAGTAGTGATGCTGGGGTGTCAGTAGTGATGCTGGGGTGTCAGTAGTGATGCTGGGGTGTCAGTAGTGATGCTGGGGTGTCAGTAGTGATGCTGGGGTGTCAGTAGTGATGCTGGGGTGTCAGTAGTGATGCTGGGGTGTCAGTAGTGATGCTGGGGTGTCAGTAGTGATGCTGGGGTGTCAGTAGTGATGCTGGGGTGTCAGTAGTGATGCTGGGGTGTCAGTAGTGATGCTGGGGTGTCAGTAGTGATGCTGGGGTGTCAGTAGTGATGCTGGGGTGTCAGTAGTGATGCTGGGGTGTCAGTAGTGATGCTGGGGTGTCAGTAGTGATGCTGGGGTGTCAGTAGTGATGCTGGGGTGTCAGTAGTGATGCTGGGGTGTCAGTAGTGATGCTGGGGTGTCAGTAGTGATGCTGGGGTGTCAGTAGTGATGCTGGGGTGTCAGTAGTGATGCTGGGGTGTCAGTAGTGATGCTGGGGTGTCAGTAGTGATGCTGGGGTGTCAGTAGTGATGCTGGGGTGTCAGTAGTGATGCTGGGGTGTCAGTAGTGATGCTGGGGTGTCAGTAGTGATGCTGGGGTGTCAGTAGTGATGCTGGGGTGTCAGTAGTGATGCTGGGGTGTCAGTAGTGATGCTGGGGTGTCAGTAGTGATGCTGGGGTGTCAGTAGTGATGCTGGGGTGTCAGTAGTGATGCTGGGGTGTCAGTAGTGATGCTGGGGTGTCAGTAGTGATGCTGGGGTGTCAGTAGTGATGCTGGGGTGTCAGTAGTGATGCTGGGGTGTCAGTAGTGATGCTGGGGTGTCAGTAGTGATGCTGGGGTGTCAGTAGTGATGCTGGGGTGTCAGTAGTGATGCTGGGGTGTCAGTAGTGATGCTGGGGTGTCAGTAGTGATGCTGGGGTGTCAGTAGTGATGCTGGGGTGTCAGTAGTGATGCTGGGGTGTCAGTAGTGATGCTGGGGTGTCAGTAGTGATGCTGGGGTGTCAGTAGTCAGCCTAGGTTTAAGGGGTCGGCTGTGGGTCCCTCTCAGCGGCGCGGCGCCTTTTTCCACCTTCACATTCAGATGCTCCTTTCAGGTAATGCGTAACGTTAACCTGGATCGCCTCATCAGTGGCATCCTGGGTCACCGGGTTCTTCCGGATGGCTCCTGTAGAAAATACAGATCTGTCATTCTATTTGAATGGCATAAGGTCATACACATCTACTTAAATATAAAAAAAATATCTAACTTACTTTGAACAATGGTCTTCAGGAACGTGTCTCTAAAACATGCTTTATCCCCTACTCCAGTTCAGATTGTATTGATGGAAAGGTGATTAGAGAAGATATTCTGAATCATTCGCCACACGGTTGTCTTTTGGTCCCTCCCACAAGCGATTTCCAAAAACCGAAGCTGAAAGTACAAAAAAGTGTAACAAATTACATTTCTCTGAAGCTTCTCATAAATGTAAAATGTAACAGGCTGTGGATTCAGACTGTAGAATATGCAGTGTACAATCTTAATTTTACTTTTTAGATTACCCTATGACGTTATAAACGAAATCAGAACACTTACAAATCGTTCCTGGATCTCTTTATCCTGCCTCATACTGTTGTCAAGTGACGCCAAATCTTCCTGGGTGTCTAGGGGGGAGTGACAGATCCCCTGGCAGGGATAACTCTCCAACTGACACATTGGCACTGAAAATGTTGCAGCATAGTGTCCATTTTGTTGTCCATACAAGACGTTGCAGCATTGGGGTCTGATCTGCACCTACAGGGGTTCCCAGAATAAAAGAAAGTAGTCAGTCCTGGTCCCTCAACTACTAAACTAAGACAGTTATATCTCGAGGTCTACTACATGTACAGATGGGCCCCAGTGGGAATTAAACCAACAACCAACGCCTGCATTGTTTGCAAGTTGTACCTGATTGCCCAGTGCGAGCAAACGTCTTCAACATCGTCCCAACTTGCTTCACCTGCTCTCGAAGGGAGCCGCTGTCATCTGAAGCTACGAAATAAAAGGCATATGGTAATTTTGGACACACAAAAAAGTTCAAATTAAGAAAGAGTGCATGTTCTCACCTGGTGGTGCATTGCTTTCCCTCAGGGCTTGTTTTTCATTCTGGGGTCTCTGGAAATCTACATAAAAAAAATAAAAAAAATACAACTAAAAGGCACTATTTTCAATACTGTTAAAACACTGGACACTAAGACATAGGCCTAGAGTATACCTTCATAGCAGAAAACCAATATTATAATATAACCACGGCAGCTACATTGTGAACTGAACTAGCAGCATACTTGTTCGGACAAACAAAATAATTTATTACACAACCTATATACATTATTATGTTACGTTTTGTTAGAAAAAAAAACACAAGTTATACTTAGTCTTTCTAGATGTAAAGCTTTGGCCAACTACTGTAAGTAGCTAATTACACTTCTACATGTAACGTTACTAGCAACATTGCTTAACCACGGTGTGTCCTGTAACAAAGGCAAAACAGCATGTGTTAGCTAACAATTGCTAACGTTAGCCACTCTAGCTAACTTACTGGACTAGCAGCATACTGCAAGAACAACGATTACTAACATAGATATTTTAAAAAGATAAACTAAAAACAACGTCAACATAATATAGCGTTACACAAAAAGGAAACATGTACTTACTTAAACGACGGTAGTCGATGACTTTGCTAGCTAGCAAACTGTAGGCTGTCGTAACTTCGGCAATCTTCTTCTCTTGATTAATGGCGGATTCTAAGTTGTAAACAACTTTTAGGTGCATATACCGCCAGCTGCTGTACAGGGGTGTGTGACACCATGCAATTTAAGTGTTCTAATCTAACTGAGGCAAACCAAAGACCGTCAAACGACGCGCAATGTGCTCTAGTCATATTGTTAGGAGAGAGGGGCCAGCCTCAGGGGCTCCAGTGCGTCATCGAGCCACCGTCCAAAAAAATCCCGAACACACCATTGGTGCAAAACTGTTTAGCGGTCTAACGCCGCAATTCAGTACCTCACAGTTTACAGTCTTTGTAATGTGTTTTAGCAATACATTTTTAACATTTATAATGTGTTTAGATTTTTTAAATTGCCTTTAAAAAAAAAAATCTGCTAAATTGTTCATACCATGAATTAAATATATATTTTAAAACATAATCAGAAAGATATTTATTGCCAAGTAAGTTTTATTGCCAAATTATTTTTGGTTTATTGGTGCATGTCTCAAAAGTGCATCAATCAAAGAAACGTAAAAATGTTTTACCTGCATAAAATAATTAAATATATATTTACGTAGCCTATATTATAATCTTCAGAGTTTCAAAGTAATTTAAATGTCATTTCCTAAACCTTATAATGGAATCAAGAGTCAAGAATCTGTTATAGCCTAAACCTAATGGCTTTGGAGCAAAATAGTGATAGGCTAATAGCCATGGCTGGTCGATTTTGAGAGTATA